>JAYESD010000012.1:51103044-51793044 GCA_036927565.1 Tuctoria greenei
CATCAACCGTTACGATCTGATCCTTCCAACCAGATCTTTCCTTCCTTAGCCAATCTTTAGAACCATGTTGCCACGTCATGCACCGCATGCATACGTGTGAACACCTTCCTTCGACATCCAATAACCTTCATATGCACTGCCCTTGATTCAATCATCTCGCGCGACCTCCTGACCCGCTCAACCACAATTCCTCCTGAATTTGGTTGTTGGAACCTCATCTCCTCCCTGAGACTAGTCCAAAGGATCCTGTCACCAGCCATGACTTGAACTCAAGCAACATCTGCACATGAACAAACAACCAATCCGTACGAGCCCAAGTCCGCGACTTGACTCAAGTCAGTTCCGAACACAACACCTTATGTGAGCACCTCACATAAGCATGTTGCAAAGCATATCAAAACGATATCAGCCATATCAACCAAAACGCACCAAAAACTAAGTAAAAGAATACTAAGCAAACTTTCGATAAGTGTAAAGCAAGTTCGAAACATTGCAAGATAAAAGCAGGAATATTGCGATCAAGCTCCGAACCTAGCCAAAGCTAACCGGAGCTTGAGTCGGAGCTTACCAAAGCTAGTACAACCTAGCGCCGGAGATTACCAAAGCTAGTCGGACCTAGCGTCGGAGCTAACAAAAGCTAGTAGGAACTAGTCATCCCGAAAGTCGGAGCCAGAAAAACATGTCGGAGCTAACCAACACAAGTCGGACCTAGCGAAACATATCGGAACTTAACAAAGAGATGCCGGAGATATCAAAGACATGCCAGAGCTAAAAACAAAACTCACCGGAGCTACCCAAACACATGTCGGATCTAGATAAAGAAAGTCGGACCTGTTGTCAGACCTTGCCGAAGCTCGGAGCTAGAGTTGGACCATGCTAAAAACATGTTATGGCAACATTCAAAACTTTTATTGTCAAAGCCAATGTATTCAGCACACATAGGTCTCACAATCTCCCCCTTGATGAATGCATTGGCAACACCATTTAAAATCCAAACATTGGCATGAAAAGTTTTGAGAACAATTTCCCCCTTTTTGAAAATCAAATGATATAGAAACAAATTTTCCCCCTATACAAATTTCTCCCCCTTGCATAATTCACTATATTATCTCTCCCCCTTTGACAATGTATTCAGCAAGGTTCAAAAGAGAAATTTTAATTGTTATGAGCATACTATAACATATACATATAAAACAAAGCTCATCCAAGTCATACTATCAAGTAACTTACACTATCACAACAATGAAATACATAAAGTAGTGTAAGCCATGCTAGAGATCAAATGTAATTTTCAATTTAAGCAAGTCATGATCTCACAAACTTAACTATTTCAAAACCTGAACGCATGACACTTGTTGCTGCATTTTATTATTTTTCAAAGCACAAATTTAGATCATATGATATTTGCAAGAGATTATATGCGCATCTGCCTTATTGTAACCAACCAAGTCAAGCCTATGTCATTTGACAATCAGTAGCTTAAGGACATGGTTTTAGTCATACACAACTTCTTCCAAGTTCATATCTAAGTGCAATGATAAGCCATCTCAAAAGAAGAAGTGCGATGCATGCATATTCTCTTGATCTTATCTCAATTTAAATTTGTTCATAAAAACTCAACATGTGAGTTGATTACTTGATTAATTCTTTGTGAATAACAACACTTGTGAACATGCAACAAGTTCAAAACAGCAAGAAAGTTTGATCATGTCCTGATTTAGTGTAAGTAATTATTCCAATTGCTAGACATGGCAAAAACTACATAATGTATAACACGAGTAATGTAGTAAGAACTTTCAGCATGTAAAAGGAATCACAAAGTCATATATGTATGAAATACTATGCTCATATTATTTTAATTTCAGATTCACACATAGACTTCTCAAGTTTCCAAAACCCCCCTCAATTTAAGCCATGAGGATGCATAACCCCTATTTCACTACGAATGTAACAAAAACGAGTGAAATCCAAAGGTTTTGTAAAAATGTCAGCCAATTGTTGTTCGGTATCTGCATGGTAAGGCACAATGTTTCGTTTTTCAACATTATCACGGAGAAAGTGATACCTAATATCAATGTGCTTAGTTCTAGAATGTTGCACGGGGTTTTTAGCAATGCAAATGGCACTAATGTTATCACAAAATAGTGGAACACTATCTAGATCAACCCCATAGTCCTTAAGTGTTTGAACAATTCAAAGAATTTGTGAGCAAGCACTAGCAGTAGCTACATATTCAGATTCGGCTATGGATTGTGCAACTGAATATTTTATTCTAGAGGACCAAACAACAACTGAATTACCAAGAAAATGACAAGCACCGGAAATACTTTTCATATCAATCCTACAACCTCCAAAATCAGCATTGGAAAAAGCTTTCAATGTAACAGTTGAGGAAGAAGGATGAAAAATGCCAAATTCTTGAGTTCCATGTAAGTACCTGAGAATCCTTTTGTCGGCTTGACGATGTGAAGCACGTGGGGAAGCTTGAAACCATGCACAAAGAAATACGCTAAATTGTATGTGCGGTATTGATGTCGTGAGGTACAAAAGTGATCCGATCATTCTTATATATTCTTTTTGATCCATGGTTTCACCATCTTCATCAAGTTCAAGTGCTGTTGTTGTTCCCATTGGTGTCCGAATAGGCTTGCTTTTGTCCATGTTGAAGCGCCTTAGGAGGTCTTTTGTATACTCCGTTTTATGCACAAAGGTACCCTCCTTGGTTTGCTTGATTTGCAGCCCCAAAAAGTACGTGAGTTCTCCCATCATACTCATCTCAAATTCTGAACTCATCATAGCTGAAAACTTGGACACAAGATCATGAGAAGCACAACCAAATATAATATCATCCACATACACTTGAACGAATAATGAGGCATTGCCATGCTTAAGCACAAAAAGAGTTTTATCAACCTTGCCGATGGTAAACCCCTTTTCAAGTAAGAATGTTTTTAACCTATCATACCATGCTCTAGGGGCTTGTTTGAGACCTTACAAGACTTTGGACAGTTTGTAAACATGATTAGGAAAATCTGAATTTTCAAAACCCGGTGGTTGTTTGACATAAACCTCCTGATCTATGTAGACATTAAGAAAAGCACTTTTAACATCCATTTGATATATCTTAAAACCTTTAGATGTAGAAAAAGCTAACAAAATTCTTATGGCTTCTAATCTAGCAACAGGAGCAAAAGTTTCGTCAAAATCTAGACCTTCAACTTGAGTGAAACCTTGAGCAACCAACCTAGCCTTATTCTAACCACAACCCCATCCTCACTTTGTTTATTTTTAAACACCCATTTAGTTCCAATTAAAGTGTGACCTTGAGGAGGGGGTACATGTTTCCAAACATTATTTCTTTCAAAATTTTCTAACTCTTCTTGCATGGCAATAATCCAAGATTCATTAGTGAGTGCGTATTATATATATTTGGGTTCAAAAGAAGCAACAAAAGCAGAATGAGCATGAGAGTTTGGATCGCAAAACCTGGACCATGTAACTCGTTCGTGCAAGCTTCCAATAATCTGTTGCGGGGGATGATCTTTGTAGAACCGTAGGGGAACATATGTCTCACAAGCTTCTTCTTCATGTTCATCACAAATATATGATCTTATGACTTGATGACGATTTGAATCAGCATTGATAGTTGTCGGTACTGGTTAAGAATTAACATCCGAAGCTGAACCAAAGTCTTTAGCTGCTGAATTTTTGGGCAACAGCTCCACCTCTTCCTCATCTTCAACGAAAATGCTCTCCCCCTGCGGATATAGATCTGGACCTGCAATGTTTGAGCAAGTACCTGGGCTAGATTCATCAAAAGACACTTCACAAGTCACCACAATTTTGTTAGTGTCAAGTAAAAGCATACAGTAGCCTCTAATATGAGATGGATAACCAAGAAACAAGCCATCAATGGATCGAGGTTCAAATTTATCAAGATTACCATGTTTCTTAACAAAGCATTCGCAACCAAAGACCCGAAAGTGCGTAACACTAGGCCTATTTCCAAACCGGAGCTCATATGGTTTTTTACCTAGCTTAGCGCGCAAGAAAACATGATTTGAGACATAACAAGCGGTTGCAATCGCATCAGCCCAAAATTTCATAGGAGTTTGATAGTCATCAAGCATAGTCCTAGCCATCTCAACTAAGGTTCTGTTCTTTCTTTCTACAAAATCATTTTGTTGAGGTATATATGGTGAAGAAAATTGATGATCTATTCCATTTTCAGCAAAAATGTGATCAAAAGATTGATTTTTAAATTCCGATCAGTTATCATTTCTAATTGCTTTTAAAGATCCTGGGTGATCAATTGATCTAAGAAATAAAGTTCTAAAGTGACTTAAAGCTTCATTCTTAGATGCCATAAAGTAAACCCAAGAGTATCTAGAATAATCATCAACATTCACAAGAACATACCATTTACCTCCGAAGGATTGAACATGCGAAGGTCCTACGGTGTCAAGGTGCAAAAGTTGACCCAGTTCAGTTGTCATGATCATTTTGAGAAGATTATGTGAACCTGTAACCATCTTAGCATGTCTACAAGAAGAACACACAATTTCTTTGTCCCCTATAAGCTTAGGCAGCCCACGTACGCGATCAAGAGCACAAACACGCGTTAGGTGATCAAAACCTATGTGACCAAGTCTACGATGCCAAAAATATAAATCTTTGGAATCATTAGCAACTAGACCTATGCTTAGAGGAAGACATATCAAAATCGACTTTAAAAACTCTTCCAAAACGTGACATGTTAAAAATCAGCTCACTATTTGAACCTACAACTTTGCAGCAGTTTTGATTGAAAATAATTTCCAGATTTTCATCTAGCAATTGTGAAACGGAAAGCAAGTTGTATTTCAAAATTTTGACAAGTGCCACATCCTTCAAAGTATAGTGATCATTTACTCTAATCGATCCCTTAGCAATTATAGGAGTTGAAGAATTATCGGCAAAAGTAACATTCTCTACACGTGACACAAAAGAGAGGGAGGAGAACCAATCTTTGTTACCGGTCATGTGGCGTGAGCAACCTGAATCCACAATCCAAATGTTCTCCTTCCTCAAACGTGTAACCTACATAGAAGCACAATACGTCGATGACTCAATACCGGGGTCAGTCAAAAGGCATTTAGGAATCCAGTACTGAGTCACACGACGTGCAGCTGGAAAAACACGCGAAAGCTGAGATAAAACAGCAGGTTTATGAGTCAAAGTTTGAGGTTTTTTGTTCTTAACTACTGACCTATAAGGTGTTACTTGTATAGCACAAACATCAGTAGCTTCGGAGGCAAAAACAGAAGGTCCGGAGGTAAACTTCGAATGTTTTTGACTCATAACAGCAGGTTGCATGTCCCTAGTATTTGGTTTAATATGTGCAGCAAATTTTGCATGAAAGTTATGAGATCTAGCAATCATTCTTTCCCTTTTCTGTTGTTTAGCTAGTCTATAACAAAAATATATGACATGACCATCTCTACCACAGTAGGTACAATGAAATTTAACTTTGTGTACATGTCTAGATGAGCAAGCAATATTTTTATTTGAAACCGAATGAGACAACACTCCTGCAGATTTGAAAACCACTTCTTTTTGTTTAGGAACCGTTTGAATCAAACCACTTCCTAATGACTTTACAATTTTAGGTGGATGTGCCTTAGCATGAGCATGATAATCAAAACCTAAACTAGTTTTATCATTGCAAGACTTGGAAGAATACAACAGCAAGTTTAGGTTCTTATTCCCATTACAAAACTGATCTAATGTCCTATGCATGTTATCAAGTTTATTTGACAGATCAAGGCAATTTTCACATGAAGTTTTTCTTTTAATTTGCAATTGGAACAATATTTTACTTCATGAGAACGTAAAGCATTATTCAATATTGAAATTTCATTCATAGCATCTTTTAGTTTCTTTTCCAGATCATCAGAACTAGAACAATGCAAATCAATTGTAGAATAAGAAGCATCTTTTAAGTTTCCAATGTCAAGTGCAGCTACTTTTTGTTCTTTTCAATTTCAAGTTTAAGTCTATCTAGAGTAGAGGAATGTGCAGTTCTTAATGTGGACAGTTGTTCATAGATTAAGTCACACGAGGGACAAGAATCATCACTAGGAATCAAGGTTTTCAAATGGTTGATTTCAGATTCTAGTGATTTAATTTTAGCAGCATTATCCCTAAGATTTTTTTTCTTTTTTCTTAACAATAATAGTTGCACGAGAAATTGCATCACACATTTCATTACAGGTAGAACATACCTCATCGTCGTCACTGTTGTGTTCTGCATCCTCCTGACTTGATCTTGATCTAGTTTTGCCACCATGAAGAATAAGTTGGCCAGATCATCATCATCTTCATCACTTTAAAAGTCTACATCGCTTGAACCGAGCTCTTGAAGTGCAGCGATGAAGTTGTTAATCATCTTGCGTCCTATGGTACCCTTCTTTTTCTTGTTGGGGTTTCCATAGGTGGTCTTGACCTTGTTATGTTTCTCTTCACGGGTAGTATAACCTGAAAGGTTAGGGCATTCTGTAAGAAAGTGTCTTGTCTTTCCAAATTCGAAGCATCGTTGAGGTCCGGAGCTTCCTCTCCTTCTAGTTCTCAAATTTAGCAATGCTTTTGAGAACCTAGTAGAGAGTAGTGCTAGCTCCTCCTCTGGAAATTCCTCGATCTGCTCCACGGTTAGTGAGGACAACAAAGCAAGAGTATTGAAAGATGATGATTGGTCGGAGATAGGCATATCACGTTGTGAGACAAATGCAATAGACTTATTTGGGTTCTTACGTGATAAGATGTCAATTTCATGAGTTTTGAGTTTAGAGTGAAGCACATCTAAAGTAAGTGTACTCATGATAGTAGATTCACGAATAGATGTAACTTTTATCTCCCAGATTGACATGTCTAATGCACTAAGAAGTTGCCAAGCATTTTTAGCATCAGAAAAATTAACGTTGACACTACGCAAGTTACTGGGAATTTTGTTAAATCGAGCAAAGAGATCATCAATGGACTCACCGGGTTTCTTGCATCTTGAAGCGCATGTATTCTTTCTTGAACATGTCATGCCTTACCTCCTTGATCGTGTTGGATACTTCGTGATAATCACAAAGTGCTCTCCATACATCATATGCCGATCGGAGATGTGCAACGCGGTCGAAGTCGCTCTGTGTGAGGGCTTGGATGATCAAGTTTCGGGCTTTGTTATTGTTGTTGACGTCCCGTAGGTTTATATCCGTAACTTGATCGTTTGACAGCACATCATAAGAATTGTACACCTTTTCCCATATGGGGAAGCCATGGGCCTGGATGAAAGCCTCCATGCGTGCCTTCCAAACCTGAAAATCAATACCAGCAAACATACAAGGTTTGGCGGAGTATTTCTCCATGATGATTAGTCAAAAACACGTGCAAATCACAATGATTGGAGCACCGTGTCTCTGATACCAATTGTAGGATTGAAGAGCACGTGAAAAGTTACCATAGGGGGGGGTGAATGGTAGATTTAAAAAATCTTACACAGCGGAAACAACTAAATCCCAACCCCTTCGGCAGAAAAACGATCTATTAAAGAAATCTTGTGTGAGACTAATATAAATGTGTTTTCACAGTGACAAAAGTGATATATATCACAGAGAATAAATTCACAAAGAAAACACAAGAAGAATCACTCAAATCCGTCTAAAGAAACTCAAGTTATGATCAAAAGATCGAACAAAGGTCAATCTGTCCTACCCGAGAAAAACTGTTCTGAAACGCTGCAAAGAAACTCGTGTAGACCAGATACCACAAATCCATGACCGTGAAATTTTGACAGATAATAGATAATCAAGTTGTGAAGACAACCCAAAATGAATCATGTCAATTGGATCTGTAAAACTCGAGTTATGATAAAACCACCGACGAAAGGTAGTGCTGTCCAGAAACTCGACGAGTAAAACTTGTTTGGAACAAGTCGAACGAACAAGGCACAAAAGTTCCTTCAAACTACGGATTTTATTCAATATAACACAAGAGGAACAGCCCCAAAGTTGTGCACCACGAGCTTTGGCCTCCCTTGCTTATATAACCAGCCCTTAGGCCAACCCAATCTTAACTAGGACTCCAATCCTACTCCGATCACGAATCAAAACTTTCCATAACTGCTTAGGACTCTTCTATATGCAAATAGAAGCAATCTTAAGACTTCCAAACACCTTAGGAACATATCCCACATTCCTAAAACAACTCAAATTCGTGACCCACACGAAATCCTATCATAGCCAACTCGATACTTTCCATACCGAGCCATAACCGACTCTGCTGCAGCCAAAGTCATCAACCATTACGATATGATCCTTCCAACCAGATCTTTTCTTCCTTAGCCCATCTTTGGAGCCATGTTGCCACGTCGTGCACTGCATGCATACGTGCGAACACCTTCTTTCGACATCCAATAACCTTCATATGCACTGCCCGTGATTCAATCATCCTGTGCGACCTCCTGACCCGTTCAACCACAATTCCTCCTGAATTTGGTTGTTGGAACCTCATCTCCTCCCTGAGACTAGTCCAAGGATCCTGTCACCATCCATGACTTGAACTCAAGCAACACCTGCACATGAACAAAAAACCAATCCGTACGAGCCCATGTCCACGACTTGACTCAAGTCAGTTCCGAACACAACACCTTACGTGAGCACCTGACATAAGCATGTTGCAAAGCATATCAAAATGATATCAGCCATATCAACCAAAACGCACCAACAACTTAGTAAAAGAATACTAAGCAACCATTCCATAAGTTCGAAACATTGCAATATAAAAGCAGGAACATTGCAATCAAGCTCCGAACCTAGCCAAAGCTAACCGGAGCTTGAACCGGAGCTTACCAAAGCTAGTAGAACCTAGCTTCAGAGCTTACCAATGGTAGTCATACCTAGCGCCGAAGCTAACCAAAGCTAGTAGAAAATAGTCATCCCAAAAGTCAGAGCTAGAAAAACATGTCGGAGCTAACTAGCACAAGTCGGACCTAGCAAAACATATCAGAACTTAACAAAGACATGGCGGAGCTATCAAAGACATGCCGGAGCTAAAAACAAAACTCACCGGAGCTACCCAAACACATGTCGGATCTAGATAAAGAAAGTCGGACCTGTTGTCGGACCTTGCCAAAGCTCAGAGTTAGAGTCGGACCTACCTAAAAAGATGTTATGGCAGCATTCAAAACTTTTATTATCAAAGCCAATGTATTCAGCACACATAGGTCTCACAGGATACAAGAGGAGAAGTAGCGTATAAGTTGGAGATGTTAGCTAGTCTTTCAGATGTACATGATGTGTTTCATGTTTCCCAGCTTAAGAAGTGTTTGAGAGTACGGAAGAGCAAGTGCCAACGGAAGAATTGGAGCTAGAGGAAGATTTGACTTATGCCGAGCAACCGGTCAAGATCTTGGAAACAAAGGAGAGAACCACAAGGAACACAATGATTTGATGGTGTAAATTTCAATGGAAGCGACACACAGAATCAGAGGCAACATGGGAGTTGGAAGATGATCTCAAGAAGGAATTTCCCTATCTCTTCTCTTCTGCGTCGAATCTCAAGGGCGAGATTCATTTTAAGGGGGGTAGGTTTGTAACACCCTCATCATCATGCATCATGCCCTGCATACATTTATATATATATATATATATATATATATATATATATATATATATCTAACATTAATCCACATAAAAAGGAACAAGTTTAAAATCAATTTGGAACAAAACTGCACTTAAGAATTCTGGGAAGTGCAGACTAGTCCGATTTTGGTGCAGGCTAGTCCGATTTCTCTCTAACCTCGATCGGACTTGTCCGATTTTGCTGCAGACTAGTCTGTTTTTGCCTCTGGACACTTTCAGACTTGTTCGGCTTAGTGTGGACTAGTCCGGTGTTCCAACTCCCTTGGAAATTTCGCTAAGTCCCTGGAGTTGTCTGGACTAGTCCGGTATTTCAGCGGACTTGTCCGTTTTCATCTCTTGATAAGTTCGGACTTGTCCGATGTCCAGTGTGGACTTGTCCGATTTCTCTCCGACTATCTTCGGATTAGTCCAGTCCTTTTCGCACTTGTCCGATAAATCGTGACTCCGAGTTGATGTTTTGTTTCACGATTTGTTTCTTGGGTTTTACGTTAAGTGGGCCTAGGGACGTCGTGCCTAACTCTTTTAGAGCCCATGCGGGACTCTAAATCAACCCCTACTCATCTCAAACTCGAAATCCATCTAACCCTAGCCTCCACCTCAATATAAACAACCCCACCCATTGGCTTGACATCTATTTGCCACTTTTCCATCTCACCCAAACCATAGCTCGTGGAAAGCCGCCATCAAGGAGGGAGAAGGAGATCTAGAGCAAGGAGAAGAAGAGGAGGAAACAAAAGAGGATTAAGATCTCCATCAACTTCACGTTCTTCATATATAATCTACCATCAAGTTCCTCATCAACCCTAGATCATCAAGATCCAAGTGTTACCTCTAAGTTTCTTGATTCATTGAGTTATAAACACCTGGTATACCTTCTATTCTCTTTTCTTACGTGAATTCAACCCCAAATCTCCAAATTCATGTCGATCTAGAAAACCCTAATCTGTTCTTCTCGGGCAATGCGGACTTGTCCGGTCCTATGCGGACTAGTCCGATTTTCCTGGTTAAATTGTGTTGAATTAATTCTAAAATTAGACCTAATCAACTCCAAACCTGTATAAACTTGTTAAAAGCTATTATAACTAGCTAGTGATCATTAAAAGCAACTCATTAACAAATTCCACCTTGCATTTGCATAAATCATGCATGTCATGCCATATTGAGTAATATTTGTGCACTCTTTGATCGTTTTTATTTTCTTGTATGTTTATTGTGTGGATTAGACGGATCTGCGTTAGTGAGTGTTGCGGAGGATCTCCAACACCAAGACATTTGACCCGAACCAATCCCAAGAGCAAAGCAAGTGTCCTTGAAGCATATTCATCCAGTTCTAAAATAAATGTTTTGTTTTCAAAACTGCATGCTTGTGTCAATTTTGATGGGAATCCTGTGATAGCAAGTTTACTAGTTTTGTTTAACCACCCTTGTCACCTAGAATACATGGTAGAGAGTCGGGATGGGAACTTTACCTTTTTGCTTTGCTTAATTAATTGGGATGGGAACAAAATTATACCTTTTAATTATGAATTTACGAGATTATGATTAATATGAACTGGTTAATATGATATGGTAATGGGTGATCTAAGCAAGCCAGGTATGTGGATGGGTTGGATATTACGGTGGTTTGCTTGCTTTAGATCTAAGGACCGGTTCATGGGAGAATAAGCCAGGACTATAGTGCCACAACAAGGCCAAGAATGGGTGCGGCGTAGCTGATTAATTAGGGTTTTGCTAGTGCCATTTGGACCATTAAGGATGCTCGGGGAAGGGGTAGTCGGATTGGGTTTGTTGATGATTGGTGGGACTACCCTAGGATCCGAATGGCTCAAGAGGGGCCCTTGGTTGAAGATGTGCTCTGTAGGAGACATCGCCACCGGTGAAACCTCAGTGGTGTCTAAATAGGCTAGTAATCCCGTTGTAAAGGCTATTTTGTGTTCTCTTGGCCAAACACCGATGGAAGTGTGAGACGGCATAATAGAGGTTCTAGTCACTGGAAGGGATGAAATCACAAACACGTGGGTAAAGTGGTTCAAACTCTGCAGAGTCTAATAAAACTATCATGATAGCCATGCTCCCGGTTATGAGAACCTGGATGACCTACATGATTAGAGGAAACTTGGTACTGGGATGGTTCTTGATATGGTTATGGTTAACAACATCGTTATGGCAGGATAATGGATTAATTTCTGGTATGGATATGGTTATTGGTAATGAGAAATCTGGAATTTGGATGATGATAATGAATATGGACTTGTATTATGATGATTACATGGTTTATAATGGGTTTATTTCACATACATATGATATATTGGTTTTCAAATGTTTTAATGTACTTTTCAGCACTCAGCCATTATTATATTTGTCATTTGAATCAGATAAATGTTATACTTTCCACACTTGCTAAGTACGACATGTACTCACTATTGCAACCCCCCAACAGTTGCAGGTCAGGATTGGGAGTTTAATGATGATAATGCGAAGTACTAGGCCGTGTCTACCGTCAGCTTGCCTGTGGTGTTGATGGGAGTTGCGCATATATCCATTTTGCTTATGCTGCTTAGTTGCTTATTTAGTTTATTTTCGCTGCATTAGTTGAACTTGTCATTAATAATTCATTGGAGCTTGTATTCGAGGATAATCTGGTTGTGTAATAAAAGTACTTAATTAATCTTGTCCTGCGGTAATTTTTTGTATATCCTTTTGTGAGTGCACTCGTGTATGTGTGTTGGACATCCTGGGCACAAATATGCTTTCACTTGGTTCATTTTCGGAACCGAGTGTTACATATGCCTTACAAGTGGGGTCCCGGGGCCCGACAGGTGGTCCCAGGGTGATCTTATCCTAAAGATCTAAGGCTTCCTCCGTAAGCTTGCTCTGATCGTGGTCTCCAAGACTCGCCGTCTTGCCGCCTACGTTGTTAGTAGCCCATGCGTCATTGCTGACATTGGCAGGGGATGTCCCGTCCAACTGTCTTTGTCGTTGTAAGCTACCCACTTGGCAGGGTGGGATGGGCCTGCGGCGTCTTCACTGTGATGCGATTTTTTGCAGCAGTACTTGACATTAAGCGTGCGCTGCGCCATGCTTTTGGGGAAGCCGCGTATCTTCAATCCTTGATAGGGACAAGGCACACCGTCCTCTTAACTCCCTCGACCATCGTTCCACGGCAAGTGGCTGGACTATGTGACAGCTCGGGAGCTCACCTCTACGGGGGAAGTCAGGCCCCGCCTAGCGGACCACTTGGCAGCTCAAGAGCTCACCTTTGTGGAGGAGGTCAGGTCCCTCCTTGCGGGCCACGTGGGGGCTTGGGAGCTCATCTCTGTGGGGAAGGCTAGGCCCCGTCCTGCTGGACACGTGTTAGTGTCGGGAGCTCACTTCCGAGGAGGAGGTTAGGTCCCGCCTTGCAAGACACGTGGCAGCGCTGGAACCCACCCATATGGGAGGTGGCCCGTCTAATGTCTTGGTCCACGTGGCAACTCTGGAGCCCTGTCTCACGGGGAGGAGGGATCCTTACCTACTGGACACGTGGTTACCTGGGGGCTCATCTTCAAAGGGTGGTGCTGCTCTTCTCCCACGGGTTTCTTGCGGATATCCTAGACCTCCTATCTAAGACTAATGGGTCCATGTCCCTTGAACACGTTGTGCCTTAGGACCCTCCTTCACTGGGAGGAGGGGTACCTATGCGGCTCTAGCTTGTGCGCAAGGGTACCTGGTATGTCGGGTACCAACAGTGGCCCCTGGGTCCACCTTGGGGGGAGGTGACGAGCCCGAGGGTGGAGCTGAAAGTGCATCTAGGCATACCTTGTGGGTTTATGTTGATTTATGGCAAACATATGAGATCCAAACCAAATTGTTGATATGAGTGCAGGTTTTTATGAAACTATGAAGAAAGCGCAAAAAGAAAGGAGAATGAGGATCTATATGGAGAAGAGCTCAAGAGCTGAATGGATTAGATCAGTGTGTATGGAGTGCATTAAAGAAACACACCCCAAGAGCTCAAGCACAAGAAAACTCATTCACTGCACAAATTTACAAAGGACCGGACTAGGTCGATATACCCTGGACTAGCCCGATAATTGAATGTGGCCTAGAGGGGAGGGGTGAATAGGCCTTTTTGAATTTTGTCAGAACCTGCAACACTTAACAACCAGATCAAAACTCGAGATATCGGACTAGTGCGACCCAGTGCGGACTAGTCCTGTGTGTACCGACTAGGCTAATCAAGTTTAATCGATTAATTTGATTCTAGGATGTATGCAGCGGAAATATACAGGTAATTGAAGTGTTACACGATTATGCACTAGGGTATATCACAGGTTAGTCTTATATTTAATGTTTCAACATAAAGTAAGCAAGATTAATTGAAACCCTAGATTGATGTGATGTATAAGAACGATGAACGCAAAGCAATAACACAAGCAATTTATCCCGTGGTTCGGTTCCCACAGAGGAAACCTACATCCACGTTGAGGTGTCCACAAAAGGATCAGGTCTTCTCCAACCCTACCTTCGTCGGATCGCCACGAAGGCCAATCATCTTCTCTCATAACAAAGGGTAAATAAACAAATTCAAGGGGCCTTCTCACACGTTGAGGGCTTCCCTAGATTACAACAAGAACTCCACCAAGAACACACTCGAAAGATTACAATGAAAATCACAGGAGTGTGTTAGGGAATCAAACCAAGAGCTCAACGAGTGATGAACCGTGTCTCTCCAATGTCCCAAAGTGTATCCTCAAGGGATTGATCTTTTTGGCTTTTAATTTCGTGGAGAGATGTGTTTTTGAGGCTCTTGGGAGGTGTGACGGCGCAGGAGTTTGAGAGATAATAAAGTTGGGCCGTGCACATCTATTTATATGGGGTTTCTAAAAGTGACCGTTAGGGTTTAGAAAGATCAGACTAGTCCGCGGTGGACACCGGACTAGTCCGATGTGCTGTGTGTAGCAAACCCTAAGTGTCCCGAAATATCGGACTAGTACGGCTAGGAGCGGACTTGTTCGATTTCGCTTCTGGAAATCTTCGGACTAGTCCGATAGTCATCGGACTTGTCCGGATCAGTGAAACCCTAAGTGAAATGGGTGACAAGTCCGCACTTGGAGGACTTGTCCGATTTAGGTCAGAGGGTTTTCGGACTAGTCCGTGCCAATCGGACTTGTCCGATTTACATCAGAACGATATCGGACTATTCTGTTGTGTGATCGGACTTGTCCGATTTTGTGCAGCTTGTGAAGTGTTTTGGGGAATAGTCCGCATTGGGGAGGACTAGTCCAATTCTAGTCAGAGATATATCAGACTAGTCCGTGGTGATATCGGACTTCTCTGATCTTGTGCAGAGAGATATAGGACTAGTCCGGTGTCAATCGGACTAGTCCGGTCCTCTATAAATTTGTGCAATGTGTGTGTTTATTTGTGTTTGAGCTCTTGGGGTGTGTTTCCTTAACACACTCCATACACGATGATCTAATGCACTTGTTCCTCGAGCTCTTTTCCACACTGCTCCTCATTCTCCCTTCTTTTTGGCACATTGCTTATTTTCACATTAAAAGATGTGCTCATCTCAACAAAGTGGTTAGGATCTCATTTGCTTGTCATAAATCATCCAATATCCACAAGGGGTTCCTAGATGCACTTTCAGTCTCCCCCTTTTTGGTGATTGATGACAACCAATTGATTTTTCACAAAATATGATAAAAGGTTGAGATTTTCATGAAGTATGCACATATGATTCTAAAATACATCAAGCAATGAAAACATGATCCATATGTGCATTCTTTATGGTGGGATGCATAACTAAGTGCATTGAAACAATCAGAATGACATGATTGACATTAACCAACAAACAACAAGCATATAGGTCATTCTAGGAGCAAAATTACAGATTTCAACAATTACTTCTCAAGTAGATCAAGACATTGCATCACATAACCATAAGTATCAAAATAGCATATTAAAAGTTTTACAATCCACAAAATAGACAAAAAGGACAAAGGAAGCTCTCTCCTTGCATCCTACAGCTTAAGACTTAAGACCTAAGACTCCCCTCAATCTCTCCCCCTTTGGCATTAAGACACCAAAAAGAAGGAGAGGAGGGACCTAAAGTCTTCAAGCCTCGCTATCAGTCCTCTCATCATCTTCATCTTCGTCTTCGGGCTGAGGAGGAGGAGGAGGAGGTGCGGAGCCACTCGAGCACCCAATGCCAAAGTAGGCAAGCTTGGAGGGGGGTTAAGGACCCGATCTCGATGTAGTCGGAGTCGGAATCATCAAAGATTACTGGAGATCCAATGGCTCAATCTCCAGTTTCTGGCAAATCTACTTCACATTTGCCTTGACATACTTCATGTCTTTTTCTTCCCTTGTTAAGCTTGTGGGCCTTCACCTCGGCCTTTCTGCAGGAAGCAAAGATAGCAGCCAGGTATTTGAAGATGCCACATGCATATCCCTTTTGAGGAGCTGCCCTAGTGGCCGGGGTAGCCCTGGCATCTCCACTTTCTCTTGCCGGAGCCTCAGGACTGGAGGCCGGAGATGGAGCAGCCTGTATGCTTGGCTTTTGAGGCATCTGGGGCCTCAAGGAAAGGTGTTCCACATCTTTGAAAAATTCAATGCCAGTGACCTTCTCAATCATGAACATAAGATACGGAGCATAGCCACATGATCTGTTGGGTGTGCAATAGATGTTGACCATATAGTTCCAGATATAGTCAGCCACATCAAACTTGCGGTCCTTGCTTATGGGCCTCATTAAGGTCCGGAGATAGCCCTGCACACTCCCAGCATCCCCATCCCTGGGGGCAATGGTCTTCCTCAAGAGCCTGTTCAATACCACAAAGAAATGCTTCATGTTCTTTGCGGAGGGAGGGTTGAACTTGGAGTTGGGCTCATAGAGGAATTTCATCTTGTCCTTCTCAATGACACCTATGTTGTTGATGATTAAGCAGTCATTGCTTGAGGTGTCAAGGTGTAGCAGGCTTGTAAAGTCTTCATAAGTTATACTGTACTTAGATCCGTGAGTCATCCAAGTAACACTCTCTTCATAATCACTAGAGAAATGGCAAGTCGCAAAGAATTGTGCAATGACCTCATCATTCCAATTGTTCCTGAAGGCGAAGAGATCCTTTAGGCCATGCCTCTCAACTGCCTCCACCACTTCAACAAATGGTGAGCAGTCCTTCTTCTCAAAGTGTGCCCAATAAATCCATTGGTGGCGCACTACAGGTGTATTCATGGGGAGGTACACACACTTGTAGAAATCTGCATGGAAATTGCTCCAAAATATGCCGTCGACAGCTTGCTTCGGACGGCTGTAGCAATCTACATTGAGGAACATAGCCAATGAGTCTTTGCCCTTCCCATTGAACTGTTCTTCGGCGTGGTCCCGAGCCCCTTGTTTCGGAGCTGACATCTTCAGGGGGCCAATCAGGCCCGTTGCGATCCCCTTGCCCTTGCCCTTGGCTAGGCGGGAACTTGCCGAGCTAGGGCCTCCACCAGCGGAAGCCCTGGAAGCAGGCACCTTTCATCGAGCCACCCTCTTTTGAGACTGGGGAGGAGATGGGGCTGGCTCGGAAGGTCGCTTCTTGCTTTGGTCCGTCGAGGACCGAAGCAGGGCTTCTTGTTCCATCTCGGCTTCGAAGTCGGAAACTTCGTCGTGAGAGTTCGACATGCACTGAGAATGGATTGTACAAGGTATGGGTGAGAAAGTATAACAAGGAATTGGATTGAGGAATTGAAAGGCTAGGTTTGAGTTCAGAAAAATCGGACAAGTCCGGTGTACAGGAACGGACTAGTCTGGGTGACCGGACTTGTTCGTGCATGGGCCGGAGTAGTCCGGTATTCATCCTCAAGAACCCTAACTATGAGACAAATGGAGTTGCTCAATGCAAGAACTAGCCTAACAGTAATATAATGCATCAAGGACACTAATATTAGGTGAAAGAAGCTAGGCTATTTGATCAACGATGAAGAAAATGGAGATTTCTAGGGTTTGGGGTAAAATTACTGAAGAAATCGCTTGAATCTCGAAGAGGAGGGTGTTGAAGGCTGGACAAGTCCGCGAACTTCAATCCCCGAGCGAGGAAGCTTGATTTCCACCCAAATGTGGAGCTTTTTGATGGAGGAGATGCAAAATTGCCTTGGGGAGCTCGAGCGTGGAGAGAGGAAGCTTGAGGCAAGTGTGGGGATGAGGAAATTAGGGTTTGGCTGCGGCTAGGGTTATGGACACGAAAAATCGGACAAGTCTGAAAAATATTGGACTAGTCCGAACTTTTCCAGAGGCTATATTGGACTAATACGTGGTCCACCGGACTAGTCCGGCCTAACCGGCGCTCTCTGGACTAGTCTGCTTGGGCGGACTAGTCCGGGTAACCACGGACTAGTCCGTGGTCACCAGGGAAGAATTGCCTAGCCCATTCGTATATATTCAAAGGTACTTATTTAGAAAATAGGGAGGAAAATCAAATCAAATAATCTTGATGAATATGATCAGTAAGCATACAACAATCAAGCAATGACCATAATTCACCAAGATATAGTAATTGACATAGTTTTTCTGAGAAAATTGAGAGAGATGATTTTCACAATCCAATCAACATATTTTGAAGAATTCATACGGGTATGCAAATTTTCAAGCCACATTCCGAGCATCAAGGATATTTAGTTCATTTTGAAGCTCGAAAAAGCATTTTTCATCAAGTGGCTTGGTGAATATGTCGGCTAACTGCTTTTCGGTGTTGACATGGGAAATGGCTATATCTCCTTTCATGGAGTGACCTCTTAAGAAGTGATGCCGGATGTCTTTGTGTTTGTTCTAGAGTGCTAACTGGATCATGGGCAATTTTAATGGCACTCTCATTATCACAATGGAGTGGAATACGGTTCATATTGTAACTGTAATCCCTTAGAGTTTGTCGCATCCAAAGGAGTTGTGCACAACAACTCTCAGCTGCAACATACTCTGCTTCGGCTGTGGATAAGGCAATGGAATTTGGTTTCTTGGATGACCCAAAAACTAGGGATCTACCTAGTCTTTATGGGCATCACCTTGTCCATTCCAAACTTCTTGAGTATGTCTTGAGTGTACTTAGTTTGGCTTATGAACGTCCCTTCCTTTTGTTGTCTCACATGGAAACCCAAGAAGTACTTTAGCTCTCCCGTCATAGACATCTCAAACCTATCTGTCATAATTTTACTAAACTCCTCACAAAAACATTTGTTAGTTGAACCAAAGATTATATCATCAACGTAGATTTGACAAACAAAGAGATCATCGTTGTAAAATCACACTTTTTCCTTTTATGTGAAGTTCAACTACAAGTGGTTTATCAAACATAATGGGGGTCAACATAATTGTGCACATAAACTTGACCTCACTAAAAAGGCCCTGCCAAAAAGATTCAAATCCAAGGCTCCAAATTTTTCCTTGGACTCTTAAATATCTAACTAGCTTCTCAGAAAATTTTCAAGATTTTTGAAGTACATCTTCCATTTGTTTGGACACGTGCAAATGATTCTTTTCGCGTCGACATCAAATTTAGCTTTACACTAAACTTTGCCCAAATCAATCCCTAATTTATCCTAAGACCTTTCATGGTTTAGGGAACTTGGTTTCAAAGTTTGTGGATTTTTGGACCTCAGATACTATTTAATTCAATAAGGTTTATACCCATATTTGAATTCAAATTTGAATTTGCATTTGATGCAAACTATGTCCAAATTGAAACCTGATCGCAAAATTGAATTCCCCATATTTTCTTAGCATATCTGTAAAATTTAGGGAATTTTTGGACAATATTTTAGCTGGAATTTAGAGGAGGGGATAAGAGAGAGAGGTGGGGCCCACAAGTCAGACAGTGAAACCGATTCACCGCTCCTGTTTTCTCTCCCCGGGCGACACCGCGATGCTGCATGCCGCCAGCGCGCCATCTGCCGTAAGTCGCCCCCAGCTACCCCGCTGCGTCCTTATCTACCGCTGTGGAGGCTATAAAACCACCCCTCGTCGGCCGAAGTCCCTCACCCGTTCACTTTTCACCGCGCCGCTCCGTTTCGTCGCCGCCTCAATCTCCCCGTGCCACTCGATGCCGCGCGCCCGTTGCCGGCCAGCCGATGGCCTCTTGCGCCAAGCTCTCAACGGCAAGGTTGTTCCACAATCTCTCGTCTACCCTATTGTTCACTTTTGTCGACCATTCGTTGAGGTTTTAGCCGGTATTTCGAAGCGACACCGAAGCTCGCCGTCGTGTTCACCACAAGCCATCTCTGCTCCATGGTGCCAGGCCGCTACGCGCAGTTTCGCGCTTCAATTCCTATAGCAAACTGGTGTGCCAAGACATGCTCTACACGTCGGTGAAAGCCGCTCCTTGTTTACGTGAGTATCGAGCAAGTTAGCTAGGTTTTTCTTGCGGCGGAAGCTTATGAACTCGCTCGGTTATTCTTTCAATTCGAGTTCCACACTTGATCACTCTCCACAATTTCTAGAAAATAGCTTCTACACTTCTTTGCGCACCCTCTCGAACTGGAATCACCAAAAATAATCAACCGTAGCTCGAGAATCATGAGTTCTCCCCTTCGTCGTTAAGAAGTTGCTTCGGTCACCATCGATGATGGTTTTGCCGACCGTTGCGTGACCATTTCACCTTCCCAATACCTTCCTAGTGGCTCCAGGAGTCTTTCCCAAGCATTTTTAGAAGAGTTTAGCCACGGAGCGAAGGTTCCGACATGGCCAGAACCCTAGCTGTCGCTGCCGCCGTTGCGCCACTATTTCCGATCGTCGGTAGGCCTCCCCGACCCTACCATCGTGCTTAGCGCGTGAAATTAAGGTTGGGCGCAAAAATTTAGATGCTGCGGTGGCCGGGAACACAGATCCGGCGAGACTCGCCGTAGTGCGCCCCCACGAGAGCCCCGCGCGCCGCCCGCGTCGGGAGGAGGAAGACGACACTGCGGGCCCCGCATGTCAGTGACTTTTAACCCGTCGGATCAGGCGTGGCCCCGGGATCTATTGTGGCTACGCCCTGTATCTCTGTGGTCCCCGTGTGGTTTAAATGCCATTAGTCCATTTTAAAATGTGGGACCCACGGTTTAATTCAAATTAGAAATTAATTCCAGATTTGGCTCCAACTTATAAAATCCATAACTTTCTGTAGAATTCTCCAAAAATATTCAAACAAATTTTGTTTCAAAGACCTCGAGCTCTAGTTTCTATCAGTATCAATTAGGTTCTGCGAAACTCACAGATAAATTATGTATAAAACAATCTTCTCAGAAGCAAATGCAATTTTTTCGGATGAACTTACCACTGGAAAAATATCCAAAATTCACATAAAATGCACTATCCTACTCTTGACAAGCAGAAAAAGTTTGGGAGTCATTGCACCTGTTTAACTCTCTGTATATTTCAATAACCTTTTTCTGTTATTGAATTTTCGCAGATGTTCAGTTGCTTTATTATGTCCCAAATTTGGCCTGAACCTTCCTTTTGTCATATACTAGTCCCTGTAGAAATCTTGGATTTAATTGACCTAATTTCATAGTCCTAATTCAGTTACAAACTGAATATTTATTTAAAAGCTAAAATTCAGATATAAATAATTCTAGAAATTCTTGCCAACTTAGAAATTCAATAACTCCTTCACCAAAGCTTAGAAAATTATGGAACAAATTTTTCTTGAACCAGGACAACTTCCTATATCATGATTATCAACTGGCAGCTATGTTAAAGCTACAGTTTCTTCTTTAAAATTTTTGGAAATTTAATACTTGCCATAATTTTAGAGACAACAATATACCTTGATCCTCTCCTGTTCTTTGCAAGAGATTTGATCATATTCCCTAGTATCTACCATCAAAGATCCAAAGACAATTAAGGTCCCTATCATATAATAATCACCATGGGTTAAATTATGGTCTTGGTAATAATTATTTTTCAAAGTCATTTATATACATGTTATATGCATATCGTATAGTGACCGAAGTCGAGGAGGAACCAGAAGCCTGGGAAGAGCACCTTCCCGAGATTAACCCCGACTCTGACCTACAACTAGGCAAGCCCCGGTTTGCATTTAAGTCGTTTATAAAATTTTACTTTATCACTATGATGAATAGCATATGAAAAGTGCATTACGTTTAGGATGATTGATACTCCACTTGCATGACCAAAAATCACAGGGATTGGTTGGAACGAGTTACAGTTTGACCTATAGTAACTGCTTTGCTAATGTATAGGAAATCCGATAGAAGTCGAGTAGTTGGAATATACTCGCGAGAAATGTAGGACATATCTCACAAGATTGGTTAATGACTCAATATAATACAATTCAGACCGGGAAGGGGATGGATAGGAAGTGGCGAGAATTGAGTCTCGGTCGCATAGCCCTTCCCGTGTCAATTAAGGCCCGTTCGTATGCAGCCCCTTCGGACAAGATTGAATTATACCGGCGACATAATGGACATATGGAATTCAATAAACTGACGTAACTCAATAACTGGGGTGTCAAGGCCCATTAACTCACCATCGATAGGGGTGGGTTGAGGATAGTAAGGTGTAAATCGGTCGGCGGACACATGAGGTGTTCCGTGCGGAGATCTTCTGTTTGCGGAGGTGAGACGGGCTCGGCGTTCGGGTTTCTTGTGAAAGGTGGCCATATACGCCTAGTACTGAAGTGTTATGTAGGTACAGGTGTGCTCACTGACACTTCCAAACGACGTATGTGTCGTGTTGTCTGGGTGTGTCCTGATTGCAATCACCGTCGCTCACTGTAATAGAGTACCACTTGTTCACTGAGCGACGACGTAGTAAATACTAAAGAAGTCAGAAAAATATGTTGTATTGAATTATAATTGCTTGCAACCTTGTATGATTTAGAGATAGTCACATTAAAGTTTACAGTTTCCCCATACTTTAGCTGTAATAGCATTATGTGCTCTGGGCATGTCATATCATCGGCAAAGCGTTTCTTGTTTGATTGTGGAACCAATGATGTGCCGTGCTTGGAGAATGTCATTTGCTACTTAAAACCTGATCATAAGGATCCAATTGTAGGTGAGTCATTTATTCTTCACCTTACCTATGTTTAGTGTCGCCGTTGCATATGTCTAGTGAGACGGGTTAGTCTTGCTGAGCCTTATGCTCACGTTTGCAGTTAATGAGTTTTTGCAGGTTATACAATTGATGAAGGGTTTGATGATGAGGCTGCACCCCCTCCAGGGTGTACAGCCGAGTGGGAACCCTGCACGCCGCCGTGACTTGCGTGTTGCTAGTGCGAAGCATCCAAGGCATGGATGACTTTGCTTTTGCATAGCTAGTGCTGAGAGCGTAGCTATGATATATACATATTTCTTTCCTTCCGCTAGTATTGTAAAACTTTCGCTGTAAGATAAATCAAAGACTTCGTCTTGTGTTTTATTCTCGTTCTGTTCTTGTATACTGTTGGGTGTCGCATCGCACTACACCACCCAATGAGATCCTCAGATGTCAGGATTCCGATCCCCACAGACATGGTATCAGAGCGTCATTGGGAATAGTGTACTTGAAAAGAACATATTTTCAAAAAAAAAAATTAGGATCTGAGTGAGGAATTAGCTATATGCCCTTATAAGGAGTATTATTAGTATAAGATATAAAGGTGGTAAACTAACTATGTGTTATTATATTCTGTAACGACGCCCTGATGTAAGGTAAGAGGTAAAGTACGCCACCGAGAGCGGATCAATCTCGGTAAGCTTAGCATACGAGGAGTGGTATGTAAAATTTTCGTGGCTTGGCACGGGAAGTTAATAGGAGTCTCTGAAGCTTTCAATGTTTCTGAGAACCTATGACACGCGGTACCCCAGCGTGCTTCAAAGTTAGTGGGAGCCCCCGTCGGGTGGTGTATAACCCGATAGTATGCCTCTCTAGAACCATTCATGTTCTATGGGAGCATGCGAAACAAGTATGCCCGAGCGTGTATAAGCCGGATCGTACGGGAGTCTTTGTTGTACAGACGTATTTACAGCCATGTACCTCGAGACATGACCTCGCTCGAGGGCGACTCACACCAGAGTCGTATGCAATTACTTTCATATGTATTATTGTGACTGCCTGTCGTGCTCCCCCGTACCACCCTTGAGGTATGAAAGTGTGAAAGGGGATTTTTTGTCTTTTGCAGCATTAACTACGGTAGAAGACCGTGTAGAAGCCGTTTGTGAGAGAACGATATAGGAACCACCTATAGACGTAAATGGATATACCGGATAGAATTTTCTTTGGTGAGATACGTAGTACCGTCAGTATCAAACAGGATACTAGACCATCCCCAACAACAGAATGGATGCATAATGTTTTGGAAAGTCCAAATATCAGATGTTGGTAGGTTTGGCCTCCATAAAAAGGGACTCCGACTCGATAGGGTAGATAGAATCAAGATTCTTGATTTCTGGCTGAAGTTGGCTCGACTTCACCGGATTGTAATCTTGGTTATCGTATAGATGACATGAGAGTATCATATATGGATGGAAATTTTGTGAAGACCTCTACAACTTTTCTGTTGACCATCAGGGCAGAAAAGTTTGATAATCCGTTGAAATTTGGAGTATACAAAAACTACTCCAGATGACCCAACCATTGTACCAGTTCCAGAAATATTGCCCTAACTCACTGTAGAAACATCTTCTGCCTTATTGTGACACATGTCTGAAAGGGAAGAGTCAGATCTACAGGTTTCATGTTTAGAGTTTTTCCTAATTCGAATTTGAGTCAAATCAAATTTGGAAGTCAAAACAGTGGACTGCAGGACTGCTGGTGCAAACCAGTCAGTTCAACTGTTTGGTTTGGATAGTTAAAACATTTAATCCAGAATATTGACATGTCACATATATAAATTTCTGGAAATCTTAGGAAGTCCTCTATCAACTTTATTTGGCATTCATGATCTGAATCTGGGTATAGCGTTTTCTAATTCCATTTGTCGCAAACTTGGTTCTGGCAGTCCAGAACATAAAACAGTTTGCACCTATTTGTGAATTCGCGCGCAATACCTGTATAACAAACTTTTCAGGGGGTAACTCTTTTACTTCTGGATTGCTAACTTGATGTTATATAAATTTTCTTTTGTCATTACCTCAAAATATTGTCATGATATCCCTGTATAACTTGTGGACATCACTACATATACAGGGGAGGTTCTGTCAAAATTTCCAGAAAACATGGGTCAACTTAAAACCTGTATAGATTCTATTCCCTAGCTCACATGTAGCTGTATGAGTACAATCTGGAAAGCTAGGAAAGTATACTACAGCTTTGCTATTCAACCCCACCTTTTATTCTGATGTTTCCTGTATGAAACTGTGGGATTTATACAGGGAGGTCAGCTGGAACAGACTGCAATTACAGCTCAGTTTTAAATTTTCTTAAAACTGTGGAGAGTTGGGAACCTTCTCATTGTTCCAGTATTCTTTTTATAGATGACGGAAGTGAGGATGCTGCTACCGGACAGATGAGTATTTTCCGCTTGCGCTAACCATCCGGGTTTCCCAAGTATGCTACGGGAAGTGCTCCAGCAGTTTGGCTTCATCGAGATGCCATGCTATTGGGGTAGAGAAACGATCGACAGAGGTGTTCGTTCGTGCACCATCTTGGTAGACATCCTGGCTAGTCCACGTCAATATGGATGGGCACCTTTCTCGGTTACCATCGAGGGAGCGCAGTTAGAGGACACTTGGGCAATCGCTGCAGGCGAAGCACTTATGAAGCTTTGTGAGCTTCATCAGGATGCTATGGCAGGGACTCAATTTGCCCTTATTCCAGTCCGTGGTATGGCTGGATTTGAGTGGCAACATCGTATGATTGCTGCCTATACACCGCATGGCGACACAACCGCGACGACACTTGGGACATATGCGGCTGCTTCCAATATGGTAGTTGCTACGCAAGGCACCATTATTTTGGAACAAGTTGAAGCCTTGCGGGAAGCAACAGAGCGGGGTGATACCCTTGATTATATCAACGAGGGTCTACGTTCGCTCATAGCCCCAGCAAATCACCGGCTAGATAAGTGCGAGAGTCAATTGCATTATGCTCGCACTAGGCTACGGAAAGCTCGTGCTGCACAACGACATACTCGCACTGAACTGCAGCAAGCTCGTGGTGAGCTGCAAGCAAGTCAGTTGGAGGTGCAACAACAGCAAGAGCAGCTGTTAGTAGTCACTGAAGAGCGGGACACCGCCATTGAGACAGCTCAAAATTGGGAGTATGAGGCAGAGAACTGCAGGATAATGTAATTGAGGCTAAGGCACAATTACAACCAGTGGTTTATCCACCGGCCCATAACATACCACTAATTATGGGTGAACAATTGCCTTCGGAGGATGAAGAAGAAGAAGATCCCGAGGAACTTGAATACGTTGAGTAGGACGTATTGAAGTGGGATGTGGCAGCACTTCTGCCGACACGGGGCAACATATAGTTTGATAGTTGCTCGTGTTTTTCTTTTGTGACCATGTTTGTGTCATATTAAGAGTAGTGGTGTTTATGTCTACAATGACAAGATATGTATGACATCTCAGGGGGACCAAGTATAGTAGAGATGCATTTCCATAGTGGGAATCCATCATTTTGGAGTTTACTACTATAAACTTGGTCAGAGATAATATATCTTGTATAAAGCTTATACTTTATCAATATATGTTGATGTTGTATATTATCTATCGTGGTCTACCGCATTACTACTTATATGGAAGGATGAACTTGAGGCAATGAGACTTATGGTGTAAATCGTTGTATTGCATCATGGTGCGTACACGTACAACCTCAGAAGTGGGAGGCTCAAGTGGAGGGCAGGCGGATGACACACCACCCCCGGGGCCGAATACGCCCCAGATGCAGCCACCTCCACCTACACTTCCCAGAAGTCTTGCGGAGGTTCTCGCAGCAGTACTTGGCTTGCGCGATGAGCAAACCGAGTTGTTACAAACCCTTGTACAGCACTCGTCCCGTCAAGTGGGGCGACATGCTGAGGGGCCACGTCAGTCATATCCGAGTTCCTACTCGGATTTCGCATCGACACATCCGCCGGTCTTCAGAGAGTCTGATGAACCTTTGGAGGCGGACAACTGGCTCCGCACCATTGAAGGGAAGTTCGGTTTACTTGAGATAACCGAACAACACAAGGCTCTATTTGCAGCTCAACAACTACAGGGTTCTGCTGGTGCGTGGTGGGCAAACTACCTCGCCGCACGCCCCGCAGGCTATGTCGTGAGCTGGGCGGAATTCCGGGAGGCGTTCCGCGCCTACCATATCCCTCCCGGGATTATGAGAAGGAAGCTTCAAGAGTTCTTGGAGCTGAAGCAGGGAGGAAAGAGCGCTTATGAGTACTCCAAGACCTTCAACCACTTGGCCCAGTATGCACAGGACCAAGTGAACACGGAAGACGGGAAGCGAGAGTGCTTCTACCAGGGGTTGAACCCCAAGATGAAGGACAAGCTTGTCTTGTTCAATCACGGCAGCTTCAACGACATTGTCAACGCCGCGATCATGCAAGAGGATGCTACTCGAGAGCTGTCCTCAGACAAGAAAAAGAGGAGTGCTCCGCAGGGCAGTGGGTGTGGTGCTTCTCAGAAGTACCGAATGGTGTATCGATCACCATCCGACCAGAGGTGGCAACCGCCATCACGACCACAAATGTTTAGTGGTTGCCAGTTCGGCAACTCCGGTTTCCGACTGCAACAACAGCAGGGGATGATCCCACGTGCACTTCCACCTCCACCACGTGCACCGGGATTCTGTCCTCCCATTCGTACTGGTCAAACCCCGTACACATGTTTCACGTGTGGGCACACGGGGCATTTTGCCAAGGACTGCCCGCAGAGAAGGCAGAGCAGAGGACAGTCATCATACCAGGGCGCCAACCAACCCGGCAACCATCCTAAGAAGCCAGTTCCCAGACTCGGCAACGTCCACCACCTCGCCATTGAAGACGTTCCGGAAGGCGCACCCGTACTCACGGGTACGTTCTCTATCTTTGAGCATCCTGTAGTCATACTCTTTGACTCTGGAGCTTCACACAATGTCATTAGCAAGTCTTTTGTCATTAAAAATCAATTGCCTATAATCTACACAAAAACTTCGTATGTGATTAGCACTCCGGCAGTGAAAACAATAACAAATGAGTTGGTTCCTGGGATACCACTTGACCTAGATGGAACCATATATCTTACTTCACTTCTGGTATTAGAGAATCAGAAGTTATATGTCATCTTTAGAATGGCATGGTTACGAATTCTCCACTTCATCCCTCTCAAGTCCTCAATCTTGAGAGAGCCACTCTAGTGAATTCATCTACTCACAATACCGAGGTTATGGAACTTAAGGATATTCCGGTAGTATGTGAATACCCGGATGTATTTCCCGAACACTACAGGAAAAGCGATCATTTGCGACGGCTATATTTATTTGCGACGGCCAGCCGTCGCAAATAGAATAAATTGCGACGGCCCGCCCCTGGCCGTCGCAAATAAAGCGGCCGTCACAAATAACGGCTTATTTGCGATGGCCAACCTCATAGCCGTCGCAAATAAACTCTTATTTGCGACGGCCAACCCTAACACCGTCGCAAATAAGGGTGCCGTCACAAATAAGTCTTTATTTGCGACGGCTGCTTAAAGGGCCGTCGCAAGTAAAGTTAATTGCGACGGCCACGTGGCCGGGCCGTCGCAATTTAATTGGCCGTCGCAAATAAGTGCCTTCATCCCGACCCGACCCTTCTTTCTCGTCCATTCACGACTCATTGAGCCGCCTCCCCGCGCCGCTGCCGCCCTCCGCCTCCCCGCGCCGCCGCCGCCCTCCGCCTCCCCGCGCCGCCGCCGGCCGAGCGCGCCGCGCCGCCGCGCCGAGCGCGCCCCGCCGCCGCCCTCCGCCTCCCCGCGCCGCCGCCCGAGCGCGCCACCGCCCGAGCGCGCCGCCGCCGCCCTCCGCCTCCCCGCGCCGCCTGCCGAACGCGCCCCGCCGCCGCCGCCCGAGCGCCCTGCTGCCCCGGCGTCCTCACCGCCCGAGGCCCGGCCTCCTCGCCGCCCGCGCGCCCCGGCGGCCCCGGCCTCCCCGTCGTCGCCGCCCGCGCGCCCCGGCGACCTCGCCGCCCGCGCGCCCCAGCCTCCCTGCCGTCCGCGCACCCCGGCCTCCTCGTCGTCGCCGATCGTCAAGTAATGATGTTGATTATGCAAATTTGTTGTGGATTTCTTGATATTTGATATGGATTGTTCAATCTTCGAATGATTGTTGATCGAATGAGTAGAAATTGTTGCTCGATCTTGATGTTAATTATGCTTAGTTGTTAATGATGTTGGTTATGCAAATTTGTTGATAATGTTATTGATTATGTAGATGTTAAGCATGCTTATGTTTTGCTTTAGTATTCTTAATGTTTATGTTCATTGCTGCTTATCGTTATTGAATTAAGTTATTAAATGTTCAAATTTTGATTAATTGTTATGTTTCTTTTAGCATGTTTAATGTTCTTTATATATATAAATATGTAAATATAAATATGTATATATATATATATACATAAGCGGGTTAAAACGATAATGTATCAGAAGAAATATCAAAAGAGAGAGGAGATATTCTACGCCATATCGCCTGCGGCGACCATGACAGCGGCGAGACCGAAGCCGGTGGCGGTGGTCTTGGTAGCGGCAGAGGATCCTCCGGAAGGCGTGGACGGCAGCGGAGGAGAGGCTCCGGGAGCGAGGGCTGGTGGTCGTGCAGGTACCCACCGATCTGATCACCGGGGAGGAACCTCTTGGAGGCGACCCAGTTGGCGTAGTTGGTCTGCAGGTCCCAGGAGCCGCTCGGCTCACCGACGTTGTACATTGCCGCCGACGCCATGCCGAACACGGCCACGACCATGAAGGCCACGACTGCAACTGCAAGAGCTCTCGCCATGGCAACTGCTGCCTTCGTTCTAGCTGGAAGGGGCGATCGAGCAGAGCTGCTACCCGGTCAAAACCTAGCTTGTGGTAGAGCTTTTGTTGCAGAAAGCTAGAAGGTCGTTGTGGATGCTTGGCTCGTTGATCTTTCGAGTTGGGTTTGCGTGCATATATATAGACACAATTATCGTGGACGGCCCTGACTATGAAACTTTCAACTCTGACCCACTTTTCTCCTCACTCTCGTTCTCTTTCCTCATTCGTAAATGATTTATAAATGAACATGAGCAACGTAACGTATAGCAATTGATTACCTGTTTCGGATCGGCACGTCTCACATGGCATTGGCATGTGAGACGTGCAGGTTCGGAATTGTCCCTTTTTGGACAGCCTCGGAGTGGCCGAGGGGGCGTGGCTTGTGACGAGACGCGGGTCCGGATTTGGACGAGATTTCGGTGGTGTAACCCTGTTGTTCTCTGCTGCACCATTTTTGGGCGTGCAGTGGAGAATAGCGGGGTTATGCTGCCGAAATTTCGTTCGAATCCGGATCACGCGTCTCGTCATGAGCACGCTCCGCTCGGTCACTCTTGGGTGGGTTTAGGATCTATCTGCCTAGGTTGTAGGGCCGTGACGTAACACAACAATACATTAACGACAATTTCTTTCACATTAAACTGCAGAGTCAAACATGGGTGAAGACCGCAGTTGGATGTATACTGGCTGGAAGAGCAGAAATGGTGGTCACTCCGATGAGTGGTTTATCATGTTAGATCAATTTTTGGATTGAGCATTTTCGTTGTCAACGGAAGATATGGTGCGGTGCCCATGTACAAAATGCCGGAACACTATGTTTTTGAGAAGATTGGAGCTTTCGTTTCACTTATGTCGAAACGGTTTCACTCCACAATATGAAGTGTGGACCTTCCACGGCGAGACTAATTCTCGAGTCATAGCCGAAGTGGATGAGGATGATGATATAACAGAGGTTGATAGGATGGATGAGATGTTAGAAGCTCTTGAAGTGGAGGATCCTCCTACAAATGAGGCAGAGAAGTTCTTCGAGGAGCCGAAGAAATCACAAGAGCCGTTGCATGAACACACGGCTGTGACCATACTTGCTTTCTTGACCAGATTTATGGCAATTAAGTCCAAGTACTTTTTTCCATCAACTGCTACAATGATCTCATGAAATTGATCTGCGATATCCTTCCACAACCTGACAAAGCGCCACCAGATATGTATCAGTCAAAGATCAAGATATCTGGTCTTGGTATGAAGTATGAGAAAATTGATGTGTGCCCAGACAACTGCATGCTATTCTGGAAAGAGCACGCCAATGAGAAGATATGCTTGAAATGTGGTAAATCGAGGTATGTCGAAGTTGTTAATGACGATGGCGATAATGTGTTGACAGATGTCGCACATAAGCAGCTTCGTTACTTGCCTGTGACACCTCGGTTGAAGCGGATGTTTCTTTCAAAAAGAATCGCAAGACACATGAGATGGCACAAAGAAGGTAAACGTGAGAACAAAGAATTCTTGACGCATCCGTCCGACGGTGATGCACGCAAGGCGCTAGACCGTTTCGATCCAGACTTTTCTCGTGATGCGAGGAATGTTCGCATCGGATTAGCAACAGACGGATTCTCACCGTTCAGTATGAATGCCACGCCATACTCATGTTGGCCTGTCTTTGTCATTCCGTACAACCTGCCACCTGCTTTATGTACAAAGAACGAGTTCATGTTTCTCAGCCTCATTGTACCTGGACCTGATCATCCCGGGTCACGTCTCAACATGATGTTAAAACCGCTGATCGAAGAATTGAAAGTCTTGTGGACAGGAGTCGAAGCGTACGACAGTTACAAGAAGCAGAAATTCAACCTTTGAGCTACTTCTTTGTGGTCCGTCCATGATTTGCCGGCATACGGCATGTTTTCCGGATGGAGCACTCACGGTCGTCTGACGTGTCCGATATGTGCTTCAGACACGGATTGCTTTCGACTAACCCATGGAGGCAAAATATCTTACTTCGATTGTCACAGACGTTGGCTGCCCTCGAATCATATATTTAGGCAGCAGAGGCATGTCTTTCGAAAGAACACTGTTGTCACTAAAGGACCACCGAAGCGTCTCAACGGGTCAGAAATTTCTGATATGTTGGACAAACTGGTGCCTAATGAAGGTCGTCCTGGATATTTCGTAGGTTATGGAGAGGAACACAATTGGACTCACATATGTGGACTTTGGGAGCTACCATATGTGAAGTCGTTGATTCTAATGCACAACATTGATGTCATGCATAGGAGCGTAATATGAGCGAAAGTATCATAAGCACTTGCATGGATATGCCTGGCAAAACGAAAGACAATTATAAAGCTAGACTAGATTTGGCAGACATTTGTCACCGTCCAACTCTTGAAATCTCTGAAAGTGGTGGAAAGCCACGTGCTTCTTTCTGTCTTCGATCGAAAGAAAAGAAAGAAGTTATGAAATGGATGAAAACTTTGAAATTCCCAGATGGTTACGCAGCTAGCCTGAAACGAGCCGTAAATGTTAACAAAGGAAACCTCACTGGGTTGAAGAGTCATGATTATCACATTATAATGGAAAGACTCCTACCTGTTATGTTCTGAGGCTATCTAGATGATGCGGTGTGGAAGGTTTTAGCCGTGCTCAGCTATTTTTATAGACAGCTTTGTGCTAAAGAAATCAAGATCGGGATGATGGATAAGTTAGAGAAGGAGATACCCATACTTTTATGTAAGATGGAAAAAATTTCTCCACCGGGTTTCTTCAATCCAATGCAACATCTGCTTATCCATCTTCCATTCGAAGCTAAAGTTGGCGGTCCTGTGCAATATAGGTGGATGTATTACATTGAAAGAGCGCTACGATATCTGAAACCAATGGTTGGCAACAGGGCAAGGGTGGAAGGGTGCATCGCTGAAGCATATGGTCTTAATGAAGTTGGATACTTTTCAAGTGTCTACTTTGCGGAAGAAAACAATATCAATACTTCGGCAATGCGGTACAATGTGGACGAAACGCCCCCCCTAAGCGACCTTTCCATTTTTCAAACGAGAGGTGCCACCGTTGGTAGCTACACGACCTACGAGCTATCCGAACAGGAAAGGACTGTTGCTTTACTCTACATGTACGCGAATATAGAAGGCATGAAGGAATACATCGAGTAAGTGTTTCTCCTATGTTTATGTTAATCTACATATTTTGCTACACATGTACTCTAAAAGATGTTTTTTCATGTTCAGCGAGTTCCACAGACAATATTGGCCACATAGGAATCAACCTACGGCCAAACAAGTAGAAGCGATGCGAAAGGAAGGAATAAATGGGGGGCAGAGTTTTCTATCTTGGTTTCGAGAATATGTAATATTCTCTCGTCTTCTATGTATTATAAATTACTATTATTAAAGAAGTATTATGTAATATTCTCTCGTCTTTTATAACAGTGTCAGACTCACAATGTCCATGAAGATTTGTGGCAGCTATCTTATGGATTGGTGAATGTTAGAAGCTATGGTCGATATGACGTAAATGGCTTCCGATTCTGTACAACTCATTTTGAAGCTCATCGTCCTCTTGCGGCAACATCAAATTCCGGTGTTGTGACGAGAGCAATGGACACTCAAGGGAATTTAACCAATTATTATGGTATCATTAACAAAATCCTTGAATTTACTTTTACCGGAAATAAGACCCTTCGAGTTGTCTTCTTTGACTGTGACTGGTTTGATCGTACTCATGGAACTCGAGAAAACCAATTTGGAATGGTGGAAGTGAAACATAAGGACCGACTACGAGGTTACGATACATTTGTTCTTGCACATCAAGTTGAACAAGTGTATTATCTACCTTATCCATGCACGAAGCTCAGTGCTTGGTGGGTGGTATATAAGTTGAATCCTCGTGAGCGGCTATATACTCCTGGGGATGATGGTTACCATGATAGCGAAGACGTTCAAGAAGTGTACCAAGAAGAAGAGTTGCCAGACACTTTTATCGTCGAGCTTGGTGCAGGACTCGATCAATTAGTTGGAGATGTTGAAGACGTTGAAGATGTAGAGGCAGATGATACGCGAAAACGAAAATTAGAACAGGCCACGATGGAAGATCGTTGGGCTGGTTTAAGGAGTAGGGCACAGGAACATGACAATGATGTTGATGAATTTTGAAAGTGACTACAAGTATTGTTTTCTTGAAGATAGTAACATGAATTTTATATATTTTATTTGCATATTTACTAATTATCTAATTACAATAGGATGGCGTCAAAGAAGGGTAAGAAGGTGCCGCCGACGAGGGGGTTCTACCCCTCTAGACCTGAGGACGCTTTCGTTGGTGCCTCGTCGACTGGCAGCAGACGCTCTCAGCTGCTGGGGCACGTTCAGACCAGCTCTAGAGCTTCGTCACAGGTAAATGTCACTCGTTTTTGACAAATTCTTTAAATTCAAATTCACATTAAACTTACTTATGAATCATTTGAATGTTGTAGTCCTCACCGGCTGACTCAGAGGCTGCGGCGCCTTCGGTGAGCCAGCCCTCGGCGAGGCAGCCCTCGGCGAGTCAGCCCTCGGCGAGCCAGCCCTCGGCCAGCCAGCCCCCGGCTGACGATGAGTTTGTTCCTGAGGCCTTTGACTCGGCTGGTGAGGAGCCGTCTGGGTCACCTGACGGGGCGCCCCAGCAGACGCGGAGGACGAGGAGGACTCATTTTGTCAGTCCTTCCGCGGTCCCTTCACAGAGGACCGTGATTTGTCCAGTCGGAGACAGGTAATAAAAATTATAGTTTTCAGTTTTAGTTTCTTTTGTATACTTAAGTAATGAATGAATGAATAAATATCTTACAGGGCTTGGGACGACTTGTCTTTCACCGGTGAGAAACACCAAAGACCGGTGAACGGTGTCCTCGGGTCTATAGTGCGTTTGCACTATCCCGGGGTCATCGACGGGGTGCCTGCTCTTTCGTGGGAGGACTACGCACGCGTCCATCACCAGGAGCACGGCAACCTTCAAGAGGCCGTATGGGCCGATTTTATGGTAAGTATGTTATAAAAGTTTCTAAGTCACAACTCTTAAACTCTTTTAGTGAACATCTCTTCAATATATTCTTTATCGCAGGCAAGATATACTTTAGAGGACCCGAACGACCGTCGCATGTTTGAGGATGCGAGGCGAGTGTTTCACTTCAACGCTGCCAAGGCGCTTCGACAAGCTTTGTCGAACGCCCGTGTTCAAATTATTAATGAGCACTTGAAGGCGAACCAGCAGCACGTGTTACACTTCCGACAAGAGAGCGAGAGGCACCCGACGGAGGAGGAGTACGCGCAGGTACATGGAGTGTAGTAAGTATTTTTTCTGATAATGTCCTCGATGGTAGTTTTAACGACTTCGAACAATGTGCAGGGCCACGTGAGCTGGTTGCAGGGTCGGACTGATGCATTTCGGGCCCTTTATCGCTACTGGGCTAGCGACGAGTTTAAAGCTAAGTCTGAGAAGGCTCGAGACTGCAGAGGGGTGGAGGGGAAGAGCAGGCATGGGCAAGATAACCACTTGCGTTTAGCTAAATGCATGGTAAGTGTGTGTAACTTATGTTTATATATTAATAATATATTGTTCGTACTAACACGTATTGACAGGAGCGCGAGACGGGGGTGCCGCCCACCCCTCCTGAGGTTTGGAAGAGAGGTCACAGGGACCCTTCTCAGCCGACGGGGTGCAGTCAGGCTGCAGCCGAGCATTTGGTATGTTTAGAAATCATTCATATTAAATATAACTATATAGATTGTTGAACTTACACGATTTTATTATTTTGCAGGCTAAGTACGGGGAGGAGGCTAGGAAGATACACGGCGAGGATTTCGATTGGGAACATCAACCGATTGATCCTCAAGCCGCGTATGCAACCGGTGGTGGAAAAGCACACGGAAGGTGAGTTTGCAAGTCATTTTATCGTTTTCAATTCAAAGTATTCAATATATTTCAATTTCATATTACTGACTCTCTTTTTATAGGCTCGCCATATTCGACGGAGTTGTCGACTCGAGGGCGGGTAGACCTGCGAGAGGCAGCTCCACGCAGGCTTCGGGCACGGGAGGTCGCCGCGTGTCACAGAGGGACATTGAGATGCAGTCCCTCCGAGAAACTGTAGAAGAAAACGAAAGGCGACATGACGAGGAAAGGAGGGCGATGGAGGCCATGATCCAAACCCAGGCAGCAGCGTTGGCGCAGATGCGGGAAGCAATGGAGGTAACAATCTAAAATTAAAATTCTCATTAATTTAGCGTAAATGACTTACTAATAGGTAGCATTTAATGTTTGCAATGACAGGCCATCGCTCGGGCGCAGGGTCTGGGAATCCAGCTACCGGTACTACCACCGGTCCTCCCAGGCGATCCTTCTTCAGCGGGTCAGGTAAGTTTCTATGTAATCCTTCTTCTCCAGCGTAATAAGATTGAGATAGATGAAAGGGAGAGATAGTTAGATAGAAGAAAATGATTGAGATAGAAGAAAGAAAGAGATAGAAGAAAGGGAGACAGAAGAAAGAGTGAAAGATAGATAGAGTAGGATGGGAATGAAGAGAGAGTAAGATGTAGATGGAGATAGAGAGAGGGGAAGATAGAGGGAGGGAGATGTAGATGGAGATAGAGGGAGGAAGATAGAGGGAAAAGGATAGCAATAGAGATATAGAGTGAGAAAGAAAGATAGAGTGAGAGACAAAGAGAGAAATGAAAAGAGAGAGGAAGAGAGGGTGATCTAGATGAAGGTAGAGGGAGAGGGAGGGAGAGAGATGTTGGTGCATTTATATTCTAACTCTAAGTTTTATTAATTGTAGGGATCCGCGACAGCTGCACAAACGCCGTCGCCTTCGCTACCGCCGCCTGGAATGAGGCGCGACGACGACGACTTTGACTTCGGAGGTGGCTTCGGAGGTCAGATGGGCGAGTGAGCCCTTTTAATTACTTTGTTGATGACGATGTGAGATGTATCGGAATTTTAGTTTGTGATTGTGATGATGTTTGTGTATGCTGTGTATATATTGTGTATATTGTGTTTGTTGTGATTCTGGCCATCGAGCCGGGTAGTATTTTCTGTTTTTAAATAAAAATAAAAAACCTTATTTGCGACGGCTTTTTATACAGTACCGTTGCAATTAAGGGTACAAGCCGTCGCAATTAAACCACTGTTATTTGCGACGGCCTGGCCATCGCAAATAAGCATTAATTGCGACGGCCCCGCCGTTGCAAATAGCGTCGTGGGTCCCGGAGGAGGACACGTGGGCCCTGCCCCCTGAACTTATTTGCGACGGCCCGGCCGTCGCAAATAGAGGCCCTTAATTGCGACGGCCTAGCCGTCGCAAATAAGCATTAATTGCGATGGCAAAGCCGTCGCAAATAATTCTGCGGGGCCCACCAGCCCGCAGCAATAACTTGCGATGGCCTCTCCCAGCCGTCGCAAATAAGATTATTTGCGACGGTGGCCGTCGCAAATAAGCTTATTTGCGATGACGTACTTGCGACGGCCGGAAGCCGTCGCAAATAAGGAAAACCGTCGCAAATAGCTTATTTGCGACGGCCCCAGCCGTCGCAAATCTTCGGGATTCCTGTAGTGGAAGATCTTCCTGGTATGCCCTCAGAAAGAGATATAGAGTTCAAGATTGAACTTGTACCGGGAACAGTGCCAATCTCAAGACCACCCTACAAGATGGAACCCAAGGAACTTGCAGAACTTAAGGAGCAATTAACAGAACTTGAAAACAAGGATTTCATTCATCCAAGTTCATCACCATGGGGTTGTTCTGCATTGTTCGTAGAGAAGAAAGATAAGACCTTGAGACTGTGTGTGGACTATCGTCCACTCAATGCTGTCACTATCAAAAACAAGTATCCCCTACAACGCATTGATATTCTTTTTGATCAATTAGTGGGTGCTAGAGTATTTTTGAAGATGGATCTTCGTTCTGGTTATCATCAGATTAGAATCCGACCAGAAGACATACCAAAGATAGCATTCTCGATGAGGTATGGACTGTACGAATACCTTGTTATGTCCTTCGGATTGACCAATGCACCGACTCATTTCATGTATATCATGAACTCGGTGTTCATGCCGGAATTGGACAAGTTTTTCATGGTGGTCTCTATTGACAACATCCTTGTGTATTCAAAATCCGGAGAAGAACATGCTCAACACTTGCGTATCGTGCTTCAACGATTATGGGACCACCAGCTATATGCTAAGTTCAGCAAGTGTGAATTATGGATCAGCCAAGTGCCATTTTTAGGGCACATCATATCAGTAGAGGGTATTGCAGTTGATCCAAGCAAGATAAAGCAAGTACTCAAATGGGAGTCTCCAAAGTCTGTACATGAAGTTTGAAGTTTCCTAGGTTTGGCTGGGTATTACCGGAGGTTCATCCCCAATTTCTCCAAGATAGCTAAACCAATGACAGAACTTCTGAAGAAAGGAATGAAGTATGTATGGACTGAGGCATGTGAGGGAGGTTTCCAGGCATTGATAAAACACCTCACAACGGCACCAATATTGGCTCAACCGGACACAACCAAATATTTTGATGTATATTGTGATGCATCAGGAATTGGTTTGGGTTGTGTGTTGATGCAAGACATACGAGCGACCGCTTATGGATCAAGGCAGCTTCGGAATCATTAGCAGCACTATCCGACTCATGATCTAGAACTCGCTGCTGTGGTACTAGCATTGAAGATGTGGAGACATTATCTACTGGGTAATCTAGTACATCTCTACACCGATCACAAGAGCCTGAAGTACATCTTCACCCAAAAGGACCTAAATATGCGACAGCGTAGATGGTTGGAATAAATCAATGATTATGAGATTGAAGTCCATTACCATCCCAGTAAGGCGAATGTAGTCGCAGATGCTCTGAGCCGCAAGTCCCATGTCAACAATATTTCCATTACCTCAATGGGAGAAGAAGAATCGAGTCTCTACTTGGTTCCCTATGGGGCACTCTACAACCTAGCTCTCATTCCCTCTATTAGGGAGGATATTATGGAAGCTCAGAACGAGGACAAAGGGATGTCGCACATTCGACAGAGAATGGAGAAGGGGGAGATGAAGTGTTTCCGATGTGACGATGAAGGTACCCTCTGGTTTAAAAACCGCATAGTGGTACCCCGAAACATGGAACTTCGGAAAAAGATACTAAATGAAGCTAATTTATCCTAATATTCCATTCATCCGAGAAGTAACAAAATGTACCAAGGCTTGAGAAAGAAGTTCTGGTGGACTCGGATGAAGAGAGAAGTAGCAAAATACATACCCAAATGTGATACGTGTCGACGAGTTAAGGCCAACCATATGAAGGCAGCTGGACAGCTTCAACCTTTAAGCATACCGACTTGGAAATGGGAGGATATCAGCATGGATTTCATGGTTGGGTTGCCCCCCACTCTCCATAAGCACGACTCAATTTGGGTGATCGTTGACCGATTGACCAAATCAACTCATTTCATACCAGTCAGTGTGGATTATGATGCAAAGCGGTATGCAGAACTTTATATCTCCAAAATTTTGTGCCTACATGGAGTACCCCACACTATCATTTCAGATCGTGGATCTATTTTCGTTGCTCGCTTTTGGGAGCATCTCCAGGATGCATTGGGTACCAAACTGATTCGAAGCTTGGCTTATCATCCTCAGACTGATGGACAAACCGAACGGGTAAACCAAGTGCTTGAAGATATGCTTCGTGCTTGTGCCATCCACCATGGTAGGAATTGGGATGATCATCTACCATTGGTGGAATTTTCGTACAACAACGGTTACCAGGCTAGCATCCAGATGGCGCCATATGAAGCTCTTTATGGCCAGAAGTGTCGCACGCCCTTGAACTGGTGTGAATCTGGTGAACGAGTGGTATATGGCATCGACTTAATAAATGAAGCCGAAAAACAAGTATGTCTTATTCAAGCCAATCTCAAAGCCGTTCAGTCGCGTCAGAAGAACTATGCGGACAAACGACATCGACCTCTTCACTTCGAGGATGGAGATCAAGATTATCTCCGGGTATCCCCGATGAAAGGAATTCATCGATTCGGAGTAAGAGGAAAGCTAGCTCCACGTTTTATTGGGCTGTTCGCAATAATAAAAAGATGCGGACCTGTGGCATATCAATTGGAGTTACCGCCAACGCTGGCAGGAGTCCACAGTGTGTTTCACATTTCTCAGTTGCGGAAATGTCTCTAAGCCCCAGCGAATATACGTATTCAGGATTTGGAAACTCTCCAACCAGATCATACGTATTCCGAACATCCAATCCAGATCGTTGATGAGAAAACTCGCAATACAAGGAGGCGCACTTTGCGTTTCTACAAAGTCTTGTGGAGCAACCACAGTGCTGAAGAAGCCACGTGGGAAAGCGAGGAATATCTTAAAACGAACTATCCGGACTTGTTAGCGGCACATGTTCAGTAGATCTTTATCTTTTGTCCTTCCTTTGTAATCTCGGGACGAGATTCTTTGAAGGGGGGGGAATGTAAAATCCCACTTTTTCCTTTTATGTGAAGTTCAACTACAAGTGGTTTATCAAACATAATGGGGGTCAACATAATTGTGCACATAAACTTGACCTCACTAAAAAGGCCCTGCCAAAAAGATTCAAATCCAAGGCTCCAAATTTTTCCATGGAATCTTAAATATCTAACTAGCTTCTCAGAAAATTTTCAAGATTTTTGAAGTACATCTTCCATTTGTTTGGACACATACAAAGGATTCTTTTCACGTCGACATCAAATTTAGCTTTCACTAAACTTTGCCCAAATCAATGCCTAATTTTTCCTAAGACCTTTTATGGTTTAGGGAACTTGGTTTCAAAGTTTGGAGATTTTTGGACCTCAGATACTATTTAATTCAATAAGGTTTATACCCATATTTGAATTCAAATTTGACTTTGTATGTGATGCAAACTATGTCCAAATTGAAATCTGATTGCAGAATTGAATTCCCCATATTTTTCTTAGACTACCTATAAAATTTTGGGAATTTTTGGACAATGTTTTAGCTGGAATTTAGAGGAGGGAATAAGGGAGAGAGGTGGGGCCCACAAGTCAGACAGTGAAACCGATTCACGCTCCTGTTTTCTCTCCCCGGGTGACACCACGACGCTGCATGCCGCCAACGTGCTGTCGGCCGTCGGTGACCTCCAGCTACCCCCCTGCGTCCTTATCTACCGCTGTGGAAGCTATAAAACCACCCCCCCCCCCCCCCCCCCCGTCGACCGAAGTCCCTCACCCGTTCACTTCTCACCGCGCCGCTCCGTTTCGTTGCCGCCGCAATCACCCCGTGCCGCTTGACGTTGCGCGTCCGTTGTCGGCCAGCCGAAGGCCTCTCGCGCCAAGCTCTCAATGGCAAGGTTGTTCCACACTCTCTCGTCTACCCTCTGGTTCACTTCTGTCGACCGTTCGTTGAGGTTTTAGCCGGTATTTTGAAGCGACACCGAAGCTCGTGGTCGTGTTCACCACACGCCGTCTCTGCTCCATGGTGCCAGGCCGCTACACGCAGTTTCGCGCTTCGATTCCTATAGCAAACTGGTGTGCCAAGACACGCTCTACACTTCGGTGACAGCCGCTCCTTGTTTACGCTAGTATCGAGCAAGTTAGCTAGGTTTTACTTTTGGCCGAAGCTTATGAACTCGCTCGGTTATTCTTTCAATTCGAGTTCCACACTTGATCACTCTCCACAATTGCTTGAAAATAGCTTCTACACTTCTTTGCGCACCCTCTCGAACTGGAATCAACAAAAATAATCAACCGTAGCTTGAGAATCACGAGTTCTCCCCTTCGCTGTTAAGAAGTTGCTTTGGTCACCGTCGATGATGGTTTTACCGAACGTTGCGCGACCATCTCACCTTCCCAACACCTTCCTAGTGGCTCCAGGAGTCTTTCCCCAGCATTTTTAGAAAATTTTAGCCACAGAGCGAAGGTTCCGACATGGTCGGAACCCTAGCTGTCGCCGCCGCCGATGCACCACTGTTTTCGATCGTCGGCAGGCCTCCCCGACCCTAACATCGTGCTCAGCGCGTGAAATTAAGGTTGGGAGCCAAAATTTAGATGCTGCGGTTGCCGGGAACGCAGATCCGGCTAGACTCCCCGGAGTGCGCCGCCGCGGGAGCCCCGCGCGCCGCCCTCGTCGGGAGGAGGAAGACGACACTGCGGGCCCCGCATGTCAGTGACTTTTAACCCGTCGGATCAGGTGTGGCCCCAGATCTATTGTGGCTACGCGCTGTATCTCTGTGGTCCCCGTGTGGTTTAAATGCCATTAGTCCATTTTAAAATAGTGGGACCCACAGTTTAATTCAAATTAGAAATTAATTCCAGATTTGGCTCTAAATTAGAAAATCCATAACTTTCTGTAGAATGCTCCAAAAATATTAAAATAAATTTTGATTGAAAGCCCTTGAGCTATAGTTTCTATCAGTACCAATTAGGTTCTGTGAAACTCATAGATAAAGTCTGTATAAAACAATCCTCTCAAAAGCAAATGCAATTTTTCCAGTTGAACTTGCCACTGGAAAAATCCCCAAAATTCACATAAAATGCAGTATCCTATTCATGACAACCAGAAAAAGTTTGGGAGCCATTGCACCTGTTTAATCCTCTGTATAGTTCAATTACCTTTTTCAGTTATTGAATTTTTGCAGATGTTCAGTTGCTTTATTATGTCCCAAATTTGGACTGAACCTTCCATTTGTCATATACTAGTTCCTGTAAAAATCTTGGATTTAATTGACCTAATGTCATAGTCCTAATTCAGTTACAAACTGAATATTTATTTAAAAGCTAAAATTCAAATATAAATAATTCCAGAAATTCTTGCCAACTTAGAAATTCAATAACCCCTTCAGCAAAGCTTAGAAAAGTATGAAACAAATTTTGCTAGAACCAGGACAACTTTCTCTATCATGATTATCAAGTGGCAGCTATGTTCAAGCTACAGTTTCTTCTTTAAAATTTTTTGAAGTTTAATACTTGCCATAATTTTAGAGACAACAATATACTTTGATCATCTCCTGTTCTTTGCAAGAGCTTTGATCATATTCCCTAGTATCTACCATCAAAGTTCCAAAGCCAATTAAGGTCCCTATCATATAATAATCACCATGGGTTAAATTATGGTCTTGGTAATAATTATTTTTCAAAGTCATTTATATACATGTTATATGCATATCGTATAGTGACCGAAGTCGAGGAGGAACCAGAAGCCTGGGAAGAGCACCTTCCCAAGATTAACCCCGACTCTGACCTGCAACTAGGCAAGCCCCGGTTTGCATTTAAGTCGTTTATAAAATTTTACTTTATCACTATGATGAATAGCATATGAAATGTGCATTATGTTTAGGATTATTGATACTCCACTTGCATGACCAAAAATCCCAGGGATTGGTTGGAACGAGTTACAGTTTGACCTGTAGTAACTGTTTTGCTAATGTATAGGAAATCCGGTAGAAGTCGAGTAGTTGGAATCTACTCGCGAGAAATGTAGGACATATCTCACAGGATTGGTTAATGGCTTAATATAATAAAATTGAGAGCGGGCAGGGGATGTATAGGAAGCGGCGAGAATTGAGTCTCGGTCGCATAGCCCTGCCTGTGTCGATTAAGGCCCGTCCGTATGCAGCCCCTTCGGACAAGCTTGAATTGTATCGGCGACATAATGGACATATGGAATCCAATAAACTGACGTAACTCGATAACTGGGGTGTCGAGGCCCATTAACTCACCATCGATAGGGGTGGGTTGAGGACAGTAAGGTGTAAATCGGTTGGCGGACACATGAGGTGTTCTGTGCGGAGACCTTCTGTTTGCGGAGGTGAGACGGGCTTGGCGTTCAGGTTTCTTGTGAAAGGTGGCCATATACGCCTAGTACTAAAGTGTTATGTAGGTACAGGTGTGCTCGCTGACACTTCCGAACGACGTATGTGTCGTGTTGCCCGGGTGTGTCCTGATTGCAATCACCATCCCTCGCATTAATAGAGTACCACTTGTTCACTGAGCGGCGACGTAGTAAATACTAAAGAAGTCAGAAAAATATGTTGTATTGAATTATAATTGCTTGCAACCTTGTATGATTTAGAGATAGTCACATTAAAGTTTACAGTTTCCCCATACTTTAGCTGTAATAGCATTATGTGCTCTGGGCATGTCATATCATCAGCAAAGCGTTTCTTGTTTGACTGTGGAACCAATGATGTGCTGTGCTTGGAGAATGTCATTTGCTACTTAAAACCTGATCATAAGGATCCAATTGTAGGCGAGTCATTTATGCTTCACCTTACCTATGTTTAGTGTCCCCCTTGCATATGTCTAGTGAGACGGGTTAGTCTTGCTGAGCCTTATGCTCACGTTTGCAGTTAACGAGTTTTTGCAGGTTATACAATTGATGAAGGGTTTGATGATGAGGCTGCACCGCCTCCAGGGTGTACAGCCGAGTGGGAACCCTGCACGCCGCCGTGACTTGCGTGTTGCTAGTGCGAAGCATCCAGGGCATGGATGACTTTGCTTTTGCATAGCTAGTGCTGAGAGCGTAGCTATGATATATACATATTTCTTTCCTTCCGCTTGTATTGTAAAACTTCCGCTGTAAGATAAATAAAAGACTTCGTCTTGTGTTTTATTCTCGTTCTGCTCTTGTATACTGTTGGGTGTTGCATCCCACGACACCACCCAATGAGATCCTCGGATGTCGGGATTCCGGTCCCCACGATCGTCAAAGTTCTTTGTAAACAATGTATAATCTACTTTTCCGATTTTAAAGCCATTTTCAATTGATAAATCTCTAAGACACTCATACCAAGCTATAGGAGCTTGTTTGAGGCCGTAGAGAGCCTTACACAGTTTAAATACGTGGTCGGGGAACTCTTCATCTTCAAACCCGGCGGGTTGCTCCACATACACCTCCTCCTTGATTGGTCCATTGAGGAAGGCGCTTTTCACATCAACCTTGTGTACGCCTTGGTTGTTGCTCTTGTCTATGTCTTTCATGTCCGACATGATCTCTTCAAGCGATTAGTCGCCTTCTTGAAGAACCTGCTCTGATACCAATTCAATGTGGCCTAGAGGGGGGGTGAATGGGTCTTTTCGAATTTTGTTGGAACCTGCAACACTTAACAACTAGATCAAAACTCGAGATATCGGACTAGTCCAGTCAAGTGCGGACTAGTCTGGTGTGTACTGACTAGGTTAATCAAGTTTAATCGATTAATTTGATTCTAGGATGTATACAGCGGAAATATATAGGTAATTTAAGTGTTGCACGATTATGCACTAGGGTATATAACAAGTCAATCTTATATTTAATGTTTCAACGTAAAGTAAGCAAGATTAATTGAAACCCTAGATTGATGTGATGTATAAGAACAATGAACGCAAAGCAAGAATACAAGCAATTTATCTCGTGGTTCGGTTCCCACAGAGGCAACCTACATCCACGTTGAGGAGTCCACAAAAGGATCGGGTCTTCTCCAACCCTACCCTCGTCGGATCGCCATGAAGGCCAATCCTCATCTCTTATCACAAAGGGTAAATAACCAAATTCAAGGGGCCTTCTCACACGTTGAGGGCTCCCCTAGATTACCACAAGAACTCCACCAAGAACACACTCGAAAGATTACAATGAAAATCACAAGAGTGTGTTAGGGAATCAAACCAAGAGCTCAATGAGTGATGAATTGTGTCTCTCCAATGTCCCAAAGTGTATCCTCAAGGGATTGATCTTTTTGGCATTTCACATCCATTCGATAGAGCTTGAAATCATGGTGAGTACCATATGAAAGTAATATTCTAATGGATTCAAGTCTAGCTACGGGAGCAAAGGTTTCATCGAAATCCAAACCTTCGACTTGTGAATACCCTTTGGCCACAAGTCGTGCCTTGTTCCTTGTCACCACCCCATGTTCATCTTGTTTGTTGCGGAAGACCCATTTGGTGCCGACAACGTTGGATTTGGGTCTTTCGACTAGTTCCCACACCTCGTTTCTTTTGAAATTGTTGAGTTCTTCTTGCATGGCCACTACCCAATCTGGATCCTTCAATGCATCTTCAACACTGCGTGGTTCCCAAAAGGACACAAATGAGTAATTCTCACAAAAATTAGCTATTCGAGATCTAGTAGTTACTCCCTTTTGGATGTCACCGATGATGTTGTCGATTGGGTGATCCCTTTTGACGCATTGGTGTACTATTGGGTGTGGTACTTGCTGTCTTGAATCTTCATGATCATCTCCTTCTCCCCCTAAGTGGTTGCCCTCATTGACTTGTTGATCATCTTTACTTTCTTTACATTGATCTTGTATGGAAGCTCCCCCTTGTTCAATGGTCTCCTCTTTTGGTTCATTTTCCTCATGCATATGTAGAGGTGGCTCTTGTGGTCGAACTTCGCCTAAAGCCATTCTTCTCAATGCTTGACAAGGAGCTTCTTCTTTATCTAGCACACATGGATCAACTTGCTCCTTTTGGGAGCCATTAGTTTCATCGAACACTACGTCACGTGCTACTTCAACAAGTCCGGAGGTCTTGTTGTAGACACGATAGGCGTAAGTTTTCAAATTATAACCAAGCAAGAAACCTTCATCGGACTTCGAAGCGAACTTTGAAGTCCTAGGCTTCTTGTTTAGAATATAACATTTGGAACTGAAAACTCGAAAATATGAAATATTAGGCTTTTTACCGGTGAGTAGCTCCTAGGATTTAATCTTGAGTAGTTGATGAAGATAAAGTCGATTTATGGTGTGGCAAGCGGTGTTGACCGCTTCCGCCCAAAATTGATCCGAGGTCTTGTACTCATCGAGCATTGTTCTTGCCATCTCTATGAGGGTTCGGTTCTTTATTTCGGCAACTTCGTTTTGTTGAGGGGAGTAAGGTGTTGAGAACTCGTGCTTTATGCCTTCTTCATCTAGGTACTCCTCCACTTGTGTGTTCTTGAACTCCGTGCTGTTGTCGCTTCGAATATTCTTGATTGTCAAAAAGAATTCATTTTGAGCTCGCTTGAAGAACTTCTTGAGTATTCCTTGTGTTTCTTACTTATCATGTAAAAAGAAACCCAAGTGAAGCGAGAAAAATCATCATAAACTACTAAACCATATTTGTTACCGCCGATGCTTATGTAGGCGATTGGACCGAATAAGTCCATGTGAAGTAGCTCGAGCGGTCTTATTGTAGTCATGACGTTGTTCACGGGATGAGGCGCTCCAACTTGCTTCCCGGCTTGGCACGTGCTACAAGGCCCGTCCTTCTCAAAAACAACATCCTTCAAACATCGGATGTGGTCGCCCTTCAGACGTTTTTGAAGATTCCTCATACCAACATGCGCTAGCCGTCTATGCCACAGCCAACCCATGTTGGTCCTTGCAATCAAGCACGTGTCAAGTTTGGCTTTATCCTTGTTGGAGTCAACAAGATAAAGCTTTCTCTTCAACATACCCTTGAATGCAATGGAACCATCACTCCTCCTAGAGACGGTCACACACTCGTTAGTGAACAAACAATTATAACCTTTGTCACATAATTGAGATATGGACAGCAGGTTATAATCTAAGGAATCAACATGCAATACATGAGAAAGAGTGTGATGCGGTGATATGGCAAATTTACCGGCACCGAGCACCTTTTCTTGGCTATTATCTCCAAATAGATGCCTTCGCTTGGATCCTCATTTGCTTCATATTTAACGAACATCCTTCTTTCTCCGGTCATATGCTTGGTGCAGCCACTGTCTAGCATCCATTTAGATCCACTGAAGGAGTAGGCCCGTAAAAACAAATTATGCCTTGGTCTTAGGTACCAAAGCTTGCTTGGGTCCTCTTAGGTTAGTCACAAGGGATTTGGGCACCCACACATGAGACTTGGTGTTCCCATGGCGTGGCCCGACATAATGAGCATAAATTTTTCCATAATTACTTCTCATTAAGACATAAGATGCATTGAAAGTTCTAAATAGCAATTGTTGTTGTTTATACACAGAACTAGTCTGGGAGACCGGACTTGTCCGGATCACGACTGGACTAGTCCGGTGGTCATGCGTGTTGTATTCCTTAATTTAGGATTTTCCAGTTTGAGAGTGTCTTCCCTTTACAAAGACATTGATATCCTTGTTATTCTTATGGCTTATAGCTTGTTGCTTTTCACCATAAGAGTAACCAATGCCATATTTGACATTTGGAGGTCTTATGACCAAGTATGCACTACGTGCATATTTGATCTTCTCCTTGTCAAATATGCCATTTTGTGCAGGATGCTTGTCCTTGGTAGAGGTTGACTTCTCTTTCAAACTGTTGTCAACTTTACCACATGTACAAGTAGAAAGAACTTCAGTTTTAATGTGTTGAGAAGGTGAACTTGAAGAGGATGAAGGTTCACCTTGCTTGAGTGACTCAACTTGCACCTCAAGGATCTTGTTAACCTTGATTAGGTTAGCAAGTTCTTCCTTGATTGTAGCATTTGAGTCGCTTAACTCCAAGCAAGTTTCCTTGCTTGGAGCTAATTCAAGATCTAGACTTGCTTTGCTCCTTTTCAAGCTCTAGAAGCTTGTCAAGTTCAACATACTCCTCCTTTTTGGAGACAATCATGTCTTCTTGATGATGTATTAACCTCTCCTTCTCAACAAGTTGATCAAGCAAAAATTTCATTTTAGTGGTTGTTTTCTTATATACCGCAATGAGCATATCTTCATTTTCACTATTAATATCACTATAACTGGAATAGGAATGCATGGAAGAGGGTTTTCTTGTTACCTTGCATTTACCTTCCTTTGCCATGAGGCAAGTGTCGCTCCCCTTCCATGCGCCGAGTGTAGGGAATAGAGTAGACTTCTTGGATGTCTTCTCGATGGCTATGCTAGCCATCTCTTCTTCTTCTGATGATGAGGACTCATCATTTGAGTCCCACTCTTTCTGTATGTGCGCTTGTTCGACTTGTTTCTTCTTCTTGTAGAATTTCTTGGGTTGAGGCTTGGCTTCTTTGGTCTTCTTCTTGTTCTCTTCATATGGGCAATCAACTATAAAGTGGCTATACTCACCACAATTATAGCATGCCCACCTCAACTTTGGCTTTGTTCTTTCCTTGTAATTTCCTTCACTTGATTTAGCGTCATGTCTCTTCTTCATCATCTTCTTGAATTTCTTCATGAATAGTATAATGTCATCTTCATCTAAGTCACTGCTCTCATCGTCCCGTCGTCTTCTAACTGAGCTTCTCGTGATTCTTTAGATAAAGGCTTAAGGGTGAACTTCAAAGCAACCCCTTTCTTCTTTGCCGAGGTGAGGTCGGCAATTTTCTTGACATGCTTCGCTTGCTTTTCCATCATCTCAAAATTGACAATTTTTCCAAGTAGCTCATCTGGAGTCATTCTCTTGTAGGGACTTTCTCTAATCGTTGAACATAAGGTGACGTTGTGAGGCAGGAAAGCTCTAAGGATGTGCTCCACCACCTCGTGGTCGTTCCACTTCTTGCTTCCGTATGATCGAACTTTGTTGATGAGCGTCTTTAGTCGGTTGTACATATCTTGAGGTGACTCATCTTCTTCGATAGCGAATCTTCCCAATTCGCTTTCGATCATCTCAATCTTTACTTCACGCACATGACGATCACCTTCATGTGCAGTTTGCAATGTGTCCCAGATCTTTTTTTGCAATCTCAAGTCCATCCACCTTGGTGAACTCGTCCCGACTGAGCGAAGAGGTAATGACTGCTGCATCTTGAGCATTTTGATGAATTGCCTGCTCTTGGCTTGGTGTAAGCTCTTCATCGTCGTCCGTGATATCTGTCCTTGTGCACACAATATGCCATAAACTTGGATTGAGAGAATTTAGATGCATTTTCATATTTTGCCTCCACATTGAGTAATCACTTCCATCGAAGTGTGGGCTTTTCCTAGAGGCATAGACAAATAATGATTATTGCTAGAATTAAGACGATCGTAGTTGAAAGGATGTCGGGAGTAGTCGGTGTGACTACTCCCCTTCTTCTTCTTCTCGTCTTCGACCTTCACCTTCCCTTTGGAGAGGGTTTTCTTCCTTAGGAGCGCCTTGAGTTCCAGTGTCTCCTCTTCGTCATCTTCAAAGTCTTGAATTGCTTCGAGGAGCTTCTCCAATTTCTGGTTCTTATCTTCGTCAACCTTCTCTTGGTTGTTGCTCTTGTGTACGTCTTTCATGTACGACATGATCTCTTTGAGTGATTAGGCTCCTTCTTGAAGAACCTGATGTGATACCAATTGAATGTGGCCTAGAGGGGGGGTGAATAGGCCTTTATGAATTTTCTCGGAACCTGCAACACTTAACAACCAGATCAAAACTTGAGTTATCGGACTAGTCCGGTCAAGTGTGGACTAGTCTGGTGTGTATCGACTAGGTTAATCAAGTTTAAATGATTAATTTGATTCTAGGATGTATGCAGCGGAAATATACAGGTAATTGAAGTGTTGCACGATTATGCACTAGGGTGTATCACAAGTCAATCTTATATCTAATGTTTCAACGTAAAGTAAGCAAGATTGATTGAAACCCTAGATTGATGTGATGTATCAGAACGATGAACGCAAAGCAAGAACACAAGCAATTTATCCTGTGGTTCTTTTCCCACAGAGGCAACCTACATCCATGTTGAGGAGTCCACAAAAGGACCGGGTCTTCTCCAACCCTACCCTCATTGGATCGCCACGAAGGCCAGTCCTCTTCTCCTATCACAAAGGGTAAATAACCAAATTCAAGGGGCCTTCTCAAACATTGAGGGCTCCCCTATATTACAACAAGAAATCCACCAAGAATACACTCGAAAGATTACAATGAAAATCACAGGAGTGTGTTAGGGAATCAAATCAAGAGCTTAATGAGTGATGAACTGTGTCTCTCCAATGTCCCAAAGTGTATCCTCAATGGATTGATCTTTTTGTCTTTTGATTTCATGGAGAGATGTGTTTTTGAGGCTCTTGGGAGGTGTGACAGAGCAGGGGTTCGAGAGATATTAAAGTTGGGCCATGCACATCTATTTATATGGGGTTTCTAAAAGTGACCGCCAGGGTTTAGAAAGATCGGACTAGTTCGTGATGGACACCGGACTGTATGTAGCAAACCCTAAGTGTCCCGAAATATCGGACTAGTCCGGCTAGGAGCGGACTGGTCCGATTTCGCTTCTGGAAATCTTTGGACTAGTCCGATAATCATCAAACTTGTCCAGATCAGTGAAACCCTAAGTGAATTGGGTGACAAGTCCGCAATTGGAGGACTTGTCCAATTTAGGTCAGAGGGTTTTCGGACTAGTCCATGCCAATATCGGACTTGTTCAATTTACATTAGAACGATATCGGACTAGTCCGTTGTGTGATCGGACTTGTCCGATTTTGTGCAGCTTGTGAAGTGTTTTGGGGACTAGTCTGCACTGGGGAGGACTAGTCCGATTCTAGTCTGTAAAAACCCACTTTTTCCTTTCATGTGAAGTTCAGCTACAAGTTGTTTATCAAACATAATGGAGATCAATATAGTTGTGCACATGAACTTGACCCCACTAAAAAGCTTTCTTTCTCCTCATGTTTAATTTTATTAACATGAGGATTGGACTTCACCACTAATCCTAGAACAATTTAATTAAACCTTTCTGCAAAGTTGGGAATTTAATTGAATGGAATGGCTAGGGAAAATTATATTGCAGCATTATATATAATCAAAACAAATATAAATTGATTATGTTGCTAAGTTTATCTGGACCTGACAAAAAGATTCAAATCCAAGGCTCCAAACTTTTCATTGGCCTCTTAATATTCTAAATAGCTTCTCGGTAAAGTTTCAAGATTTTTGAGGCACGTCTTCCACTTAGTTGGACACGTACAGAGGGTTTATTTCGCGTCAATCTCAAAATTTGGCTTTGCACTTAACATTGTCCAAATCAACTCACAATTTTTCCTAAGACCCTTTATGGTTTAGTAAGCTTTGTTTCAAAGTTTGGGGATTTATGGACCTCAGCTACTATTTATTTCAATAAGGTTTGTAAACAAGTTTGGATTCAAATTTGAATTTTAATTTGAAACAAACTATGTCCAAATTGAAATCTGATTGTAGATTTGGGTTCCTCATATTTTCTTAGCCCGTCTGTAAATTTTGGGAATTTTTGGGCAATGTTTGAGGTGGAATTTATAGGAGCAGAGAAGAGACAGCAGTGGGGCCCACATGTCAGCTGGTGAACCGTTTAACCGCCTCTGTTTTCCTTCTCCGCTTGACACCGCGATGCTTGCATGCCGCCAGCGCTCCGGTTTGGCCGTGGGTCGCCTCCAGCTGACCCATCCCCCGTATCTACTGCAGTAAAGATCTTTTCTTCACTCCACCGTCGACCTCAGTCGCTTCTCTGCTCGCCTCTCGCTCGCGCTGCTCATTTTCTCGCCGCCGCGACCACCTCGGTTCCGCCTGACGCTGCTCAGCCTCGCCACCGCTACAAGCTTCCCCATCCTCTGCAGTCTTTAGGAAAAAGGTGTGCCATGATCTGGTGTAGCTGCTGGTAAAGTTTGAACTCATATCATGCATCCTAGCGTCCATATTTCGTGAAAAACTGAAGCACTTTTGTAGCTTTGGAGCTAGTTCGTCGGTTTAATTCCAATTGTATGTACAATAATTCTTTGATCCAGTTAGACAACATGATCAACGTCTCCTATCGCACCTCCCCTCCAAAAACCAGAAGGAACCATTGAGTAATTATCGAGTTATCCAGTTTTTCCCCTTCTGCCATTGAAGGAGCTCGGTTCACCGTCGACCTTAGTGTTTCTGGCTAAGACACGAGTTCTATACCCTCCTAACATCTTTCCCATGCTCCCAAGATGGTTCCCGAGCTTTCTTATGAGAGCTTTTGCTAGGAAATTGAGGGTTCCGACATGACCAGAACTGGAGCACCCGCCACCGCTGTCAGGAGTGGACTTCCAGTCACCCATCGCCGTCGAGAGGTAGCCCAACGTGTTTCCCGCGCGATGGTAGGGTGGGGCGGCGAGTTTAGAGGGTTACTGTGGGCCGGAAACCGTCACCGGCGAGAGCGCCGCCGCCCGAGCCTGTGGCCAGAAGTAGAAGAAGGAGGGGGCGCAGGTCCCACCTGCCAGAGAGTGTAGCGCCTCTTGGATCAGCCTGTGGCCAGGGGATCTAGTGTGGCCACGTGGAAATGTTTGTGGCTTCCAGTGTGTCTGCCTCCTGGTTGGCTGATTTAAATCTGGTGGGCCCAGGCGCCAAATTTAAAAGCTGGAAATTCTAAATTTATGCAGAACCATTTCCAAACATGAAAAAACAATATCTCTCTGTAGACTGCTCCAAAAATCTTCGAACAAATTTTGTTTGAAATACCTTGAGCTCTAGTTTCTGTTAGTACTAATTAGGGTTTGTGAAACTTACTTTTAAGTTCTGTAGAAAACAATCTTTCCAAATACAAATAAAATTTTTCCAGATGAATTTTCCACTGGAAAAATCCCCAAAATTCACATAAAATACACTGTCCTATTTCAGATTACCATAAAAATTTTGGGAGCCATTGCACTTCTATAACCCTCTGTATATTTCAATTACCTTTTTCAGTCATTGAATTATTACAGTAGTTCAATTGCTTTATTTTGTCCCAAATTTGGACTGAACCTTCCTTTATTCATGCACTAGTTCGTGTAAACATTTGGGATTTAATTGACTTAGTCTCCTGGTCCTAACTCAGTTGCCAACAGAATGTTAATTGAAAAGATAAAATTCAGTTATAAAATAGTTCCAGAAATTCTTGCCAACTTTGAAATTCAATATCTCCTTCACCAAGGCTTAGAAATTGATGAAACCAATTTTGTTAGAACCAGGGCAAAATCCTCTATCATGATCATCAACTGGCAGCTATGTTCAAGCTACAGTTTCTTCTCTAAAATTCTTGGAATTTTATTGCTTACCATAATTTTAGAGACAACAAACTACTTTGACCATCTCCTGTTCTTTGCAAGAGTATTCCTTGTAGTCCCTAACATATACCATATAAATCGAAAATCAAAAAAAGATCATTCACTCACTATAACCCTAGTTAGAAGCTTATGAACTATATATAAATTATAATTTACTAGCATTCATATATGCATGTCGTGTAGTGATCGATATTGATGAGAAGTGTCACTTGGAGTAGAAGGCCAGGGTGTCCACTTGAAGTCATTGGTGGAGTCTTCAGAGAAGGACCACTAACAATTGACATGTAATGGTGTCGCAAACTAAGGCAAGCCCCAGTTTGCATTTAAGAGCTTTTCAAAGTTTTCCAGTTTTATTCACTTACGTCTTCTGTTGATATTGTGCATTATGTATAAGGTGTTTGATACTCCACTTGCATATCCACAAATCCTATGGGAGGGCTGGAAAGGTTTATAGCTTGACGCGTAGAACTGCCAATGCTAATAGTGTAGATATACCGGTAGAAGTCGAGTAGTTGGAATCTACTCGCGAGATAGGAATAACAATTCGTATGAGGGTGAAAGATGAAAGAATGGCATATTAAATGAATACGAGACCGGGCAGGGGGAATAGGAGTCGACGAGATGGAGTCTCGGGCGCATAGTCCTGCCTGTGTCGCTTGAGGACCGTGTCGTATGCGGCACCGTTGGGCAAGCTTGAACTGTACTGGTTGCATAATGGGATATGGTCCCAATAAACTGATGTAACTCCATACTGTAGTGTGGAGACTCCTCGGTTGTCCTTGAATGGAGATGCGCAGGCATAGAGGTGTAAATCTTCTAGCGGGCAACTTCGACGTGTCCGTGTAGGGGACCTTTTTGCTCGGGATGAAGAGGTTTTCCGACATTGGGGTCTTGGGTGAAAGGTGGCCACGTATAATGGGGGAAGGAAAGAACGTATGTGTCTCCCATGTGGGTGTGCATGTCGTGCTGTCCGGGTGTGTCCTGATTGCAATCACCGTCCCTCGCGGTTAGTTGAGTACCACTTGTCCGTCGCTGTCGTGACATAGTAATTACTAAAGAAGCCATAAGAATATGATGTATTGAATTATAATTGCTTTGCAACCTTGTGTGGCTTAGAGATAGCAAAATTTAAAGTTTACAGTTTCCCCATACTTTAGCTGTAATAGCATTATGTGCTTTGGGCATGTCATATCATCGGCAAAGCATTTCTTGTTTGATTATGGAGTCTATAATGTGCCGTGCTTGAAGAATGTAATTTGCTACTTAAAACATGATTATAAGGATCCACTTGTAGGCGAGTCTATTTATGCTATTCCATACCTATAATTAGACTTTACCTTGCATATGTCTAGTGAGACGGGTCAGTCTTGCTGAGCCTTAAGCTCACGTTTGCAGTTAACGAGTTTTTGCAGGTTATACTGTTGATGAAGGGCCTAACGACGATGCCTTACCCTTTCGGGTTCACGGCTGAGTAAGAGCCCTGCACGCCGCCAATATCTGTGAGTGCTGCTAGTGTAAAGCGTCTGAGGGCATGGATAGCTTTACTCATGCATAGCTAGTGCTGAGAGCGTAGTATAATGTGTGGACTTCTTTCCTACGTTATAAATTGTAAAACTTCCTCTGTGTTTATAAATCAAAGACTTAGTATTGTATTTTATTCTCGTTCTTTTCTTGTATAATGTTGGATGTCGCATTGCACGACACCACCCAATGAGATCCATGGATGTTGAGATTCCGGTCCCCACAGGCATGGTATCGGAGCATCATTGGGAGCATATTTTGAAAACTTAGGATGATATGAGTGAGGAATTAGCTATATTCCCATATAAGGAGTATTATTAGTATAAGATATAAAGGTGGTAAACTAACTTATATGCTATTAATTATGTAACAACGCTCTGACATCAGGTGAGAGGCAAGGTACGCCACCGTAAGTGGATCAATTGCGGTAAGCTCACCATGCGAGAGGTATCATGGAAGTTTTTCCCTGGCTTGGCACGGAAATGTTAATAGGAGTCTCTGAAACTTTCTATGTTTCTAAGAACCTATGACACGCGGTACCCCAGCGAGCTTCAAAGTTAGTGGGAGCCCCCGTCGGGTGGTGTATAACCCGATAGTATGCCTCTCTAGAATCATTCATATTCTATGGGAGCATGCGAAACATGTATGCCCGAGCGTGTATAAGCTGTTTCGTACGGGAGTCTTTGCTGTACAGACGTATTACAACCATTTACCTCGAGACATGACATCGCTCGAGGGCGACTCACACCAGAGTCGTATGCATTTACTTTTGTATATATTATTGAGACTACCTGTCGTGTTTTCCCCGTGCCGCCCTTGAGGAGTGAAGGTGTGAAAGGGGATTGTTTGTCTTTTGCAGCATTGACTATGGTAGCGACCCGTGTAGCACATGTTTGCGAGTGAACGATACTAGGACCATCTATAAACGTATCCGGATATACCGGTTAGAATTTTCTTTGGTGAGGCACGTAGTACCGTCAGTATCGACTTTGGTACTTGACCATCCCCAACGTCAAAATGGTTGCATTACATTTTTGGAAAGTCCGACTACCAGTTGCTGGTAAGTTTTGGACATTGCAAGGTGAATATCACTCATAACTCGTGAAGAATCAAGGTTCTTTATTTCTGGCAGAAGTTTGCTCAACTTCGCCAGGTCGTAATCTTGGTTAGTTGAAAAATAACATAAGGATATGCTATATGGGTAGAAAGATCATCAAGTCCACTATAAAGTTTATTTTGGTCTTTAGGACTGAAAATGATCCTACCTTGGTGTAAACTGAACTCCACAAAATCTACTACAAATGTCTAACCCAATTACACAGTCTCTGTATTTTCACCATAACTTCTTGTAGAAAAAAATATTCTGCCCTATTTTGATACATATCTGGAAAGGGCAGAAGCATCACTACAACTTTGTAAATTGAAGTGTTTTCTAATTCGACACTGAAGCAATCCAAATCCCAGGTTGAAACTGGTACACTGCAGATCTGCTGGCAGAAAACCAGTCAACTCATCTGTCGAATTTAGACAGTCATATCTCCTAATATTAAAACTTGACATAGTCATATATATACATTTCTGGAAAGCTTATGAAGTCCTCTATCGACTTTTGATTCAACTCCTGGTCTGAATTATTCATTATCAGAGCCCAATCCCAATTGTCGCAAACGCTGTTCGGGCAATCCAGGACCAGAAATCATTTGTGCATAGTTGGAATTTGCGAGCTTTGACCTGTATAACAACTTCTTAAGCCAGAACCAAATCTATTACTGTAATATTAACATGATTTGGTACCATGTTTATTTTTTCATTACCTCAAGATATTGTTTTGATATACCTGTATAAACTGTCGACAAAAACCCACATATACAGGGGAGCTTCCGTCAAAATTTCCAAAAACTTTTAGTCAACTTCAGACCTTTATAACTTTTAATACAGAGCTCACCTGGAGGTGTTCAAGTACAATCTGGAAAGGTTATGAAGGGCTATAAAACTTTTGTATTCAACTCCAATCCTATTCCTGCTATTTACTGGGAGCAAATTTCGAATTTATACAGGATGGTCCGCTGGAACAGAACTGAAGTTCATATTCCAGATTTGAACTGTCTTGTAACCATTAATTAAGCTTCTATATCTTCCATTCCAGAATTTCTATAGGGACAAAGTAATACATTCTGGAAAGGTTTTTGGGTTTACTATAAATTTGTAGTTTAACTCCAAACCAAATTTTGCATTTAACTATGAGAAATAATTACATTTCTACACACTGGTCTGATGGACCAGAAACTGGACGGCATACCAGTATGCGATATTATCAACTCAAATCGTTTTAGTTTCACCTTATTATGTCACTAATCAGGCCTAGGGGTGATTACTCCACATGATTGATTAACATAAAGTTGAAACACCATGTTAAGTTATTGGTGGGCAGTATCACTTATTTGGGTCTAGTTCAATGTTCCAATCTTTATTTACACCTTGCCTACTGCATTGTAAAGTGATGCATATTATGGTCTTTATCATGATTCCAGTTGGTACTGCAACTTGGATCTTAACCGTAATGCTCACCCTTGCAGCATGGATCACACTCATTTTGAGGGTGAACCGGGTAATTCTGCTCATGGTGGAGATGACTCAACTCTACCACCAGTGCCATCATCAACCGGATTGGCAGAAGTCTTAGCAAGGACGGCCGAGTCTCTGCAGACGTTGGTACAGCGGAGTGTACAACCTGAGACTCGACCACTTGATCAACCTCAAGTCACATATCTGGATTTCTTGGTAACTCAACCACCAGTTTTCACAGAAGCCTGGGAACCATTGGAGTCAGAACATTGGCTCCGGGTGATTGAAGCCAAGTTTGAGTTACTCCAGTGTAATGAGTACGAGAAGGCTTTATTTGCCACTCAACAACTTCACGGATCCGAAGGAGCTTGGTGGTCTGAATATCTCACCACTCTCCCTGACGGTCATCGTGTGACTGCTTTTCGTGCACGCCACATTTCTACAGGGATGATTAAAACCAAGTTGGAGGAGTTTGTTGAGTTGAAGCAAGGAGAAATGAGTGCTTATGAATACTCCAAGGCGTTCAATTGTTTGGCTCAATATGCGCCTGAGTATGTGAATACCAGGGCATTGAAGTGTGATTGTTTCTTTTGAGGACTGAATGTCAAGCTTCGAGCTCGACTGGTGTTATTCAATAATGGCAACTACAGTGACTTTGTTGGTGCCGCTAGTGTACAGGAGGATGCAACTCTTCGCTATCAGGCAGAGAAGAGGAAGAGGAAGACATCACTGAAGATTATCAGTGATGTTCCTCAGGAGGATCGAGCGGTATATTGCTTACCGTCCGGTCGAGAGCTTTGGTCGAGTGAGCAACCACAACAGGTTCAGTATCACTCCTATCCAGTGGAGACCTTACTTGCACCTCAGCAAAGTGTGCAAGTGTGTCCTGGTTCTCCACGGCAGCAATATGATCTCACTCTTGCAGCCCATTCTCTGCAAGATGTGCATGTTGTCAGTCCACACCAATTCAGTGGAAAGCACATAATTCATTTAGCACGGGAACATCGCAAGACGGAACGTGAACGTGTCCAATTGTCCTTTTCCAAGAATTCTAATCGGAACCATAAACTTAAAAAGAAGACATCATCGAAGTCTGCCAATGTTAATTATACTGGGATTGAGGACATTCCAGAAGGAGAACCTATTTTAGCAGGCATGTTTACTTTACATGTCAACCAGTAGTCGTTCTATTTGACTCTGGAGCTACTCATAACTTTGTGAGCAAGTCTTTTGTGTTGAAACATCAAGTGCCAATTGTGACTGTGTCACATCCTTTTTGTGTTAGTTCACCTGGAGGCAATATTTCAGCTAATGAGGTTGTTTCTCGAGCACCTTTGTGCATGGGTGGAAGTATCTATCCAGTGAACCTTATCATTTTGGAAGGTCAGCAGATTGACCTCATCTTGGGGATGTCATGGTTGACACATCATGGAGCCATATTTGATATCATCTCGCGAACTGTCCAACTAAATTCTTAATTTCGTGGTAGCAATACTTTAAATCTTTTGGATACCGCACCAAGAGTCTCAGCGGTGCATCAAACAAGTGCCAAGAAGCTTGAGGATATCCCCGTAGTGTGTGAATATCCAGACGTGTTTCCTGACGATCTTCCGAGCATGCCACAAGAACGCGACGTCGAGTTCAAGATTGAACTTACGCCAGGAACCATGCCAATCTCAAGGAAGCAGTATAGGATGGCACCGGAGGAACTTGCGGAATTGAAGGAGCAGCTGAATGACTTATTGAGCAAGGGTTTTATTCACCCAAGTTCATCACCTTGGGTTTGTTCCGCGTTGTTTGTGAAGAAGAAGGATGAGACTTTGAGGTTGTGTGTGGACTATCGTCCACTGAATGCGGTCACCATCAAGAACAAGTATACACTACCACACATTGATATCTTATTTGATCAACTAGTGGGTGCTAAGGTATTCTCAAAGATGGACCTTCGTTCAGGTTATCATCACATTAAGATTTGACTTTAGGACATTCCAAAAACCGCATTCTCTACGAGGTATGTGCTGTATGAGTACCTTGTCATGTCCGTTGGGTTCACCAATGCACCAGCTCACTTCATGTATCTCATGAATTCGGTGTTTACGCCGGAGTTGGACATGTTTGCCGTGGTATTCATGGACGTCATCTTGGTGTATTCTAAATCTGAAGAACACGCTAAACACTTGCATATTGTGTTGCAATGGTTATGGGATCATGATCTGTATGCAAATTTTAGCAAGTGTGAGTTTTTGATCCGCCAAGTGCAATTTCTAGGGCACATCATCTTGGCTGATGGTATTGCCGTTGATCCAAGCAAAATTGTACAAGTCCTGAAGTGGAAATATCCCAAGTCCGTACATGAAGTTCGTAGTTTCCTTGGCTTGGCTGGCTATTATCGGAGGTTCATTCCGAGTTTCTCAAAGATAGCTTAACCAATGACGGAACTACTGAAGAAGGGAACGAGATATGTATGGACTAAAGAATGTGAAGAAGCATTTCAAGCTTTGGTGAAACACCTCACAACAGCACCGGTCTCGGCTCAGCCGGACACAACCTAACCATTTCATGTCTATTGTGATGCATCTGGCATTGGTCTTGGTTGTGTACTCATGCAAGATAGAAGAGTGATCGCGTATAGATCCCGGCAGCTTCGGAATCATGAAAAACATTATCTGACTCACGATCTTGAGCTCGCTGTCGTGGTGCTCGCATTGAAGATGTGGAGGCACTATCTATTAGGCAATCTAGTCCATCTCTACACTGATCAAAAGAGTTTGAAATACATTTTCACCCAGAAAGACTTGAATATGTGACAGCGAAGATGGTTGGAATTGATCAAAGACTATGAGATTGAGATCCACTACCATCCTGGCAAAGCAAATGTGGTTGCAGATGCGCTAAGCTGCAAGTCTCATGTCAATCATCTGTCGATCATTTAAATTGAAGAGGATGAGCCAAGTTTATACTTGGTTCCATATGGAGCGCTCTACAATCTAGCCCTCATCCATACCATCAGGGAAGATATTGTAGAGGCTCAGAAGGAAGACAAGGGAATGTCGCACATTCGACGAAGAATGAGGAAGGGGGAGATGAAATGCTTTCGATGTGACGATCATAGTACTATTTGGTTTAAAGACCGTATAGTCGTACCCCATGACATGGAGCTCTGAAAGAAGGTCTTGGATGAAGCACACTTATCCAAGTACTCTATTCATCCGGGTAGCAACAAGATGTACCAGGATCTGAAGAAGAAATTTTGGTGGTCCCGGATGAAGCGAGAGATAGCGAAGTATGTATCCGAATGTGATACATGTCGGCGAGTGAAAGCCGACCATTTGAGGCAAGCCGGACAGTTACAACCCTTGAACTTACCAGCATGGAAGTGGGAAGACATCAACATTGATTTCATCGTAGGGTTACCCCTCACTTTCTGTAAGCATGATTCGATTTGGGTGATAGTTGATTGGTTGACCAAGTCAGCTCATTTTATCCCTGTCAACACCAACTATCGTGTTCCCATGTATGGAGAGTTGTATATCACAAGGGTCATGTGCCTACATGGAGTACCCCACACTATCATTTCAGATCGTGGATCTATTCTCGTTGCTCGATTTTGGGAGCATCTCCATGATGCATTGGGTACCAAACTGATTCGGAGTTCGACTTACCATCCTCATACTGATGGGCAAACCGAACGGGTGAATCAAGTGCTAGAGGATATGCTTCGTGCCTGTGCCATCCACCATGGTAGGAGCTAGGATGATCATCTACCATTGGTGGAGTTTCCGTACAACAACAGTTATCAGGCTAGCATCAAGATGGCACCATATGAAGCTCTTTATGGACGGAAGTGTCGCACACCTTTGAACTGGTGCGAATCTGCTGAATGAGTGGTATATGGCATCGACTTGGTAAATGAAGCCAAAGAGCAAGTACACATTATTCAAGCAAATCTCAAAGCTGCTCAGTCTCGTCAGAAGAGCTATGCGGACAAACGACGTCGATCTCTTCACTTCAAGGTTGGGGATCAAGTTTATCTCCGGCTATCCCCAATGAAGGGAATTCATCGATTCGGAGTGAAAGGGAAGCTAGCTCCACGTTTCATTGGGCCGTTCACAATAATCGAAAGATGCGGACCTGTGGCATATCAATTGGAGTTACCGCCATCGCTTGCAGGGGTCCACAATGTGTTTCACATTTCTCAGTTGCGGAAATGTGTCAAAGCCAAAACGAATGTACGTATTGAGGATTTGGAGGCTCTCCAACCAGATCTTACTTATTCCGAGCATCCAACCCAGATCATTGATGAGAAAACTCGTACCACAAGGAGCTGCACCTTGCGTTTCTACAAGGTCTTGTGGAGCAACGACAGTGCTGAAGAAGCCATGTGGGAAAGCGAGTAGTATATTAAAACGAACTATCCGGACTTGTTAGCGGCACATGTTCAATAGATCTTTACCTTTTGTCTTTTCTTTGTAATCATGGGACGAGAGTCTTTTAAGGGGGGGGGGGGGGGAATGTAAAATCCCACTTTTTCCTTTCATGTGAAGTTCAGCTACAAGTTGTTTATCAAACATAATGGAGATCAATATAGTTGTGCACATGAACTTGACCTCACTAAAAAGCTTTCCTTCTACTCATGTTTAATTTTATTAACATGAGGATTGGACTTCACCACTAATCCTAGAACAATTTAATTAAACCTTTATGCAAAGTTGGGAATTTAATTGAATGGAATGGCTAGGGCAAATTATATTGCAGCATTATATATAATCAAAACAAATATAAATTGATTATGTTGCTATGTATATCTGGCTCTCACAAAAAGATTCAAATCCAAGGCTCGAAACTTTTCATTGGCCTCTCAATATTCTAAATAGCTTCTCGGTAAGGTTTCAAGATTTTTGAGGCACGCCTTCCACTTAGTATGACACGTACAGAGGGTTTATTTCACGTCGATCTCAAAATTTAGCTTTGCACTTATCATTGTCCAAATAAACTCACAATTTTTCCTAAGACCCTTTATGGTTCAATAAACTTTGTTTCAAAGTTTGTGGATTTATGGACCTCAGTTACTATTTATTTAAATAAGGTTTAAAAACAAGTTTGGATTCAAATTTGAATTTGAATTTGAAACAAACTGTGTCCAAATTGAAATCTGATTGCAGATTTGGGTTCCTCATATTTTCTTAGCCTGTCTGTAAATTTTGGAAATTTTTGGGCAATGTTTGAGGTGGAATTTAAAGGAACAGAGAAGAGAGAGCAGTGGGGCCCACATGTCAGCGGGTGAACCGTTTTACCGCCTATGTTTTTCCTTCTCCGCTTAACACCGCGATGCTTGCATGTCGCTAGCACGCCAGTTCGGCCGTGGGTCGCCTCCAGCTGCCCCAACCCTATTTTCTATTGCGGTAAAGATCTTTTCTTCATTCCACCGTCGGCCTCAGTTGCTTCTCTGCTCGCCTCTTGCTCGCGCTGCTCATTTTCTCGCCGCTGCGACAACCTCAGTTCTGCCCGATGCCGCTCAGCCTCGCCACCGCTACAAGCTTCCTCGTCCTCTGAAGTCTTTAGGAAAAAGGTGCGCCATGATATCGTGTAGCTGCTGGTAAGTTTGAACTCATATCATGCATCCTAGCGTCCATATTTCGTGAAAAATCGAAGCACTTTTGTAGCTTTGGGGCTAGTTCGTCGGTTTAATTCCGATTGTATGTAAAATAATTCTTTGATCTAGTTAGACAACATGATCAACGTCTCCTAGCGCACCTTCCCTCCAAAAAACAGAAGGAACCATCGAGTAATTATCGAGTTATCCAGTTTTTCCCCTTCCGCCATTGAAGGAGCTCGGTTCACCGTCGACCTTAGTGTTGCCGGCTAAGACACGAGTTCTAGACCCTCCTAACATATTTCGTATGAGAGCTTTCGCAAGGAATTTGAGGGTTCCGACATGACCGGAACCCTAGCACCCGCCACCGCCGTCAGGAGTGGACTTCCAGTCACCCATCGTCGTCGGGAGGTACCCCAACTTGTTTCCCGCGCGAAGGCAGTGTGGGGCGGCAAGTTTCGAGGGTTACCATGGTCCAGAAACCGTCACCGGTGAGAGCGCCGCCGCCTGAGCCTGTGGCCAGAGGAAGAAGGAGGGGGCGCGGATCCCACTTGCCAAAGAGTGGAGCGCCTCATGGATCAGCCTGTGGCCAGGGGTTCTAGTGTAACCACGTGGAAATGTTTGTGGCTTCCGGTATGGCTGCCTCCTGGTTGTCTGATTTAAATCTGGTGGGCCCAGGAGCCAAATTTAAAAGCTGGAAATTCCAAATTTATGCAGAACCATTTCCAAATTTGAAAAATCAATATCTCTCTGTAGACTGCTCCAAAAATCTTCAAACAAATTTTGTTTGAAAGCCCTTGAGCTCCAGTTTCTGTTGGACCAATTAGGTTTTGTGAAACTTACTTTTAAATTCTGTACTAAACAATCTTTCCAAATACAAATACAATTTTTCCGGATGAACTTTCCACTTGAAAAATCCTCAAAATTCACATAAAATACATTGTCCTATTCTTGATTACAGAAATATTTTGGGAGCCATTGCACCTGTATAACCCTCTGTATAATTCAATTACCTTTTTCAGTCATTGAATTATTACAGATTTTCAGTTGCTTTATTATGTCCCAAATTTGGACTGGACCTTCGTTTAGTCATACACTAGTTCCTGTAAAAATTTGGGATTTAATTGACTTAGTCTCCTGGTCCGAATTAAGTTGCCAACTGAATGTTAATTGAAAAGCTAAAATTCAGTTGTAAAATAATTCCAGAAATTCTTGCCAACTTTGAAATTCAATATCTCCTTCACCAAGGCTTAGAAATTTATGAAACCAATTTTGCTAGAACCAGGACAACATCCTCTATCTTGATCATCAACTGGCAGCTATGTTCAAGCTACAGTTTCTTCTCTAAAATTCTTGGAAGTTTATTGCTTACCATAATTTTAGAGACAACAAATTACTTTGATCATCTCCTATTCTTTGGAAGAGTATTCCTTGTAGTCCCTAACATCTACTATAAAAATCACAAAACCAAAGAAGATCATTCACTCACTATAACCATAGTTAGAAGCTTATGAACTATATATACATTATAATTTACTAGCATTCATATAAGCATGTTGTGTAGTGATCGATTGACGAGAAGTGTCGCTTGGAGGAGAAGGCCAGGGTGTCCACTTGAAGTCATTGGCGGAGTCTTCAGAGAAGGACCACTAACAATTGACATTTAATCGAGTCGCAAACTAAGGCAAGCCCCGGTTTGCATTTAAGAGCTTTTCAAAGTTTTCCAGTTTTATTCACTTACGTCTTCAATTGATATTGTGCATTATGTATAAGGTATTTGATACTCCACTTGCATATCCACAAATCCTATGGGATGGCTGGAAAGGTTTACAACTTGATGCGTAGAACTGCCAATGCTAATAGTGTAGATATACCGGTAGAAGTCGAGTAGTTGGAATCTACTCGCGAGATAGGAATAACAATTCGTATGAGAGTGAAATATGAATGACTGGCGTATGAAATGAATACGAGTCCGGGTAGGGGGAATAGGAGTCGACTAGATGGAGTCTTGGGTTCATAGTCCTGCCTGTGTCGCTTGAGGACCGTGCCGTATGCGGCGCTGTTGCGCAAGCTTGAACTGTACCGGTTGCATAATGGGATATGGTCCCAATAAACTGATGTAACTCCAGACTGTAGTGTGGAGACTCCTCGACTGTCCTTGAATGGAGATGCGAAGGCATAAAGGTGTAAATCTTCTAGCGGGCAACTTCGACGTGTCCGTGTAGGGGACCTTTTTGCTCGAGATGAAGAGGTTATTCAACATTGGGGTCTTGGGTGAAAGGTGGCCACGTATAATGCGGGGAGGAGAGCTCGTATGTGTCTCCCACGCGGGTGTGCATGTCGTGCAGTCCAGGTGTGTCCTGATTGCAATTACCGTCCCTCGCGGTTATTTGAGTACCACATGTTCGTCGCTGTCGTGACGTAGTAATTACTAAAGAAGCCATAAGAATATGATGTATTGAATTATAATTTATTTGCAACCTTGTGTGGCTTAGAGATAGCAAAATTTAAAGTTTACAGTTTCCCAATACTTTAGCTGTAATAGCATTATGTACTTTGGGCGTGTCATATCATCGGCAAAGCGTTTCTTGTTTGATTGTAGAGTCTATGATGTGCCGTGCTTGAAGAATGTCATTTGCTACTTAAAAGATGATTATAAGGATCCACTTGTAGGCGAGTCTATTTATGCTATTCCATACCTATGATTAGACTTTACCTTACATATGTCTAGTGAGACAGGTCAGTCTTGCTGAGCCTTATGCTCACGTTTGCAGTTAACGAGTTTTTTCAGGTTATACCGCTGATGAAGGGCCTAATGACGATGCCTTACCCTTTTGGGTTCATGGCTGAGTAAGAGCCCTGCATGCCGCCAATATCTATGAGTGCTGCTAGTGTAAAGCGTCCGAGGGCATGGATAGCTTTACACATGCATAGCTAGTGCTGAGAGCGTAGTATGATGTGTAGACTTCTTTCCTACGTTATAAATTGTAAAACTTCCGCTGTGTTTATAAATCAAAGACTTAGTATTGTATTTTATTCTCGTTCTTTTCTTGTATACTGTTGGGTGTCGCATCGCACGACACCACCCAATGAGATCCTTGGATGTCGGGATTCCGGTCCCCACATAGTCAGAGAGATATCGGACTAGTCCGTGGTGATATCGGACTTGTCTGATCTTGTGCAGAGAGATATCAGACTAGTCTGGTGTCAATCGGACTAGTCCAGTCCTGTATAAATTTGTGCAATGTGTGTGTTTATTTGTGCTTGAGCTCTTGGGGTGTGTTTCCTTAACACACTCCATACACAATGATCTACTACACTTGTTCCTTGAGCTCTTTTCCACATTGCTCCTCATTCTCCCTTCTTTTTGGCACTTTGCTTATTTTCACATTGAAACCTGTGCTCATCTCAACAAAGTAGTTAGGATCTCATTTGTTGTCATAAATCATCCAAAACCCACAAGGGATTTCTAGATGCACTTTCAATAATCCCTCTGTTCAAATTAGGACAAGTCCTTCCAGTGCGGACTTCTCTACACAATCCAGGTTTACACAGACTGGACAAGTCCGATATCACCACGAACTAGTCCAATATCTTTCTGACTAAGATCGCACTAGTCCTCCCCAATGCGGACTAGTCCTCAACACTTCACAACTTTGCACGACATCGGACAAGTCAGATAATATCCGGACTAGTCTGATAACCTCTCTAACTAAAATCGAACAAGTTCTCCAAATGTGAACTTGTCCACAATTCACTAAGGGGTTCACCACAGTCGTACTAGTACGATAGTGACCGGACTAGTCCGAACTTCTCTAGAGCCTAAATCGTACTAGTCCGCCCAAGGCCAGACAAGTCCGATATTCTTGAGAACTTAGGGTTTCCTACACACCGCACACCGGACTAGTCCGAACTCCACCACGGACTAATCCGGACCCTCAAAACCCTAACAGTTACTTTTGGAAACTCCCTATAAATGGATGTACACGGACCTACTTTCAACTCTCTCAACCCCTTGCACCGTCAGACCCTCCAAGAGCTTAGAAAACACATCTCTCCACGCAATCCAACGCAAGAAAGATCAAATCCTTGAGGATTCACTTTGGATCAAAGGAGAGACACGATTCCACAAGTTCAAGCTCTTGGGTTTGATTCTCTAACACACTCCTATTGTTTCATTGTTGATCTTAAGAGTGTGTTCTTGGTGGTGTTTGATTTGTAATCTTGGGGAGCCCTCAACTTGTGAGAAGGCCCCTTGAACTTGGTGATTTACCCTTCGTGATAGTGGAAGAGAATTGGCCTTCGTGGCGATTCGACGAGGTTAGGGTCAGTGAAGACCTGGTCCTTTCGTGGGCTCCTCGACGTGGACGTAGGTTGCCTTTGTGGGAACCGAACCACAGGATAAAATCTTGTGTCAAACTTGTTCTTAAGTTTTTCATAACATATTCTAGGGTTTACTTGATCTTGTCCATCTTACGTTAAAACATCGAAATCAAAGTTGTTGTGCTACACTTAATTTCATTGACTCAATACTTTCAAGTTACATGTTATACTCCGCTGCGTATTGTGCTTATATTGAAACCGTTGATATAAATTGATCAATCAAGTCCGCACTCTACTGGACTAGTCTGATTTCCTAGTATTTGATCAAGTTTCTAAGTGTTGCAAGTTCCGACTAGATATCAAAAAGGCCTATTCACCCCCCCCTCTAGGCCACATTCAATTGGTATCAGAGCTGGACTCTTCACAAGAGACTAATCGCTCAAAGAGAACATGTCGTACATGAAGGATGTGCACAATAGTCTCAACCAAGAGAAGGTTGAAGATGAAAAAGCTCAAAAATTGGAGAAGCTCCTCGACGCCATTCAGGACTTCGAGGATGAAGATGGGGAGACGCTTGAACACAAGGTGTTTCTAAGGAAGAAAGCCCTCTCCAAATGGAAAGTGAAGATCGAGGACAGGAAGAAGGGGAGTAGTCACACCGACTACTCCCGATATCCTTTCAACTAAGATCGTCTAAATTCTAACAATAGCCATTATTTGTCTATTCCTTTAGGAAAAGCTCCACACTTCGACGGCAATGATTACTCAATGTGGAGGCAAAACATGAAAATGCACTTAATCTCACTCAATCCCAGCTTGTGGCATATTGTGTGTACAGGAATAGATATCTCGGATGATGATGAAGAGCTTACACGAAGCCAAGAGCAAGCAATTCATCGGAATGCTCAAGCTAAAACAGTCATCACATCCTCACTAAGTCGGGACGAGTTCACCAAGGTGGATGGACTCAAGATTGCAAAGGAAATCTGGGACACATTACAAACTGCACATGAAGGAGATTGTCATGTGCGAGAGGCGAAGATCAAAATGATCAAAGGCGAATTGGGAAGATTAGCCATAGAAGAAGATGAGTCACCGCAAGACATGTACAACCGATTGAAGACACTCATCAACAAGGTTCGAGCATATGGAAGTAAAAAGTTGAACGATCATGAGGTGGTGAAGCTCATCCTTAAAGCCTTCATGCCTCACAGTGTCACCCTATGCTCGATGATTAGGGAAAGCCTCAGGTACAAGAAAGTGACCCCAGACGAACTACTTGGAAAGATCATCAACTTCGAGATGATGGAGATGCAAGCTAAACATGTCAAGGAGATTGCCGACATCACCTCGGCAAAGAAGAAAGGGGTAGCCTTAAAGTCCACTTGCAAGCTGTCGGAGTGTGGTTCCGGCAATTCTCCCGGTACTACCGTTGGTAGCCCGCAGAGTTCGTAGTTCGATATTGCGTGCGTAGAGATTCAGAACATGATGGCAAATAGACACAAAGATTTACGTGGTTTGGGTCGCCTAAGCATAATACCCTACTCCACAGGGTGGGTAGTTGTTGTATTGAGCGTATGAGCACTTGTGAGTGTGTGTCAGAGCCGAGTATCCAAGGACTGGTCATTACCTCGCTAGCCTGGCCCGACATGTGGCCCTGGCGGTTACTTATGCTTAATACACAATTAATAAGGTTAATTACCCTTAATAGTGTGGTAACGGGCCTTGACAGTGCCGTTACTGGTATTAAGGGCCCTCCAATCGTGTGCCATTAATATGGTATTAATGACACTTAATCGGGTCTTGAAGTCTTTGATTGCCCCTTGAAGGTCCGAGCCATTGGGGGTCCACCAGTCTGATTTTTTAGGCTGAAGGTATGGCGGTTGGACACGTGGCAGCTTTGGAGCTTTTCGTCTAGGACGGGTAGCTCCAGTGCAGATGTACACGTATCGGTACCGGAGCTTCCCTCTGTCGGGGGTTAGGTCCGGAGGTGCTGTGCAGGTATTTAGCCCGGAGCTTTCCCATGTGTGGGACGTAGCTCTGGTCGCTGTATACACGTGGTAGCACCGGGAGTAACCATAGAAGGGAGGCAGGTCCGGTCTCATATGACACGTGGGGCCTTCGGAGATCTTCAACTCAGACAGGTGAAATTCCTTTGGTCTTTTTGCAGTCCCAAGGGGTATACGGTACGCAGGGTACCGACGGTGGCCCCCTAGGCCAACCTCTGGGAGAGACCTTTTGGATGAAGTCGTTCTACCGGAGGTGGGTCCATCCTTCAGTTTTTGAGTCGTGTCTTCAAGGGTCTTCAGATGCGCCATTGGCGGTAGTTCGCAGTTAAACCAACACCACGTGGAACATCCAGTATGCGACAGGTAAGATTTGAGCATGCAGATCTCACGCAATTGAAGGTCGCCGATTCCCGATACAAAAACCGTATTGGTTCCGCGCGCCCTGTTAGGCCGCCGCCCTCGGGCTTCCCGCCTTTCATGATGACAACCGTTCGCTGGGGTAAGGACCTCGACTTGATCGTCGAGGTGTCCCCGGGCCCCCTTGTCATTGGCAGGGTGAAGTTTTTGAATTGTATCGTCGGCTCCTCTGCGGTTTCCATCCAAGCGTTCCGGGGGCTTACTTAAGAAGGAAAGCGTGCACCGTTTGGGGATTCTTTACGACTTCATTTGAACTTGCGCTCGAATCCTCCAAACTTTAGCCAGCTTTTCATCTCTTGCCCCGATGTGCTGCGATGGAGTTGGGTCTCCGCAAGAGTCGACTTAAGACTGACGGTGATTTGAAGAAGGTCTGGGCCCTCATGGGGTGGTCCAGTGACTTCTTCAACCACCATGTCCACGCCGGCAAGCTTCCGTTCGAGAAGGAGCATGCCGGCGACACGGTGTACTTCTCCGCGTAAACCATGGTGGGACTGATCCCACCCTGCTCCACTTTTCTCTGGATGTTGCTAGACTTCTATGGTTTGTAGATGTACCACCTTGGCCCCCACTCCATTCTTCTAGTGTCGATCTTTGTCCACTTCTGCGAGATGTGGGTGGGTATTCCTCCTTGTGTCGAGCTCATCCGCACCTTCTTCACCATCCACACCACCGGCAACAGTGACAAGTACCTTGGCTTCTATTATTTTGTGAAGCACAAGAAGTTCCCGTACAAGTACTTGCAGTCGTTCCCTTCTGGAAAGTGGGACGACTGGAAGAAGGATTGGATTGTCATCAGGGTGGAGGAGCATGAGAAGTTGGAGCTGCCCGAAGGCCTCCCCAACATCGACACTGATGCTTGGAGTGAAGTTTTGGTGTTATCAGACGCCTTCAACCCTGCACTGACCAGGATCTGCCAATGCGTGGAGGGAGGGGTGACTGCCGGGGCAGTATTCTGCAACTTCCTGGTCAACAGTTGGGTTCTGCTGAAGAAGAGGGAGAAGCTTGCCTGGGCCCTCAACAGCGTGATGGACAACAACCGAATCGAGACCGGTTTGAAGTCCAACATCGAAGGAGCAGCTTTAGAGTTTCACCTCAAGAAGTTCCAGCATGGCATCAACGTCGAGGGTGACGACTTGACTCCGCCGACGGCTTTCCTCCCTCTGAAAATGGAGGCAGAGTTCAGCAGGGAGCTCCAGTGGAAGATGTCAGTGCTTGACGACCTCGATGAAGTTGAGAGGCGTTTGACCACCAGGTTGGCGATCCCCGAAGCTTTCGGGGGTGGTCCCCCTTCCGCCCTGAGACAAAGAGTTGAAGTCGCGGGCAAGGGCAAAGAATTGGTTGAGCCCTCAAGCCGTAAGAGGAAGTTGAAGCACTCTGACAGGAGGTCCGTCAGACCTGCTCCTTCCACAGCAGCTCCTTCTCCCCGGAGGGTAAGCTCTTCAATGGCGGCAACTACCCCAGCATCGGCATCTCCCCGTGGTGCTAGCTCCGGCCATGTGGCTCCGGTACCAAGGCCTACTGAGGGCTCCAGGTCTGAGGGTCCTTCTCATTCGAGGGGGGCCTCAACCAAGGTGATGCTGACAACAACAACAAGTTCCGGGGAATCTTCCGGAGCTACCACGCCTGTGGCGACAGGGTCCGGCGCCGAGCGTCCGGGGAAGAGATTTCGCGCTAGCAGGAGCGGAAGACTTCCAAGGTAAGTTTGATTTTTGACCACAGTTGATTGTTTTTTGTTGTAACTATGTTTTAAGTTTCTCCGTCCTTCATCCACAGAGTGCCCAAGAAAGGGGCTAAAGCTCCGGTTCTTGCAGCAGCAGCAGCTGAGGCTGTGCAGGCGGAGGCTCTAGCTCCAATCCCAGCACCGCCTCAAGAGGTGGCTGAGGCTGCGACAGCTCCGACGCTGGCTGTCGTGGTCCTGGACCTCGACTCATCCCCAGAAGCTCCCGTGGTAGCGTCAGACCACGGGAATGAAGATGTACCAGCGGCACCAGCCCCGGAGGTTAAGAATCCGGGTTTGGATGCTGAGATGACACACGCTCCATCCTCAGAGCTGGAGGTAGCTACAGTCCCGACCCTAGAGCCGGATGTTGTTGAAACCCCGACAGCGAAGCCGGTGGTTGCTAAAGCCCCGACGATAGAGTCGGGTGTTGATGAAGCCCCGGCGGTAGAGCCGGTAGTTGATGAAGTTCCGGCGGTAGAGCCGGCCATCAAAGAAGTTTCGGTGTCTTAGCCGATTGCTACAGAAGTGCCGGCGCCTGAGCCCATGATGGTCGAAGTGCCAGCGCCTGAGTCGGCGGTGGAAGAGGCGTCAACGTTGGAGCCGGAAGTGGATTCAGCTCCGACCGAACCTTCAACGCTGGCCCCAGAGGTGGTGGTTCCGGAGGTGCCCGCGCCTGAGCCAGGGTGCCAAGATGAAGTTGCCCGCCCCACGCTTGAGGGACCAGTTATTGATGACTCGGCGGCGCGACCTTCAGAGCCAACTCCAGAGGTCGAAACTTCTGTTGCAGGACCTTCCTCGGCGGTGGCCGGGGTTATCCCGGAGGGCGGCCCTAGCACCGTTGAAGCTCAGGGGACCGCTCATGTAGAGTGGGACCCGATTTTTGTCATGGAGAACCCGCTCGAACCAGCAGAGAGGACCCCAGCAGGTCCGGACCCGATCCTATGGTCGTTGTCTATCGATAACACCTGCTCCAGTCTTAGTCAAGTGCAGTTCGCCTTCTATCTCGACAGCAAGGCCCTCGAGGAGGAGAACCAAACCCTTAGGAGTTGGCATAACCGGCTCCAATTCGAGACCAAGCTGGCGCAGACCAGGCTGGCTAACGACAGGGAGTGGGTGAAAAAGGAGAAGGCCCGGATGGAGTACTGGGGCCAGCTGCTGGACGAGAGGGAAAGCATGACGCGATCCCTTGACAACCAGTCCCGGGCCATCTACGAACAAGCCGTAGCTGCTAATAATGCAATGAGTGATCGCCAAGAGAGGCTCGACGCCATCCACGACAGCCTCGTCAAGTGCCAGGACGCTCTTGAGGAGCGGGAGAAAAAGCTCGAAGATGAAGAGCAAAAACTCCTGGAGCTACGGGACGACCTCATGAAGAGAGAGGAGGAGCACACTCAGAGGCTGACTCTGGGTGACAAGAGTCTCGCAGAGCATACCAAGAAGCTGGATGAGTGTTGCGAGAAAGAGGAGAAGAAGGCCTGGCAGCGAGGACAGGACCTCCACAAGAGGGAGGATGAAATTGCTGCCAGGGAGAAGGAGGTGCGGGGCCGGGAGAAGGACCTGGTCGACTGGCGAAACAAGATCCACCTCCAGGAGGAGGAGCTCAGTAAGCTCGAAAGGCAGGTAGCTGAAAATATTCAGCAGAATGTCAAAGAGGTTGAGCGCCTTGCCCGGGAGAATTCGGAGCTTGTGGCGACCAGAAGATCCTTGGAGGAGATGCAAGGCTCGAGGGCTGCGGAGTCCAAACAAGTTTGGGACTTCTTGGGCAAAGCCAACGACACGCTGATGCCGATGGGTTTTAGTCCCGTGCGTCCGGATGATCCAGAGCCGGAGCTGGACCATGCGTTGCAAGCGTCGAGTTCGGCAGGAAACAAGCTCACCAAGATGGGCGATGTCATCGCAGACCAGCTGGAAACCGAGGGACAATCCCTAGCGAAGAACGTTGCAGAATACGTGCTGACGTGCTACACAAGTCGGGACCCTCAGTTCCCAATGGACCCGGTGCTTGAAGGCCCCATCGACGGAGAGGGAGAAGCTACCCAAGCCAGCGTGTCGAAGGTTGCCCAGAAGGTCACCTCGTTCTTCCATAGGGTCTAGGACTATCTCTTTGTAGCTCCCGCTTGTATCCTCTCTTCTTTTTCTCCAATTTTGTAATCTCTTGTCTCCAGATGAATGAAATTCAAGTTTTTTATGAATTTCATTTTTTGTCTTCTACACCTTTGTCCCACTTGGCCCCCTAGTATATGTACACAATTTGATTGTGAACATGTACCAAGAGGATGTAGCACTTTGTTGAAGACTTGCATGCTTCGAACTTGTAGAGCGAAGTCGCCGATAGTAGGGGCCCCCTGAGGTTGTCGGAGTTTAGTAGCTCTAGCAGTGACCTTTGTCAACGCATAGAGCATCGACAGTTAGTCCTCTGGGGTGTTGGAGCTTAGTAGCTCCGGCAGTGACCACTGTCAACATGCGGTGTGTCGGCAGCAGACCCCACTGTGGAGTCTTCCCACTATCTGTTCATCACGTTGACGACTGTCCCCCTGGCTTTACCGGAACTTAGCAGCTCCAGCGATGCTCACTATCAATGTTTGAAACATCGACAACAAGCCACCTTAGGGGATGTCGGAGCTTTGGTAGCTCCGGCTTCATTCACCATCATCATGAGATCTTTATTTTTCCTGCACACTGAAGTCAAGAAAAACAGTAAAATCCATTTCCTATCTATAACTCAATTGCGACTTACTATTCTCGAGGAATTTTTAGGTCGAACAAAATTCTACATACAATCAAGTGCACTGGCTTGTTTCCTCCAGGTCTGATCGTTTCTGGACTCGCCTTACTTCGCCCTGCCGGGGTGTAGGTTGAGTGGCGTACTTAGGGTGCAGGACCAGGCTAAGTCGATAGCACACTCCGGACCTAGGTTGGCTTGGCGGCATTCAGACGAGTAGACTATTAACAATGTTTAGATTCGGAAGAATTGACAATGCAACTCGAATTATACAAGAATTGGTCGAGCTAAAGTCTCTTAAGAATTGCACAACTTTGTTATAGACAAGAAAGAGAAAAATAAAAAATATTGAGCCTGTACAAAATATTTGCACGTGGAGTCTGTTTTCACCTAATAATGTATTTCATTATAGGTCAGGGGTACAGGGGAAACAAGTACACTCTTAGGGTACGGAACCAGGCTAAGTGTGGTTTGTTTCTCGTTTGACCCAAGGTAGCTAGCTACACTTTTAGTTCTAAGACTGTGACAAGTGTTGCCTGAACTTTGCGGACCTTCCGGGGAAGGTCCGGTTGTTCTCTCGAAGGAGCTACCCGACTCTGTACAATGACTCTATAACATACATCACATGTAACTACAGACTCACCTTTGTGATATTAAGTGTAGAACTTATGGAGGTGCTCAATGTTCCAAGGATTAGGGAGCGGTGTCCCATCCTCGGTTGCCAAGCGAACGCATATGATCACTCGGAAAGGTCCTTCCCAGCTGGGGGATAGTTTGTTTAACCCTTCTCTGGATTGTATTCTTCGTAGCACTAGATCTCCTTCCTCGAGCTGTCGACTGTGAACATGCCGTTGGTGACAGCGCCAAAGAGCTTGGCTGTATCGGGCATTCCGTACAACTGCTTGGCACCTTCCCTCTTCAAGGAGGTCAAGGTGATCTCCGGAGGAAGGACTGCTTCAGCTCCGTACACAAGGAAGAAGGGTGTCTCTCCAGTTGACCAGTTTGGAGTTGTCTTGTTGGCCCACATTGTGGGCAGAAACTCTTCAATCCAGTTGGCTCCATGTTTTTTTCAGATGCTCATATGTGCGTGTCTTGAGTCCTTTTAGGATTTCTGCATTTGCTCTCTCAGCTTGGCCATTGCTTTCCGCGTGAGCTACAGAAGCGTAGCTGACCTGAATGCCGAGGTCTTCGCAATATCCTTGGAATGCAGAGCTTGTGAACTGGGTCCCATTATCAGTTATGATCTTGTTTGGGACTCCAAATCCGCATACGGTGGACTACAAGAAGTTGATACCTGATTGCTTGTTTATTGTCACAACTGGAGTTGCTTTTGGCCATTTGGTGAATTCATCAATGGCAACGTACAGGAACATGTAACCTCTAACGGCTCTTGGGAAAGGTCCTAAGATATCCATCCCCCACACAGCGAACGGCCATGTAGGAGGTATCATTTGTAGAGGCTGAGCTGGTGTGTGAATTTACTTTGCATGGAACTGGCATGCTTCCCATTTATTCACTAGCTAAGTTGCATCCTGGAGTGTTGTAGGCCAGTAGAAGCCATGCCAGAAGGCTTTACCGACCAGCGTGCAGGAAGACGTGTAGTTTCCACACTCGCCACCATGGATTTTTGCGAGGAGCTCGCAACCTTCTTCCCTTGTAATGCACCGCATTATGACGCTGTTGGCACCACGTCGGTAGAGATCCCCATTTACTAGTGTGTATCTTTTAGCCAATCTGACTATTCGGTCAGCGGATACATTATCTTCAGGAAGGAAATTGTCTTTCAAGTAGCTCCGGATCTCCGAGATCCATGCATCGAAGCTATCTTGAGGATTTGAGTCTTGCGTGCTGGGTTGCTCGAAGCTTCCGACAGCACCTACGACCCTTGATGGACACCATGGTAACAGGGCCATCAGGACTGCCAACTTCGAGGTGCTAGTATTGCCTCCTTCGCTTAGTTCGGCAGGCTGAGCTGTTGGTCTTAACAATCTCTAGAAAAATGTTCCGTCAGGAGCTGGAGCTCCGATTGAAGCTTTCGTCGAGAGTTCATCGGCTTCAGCGTCTTTGAGACGCTGGACATGGCAGAGATCCAGGACATCGAAGTCCTTTTGAAGCTTCTGGACTTCAAGTAGGTATGCAGCTAATTGAGGGTTATTGCAGCAACATTCACCTTTGACTTGTTTTACAACAAGCTGTGAATGACCCTTTACCAACAGCTGCTTGACACCATACGATGGTGCCACCTTGAGCCCATAGATTAGTGTTTCATACCCCGCAATGTTGTTGCTCGCCTTGAAGTCAAGGTGAACCATATATTTGACCTTCTCCCTGGTCGGAGCAAGGAGAAGAACTCCAGCTCCGACCCCTACTTCTGCACGAAGCTGTCGAAGTAGAGAGTCTAGTGAGGCTCAGTGATGACTGGAACCTTGGGTTCCGACTTCTGCTCACTGGGGCCCCCAGGATTTGATCGAGAGGGGGTCCATTCCACCACGATGTCGGCCAATGCTTGACTCTTGATCGCTTGTCTTGGGACAAATTCATGGTCGAACTCGGCTAATTCCGCTGACCACTTTGCAATGTTCCCAATGGAATTGGGGTTATGCAAGATTGCACACAGTGGATAAGAGGTTACAATTGACATCTTGTGAGCGTGGAAGTAGTGTCGGAGCTTCCTAGAAGCAATAAGAACTGCATAAAGCAGCTTATGACCTCTAGGTACCGAGTCTTGGCGTCATGAAGTACTTCACTGATGAAGTACACTGGGCATTGGACTGTCCGGACTCTCTCGAAGGGGCCCGGAGCTTCCTCCTCATCAACCTGAACCCTCCCGGAGGGGTCCGGACCTTGTTCCGGGACATCCGAGTTCCTGCTGGGGGAACCCGGAGCTTCTTCTGCAGCAACCCGGACCTTCCCTGAGGGGTCCGGATCTTGTTGCTCAGCAGCAATGACTTCTCCAATTGAAGGAGGTGGCTCCTCTAGCATCTCGCCTTGAGGATCCGGGTCTGGGAGCTGGGACCAACACTCGACTTCAGGTAGCTTCGCACCCTCCTGAAGGGGTCTGGATTCCTGAACATGAGATGATTCTGGTCTCTCTGCAACCAGGACCATGCTGACAACTTCGTCAGTTGCGGAAATGTAAAGCAGTAATGGCTCACAAAGATTCGGAGCTACCAAGGTTGGTAGAGTGGTGAGGAGCTGATTCAGCTCCTTGAATGCCTTTTCTGCTTGTACGGACCATTGGAATGGTACGAACTTCCTCAATAACTTGAAAAAGTGTAGCGCCCGTACTGCCAGTCTTGAGATGAACCAGCTGAGGGCAACTAGACATCCAGTCAGCTTCCGGACGTCCTTGATGCGGGCTGGTGGCCCCATGTCTTCAATTGATTTTATCTTTGCCGGGTTTGCTTCTATTCCTGTGTGGTTCACAGGCAATCCAAGAAGCTTTCCAGAGCTAACCGCAAAGACACACTTGTCCGGGTTCAACTTCATGCGTGTGACCCGCAACTTGTCGGAGACAGCTTGCAAGGTGTCAAGGAATGACTCCTTGTTCTTGATCTTGACGACGGTGTCATCAACGTACACTTCCACTACATCTCTGATAAGCTCTCCAAAAGTTTTGTACATAGCTCGTACAAATGTTGAAGCAGCATCTTTGAGACCGAATGGCATGGCAGTGTAACAATATAATCCATCTACTGTGATGAAGGAAGTATGCTCTTCATCTTCCCTAGACATTCTGATTTGGTGATACCCAAAATATGCGTCTAGGAAACACAGTAATTCACACCCGGAGGTGGAATCCACTATCTGATCTATTCTAGGTAGTGGGAATGGATCTTTTGGAAATGCCTTATCCAGGGTAGTGTAGTCGATACACATCTGAACCTTCTCGCCGGCCTTGGGTACAACGATTGGGTTTACCAGCCATTTTGGATGGAAGACTTCTCGGACGAATCCAGCTTCGAACAACTTCTTCACTTCTTGACGTATGAAGTTTTGTCGCTCTACAGACTGCTTCCGAGGATTCTGGTGTATAGGCCTAGCGTCGGGATAGATCTTAATATTGTGCTCGATCACTTCCCTAGGGATCCCAGACATTTGCGACGGTTGCCAGGCAAACACGTCGACATTAGCCTGGAGGAAAGTGACGAGCGCAAGTTCCTATTTGCCGTTCAGACCTCCCGATATACGGGTGGTCTGAGCAGCGTTGGAACCGATTTGGACGACTTTGAAGGGGATGTCGGTGTCGCCGCTTGGTTGCACACGAGGTGTAGAGGTTGAGCCTCGATGACGAATGCTTGGGGGTTTCGGAGCTTGCTCCTTTCCGGATTCTTCCTCCTGCGTTGTAGCAAGCGCATGGAGTTCTTCCAGAGCAGTCACTCCGAAGGTGCGATCTCCACGGATCCTGAGAACACCAGCTGGTGTTGGCATCTTCAACACCAAGTAGCCATAATGGGCGGCAGCCATGAATTTGTACAAGGCTGGCCTGCCCAAAATGGCGTTGAATGGTAAGTTGATCTGCGCCACATCGAAGACCAACTTCTCAGTGCGGTAATTCTCCCGGTTCCCGAAGGTCACCGGAAGAGTAATGGCACCGAGTGGGGTTATGGCCCCCGGACCTACTCCGGAGAAAGGTCGGGAGGGGCGAAGATCCGAAGGTCGGAGCTGAAGCTTGACGAAAGCTTCAAAGCTTATGAGGTTCAACCCTAGACCTCTGTCCAACATCACATGGTGGAGTTGGATGTTGTTGATGGTAGGAGATACCATTAGTGGAAGTTGGTCGGCTCCGATCATGTTCCGAGGGCAGCTCGAAGCATCGAAGGTGATGGCAGTGTCCATCCACTTCCGGTGTGGCTCCACCCTGGCAGTAGGAGCTACTAAGGCCATGTCCCGCCGCATGGTATTGAGGACACGGCGGGAGTGGATGTCCCACGAACCACCAAAGATGGTGTTCATGCTCTTCCGACGTTCATTGTAAATAGCCTTCAAGACCTTTTATGGGTCCTGAAAGCCTAACTCCTGTAAGGATCGAATGCCCAAGAGGGGGGGGTGAATTGGGCTTCTTTAAAAATCTAAGCGATAAAACTTAATTCCTAAAAACCTAATTCCCTACGCAAACTATCTATGCATTCAAGTAAATAGGAACTTTGAGGAATGTAAAATGCATAAACGTAAAGGAAAGGAGGAGGATGCAAACTCCCGAGGAGACACGAGGATTTATCCTGTGGTTCGGCAAGGTCGTCAAGATCTTCCTACATCCACGTTGTGGCACCCACCAAAGGGTTTTGCCACACCCAAGTCACCGAGATGAGGGATCTTCACTATTCCTCTCCGTTTGCCAACCTCGGCAAGGTGGAGCTCAAGCCTTGTACAACTTCGACCCTCCAGGCTTCCACAAACGCCTTGGCAAGCTCCGGAAGTCTCCTCACAGTTACAAACACCAAGGGCACTCCCTTGAGGCTCTCTCACTATCCTACAGAGTCCACTCACCCAGAATGGAGGCACACAAGCTCTCTCTCTAGCTAGTTCTAGCCTAACTCTTGGTGTATAGGTGATCGAAATGATGTGGAGGTGATTGCTCTTGGTCTTGAATGCTTGTGGATGTGTTGATAGTGTCTGGTGATCAAGACTTTGCGAAATGACAGGATTAGGGGGTATTTATAGCCAGCCTCCCCGAAATAGCCGTTGGAAAAGTAGGCTGACAGAACTTTACTGTGAACACCGGATGATCCGATGTCTCCCCTTTAGTTATCATCGGTCAAGTTTGCTTTAGCTGACGTCATTGTGTCAGATATGACCGTTGTTAGACCGATGTTGATCCTGTCTTCTCATCGGATGATCCGGTGGCTCTTCCTCCAGAATTTTCTTAAACTTGATGCTTACTAGAGTGATTGATCGATGTGTATTCTCTGTACATCGGATGATTCGGTGCTACACTTGGTCCAATGATATTGCAAACTATACTGATGGACCGATGTAGATGAGCCATTCACACCGGATGATCCGGTGAGTGCTTTGTTCTGAGGTCTTCTTCTTCAGCTGAACCAACTCGACCGATGTGTATATTTTTGGAACCATCGGTTGATCCGGTGAGTTGATTTTGTTTGCTTCGAGTTGTTTCTAAGTGACTTTGTATCTTGCTCGATTGACCTCTTTGATATTTGTTGCAAAGGCATTTCTGATGATCTTCAAGCATTGAATGTTGTCAATTTAAAGTTGAATGATTTTGTCATAAGATCTTTCACTTCTTGTCTTCATATAATTGATTTGATCTTATAAATTGATTGTATATGGGTCTCCAATGACATATTGATTTCATTTGATTTAGTGATTATGGGGACCTTGCATTCACAAATTCATTAGTAAAGTCCAATGGTTGTCATTAATCACCGAAACCATACCACATGGGGGCCTAGATGCTTTCAATCTCCACCTTTTTGGTGATTGATAACAACTCAACGATTAAAGCATAATAGTAATGAATTTGATAGAATGAAACTTAAGATGATATGCAATGAATACAAGATTGTCACACTTAAAATTTGAAGGCTCCAAATTAAAGAATAACTCAAGTAAATAAGTGATCATAAGATAGGCACCAAATAGGCTCAATCGATTAATAACTTAAGAGTACACAAAATGAGTAGCAAAAGCATTGAATTACAAAAATGATAATATCGAATTACAAAGATGGCAAAAGTACTTAATAAACTCCCCCTAAGGCTAAGACACTCCCCCTGAGTCTAATATCTCCTCCCCCTGACTCCTCTAACTCTTCTCCCCCTTTGGCATCAAGACACCAAAAATGGATCCGAGTGTCTAAGGACCCTGAGTACTAGGTGCGATGACGAACTGGTCACCGTCGCTGTCGTCAGAGCTGCTGCCTGGAGTAGCGGTGGAAGTAGCTACCGGAGCCGTAGGAGCCACCGTCGGTGCCTGCTGTGTAGGAGCTGCTGGAACAGGGGCACTGACGACGGAGGCCGGCGTCTGATGGAACAGGGTCGTAGCCGGCAGCGGGGAGTGAATTGGAGCACTTGGCGCCAGCAGAGGAGACATGCTGATGGAAGGAACTGGCGTAGACGGCACCGGAGCTGCAGCTGGTGCCAGGACTGGTGGTGGTGGAGCAACTCCTGGCAGCTGCGACGGGAGGGCTATCCCGGTCTGGGTGTAGAGGTTGGTGATCAACCCCAGGATGCCCATCATCGCCTGCTGCGTCTGCTGCTGCTGGTCGAGGGAGCGCTGATGCATCTGGTCGATCAGCCCCGTCAGCCGGTCAGTGTCCTCTTGCCTCTCACGGGCGATCTGATGCTGCATCTCTTGCTGCTGCTGCTGTAGCTCCAGAAGTCGGGCGACCTGTTTCGCTCGGGCCTGCTCAGCTGCAAGCCTGTCCAGACGCTGCTGCTCAACCATCTGCTGAAGAAATGATGTGAGCTCTGACGTCTGGGAGACTTGTGCCTCAGTGATGGGAGGTGGAGTAGGTGGTGGCACTGTAGAGCCTCCAGCCTCCACGTCGTGCTGCCTGGGTGAGGGTAGAGGTGGAAAGTACTCCTCGACACTGTCGTCGGTGTCGCTCTCGGACCAAATGTGCTGCAAGTCCTCACCCTGTGCCTCTGCCTCAGCTAGCCTCTCATCCTCCTTGTCCAGGTCCGACCAGTCCTCCTCAGATAGCCGAGCCCTGACCTGACGCTCGACAGGACGGCCAAGGCGGCGGTCTCCAGGAGCTGGAGCACGGTAGTGGCTAAACCGTGTGATGCTCTCGTCAGTGAGGCGGTCATGCACCGCGGACTCCTCAGGGACCATCATGGTGAGTAGGTAGCTGATCCAGTGTCCATACACGAGCTGCCTCATCATGCCCACTCCGTCTGTGATCACATCCTCCATCTCGCATATGAGGACGTCCACTATGTCGAACTCCATCCCGTTCATGATGTAGAACAGGAGAGTCTGCTTTAGGCTGGTGAACCCCTCCAAGTAACCTGACCTCGACAAGATCGTGCGGCGCAAGGCAAGGTGCACTGTGCGCGTAGCTGGAGTCAGCAATGCCGGTACCCTCGGCTGGTCAGGAGAGAAAGTAGGACCGAACAAAGAACGGATCTCCTCCAGAGTTGGTGCCACTCCTCCAGTGAGCGGCCTCCTCGGCGGGTCTGCGTGACCATATACTCTCTCATGCACGCAAGTGTCGTGCAGGTCCACGCCTAGTAGCTGTGCCAGTGTCTGCCTCGTCAAGTGGTAGTGCTGTCCCATGAACATGAAATCAATCAATCTTCTGCCATCAGAGACGTAGAGGGTAGCGTAGAACACAGGTACCCAGTCATCCACATAAGCACTCCTCTGATAGGACATTAGGTGCACCAGCCCTCTGTACCTCTCAATGTAGGGCCCTATCTCCGTCTCTGCTGCGAGGGCAAGCTGATGCCAATCCAGAAAGTTGTGCTGGAACAAATTGTGGTCTCAGCGTCTGTAAGTCTCGTAGAGGGACGCCTGTGTCACAATCCAGAAACGACTGTCCACCAGGGCCTCTCTGGGCTGCGAGTACCACTCCTCAAGCAGCACACTCCACCTGAGTCTGCGGAGCTGCTTGGCCTTCATCTTCCAGTAGTCAGTCAACTGGACTCCTTCAGCGACATGGACAGTGGTGTCCATCTCGTAGATGGCTCGCTGGGCCTCCCTGTCCTCACGACGATAAGTACCAGTCAGTCTCGGACGTGGAGCTGCCGCGGGATGACCCCCACGGGTCCGGGCTGAGCGCCGGCGGACGAGAGGCGCTACCGGCTCTTCTTCGACCTCGGAGTCATCAATCACAAAAGGCTGCCTCGGACGAGCCTCACGGATCCTCAGTGATCCCCCTCGGCCACGCTCACGCTCCTCGGCGGCGCGAGCGGCCATCAATGCCTTCTTCTCCTCCTTTGACAATTTTTGCTTCTTCACGGTCGGCTCCGTGATGGCCTTGCCCTTGTTTTTCTTGTCGCGAGCCATTGCGATAAGCGAGAGTGAGGTTGACAAAGTCACGCGCACGGAACGACGATAGACGTGGCCGGAAACCCTAATGGCAGTGAGACGCGACCGTTTGGGGGAAGGCACCACAGCGACGATGTACACGGGAGGAGGCGGCGCTTGCGTGCTGTGGTGATGAGGGAGAGCGGCGGCGGCACTTGGGTGGAGCGGCGGCGTCGACTAGGTGGAGCGGCGGCGTCGGCTGGGTGGAGCGGCGGCGCTAGATGGTGGAGTGGCGGCGGCGGTGGTGCGGCGACCGGAGGTGGTGGGCGGCCGGAGGCGGCGGCGGCGGGAGTCGACGGTGGCGGCGCTCAGGCGAGAGAATTGGCGGCGGCGGAGATGAGCGCATCGGGATTGGGAAGAGAGAGAAACGGGGAGGCGAGACGGCATTTAAATAGTGGGTCCCAAACCCTAGCCGACTTTTTAACACCGGATGGACCGATGTTGAATGATAGATGCATCGGTCGAATGACACAGTAAGGGTTTTAAGAAAGGTGCCATTGACACCGGATAGACCGACGTTGAAGGATGGGAGCATCGGTCGAATGGCACAGTAAGGGTATTCAAAAATGGAATGTTGACACCGGATGGTCCGACGTGGGAGGGAATATCATTGATGGAATTGATCAAAGTTCCAGAATTGTACACATCGGATGGACCGATGTTTTTCAGGATGAACTCGTCGGATCATTTGAGATACTGAGTGAACTGGCCCTTGGAGATTGAACACCAATTGATCCGATGAGGGATTGACCTAGGCATCGGATAATCCGATGACTACAGAACAAAAACATCCCATATATGTCCTTTGACCAAACAAACAAGCCATGAGAAACACATGTCTTAGGACTTTTTGGGCAACCCCTTACCCCTCAAAGATACTAATATGCGAATAACTTGGCTAGGCCTTAAAGCAAATGAAACATCGAGAAAAATAGGAGGAAAATATCCAAATAAAATGTAAGGCCCATGCTTTGTGAAATAGAGTATGAAGACTTCTATCTCTTTAGAGCATGTTCCTCTTGGCATTAACGCACCTAACATTTTGTTCTTTCCACCTTATATGATTTGAGATATTGCATTTCAAACAAGTCTCTTTCTCATGAGGTGGGTTCCCCTTTGTGACAATCTACCGTATGCAATGCCAAACATTTTATAATGCACGAAATTATAAGTCTATATGGCAGGCATCATGCAAGGCATAAAATAATTCTATCTTGCCAAATTTGAACCTTTCAAAGGCTTCTTCAGGGAGAGCTACTCTCCAAACCTTGGGACAACCCAAAGGAACCTCCATCCCAAGCTAACCCTTGCTCACTCCTATCCTTTGAGAGTTAGGCAAGACCTATATGAAGTGCATTCTTACATGACGTTCGTTGCATCTAGAACATTTAACTCACTTCTTAGCCTAGAAAAAGTTTACTCATCTAGTGGTTTAGTGAAGATATCCGCCAATTTTTCTTCGGACCTAACACCTCGCAATGAGATGTCTCCCTTAGCTTCATGGTCCCTCATGAAATGATGGCGAATATCAATGTGCTTAGTGCGGGAGTGTTGAACGGGGTTTTTAGCTATCTTAACCGCACTTTCATTGTCACAAAGGAGAGGCACACAACCAAGTTTAATACCAAAGTCCAAAAGGGTTTGTTTCATATAAAGAATTTGGGCACAACATGCACCGGCCGCTATATATTCCGCTTCCGCCGTGGACAAGGCGACAGAATTTTGCTTCTTACTAGACCAAGATACTAGGGAACGCCCAAGCAAGTGGCACCCACCGGAGGTACTCTTGCGATCTACGCGGCATCCGGCAAAGTCCAAATCCGAGTTTCCCAAGAGGTGGAATTTTGCACCTTTAGAGTACCACAAGCCCATACTAGAGGTATGCTTAAGATACCTAAGTATCCTAAAGACCGCCTTCCTATGCGATTCTTTAGGTGCCGCTTGAAAGCGAGCACACAAGCATACACTAAACATGATATCGGGCCTAGATGCGGTAAGATAAAGAAATGAACCAATCATAGAACGGTAGTGAGATTGATCAATAGGTTTACCGTCCTTATCCGCGTCGAGATGGCAATTTGTTGCCATTGGAGTGCTTCTTGAGCTACAGTCTCCCATATCAAATTTCTTCAAGAGATCCTTGGTGTACTTCTCTTGATAAACGAAGGTCCCCTCTTGAAGATGCTTGATTTGAAATACAAGGAAGAAGTTGACCTCTCCAATCATTGACATCTCTAATTCCCTAGATATCAGTTTGCCAAGCTCATGGCTAAGAGCTTCGTTAGTTGAACCAAAAATAATATCATCAACATAAATTTGACAAATGAACAAATCTTCGTTGATGTCCTTGGTGAAGAGTTTAGTGTCCACCCTCCGGATCTTGAATCCTTGCATGATGACGAAATCTCGTAGTCGTTCGTACCACGCCCTAGGTACTTGCTTGAGCCCGTAGAGCGCCTTGTGCAACCTATACACATGATTAGGATTCGTCGGATCTTCAAACCCGGGAGGTTTTTCAACATAAACAAGCTCGTTAATGTAACTATTAAGAAAGGCACTTTTCACATCCATTTGATAAAGTCTAATGCTATGATGAGATGCAAAGGCAAGAAGTATACGGATGGCTTCTAGCCGGGTGACAGGGCAAATGTCTCCCCAAAGTCTAGTCCTTCAACTTGCGAGAACCCTTTGGCCACAAGTCTTGCCTTGTTGCGAACCACAACGCCATTCTTGTCTTGTTTGCTGCGGTACACCCACTTTGTTCCGATGACGTTCTTGTCCTTGGGTTGCTCCTCTAACACCCAAACTTCATTGCGGATGAAGTTGTTGAGTTCTTCTTGCATGGCCATCACCCAATTTGGGTCTTGGAGTGCTTCATCAAAGTGAGTGGGTTCTACACACGAAACAAACGAGTAGTGCTCACAAAATGAAGCAAAGTGGCGAGAACGTGTGCATACACCCCTTGACGGACTTCCAATGATTTGGTCCATTGGATGCGCCTTGGAGATGCGTCCATGCCTCATAAGTGGTTGTGAAGCACATGGCGAAGGTGATGCGTGTTGCTCCTCTTGTGATTGGACTTGATCATGGACTTCTTCTTCTTCTAGATGTTGTTGTTCTTGTGAGTCTTGAGTCGGCAATGGATCATCCTTCTCTTCTTCGTCAACTTGAGGCGCCATGGAGGTGTTGTTGTTGGAACTTGAAGCTCCCCCTTGATCATGGCTCTCCTCAACTTTGGGCTTGATGTCTCCAATGGTCATGTTCTTCATGGCTTCTCGTAGAGGCTCATCATCTATTTCATCATGACCAAAACTCTCCTCTTGGGAGCCATTATATTCATCAAACTCAACATCACAACTTTCCTCAACTAAACCTGAGGTTTTGTTGAATACTCAATATGCTTTTGAGTTTGATGCATAACCAAGGAATATACCAACATCACATCTTCTTTCAAACTTACCGAGCATTTTCTTGCGGTAGATGTAGCACTTGCATCCAAAGACTCGAAAGTAGGAGATGTTGGGCTTTCTCCCAATGAGAAGCTCGTACGGGGTCTTTTGAAGTAGTTGATGGAGATAGACCCTATTTGCGGCATGGCACACCGTGTTGATTGCTTCGGCCCAAAACTTCTCCGACGTGCCGTAGTCATCAAGCACTGCTCTTGCAAGAGTGATGAGTGTCTTGTTCTTTCTTTCAACGACACCATTTTGTTGAGGAGTGTATGTGGCCGAAAACTCATGTTTCACTCCTTCACAGTCACACCACTCCCCAATGTTGTAGTTCTTGAATTCAGTGTCGTTGTCACTCTGGACCTTGATGATGGGAAGTTGAAATTCCCTTTGAGCGCGGTTGGCGAAGGTTTTGAACACTTCCGGAGTTTCACTCTTGTCACCTAGAAATAAAGTCCAAGCATAGCGAGAATAGTCATCAACAATAACGAGACAATAGAGGTTACCACCAAGGCTTTGATATGTGGACGGTCCGAAGAGGTCCATGTGGAGTAGTTCAAGTGGCTTGGAGGTTGACATCATTGTCTTCATTGGGTGGTGTGAAGCAACTTGCTTCCCGGCTTGACAAGCACTACAAATCTTGTTCTTCTCAAAAGTGACATCCTTCACGCCGATCACCATCCCAAGCTTGAATGACTTCTTGAGTTTGCTCATCCCAATGTGCGCTATGCGTCGGTGCCATAGCCATCCCAAACTTGTCTTAGTGAAAAGGCAAGTGGTCAAGCTAGCATTCTTGTTGGAGAAGTCTACTAGGTAGAGATGTCCATGCCGAAATCCTTTGAAGACTATGTCTTGGCTTGTTTCACTACTCACAACAACATCATTTTTGCTAAATGTGCATGTTAGTCCAAGATCACATAGTTGTGCAATAGAAAGTAAATTAAAACTAAGTGACTTGACATACAAAACATTAGAAATGGATAAATCATTTGAAATAGCAATTTTACCTAACCCAATTACCTTTCCCTTAGAGTTATCACCAAAGGTGACTTTTTCATGATTGTTGGGGTTTTCTATGGTGGTGAACATACCATCATTGCCGGTCATATGTTGGGTGCACCCGCTATCGAGTACCCAATGCTTTCCTCCGGCTTTGTAGTTCACCTACACACATGAATTCAATTTTTAACTTTAGGCACCCAAGCCAACTTAGGTCCTTGTATGTGTGATACAAGTGTCTTTGGGACCCAAAGTTGCTTGGGGAGCTTCCCCTTCATGTCCATCATGTCTTTGCCGATGAACCTAGCCTTCACCTTGCCATCTACTTTACTTAAGAGATAATAGCGAACATTGAAAGTAGATTTGTAGTTAATAGGCAACTTTGGAGAAGGTCGGTTAGGAAGAGGACACTCCCTTGTGTGGTGACCAGTGACCTCATAATGTTAGCAATAAGAACCAACTTCCTTGATGAAGCTTGTTCTAAGCTCTGGTGAGGGCACCTTACCTTTGTTAGGCACCGGGAAGGATCCAAGTCCTCTCTTGTTGAAGGCATTTGCTTGTTGGAAGAGAATTTCCTTGTGCTTGACTTCTCCTTTTGAAAGTCTAGCCACACTAGTGCGGAGACTCTCAATTTCTTGCAACAAGTCCTTCTCCCTAGCATTTTCTTTCAAAGGCAAAGACTTGTTAAAGGCATTAGTGACATGAGAAGTAATGGATATCCTATCATTAAGAGTTTGTTTCTTTGCATTTTTCAACTCTTGATCAAGCACGTCATGAGCAAGGTTAAGTGTTTGATGGTCTTGTATTAGCTTGTTGTGCTCTTCCAAGAGTGTTTGGTGTGATAAGTTAAGCTCATGATTATCTAACTTGATTTTAGCCTTTTCTTCCTCAATTTGCTTGGCATGAGATTTGAGCGTGTCATGCTCTTTGAGTATGCTTTCATACTTGTCAAGCAAATCGAGGTTAGTACTCTCAAGTCTAGCACGAGTTTCTTCAAGCACTTTAACCTTAATCTTTTCCCTCTTAATGATAGCATGATATTCATTTACCAAAGAAGTTATATCATCGGGGTAATGCTCATCATCGCTAGAATCATCACATACCTTGGTGTTACCTTTTGCCATGAGGCACATGGGCGGTGGATGAAGAGGTGCGTCATCATTGTTGGCGATGGCGAGGCCGGCCAAGCTTTCTTCTTCTTCTTCACTCTCTTCATCACTTGTTTCTTTGTCGGTGACCCATTCATTTGCCTCACACATGAACACCTTTTGTGGCCCATTTCTCTTCTTTGGGAAGAGCCTTGCCTTCTTGCCCTTGTCATGTTTCTTCTTCCCAAAGGATCTTGACTTGGGTTTGGCCTCTTCTTCATCATCATCACTTCCTTCAAGCTTGCGATGCTTGCTCTTGTGGTTCTCTCTTCTTTTGTCCGGTTTTGTACAATCATAGGAGATGTGGCCTTGATCACCACAATTTTAGCAAGTCTTGTGATCATCTCTCCTTTGTAGAAATGCTCTCTTCTTAGGATCAAATGTGTATCCCTTCTTAGTGATCTTGGAGTTCAAGCGTGAGAACTTTCTCATCATCAATGCAAGCTCATCATCATCATCTTCACTTGATGCTTGTTCTTCTTCACTTGAGCTAGGCTCAACCACCTTCTTCTTCTTGAGGCTTGTTTTCTTGGTGGAGGCCTTTAGAGCAATTGTCTTTGAGGATGATTGCTCCATCATCCCGAGCACACTCATCTCATGAACATGAATTTCTCCAATGTGCTCCGAAACTTCTATGTGGTCAAGTGACTCCTTTTGGAGCATGGAGTTGATGATGTCGTACTTTGGCTTGGGAAGGAGCACGAGGATCTTGCGGTTGATGAGTCCCTTGCCAAGAGAAGCAATGTCAAGAGCATTTATTTCTTCAATAAGCACATTTAAGCGAGAGAACATCTCATTGACATTTTCATGAGGTGGCATCTTAAATTCATCATATTTTGCTTTAAGCATGTGATATTTAAGTTCCTTGACTCTAGAAGAACCCTCATGAATCTCTATTAAGCAAGCCCAAATTTCACAAGCTTTTTCCTTGCTAGCAATCCTAGAAAACACATCTTGACTAATGCATTCATAAATAGCATTCCTAGCTTTAGCATCCCATTTAATTTGATCACCAACATAGTTGTGTTCTCCAAACCCCGCGTGGGTCGCTTCCCATACTTCGGGCGCAATAGCCTCTAGATAAGCGCGCATGCGTGCTTTCCAATAGGCAAAGTTCTTGCCCTCGAAGATAGGAACCGAACCCCCAACCTTTGCCATTTTAGCTCTCTAGCGGTGAAGCTAGAATGATCCTATGAGCAACCTTGCTCTGATACCAATTATAAGGATCGAATGCCCAAGAGGGGGGGTGAATTGGGCTTCTTTAAAAATCTAAGCGATAAAACTTAATTCCTAAAAACCCAATTCCCTACGCAAACTATCTATGCATTCAGCTAAATAGGAACTTTGAGGAATGTAAAATGCATAAACGTAAATGAAAGGAGGAGGATGCAAACTCCCGAGGAGACACGAGGATTTATCCCGTGGTTCGGCAAGATCGTCAAGATCTTCCTATATCCACGTTGTGGCACCCACCAAAGGGTTTTGCCACACCCAAGTCACCGAGACGAGGGATCTTCACTATTCCTCTCCGTTTGCCAACCTCGGCAAGGTGGAGCTCAAGCCTTGTACAAAGATAAAGCCGAACTTGACACATGCTTCACTGCAAAGACCAACATGGGTTGGCTGTGGCATAGATGGCTAGCACGTGTTGGTATAAGGAATATTCAAAAACTCCATAAGGGCGATCACATCCGAGGTTTAAAGGATGTTGTTTTTGAGAAAGACAGGCCCTGCAGCGCATGCCAAGCCAGGAAGAAAGTAGGAGCACCTCATCCCGCGAAGAACGTCATGACTACAACAAGACCACTCAAGATACTTCACATGGACCTATTCAGTCCAATTGCTTACATAAGCATCGGCGGTAACAAATATGGCTTAGTAATTGTTGATGACTTTTCGCGCTTCACTTGGGTTTTATTTTTGCTTGATGAGACAAAAACTCAAGGAACCCTCAATAAGTTCTTCAAGCATGCCCAAAATAAGTTCTCATTCAAGATTAATAACATACAAAGCGACAATGGCACAGAGTTCAAGAACACTCAAGTTGAGGAGTACCTAGACGAAGAAGGTATAAAGCATGAGTTTTCAGCACCTTATTCCCCTCAACAAAATGGAGTTGCCGAAAGGAAGAACCGAACCCTCATAGAGATGGCAAGAACAATGTTCGATGAATACAAGACCTCAGATCGTGTTTGGGCGGAAGCAGATAACACCACTTGCCACGCCATAAATAGACTCTATCTTCATCGACTACTCAAGAAGACATTATATGAACTACTCACCGGTAACAAGCCTAATATTTCGTATTTTTGAGTTTTCGGTTCTAAGTGCTATATTTTAAATAAGAAGCCTAGGACTTCAATGTTTGCTTCGAAGTCCGATGAAGGTTTCTAGCTTGGTTATGATTCGAACTCTTACACCTATCGTGTCTTCAATAGGACCTCTGGACTTGTTGAAGTAGCACGTGACGTAGTGTTCAATGAAACTAACGGCTCTCAAGAAGAGCAAGTTGATCCATGTGTGCTAGATAGATAAGAAGCTCCATGTCAAGCATTGAGAAGAATGGCATTGGGTGATGTTCGACCACAAGCGCCACTTCCAAATGCAAATGAAAAAGATGAACCACAAGTGGAGGTAAACGGTCAAGGGTGATCTTCCACACAAGATCAACATCAAAAAGACGAAGATGATCAACAAGTAAATGTGGGCAACCATCTAGGGGGAGAAGCAGATGACCATGAAGATTCAACCCCTCAAGTGCCACATCCAAGTGTACACCAATGCGTCCAGAGAGATCACCCAATTGACAGCATAATCGGTGACTTCGAAAAGGGAGTAACGACTAGATCTCGCATAGCTAATTTTTGTGAACATTACTCTTTTGTATCCTTCTTGAAACCACGCAAGATTGAGGATGCATTGAAGGATCCGAATTGGTTGGTGGCAATACAAGAAGAACTTAACAACTTCAAACGGAACGAAGTTTGGGAACTCATCGAAAGACCCAAGTCCAACGTCGTCGGCACCAAGTGGGTGTTCCACAACCAACAAGACGAACACGGGGTGGGGACAAGGAACAACGCGCGACTTGTGGCCAAAGGGTATTCACAAGTCGATGGTTTGGATTTCGATGAGACCTTTGCTCCCGTAGCTAGGCTTGAATCTATTAGAATATTGCTTGCATATGCTACTCACCATGATTCAAAGCTCTAACAAATGGATGTGAAAAGCGCCTTCCTCAACGGACCAATCAAGGAGGAGGTGTATGTGGTGCAACCCCCTGGATTCGAATATCAAGAGTTCCCCAACCACGTGTTTAAACTGTGTAAGGCTCTCTACGGCCTCGAACAAGCTCCTAGAGCTTGGTATGAGTGTATTGGAGATTTCTTAATTGAAAATGGCTATAAGATTGCTAAAGCAGATTATACATTATTCACGAAGCATTTTGACAATGATCTCTTTGTTTGCCAAATTTATTTTGATGATATGATTTTTGGTTCAACTAACAAATCTTTCTGTGACGAATTTTGTAAGATTATGACAAATAGGTTTGAAATGTCTATGATGGGAGAGCTGAAATACTTCTTGGGATTCCAAGTGAGGCAACAAAAGGAAGGGAAATTCATAAGCCAAACCAAGTATACTCAAGACATACTCAAGAAGTTTGGAATGGACAAGGCGATGCCTATAAATACTCCCATGGCGACGAATGGTCACTTGGATCTCAATGAAGACGGACCAAGCGTGGATCAAAAGGTATATCACTCCATGATTGGATCCCTACTTTAGTTATGTGCATCTAGGCCAGACATTATGTCGAGTGTATGTTTGTGTGCAAGGTTTCAAGCCAACCCAAAAGAGTGTCATTTGACAGCCGTAAAGAGAATTTTGCGGTATTTAGTTCATACACCCAGCCTAGGCCTTTGGTATCCTAAAGGTTCCATGTTCAATCTTATTGGATACTCCGATGCAGATTATGTTGGATGCAAAGTAGATAGAAAAATTAACTCCGGTACATGCCAATTTCTAGGTAGATCCCTAGTTTCTTGGTCCTCAAAGAAATAAAACTCCATATCCTTTTCCACGGCCGAAGCGGAGTATGTTGCAACCGGGAGTTGTTGTGCACAACTCCTTTGGATGCGACAAACTCTAAGTGATTACGGTTACAATATGATCCGTATTCCACTCCTTTGTGATAATGAGAGTGCCATTAAGATTGCCCATAACCCCGTTGAGCACTCTAGGACCAAACACATAGACATCCGAAATCACTTTTTGAGAGACATTCAATGAAAGGAGATATAGCCGTTTCCCATGTCAACACCGAAAAACAACTAGCCGATATATTTACCAAGCCACTTGATGAAAAACACTTTTGCGGGCTCCGAAATGAACTAAACATCCTAGATGCTCGGAATGTGGCTTGAAAACATGCATACCTGCATGGATTCTTCAAAATATGTTGATTGTGTTGTGAAAATCATCTCTCTCAATTTTCTCCGAAAACCTATTTCAATTAGATGATCTTGGTGAAATATGGTCATTGCTTGATTGTTGTATGCTTACTAATCATATTCGTCAAGATTACTTGATTGTTTTGAACCATATTTTTCTTTAAAAGAACATTTGAATATATACGAACGGGCTAATCATATCTGTTTTGGTGACCATGAACTAGCCGTGGTTATTCGGACTAAACCGCAGAATGCTCACTAATCCGCAGAGTGTCCTGTAGTCTGGACTAGTCCGGTAGACCACGGACTAGTAAGATTTTTCGACTTCATAACCCTAGGCGCCGCCAAAACCTAATATCCTTCATCCTCACAACTCACCTCACACTCTCTCTCCTCGCTCAAGTGCTCCCAAGGCAATTTCCTTCGTTCTCCATCAAATCCTTTCGAGTTTGGGTGGAAATCAATTTACATTGAATAGGGATTGAAGACCATGGACTTGTCCGCACCTTCAACCTTTCCATCTCCAGGAATCGAGGAATTTTGGTAAAATTTCCTCCCAAACCCTAGAAATCTTGATTTCATTCGTTGTTGAGCAAATATCTTAGTTCCTTCCAGTTAATACATGCCTTCTTGCTGTATTACATTTACCTTGAGCTAGTTTTGCATTGGGAAACACCATTGGTCGTCTCGTTAGGGTTTGAGGTGATGACCATTGGACTAGTCCGGTCCATGTACGAACAAGTCCGATCCCCCGGACTAGTCCGTACCTGTACACCGGACAAGTCCGATTTTTAACTGAACACAACCCTAATTTATCATTCATCAGTGCACTTCCTTGCCATCAATTATCATCTATACATTTTGTAATCCATTCTCAGGACAATGTCAAGCTCCCATGACGAGGTCTCCGATTATGAATCTGAGATGGACCAAGAGGCTTTGCTTCGGTCCTCGACGAGGCAAGGGAAGAAACACCAAGACCGTCCCACCGAGCCTGCACCTTCCCCACCTCAAGTGTGGCGCAAAGTTCTAGCTAAGAAGCCTGCGTCCAAAGTCAAGGATGTAGCTGGCTCTAGCTCGGCGGTCTCTTGCCAAGCTAAGGGGAAAGGGAAAGGGATAGCCTCGGGCCCGATAGGCCCTCTCAATATGAAAGCTCCGAGGCAGGGGAACAGGGATCCCTCCGAGGAGAAGTTCAACGGCAAGGGAAGCGATACGGCTTCCAAGCTCTGATTTGTGGATTGCTATAGCCGACCCAAGAAGGCAGCCGATGCTTGGTTTTGGAGCAACTTTCACATAGATTTCTACAGCTCCGTGTACCTTACCATGAAGACTCTGGTGGTTCGCAGCCAGTGGATCAACTGGAATCACTTTGAGAGGAAGAGCTGTGGTGCCTTTGATCAAGTGGTGGAAGCTGCAGCTAGGCATGGACCAAAGGACATGTTTGCCTTCAGATATAACTGGAAGTAAGAGATTATTGCTCAGTTATATGCCACATTCTTCTTTGCTAGTGATGAGGAGGAAAGGATGACTTGGATGACTCATCGATCCAAGAACACTATTACTTTTGATGACTTTGCAAGACTCCTTCACCTAGAAGACACCAACAACAATGAGCTGACTATCCACAACATCGGTGTCTTGGGAAAGGATAAGATGGACTTCCTCTATGATACTAGCCTGAAGTACACCCCTCCATCGACCAAGAACATGAAGCCCTTCTTCATGGTTCTTAATAGGGTGCTGAGGAAGACAATAGCTCTGAAGGACGGAGATGCAGGAAGTGTGCAAGGGTTCATGAGGACTCTAATGAAGGTGATTAGCAAGAACTGGAAGTTTGACATCTTTGACTATGTCTGGAATGGTATGGTCAACCTCTCCTGCACACTGAAAAGATCCTGTGGCTATGCCCCCTACTTGATTTTTATGATTGAGAAGGTCACTGGGATCGAGTTCTTGAAGGATGTGGAGCACACTCCTTTGAGGCCACAGAAGCCTCCCCAAGCCACTATCCAAGCTGCTCCATTCCCCGCATCGAGTGAAGAGGCTCCGAGGAGAGCTCGAAGAGATGAGAGGACTGCTCCCACCACTAGGGCCCCTCCCCCAAAAGGGTATCCTAGTGGAATCTTGAAGTACTTGGCAGCCATCTTTGGCTCATGCAAGAAGGCTGAGGTAAAGCTTCACAAGCTGAATAAGGCGAGGAAGGCGGATATGAGATATGTCAAAGAAAATGTCAATCATATTTGCCAGAAGCTGGAGATTGAGCCCATTGGATCCCCTGTTATCTCTGAAGATTTAGACTGTGATTTCACTAACCATGAAGTTTTGACTCCCTCCGAGCTTGCTTACTTTGGCATTGGGGGTACTTCAAGTGGATCCGTTCCTTCTCCTCCACAACCTGAAGATGAAGATGAAGACAAGGAAAGGACCGCCAGCGAGGAATGAGCCACTAGATCCCTCCTCTCATTCTTTTTGGTGTCTTGATGCCAAAGGGGGAGAGAATGAGGGGTAGTCACTAGATCCTAGCTGTAGGTTGAGAGATGAGAGCTTCATTTGTGTATCTCTTTATGTCTCTTTTGGGGTTGTGAAACTTTATGTTATGAAATTCGTGATTTCGCTTTGGAATTGACATATATGCTTGATATTGGTATTTTCATGTCAATCACTTCATTCTCATCACGATTATTGCTCACAATCACGTAGTTTAACACCCCACCATAAAGAGTGCACATATGACCTATGTCTTCATTGCTTAACTTGTAACTAACTCATATGTGCACACTTTATGAAAATTCTGTATTTTTATCGTATTTTGGGAAATCTCAATTGGTTGTCATCAATCATTAAAAAGCGGTAGATTGAAAGTGCATCTAGGCATCCCTTGTGGGTTTTGGTTGATTTATGACAAACAAATGAGATCCTAACCAAAATATTGAGATGAAAGCAAGTTTTAATGAAACTATGAAGAAAGAGCAAAAAGAAAGGAGAATGAGGATCTATATGGAAAAGAGCTCAAGAGCTGAATAGATTAGATCAGTGTGTATTGAGTGTTTTGGAGAAACATACCCCAAGAGCTCAAACATAAAAAAACTCATTCACTGCACAAATTTACACAGGACCGGACTAGTCCGATATACCCCGGGCTAGTCTGATAATCCCTCTGTTCAAAATCGGACAAGTCCTCCCAGTACGAACTTGTCTACACAGTCCAGGTTTACACAGACCGGACTAGTCCGATATCACCACGGACTAGTCCGATATCTTTCAAACTAAGATCGGACTAGTCCTCCGCAATGTGGACTAGTCCTAAACACTTCACAACTTTGCACGACATCGGACAAGTCCGATAATATCTGGACTAGTCCAATAACCTCTTTGACTAAGATCCGACAAGTCCTCCAAATGACTTTTCCCCAATTCACTAAGGGGTTCCCCACAGCTGGACTAGTCCGATAGTGACCAGACTAGTCCAAACTTCTCCAGAGCCTAAATGAACTAGTCGGCCCATGGCCGGACATGTCCGATATTCTTGAGAAATTAGGGTTTCCTACACGCCGCACACCAGACTAGTCCGAACCCTCAAAACCCTAACGGTATTTTTTGGAAACACCTTATAAATAGATGTGCACGGACCTACTTTCAACTCTCTCGACCCCCTACGCCGTCACACCCTCCAAGAGCTTAGAAAACACATCTCTCCACACAATCCAATGCAAGAAAGATCAAATCCTTAAGGATTCACTTTGGATCAAAGGAGAGACATGATTCCACACGTTTGAGCTCTTGGGTTTGATTCTCTAACACACTCCTGTTGTTTCATGGTTGATCTTAAGAGTGTGTTCTTGGTAGTGTTTGATTTGTAATCTTAGGGAGCCCTCAACTTGTGAGAAGGCCCCTTGAACTTGGTGATTTACCCTTTGTGATAGTGGAAGAGAATTGGACCTCGTGGCGATTCGATGAGGTTAGGGTTAGTGAAGACCTTGTCCTTTTGTGGGCTCCTCAACGTGGACATAGGTTGCCTTTTTGGGAACCAAACCACATGATAAAATCTCGTGTCAAACTTGTTCTTAAGTTTTTCATATCATATTCTAGGGTTTATGTGATCTTGTCCATCTTACATTAAAACATTGAAATCAAAGTTAGTTTGTGCTACACTTAATTTCATTGACTCAATACTTTCAAGTTACATACTATACTTGGTTGCGTGTTGTGCTTGTATTGAAATCATTGATCTAAGTTGATCAATCTAGTCCATGCGCACCAGACTAGTCCGCACTCTACCGGACTAGTCCGATTTCCTGGTATTTGATCAAGTTGCTAAGTGTTGCAGGTTCCGACTAGAAATCAAAAGGGCCTATTCACCCCCCCTCTAGGCCACATTTAGGAGCCCTTATCCTGCTTTCTCGCGCGACCTTTTAATTTTGCTTGATCAGTCGAAGTGGTACGCTCCTCTGCTGCTGTGACCACGTGTCCCTCTCTGGTTGAGGGGTCGTGGAGACTGGATCTTTGCTTGTTGCAACATTATCGTGATGGTTCCAATGGCACCTGCTACTCTTCTGTTTCATTCACTTTTGTATTTATGGGAACCGTCGGGTTGCCTTCTTGGGCGAAGAACTGCCCGAGCCTGTTATTCTGACAGGGGACTTGGGCCCGTTTGTCATGGACGTCATGGTACGAGCTGTTGATTCGGAGCTTGTTCAAATTTGCATGGTGTGCCCAAACGCCACTAGGGTGCTTTAAAATGGGTACCTTTGTGAACAATGGAGGTTCCTTCCTTCCGCACACCCTAAGCATTCGAATCTCCATATTCCTCCTTGAGCGTCTTCCCATCCTCGAGGTTCTTGACCCCTGCTCCAATGGACTGAGCTTTGCCTTCTTCCCGGATGGAGGATGTCTCTCCCGTGAGGTGGCTTTTTGGAGCAATGGTGTCTGATCCGTCTTGGCTCCTTTCCACTGGAGTTGGGGGAGAATGAGATCATCTTCTTCTAGGCATACGCATACTCCGGGTTCATCCCTTCTGTTTCTTCCTTCCTGGTGATACTCCTGGAAGTCCTTGGGCTTCAACTTCATCATCTGTCGTCGAACTCTCTTGTGGTGGCTGCGGTGTTCCCTCATTTTTGTGAGATGTTCGTCGGGGTGTGTCCGAGTGTACTGGTGTTCCGGCAGCTCATCGTGCTAAGGCGGACTGGCAGGAAGAACAAATCCAACTTCCTCGACGGCTACTGCTTCCATCATCGGGCCAACAACCCCTTCAAGTAAATCACACCACTCTCTTTGGCCAAGTGGGCTCATTGGAGGAAGGACTGGGTTATCGTAAGAGTCGACGCCCACGACCGCTTAGTTATACCCGCCGGATGGGCGACGATCAGGAAGGAGACCTAGGAGGAGAGGCCGGAGTTGGAGCAAGCCTACACCTTGGTGATCGACAGGATCCAATTCCTAGTGGATCATGGCCTGTCAGAGTTGAAGGTGATGGAAGACTTCGTCCGACGGCGCCTCGCCCCCCTCCAGCACCGTTGTCGTCCTGAGTGGCTCTACTTTGGGCTACAGGATGGCACCCCGCTGGTGCGGGGTCGCGACACATAGACGACCCCGAAATATGTGCTCAACCCAATGTCCAAGGCATGCGGTGACCTACTGTCAGATGACATCTTCAACTTCCTGCGGGCCTGCCTTCCACTTTGCACGAATCGGGAGCTTCGGACGAAGGTTCAGAAGGAGATGCCCAACCTGGAGGCGATTGGTCTTGCACCGCGGCAGGTCGGTGATGAGAGCCGGGGCTTGGCCATCGTCGACTCTTCGGAGGAGTCCACACCTTCTTCAGGCTCCGAAGCTTGCAGGTCGGAAGAGGCACCGACTGTCGAAGGGAAAGGCAAGGCGCTGGTCCCTAACACAGGCAAGGGAAAGGCATCGGTCCCTGATGCAGGCAAAGGGAAGGCCCTGGTGGTCGAGATCGTGAAGGATAAATGCCCTCGGTCGCCACCGCGGGTGACCTTCGCTCCAAGTAAATGTCCCCCGGCGTGCCCCTCTTCAGTATTGGGCGTTGGCGGTTCTACAGGGGGAGGCTTGGTCCATCAAACGGCGGCTCCGCCGACGTCGGCGGTCGGCATGCCATCCAGCATCCCCGTCGCCAGCTCGGTTCAGGGTACCACAGGGGGCTCCGACAGCGTCACACCTACGGAGCCTCAGGCAAAAAGACCTTGAGCCGACATTGTCGGCACCTCGGGAGGAGGCTCTGGGAGTGGCTCTGTCGGAGTTGGTGGAGACACCCCAGCGCAGGGTGGCGACATTGCTGGTGGTTTTGGCGGAGGCCCAGCTGGGATGACCTCACCTGTTATGCCATCATCATGGCCTGTGACTTCAGGGTCGCAGAAAGTTGAGGCTCGCTGGAGCTTCCAGGGACATCAGTAATGCATTCTTACCAATGCTTGCTGTATTATCTTGTCTGCCTTTATTGATTGGCCAGGGCTTGTTCTTGATTTGCAGGACTACGTCAGCTGTTGTGAGGCCCTTACCCCTGGGGGTAGTGCCCGAAAGTGTTTCGAAGGCTGTTGAGGAGGCTACGGCTACGCCGACGTGGTAGCCCACCAAGCTTTTCCAGGTGAGTGCTGCTCCGGCGTATGTGCCTGGCGCGGGTGGTGAAGCATCTCTGGCTGCATCTCCAGCTGCCGTGTCGGAGGTACCTCCGACTGTTGCGGCAGGGGAACCTCGGGCCGTCGTGGCAAAGGAACCCCCTTCCGTCATGGCAGAGGCAATGTCGGAGTCAGCTCCGGGGGCTGAAGGCCTGGCCTCCAGTGCTGCTGAGCCGGCGGGTGGCTCCACGAGCAATGGTGGTACCACTGCTGCAGGTTGCTTTGCAACTTCTGCTTAGTCTCCGGGGGCGAGATCCCTGGTACTGGTGTCCTTGCCTTCACTGCTACAGGAGGAAGGGGTCCCAAGGATGATCACCAGACGGCCTTCCCTGACTTTGATGCAGCCGGAGCGCCTCTCAGACGTCATGGACTTGACACAGTCTAGCATCCTTCAGGTGAAATCCAATCTCCGTCGGGTGATGGGGGCTCTTGCTGCAGAATGAGAGAAGATACATGCTGAGGGTGAGCGTCTCCGAGGCTGGGAGGATCTTCTGGGGTCCAGGATCACCAAGGCAAAGGCGAAGTACAAGAAGGAGAGCAAGGAGCTGGAGGTGAGGCACTGCTTGGTGAGGGCCAAAGACGCCCTGTCCCAGAAGATTCTGTCTAAAGCCAAGGTTGCCAGCAACACGGCTGATGCCGGCCTGCGTGCTCCAGAAGAAGGTCGAGAGGCCCTGAGTCGCCAAGAAGCTATTGTTCCCAAGAGGGAGGTTTCAGTCGCTGAGCAGGAGGTGACGGCCCAGGCAATGATGGCTCGGCCCGAGACTAATCAGTATAGGCTGCAGTCCCGCCTTGAAGATCTTGAGCTCCGAGAGAGGGACTTATCGTGGGATCGGGCGCAGCATTCTGCTGAGCATCAGAATCTACTCCCGCGTGATCTCAACATCCAAGCCTGGGAGTGCTCAATGGAGCGTTGTGCCCTGGAGCTCGATCTCCAGGAGCGTCAGCTGGTTCAACATCTAGATGCTAAGGGTAGGGCAGTGGCGAAGACGGTGGCAACCCATGTTCTGGTGTGCTATGGAGCATGTACCCTGATATGCCCTTCGAACAAGTTTTTGAGGGTCCTGTTGAAGAGCGCAAGGAGGCGGCAGCGGCAGAGGTCAAGAATGCTGCGAAACATGTCGTCACGCAATTCGACAGGGACTGAGGCTGGCAACCCGACTTTGTATCCTGGGTTCTCCCCTTTGTAAATATTCCTTAATGAATATAAATTTGTGTTTGGCTTCTTGGATTGTATTTGTGCTTCTCAACTGTTTCTCTTAGTCCTTAGTTGTGTAAGGGTTTGGAGAGCCTTTGTCGAGCCCGTTAGTTTTTTAGGACCAATGGTGGCACTGTTGATGTTGCCGAGATGTTGCCCATTGACTTCCTGCCTATGGAACCACCTTAGAGGCCCCTTGGTAGATGTGGTTAGTTGGATGGAGACATCTACAATTTTTATTTGCACGAGGTCTTCAACGTGCCACTAGCAGAGCAGGGTAGTTGGAGTGTCGTAACGTCACCAATTGCCAGAGCTGGATGCTCCAACGTCACCCACCACCATCGTGGAGACGTCGACGGCAGGCCCCTTGGGAGGTGTCGGAGCTGGATGCTCTGGCGTTGCCCACCACCATCGTAGAGTCGTCGACGGCTGGCCCCTTGGGAGGTGCCGGAGCTAGATGATCCAGCGTTGCCCACCGTCATCGTAGAGTCGTCGACGACATGCCCCTTGGGAGGTGCCGGAGCTGGATGCTCCAGCGTCGCCCATCATTGTTGTAGAGACATTGACGGCAGGCCCCTTATGCACAGGTTATCCACGCTTGGTGCCGATGTTGACATTCTGGGCCATTGACGGCAGGCCCCTTGCGAAGTGCCGGAGCTGGATGCACTAGCATCTCCCACCACCATCGTGGAGACATCAACGGCAGGCCACTTGGGAGGTGCCGGAGCTGGATGCTCCGGAGTCGCCCACCATCGTGATAGAGTCGTCAACAGCAGACCCCTTGGGAGGTGTCAGAGCTGGATGCTCTGTCATCGTCCACCATCGTCGTAGAGTCATCAATGGTAGGCCCCTGGTGCAAAGGCTATCGCAAGACAATAGTGTTAGCAACAAGTGCAAGGTAGGAGAGTTTACTCACTTATCCGCACTTCATGCTGTCGTTGACATTCTGGGACGTCAACGGCAGGCCCCTTGGGAGGTGCTGGAGCTGGATGCTCTGGCATCATCCACCATCGTCGTAGAGTCATCGACGGTAGGCCCCTGGTGTACATGCTATCGCAAGAGAACCCTGTTAGCAACAAGTCTTGGGCCAGAGAATTTACTCACCTATCCGCACTTGGTGTTGTTGTTGATGTTATGGGACGTTGACGCCAGGCCCCATGGGAGATACTGGAGCTGGGTGCTCTGACCTCGCCCACCATCATCGTGGAGACGTCGACAGCAGGCCCCTTGGGAGGTGCCAGAGCAGGGTGCTCCAGTGTCGCCCAGCATCGTCATTGAGACGTCGACTACAGGCCCCTTCGAGGGTGCCAGAGATGGTTGCTCCGGTGTCGCCGACCATGTTGTGGAGACGTCGACGGCATGCCCCTTGGGAGGTGCCGGAGCTGGGTGCTCCAGCATCGCCCACCATCGTCGTGGAGACGTCGACGGCGGGCCCGTTGAGAGGTGCCGGAGAAGGGTGCTCTAGCATCTCCCATCATCGTCATTGAGACGTTGATGGCAGGCCCCTTCGGGGGTGCCGGAGCTAGTTGCTCTAGCGTCGCCGACCATCGTCGTGAAGACGTTGACAGAAGGCCTCCTTGGATGTGCTGGAGCTGGGTGCTCCAGCATCGCCACTATCGCCGTTGAGATGTCGACAGCAGGCCCCTTAGGGGGTGCCAGAGCTGGATGCTCCGGCGTCGTCCACCATTGTCGTAGAGTCCTCGACAGTAGGTCCCTTGTGTACAGGCTATCACAAGAGAACCCTGTTAGCAGCACGTGCAGGGCAGGAGAGTTTTTTCACTTATCCGTGCTTGGTGCTGTCGTTGACGTTCTGGGACGTCGACGTCGGGCACCTCGGGAGGTACCAGAGCTGGGTGCTCTGATGTCGCCCATCATCATCATGGAGACATTGACGGCAGGCCCCTTGGGAGGTGCCAGAGCAGGGTCCTCCAGCATTGCCCACCATTATCGTTGGGACGTCAACGGCAGGCACTTTGTGAAGTACTAGACCATGTCACTCCGGCGTCGCCGACCACCGTCGTTGAGACGTTGATGGTGGCCCCTTGGGTGGTGCCGGAGCTGGATGCTCCGGCATCGCCCACCATCATCGTAGAGTCGTCGAAGGCAGGCCCCTGGTGTACAGGCTATCGCAATAGAACCCTGTTAGCAACAAGTGCGGGGCAGGAGAGTTTACTCACTTATCCGCACTTGGTGCTGTCATTGACATTCTTGGACGTCGACTGCAGGCCCCTTGGGATCTACCAGAGTGTGTGCTCCACGTCGCCCACCATCGTTGTGGGGACGTCGACCGCATGCCCCTTGGGAGGTGCCAGAGCGGGGTGCTCCATCGTCGCCCACCATTATCATTGAGTCATCAACGGCAGGCCCCTTGGGGGTGCCGGATCTGGACGCTCTAGTGGATTGTCTTGCATATTGTAAGAGGGGGGGCTAGTCTTGCTCGTCGGTCATATCTGTTCCTCTCCTTAGCTCTGTCATTTCTTACTGTCCTGGACATACGCATGGGGCTTGGGTAATTCGATGTGTTGGTGCTCTGGGGTCCGAATCCTGCCGTCCTTAGGGTGTGAGCTTTCTGGTTCCAGTACTCAGCTGTAGCGCTGGGAGGCAGGGTCTGTACGCTTAGAGTGCAGGACCAGGCTAAGCATGTTACACTCCCTGGACCTCCTGCTCGGCACAAACCTTTCCTGGGAAACCTTCTTGTGCCACAGGACCCTAATGGTGAGAGCAGCCGGAAGAACCCCTTACACACTGCAGGTACCTCAAGCGAATGTGCCTGTAGCTGGACTGCATGACTTCAGCAGGGTTTAGTTACAGAGCATACAACCGTGTATATGAAGATAACATACAATAAACGAGGCTAGTATAGTATAATCATAAAATTAATGTGTAATTGAATGAACAATGTTTTAAGAAAGCGTTTCAGTAAAACAGTGATTCTTTATTATCAGAGTTCATAGGGGAAGTCAGGCTTTTACAAAAGAGGTCAACGGCTTGTTTCTGAAAGATGAGGGAGTGAGTGTGTACAAGCTTAGGGTTTGGAACCAAGCTAAGCTGACTGCACACTCTGGACCTGACCCTCCCAGTGCTTTGTTCTCCTTAGTGCTGCTCCTAAGCCCTACGAAGACCTTTACACTGTTATACTAATCTTAATATTTACAATAGGGGTGCCCAAGGCTCCAAGGTAGTTGTGATGGTTGTGGTGCAACCTTGCTGTCGACAGCTACCAGAGAGGCTATGAGCGAGCGTCCCTACTTCCTGCCCCTGCTGTCGGTCTTGCAGGTGGTATGAGCAGTGCTAGGACTGAGCTCGGAAGCTTTGACCGGGACATCGGTGCTGCCGGAGGGCTGCAGTCGGGGCACGGCGGGTGCTCCGCATTTTCGTGATCTCGGGGCTTGGAGTTGCTCTAAGGCTAATACCGCGGTGGTGCGGTTTCTGCAGATCTTGAGGACGTCGATGGGTGTTGACATCTTCAGCACGAGGTAGCTGTAGTGGGCCACAACCATGAATCGGTACAGGGCCAGCCTGCCGATGATGGCGTTGAAGGGGAGGCTGACATCATTGACGTCAAAGAGGATGATTTCCGTCCTTCAGTTGTCAGGTGTCCCGAAGGTCACCCAGAGAAGGATGTTGTCATATGGTATGATGCTCCCTGGTCCCACCCCCGAGAATGGGCTCGAGGGGGTGAGCTTGGACACAGGGATCTGCAGCTGCTCAAAGGCTGCACGGCTGAGGAGGTTGAGGCTGGTCTCGCCATCTATCAATATGGAGTGGAGCTTGACGTTGGCTATGGTGGGGGCGACTAGAAGAGGTAGGACCCTGCCCCAGCCATGTTCTAGGGGCAGTTAGAGGCGTCGATGCTGATCGGCGTATCCTTCCAGTTGTGGTGCCACGCCAAAGTGGGTACAGTGGTGATCGAAGCCACTGCACGACGAAGGGTCTTGACCGCGTTTCAGGATGCGGGATCCCAAGACCCTCCAAAGATGACGTGGAGGCTCTTGCAATGCTCGTGGTCGCTGATGGCGTCGGAGTCCTCATCTTGGTGGACCACTTTGACGGCCCGCTCTTTCTTCTGGTACTCCATCTCCTCGTCGTCGTCGACCTTGGGGTCGACCTTCTGCTAGCCCTCCCGCTGATGGAAGGGGGCGCTGTTTGGGCGCTACTGCGCCTGCTCTTGGTAGCGTTCAGAACATATCTTTATCTCTCGGCACTCACTCATGGTGTGGTCACGAGTTTTGTGCACCGTGCAGGGCTCGGCGCTTTCATCAGTGGCAAGAGGCTGGCGTGGGCGCTTCTCCGGCCGCGGGGATTTGCTTGCTCCGGTTGCGGCTGCTGTCGTGACGGGGGACCCATGCAGCGACTTGTTCTGGTTGCCACCCCGGTTCTTGTTCTTCTTCTTGCCGCTACCAGGGGTAGCGTCTCCTGCTATGGTCTAGCCGGCCCCGCCTGCCCCTCCGACGGGCTGAGCGTGCCAGTCGCGGGCTTTTGCTGCCCGAGCGCACCAGTCGATGATCCAGAAGAGCTCGAAGACATCTTGCACATTATGCGTGGCTAACTTCTTGAGCATCTTGCGATCACACACTCCCTGCCGGAATGCCACTATGACAGAGGCATTTGGGACTGTGGATGGAGTTGCGTTCCCAGGAGAAATGCTGGATGAATGACCTCAGCGTCTTTGTGGGCTGTTCCCGCACGGCGTGGAGGTCGAGCTCGGTGCCAGGCCGAGTGTAGGAGCTGCCGAAGTTTGCCGTGAACTATCGGCGCAACTCATCCCAAGAGTTTATAGACCCCTCAGACAGGTTCTAAGCCACCAGCGGGCCGATCCAGTCAGGGCGACTGGGAAGTAGTTTGCCAGGATGGTCTCATCTGCTTCTGCAGCAAGGAGCATGGTGGTGTAGATCTGCAGGAACTCGGCCGGGTTGATGCTCCTGTCGAACCTCTCCGGCATATGTGGCTGAAACTTGCGTGGCCCGGTCACGAAGCAGAGGTGCAGAGCCAACGCTGCGCAGCCCCCGATGGGTTTTGTCAGAGAGGCGTACGGGGTTGCATACCCCAAGGGGGTCTGCTGCACGACGTGCGGCGCCTGGGAACCTACGGTTGTGGCACAGGTGGTGCTGTGCGTTGCTGCAATGGTACCGGCTGCACCAAGTACCGTTGCTGTATTTTCTGCTGCATCGAGTACTGCAGGGGGGCTGTCGAGCGAACATACACCTGGTCAGGTGACAGAGGGTTTACCTGCGGTGCACCTTGGACAGAGGACACCTCATGAACATGGCATTGAGGGCCATATTCAGCGTCAAGGTTGTGCCGCCTCTCTCGCTGTCGCTCGATGATGACTCGACCATCCGAGTGGGCTTGGCGACGCTCAAGCTTAGCCCTGAGGTCCTCTGTCGGGAGCCGGCCAACGCTTGTAGTCCTAAAGGAGCAAGAGTTGGCGGTGTGATGGTGGATGGACGACGTTTGTGACAGTGACACGAGGCACCTTCCCTTGTTGGGGGAGTTGATGGCTGCAAAGACGAAGTGGTCGATGTCTTGGACCCACTGCAGAGCCGCTCCCAGGGCCCTGACCGCTGCCAAGGCGATCTCCTTGCTTGTAGTCGGTGGCGCAGGTGGGGCCGACTGAGCCAGGATATGTCCCGATGTGACGTCCTGGCCAGCTGTACCTGCATAAGGGCGTGATAGACCAGAGAGAGCCGCTCGAGCGACGGATCTGGTCACTGACGTTGGTCGTGGAAACCGACTTCCACGAGCCTGAGGAACCCCCATGGTGGTGAAAACGCTAACACTTTTTGAGGGAAAAAGCCCCTACCTTGCCCGTCAAATGTCAATGTGTTGGACCGACACTTCGCCTGAATCTACTAAGTAGCAGCCCGCGGAGGTTGTTTGTTCAGCAGGGCTTAGGGCTCAATCAAGTGTTCTAGCGGATGGAAATATGAGACAGTGGTTTTTATGTGGTTCGAGCCGCAAAGAGTGTAACACCCTGCTCCACGATGAGTGGTATTGCTGGTATGTGTGTGCGTGTGACGTTCGATGTGGGGATGCCTGTAACGGTGGCGGTCCGTGCCTTTTATAGACAAGGTCGGACGCCTTACAAGTGGGGTCTCGGGGTCTGACAGGTGGTCCCGGGGCAATCTTATAATAATGATCTAAGGCTTCTTCTGTAAGCTTGCTCTGATTTTGGTCTTCAAGACTCACCGTCATGCCACCTGCATCGTCAGTAGCCCATGCACTGTTGCTGACATTGGCAGGGGCTGTCATGTCCAACTATCTCTATCGCCGTAAGCTACCAACTTGGTGGGTGGGATAGGCCTGCGGTGTCCTCATTGTGATGCGATTGGTCGCAGTGGTACCTGACATTAGGCGTGTGCTGCACCATGCGTCTGGGGAAGCCGCATATCTTCAATCCTTGACAAGCACAAGGCTCATCGTCCTCTTAACTCCCGTGACCTTCCATCCAAGGTAAGTGGCTGGACTATGTTACAGCTCAGGAGCTCACCTCTGCGAGGGAGGTCATGCCCCGCCTGGTGGACCACGTGGCAGCTCGGGAGCTCACCTCTGCGGAGGAGGTAAGGTCCCGCATTGCGGGCCACCTGGGGCTCGGGAGCTCATCTCTGCTGGGAAGGCTAGGCCTTGTCCTGCTGGACTCGTGTCAGTGCCGAGAGCTCACATCCGCGGAGGAGGTTAGGTCCCGCCCTGCGAGACACGTGGCAGCGCCGGAACCCACCCATATGGGAGGTGGCCCGTCTGATGTCTTGGTCCACGTCGAAACTCTGGAGCCCTGTCTCACGGGGAGGACGGATCCTTACATGCTGGACACGTGGTTACCTGGGGGCTCGTCTTCAAAGGGGGTGCTAAGCTTCTCCCTCGGGTTTCTTGCGGATATCCTGGACCTCCTATCTGAGACTGATGGGTCTAGGTCCCTTGAACACATGGTGCCTTAGGACCCCACCTTTGCTGGTAGGCAGGGTACCTGGGCGGCTCTAGCTTGTGCGCGAGGGTACTCGATATGCCTGGCACCGGCAGCAATTAAGTCCAAGTTCAATTTTGCGAACAATTAATACAATGGTATCATTAAGATGATTAGTGATATCCTTCCGTCAGGTCATCAGATGCCGCCGGATCTATATCAATCTAATAAAATTTTGGCTGGTCTGGGCATGAATTATGAGAAGATTGATGCGTGCGAGAATAATTGCATGCTGTTTTAGAAGGAACACATGAACGATACTCAGTGTATGCATTGTAAGAAATCTAGATATGTGGATGTCATGAATGATGATAGAGAACAAATAACTACAAAAGTATTGATCAAACAACTTCGGTACATGCCAATCATATCAAGGCTTAAACGATTGTTTATGTCTCAGGAAACAGCGAAGCACATGAGATGGCATTCTGAAGGGATACGTGAGAACGATGACAAAGACTTTATGGTGCATCCTTCGAATGTCGCGCCTTGTCAAGCTTTAGACCATTTTGATCCAGAATTTGCAAGAGATTCAAGAAATGTTTGTCTTGGGTTGTCAACAAATGGTTTCATTCCATTCGGCACCAGTAACAGCCCATACTCTTGTTGGCCTGTTTTTATCATATCCTACAATCTCCCTCCCAATATGTGCATGAAAGAAGGATACATATTCCTTGCGAAGGTCATTCCTGGTCCTAAACATTCAGGCAAGAAAATCAATGTGTTTATGCAACCGTTGATTGAAGATTTCAAAAGAGTTGTGGCAAGGTGTAAAGGCATATGACAGCCATATGAAATGTGAATCTGACTTAAGTTTCGCGTATCTATGGTCAATTCATGATTTTTTGGCATATGGCATTTGGTATGGTTGTTGTGTCTACAGACAATTGTGTTGTCCCATATGTATGAGTGACACTAATTCCGTAAGGTTGAAGTGTGGGAAAAAATCAGCTCTTTTTATTATCATCAATGATTCCTTCCTTCAAATCATCTTTTCAGGAGAGATACAAAATCATGTTGGAAAGGCATAAGAGTTACAAAAGGAGCACCTCGTCAATTGACAAGCGAGCAAACAATGGCATGGCATGCGAAGTTAAAACAGTCCAAAGAAGATGGTTTCGAAGGGTATGGTAGAGAACACAACTGGACTAATATTTCTTTTCTTTGGGAGCTACCATATGCAAAGGCGCTGCTTCTACCGAACAATATTGATTTGATGCACCAGGGCGTAATGTCGCTGAAAGCATCATAAGCATGTGTTTTGATTTTACCGGTCAAACCAAAGATAATTTGAATGCGAGAAAAGATTTAGCTAATCTTTGTGATCGTCCTGGGTTTGAGATTAGAACAAATGCAAGTGGAAATGAAATTCGGCCACGAGCTCCTTACTGTGTCAAGCATGAATAAACAAAGCAAATACTTAGTTGGTTGAAAACATTGAAGTTTTCAGACCTCTATGCAGCTAACATAAAACGACGTGTTAATCTCGGCACTAGTAAACTAAATGGGCTGAAGATTCATGATTACCATATTATGATCAAAAGACTTTTACTGGTAATGTTTCTTTGATACGTCACACCTGACTTGTGGTAGGTATTTGCTGAACTTAGCTATTTTTATAGGCAGATATGTACTAAGGAAGTATCGAAGAAGATAATGTGGCAGTGGCAGAAAGAAATCATTGTGCTTGTATGTAAGATGGAAAAAGTCTTTCCGCCTGGATTTATGAATGTTATCCACATTTTCTTGCGCATTTGCCTTCTGAAGTGTTAGTCGCAGGACATGCACAGTTCAGGTGGATGTATAGTCAAGAACGAGAACTGAAAAAACTTAGAGCTACAGTGCGCAACAAAGCAAGAGTTGATGGTGTATTGCAGAGGCATTTGCAGCAAGAGATTACAAACTTTTCTAGCAAATATTTCGCACGTGCCAACAATTTGAATGAACTACTACACGATATCATGATGCAGAAGAGTAGCCTATGACTGAGCTTAAAATTTTTCATTGGAAGGGTAAAGGTGTTCACTACTGGAAAAGCGGTCATTTGGCCGTCGCAAATAAACCTGTTTGCGACGGCCCGCAGATGGCCGTCGCAAATAAGCAAACCATCACAAATTAGCTTATATTTGCGAAGGTTTCCAAAAGTGGCCGTCACAAATAAGGAGGCCGTCGCAAATAAACCTTATTTGCGATGACCGTTTCGTCTAGCCGTCGCAAATAGTATTAATTGCGACGGCCAACCTTAGGGCCGTCGCAAATAAGTTGGCCGTCGCAAGTTAAAGCACTATACCGTCGGGCCGAACCGTTCCCTTCATCATTTCCTTACCACCGCCGCCGCTGCTCCGCTCCGCCCCCGGCCCCGCCACCCCCGCTCCCGTCGCCGGCCCGCCACGCCGCCGCCTCGGTCTTGCCGCCCTCAGCCCGCCGCACCCTCGCTGCCCCAAGCCTCGCCGGACCCGGCCCGCCACGCCCCCCCCCCCCCCCCCCCCCCCCCCGCGCCCCCGACTGCAGTGCCACCGCGCTGCACCCCGCCGCCCCCGCTCCCGCCGCTGGACCGCCGCGCCGCCACCGCCCCAGCCTCGCCACCCCCGGCCCGCCTCGCCCCCGGCCTCGCTGGCTCCGGTCTGCCGTGCTACCGCCATTCCAGGTACGCCCCCTCTCTCCCGTCGCCCACTCGAATCCTAATTGATGTTAATATGAAGTTTACAATGATTAGTTATTAGAATCTAATTCTCGTTTTGCATACGGGATCAATTAGGATCAATTTTGCATATAGGATCATTTCTAGGAATGCAATGCAAATATGCAACGCAGACAGACACTTGTGGGGGGGAGAAGGAAAAAAAAGAATGGGAGGAGCCGCAACATGAGCACAAAAATCGGGGCCCACTGCCGGCACCGACGTGCGTTGGGGATCGGATGAGACGGGCATTGCGTTGGTGGGAAGCGTGTGGCCGGGCATTGTCGTCGTGTCCCCGTGCACCCGCCGGTGGCGTCATGGCGGGGGGCATGCAGGGGCAAATATTGTCGCCATGGCGGGGAGGCGGAACTGCCGGCTAGGGGGGGTGCCTGTGCAGCGAACATCATCACCATGGCCAGGAGGCGCAGCTGCTCGTCGTCGTGCTGGGAGCTGCAAGAGCATGGCCTCGCGGGGGGGGGGGGGGGGGGGGGGTGACGCCGTGGGTGCGCAACTGTGGTGATCTGGGGGCCTCGCGCGGCGCGCCGCCGGTGGGCGGCGATATCAGTTGGGATGGGGCCCAAGAGACCGCGGGGAGGGGGGCGGAGGGGAATGCATCTATGGGGCAGGTCACCTTGCCGGACATGGCACATGGCGTCTTAGGGAAGGGGCGATGGAGGAGGACGAACCTCCTCATCTGGCTACTGGGCCGAGCTTGTCGGTTGGAACTGGTTCTAAACCATGGTTATTGAAAACAGATCGGTTTGGGTTGGGCTCAAAAGTAGGTGTGGGTTGGGTTGGTTTGGTTTTGTATGTTTATTTTACAGGCCAGGTTGGGCCGGGTTGATTGATACAGAAAAAATGGATTGGGTTTGGGTTTAGTCCAGATCCTGGCTGGGTTGAGTTAGTCCACTATCCAAAAATGGATTGGATTTTAGGCTTTCTTTTTGGCTAATATGTTTGTTGTCTTGCATAATTGACTAATATGCTTTATATGTTGTCTTGTATTACACTTGTGATTTCACTCTTGTCCATTGTGGCTAATATGTTTTTTGTTCAGATTTTGTAGTAAATGCATAATTAGATATGCTTTATATGCTTTATATATTTTTGTCTATACCTTGGTCTGTCATTCTGAATTTATATTCTGTTTACTGTATGTTTGGACTTTAGTGCATTCATATAATGTTTTTGAGTGACAACTTAATATATATATATATATATATATATATATATATATATATATATATATAAAGGGGTTTTAGGTCGGCTCGGACCAACCTAGAAGGGCACAACACGTAATAAGTGTGATCGTGCTGTGTAGACCATTGTAGTGGTACCGTATGCGTCAAGTCGACATGGAAGCGAACGGGTTGGTAAGGACGTCAATGACCCGCGATTGCGTGGACGGTGGAAATGGATGTGAAATTGTCATCTAAGACCAACTTTCCTCTCACTCTTTCTCTAGTTCTTTCATCTCTCTTAAATGACCTCAAAATGAAATTGAGCAACGTAACCTATAGCAATGTATTACCCGTTTCGGATCGGCACGTCTCACATGCCATTGGCATTTGAGACGTGCAGGTTCGGAATTGTCCCTTTTTGGACAGCCTCGGAGTGACCGAGGGGGCGTGGCTTGCGACAAGACGCGGGTCCGGACTTGGACGAGATTTCGGTGGCGTAACCCTGTTGTTCTCTGCTGCACCATTTTTGGGCGTGCAGTGGAGAACAGCGGGGTTATGCTTCCAAAATTTCGTTCGAATCTGGATCACACGTCTCGTCATGAGCACGCTCCACTCGATCACTCTTGGGTGAGTTTAGGATCTATCTTCCTAGGTTGTAGGGCCATGACATAACACAACAATACATTAACGACAATTTCTTTCACGTTAAACTGCAGAGCCAAACATGGGTGAAGGCCGCAGTTGGATGTATACTAGCTGGAAGAGCAGAACTGGTGGTCACTCGGATGAGTGATTTATCAAGTTAGATCAATTTTTGGATCGAGCATTTTCGTTGCCAACGGAAGATATGGTGCGGTGCCCATGTACAAAATATCGGAACACAATGTTTTTGAGAAGATTGGAGCTTTTGTTTCACTTATGTCGAAACGGTTTCACTCCACATTATGAAGTGTGGAAATTTCACGGCAAGACTAATTCTCGAGTCATAGCCGAAGTGGATGAGGATGATGATATAACAGAGGTTGATAGGATGGATGAGATGCTAGAAGCTCTGGAAGTGGAGGATCCTCTTACAAATGAGGCAGAGAAGTTCTTCGAGGAGCTGAAGAAATAACAAGAGCCATTGCATGAACACACGGCTGTGACCGTACTTGCTTTCTTGACCAGATTTATGGCAATTAAGTCCAAGTACTTTTTTTCCATCAACTGCTACAATGATCTCATGAAATTGATCTGCGGTATCCTTCCACAACCTCACAAAGCGCCACCAGATATGTATCAGTCAAAGATCAAGAAATCTGGTCTCGGTATGAAGTATGAGAAAATCGATGTGTGCCCACACAACTGCATGCTATTCTGCAAAGAGCACGCCAATGATAAGATGTGGTTGAAATGTGGTAAATCGAGGTATGTCAAAGTTGTTAATGACGATGGCGATAATGTGATGACAGATGTCGCACATAAGAAGCGTCGTTACTTGCCTGTGACACCTCGGTTCAAGCGGATGTTTCTTTCAAAAAGAACTGCAAGACACATGAGATGGCACAAAGAAGGTAAACATGAGAACAAAGAATTCTTGACGCATCCGTCCGACGGTGATGCACGTAAGGTGCTAGACCGTTTCGATCCAGACTTTTCTCGTGATGTGAGGAATGTTCGCATCGGATTAGCGACAGACGGATTCTCACCGTTCAGTACGAGCGCCACGCCTTACTCATGTTGGCCCGTCTTTGTCATTCCGTACAACCTACCACCTGCTCTTTATACGAAGAACGGGTTTATGTTTCTCAGCCTCATTCTACCAGGACCTGATCATCCCGGGTCACGTCTCAACGTGATGTTAAAACCGCTGATCGAAGAATTGAAAGTCTTGTGGACAGGAGTCGAAGCGTACGACGGTTACAAGAAGCAGAAATTCAACCTTCGAGCTGCTTATTTATGGTCCGTCCTGGATTTACCGGCATACGGCATGTTTCATATATGGAGCACTCACGGTCGTCTGACGTGTCCGATATGTGCTTCAGACACGGATTGCTTTCGACTAACTCATGGAGGCAAAATATCTTACTTCGATTGTCACAGACTTGGCTGCCCTCGAGTCATATATTTAGGCAGCAGAGGCATGTCTTTTGAAAGAACACTGTTGTCACTAAAGGACCACCGAAGCGTCTCAACGGGTCAAAAATTTCTGATATGTTGGACAAACTGGTGCCTGATGAAGGTCACCCTGGATATTTTGTAGGTTATGGAGAGGAACACAATTGGACTCACATATGTGGACTTTGGGAGCTACCGTATGTTAAGTCTTTGATTCTAATGCACAACATTGACGTCATGCATCAGGAGCGTAACATGAGCAAAAGTATCATAAGCACTTGCATGGATATGCCTGGCAAAATGAAAGACAATTATAAAGCTAGACTAGAATTGGCAGACATTTGTCACCGTCCAACTCTTGAAAACTCCGAATGTGGTGGAAAGCCACGTGCTTCTTTCTGTCTTCGATCGAAAGAAAAGAAAGAAGTTATGAAATGGATGAAAACGTTGAAATTCCCAGATGGTTACGCAGCTAGCCTGAAACGAGCCGTAAATTTTAATACAGGAAACCTCACTGGGTTGAAGAGTCATGATTATCACATTATAATGGAAATACTCCTACCTGTTATGTTCTGAGGCTATCTAGATGATGCGGTGTGGAAGGTTTTAGCCGAGCTCAGCTATTTATATAGACAGCTTTGTGCTAAAGAAATCAAGATCAGGATGATGGATAATTTAGAGAAGGATATACCCATACTTTTATGTATGATGGAAAAAAAAATTCCACTGGGTTTCTTCAATCCAATGTAACATCTGCTTATCCATCTTCCATTCGAAGCTAAAGTTGGCGGTCCTGTGCAATATAGGTTTATGTATCACATTGAAAGAGCGTTACGATATCTAAAACCAATGGTTGGCAACAGGGCAAGGGTGGAAGGGTGCATCGCTGAAGCATATGCTCTTAAGGAAGTAGGATACTTTTCAAGTGTCTACTTTGCGGAAGAAAACAATATCAATATTTAGGCGATGCGGTACAATGTGGACGAAACACCCCCTCTAAGCAACCTTTCTATTTTTCAAACGAGAGGCGCCACCATTGGTAGCTATACGATCTACGTGCTATCCGAACATGAAAGGACTGTTGCTTTACTCTACATGTACGCAAATATAGAAGGCATGCAGGAATACATCGAGTAAGTGTTTCTCCTACATTTATGCTAATCGACATATTTTTCTACACATGTACTCTAAAAGATGTTTTTTCATGTTCAACGAGTTCCACAGGCAATATTGGCCACATAGGCATCAACCTACGACCAAACAAGTAGAAGCGATGCGAAAGGAAGAAATAAATGGGGGGCAGAGTTTCCTATCCTGGTTTCGAGAATATGTAATATTCTCTCGTCTTCTATATATTATAAATTACTATTATTAAAGAAGTATTATTTTAACTCACGATCATTTATGACAGTGTCGGACTCACAATGTCCATGAAGATTTGCGGCAGCTATCTTATGGATTGATGAATGTAAGAAGCTATGGTCGATATGACATAAATGGCTTCCGATTCCGTACAACTCATTTTGAAGCTCATCGTCCTCTCGCGGCAACATCAAATTTTGGTGTTGTGACGAGAGTAAGGGACACTCAAGGGAATTTAACCGATTATTATGGGATCATTAACAAAATCCTTGAATTTACTTTTACCGGAAATAAGACCCTTCGAGTTTTCTTCTTTGACTGTGACTGGTTTGATCGCACTCATGGAACTCGAGAAAACCAATTTGGAATGGTGGAAGTGAAACATAAGGACCGACTACGAGGTTACGATACATTTGTTCTTGCACATCAAGTTGAACAAGTGTATTATCTACCTTATCCATGCACGAAGCTCAGTGCTTGGTGGGTGGTATATAAGGTGAATCCTCGTGAGCGGCTATATACTCCTGGGAATGATGGTTACCATGATATCGAAGACGTTGAAGAAGTGTACCAAGAAGAAGTGTTGCTAGACACTTTTATCGTCGAGCTTGGTGCAGTACTCGATCAATTACTTGGAGATGTTGAAGACGTTGAAGATGTAGAGGCAGATGATACGCGAAAATGAAAATTAGAATAGGCCACGATGGAAGATCGTTGGGCTGGTTTAAGGAGTAGGGCACAGGCACATGACAATGATGTTGATGAATTTTGAAAGTGACTACAAGTAATGTTTTCTTGAAGATAGTAACATGAATTTTGTATATTTTATTTGCATATTTACTGATTATCTAATTACAATAGGATGGCGTCAAAGAAGGGTAAGAAGGTTCCACCGACGAGGGGGTTCTACCCCTCTAGACCTGAGGACACTTTCGTTGGTGCCTCGTCGACTAGCAGCAGACGCTCTCAGCTGCTGGGGCATGTTCAGACCAGCTCTAGAGCTTCGTCACAGGTAAATGTCACTCGTTTTTGACAAATTCTTTAAATTCAATTTCACATCAAACTTACTTTTGAATCATTTGAATGTTGTAGTCCTCACCGGTTGACTCAGGGGTTGTGGCGCCAGTTGACCTTGGCTACCCTTCGGTGAGCCAGCCCTCGGCGAGCCAGCCCCCGGCTGGCGATGCTTCTGTTCCTGAGGCCTTTGACTCGGCTGGTGAGGAGCCGTATGGGTCACCTGACGTGGCGCCCCAGCAGACGCAGAGGACGAGGAGGACTCACTTTGTGAGTCCTCCTGCAGTCCCTTCACAGAAGATCGTGATTCGTCCAGTCAGAGACAGGTAATAAAAATTATAGTGTTCAATTTTAGTTTATTTTGGTTAATTAAGTAATCAATTAATAAATATTTTGCAGGATTTGGGACGACACATCTTTCATCGGTGAGAGACACCAAAGACCGGTGAACGGTGTCCTCGGGTCCTTAGTGCGACACCATCGACGGGGTGCCTGCTCTTCCGTGGGAGGACTACGCACGCGTCCATCACCAGGAGCACGACAACTTTCAGAAGGCCGTATGGGCGGATTTTATGGTATGTATGTTAAAAAAAGTTTCTAAGTTTTAACTCTTAAACTCTTTTAGTGAACATCTCTTCAATATATTCTTTATCGCAGGCAAGATATACTTTAGAGGACCCGGACGACCATCGCCAGTTTGAGGATGCGAGGCGAGTGTTTCACTACAACGCTGCCAAGGCGCTTCGACAAGCTTTGTCGAACGCCCGTGTTCAAATTATTATTGAGCACTTGAAGGCGAACCAGCAGCCCATGCTACACTTCCGGCAAGCGAGCGAGATGCACATGACGGAGGAGGAGTACGCGCAGGTACGTGGAGTGTAGTAAGTATTTTTTCTGATAATTTCCTCGATGGTATTTTTAACGACTTCCAACTATGTATACGGTCACTTGAGCTGGTTGCATGGTCGGATCGATGCATTTAGGGCCCTTTGTCGCTACTGGGCTAGCGATGAGTTTAAAGCTAAGTCCAAGAAGGCTCGAGACTGCAGAGGGGTCGAGGGGAAGAGCAGGAACGGGCAAGATAACCACTTGCATTTAGCTAAACGCATGGTAAGTGTGTGTAACTTATGTTTATATATTCATAATATATTGTTCGTACTAACACGTATTGGCAGGAGCGCGAGACGGGGGTGCCGCCAACCCCTGCTGAGATCTGGAAGAGAGGTCACAGGGACCCTTCTCAGCCGACGGGGTGCAGTCAGGCTGCAGCCGAGCGATTGGTTAGTTTAGAAATCATTCATATTAAATAGAACTATATAGATTGTTGAACTTACACCCGTTTCTTGTTTTGCAGGCTAAGTACGGGGAGGAGGCTAGGAGGACACATAGCGAGGATTTCGATTGGGAATGTCAATCAATCGATCCTCAAGCCGCGTATGCAACCGGTGGTGGAAAAGCACACAGAAGGTGAGTTTACAAATCATTTTATCATTTGCAATTCAAAGTATTAAAGATATTTTAATTTCATATTACAGACTCTCTTTTTTATAGGCTCGCCATATTCGACGGAGTTTTTGACTTGAGGGCGGGGAGACCTGCGAGAGGCAGCTCTACGCAGGCTTCTTCGGTGGGCACGACTAGTTGTCGTGCCTCGCAGAGGGACATTGAGATGCAGTCCCTCTTCAGGCGACAGGAGGAGTCGGAATGGCAAAGGATCGCGATGGAGGCCACGATCCAAACCCAAGCAGCAACGTTGGCGCAGATGCGGGAAGCAATGGAGGTAACCAAATAAAAACTAAAGTTCTCATTAACTCAGCGTAAATGACATACTAATATATAAAATTTAATGTTTGCAATGACAGGCGATGGCTCGGGCGCAAGGTCTGGGGATCCAGCTACCGGTACTACCACCGGTCCTTCCAGGCGATCCTTCTTCAGCGGGTCAGGTAATTTTCTATGTAATACTTCTTCTCCAGCGTAATAATATTGAGATAGATGAAAGAGAGATATTTAGATAGAAGAAAATGATTGAGATAAAAGAAAGAGAGAGATAGAAGAAAGAGTGAAAGATAAATAGATAGAGTAGGAGGGGAATGAAGAGAGAGAGGAAGATGTAGATGGAGATAGAGGGAGGGGAATATAGAGGGGGGAGATGTAGATGGACATAGAGGGAGGAAGATAGAGGGAAAAGGATAGCAATAGAGAGATAGAGTGAGAGAGAAAGATAGAAGGGGAGAGGAAGAGAGAAATGAAAAGAGAGAGGAAGAGAGCGGGATCTAGATGAAGATGGAGGGAGAGGAAGGGAGGGAGAGAGATGTTGAAGCATTTATATTCTAACTCTAAGTTTCATTAATTGCAGGGATCCGCGGCGGCTGCACAAACGTCGTCGCCATCACTACCGCCACCTGGAATGAGGCGCGACGATGACTTCGACTTCGGAGGTGGCTCCGCCGGTGGCTACGGAGGTCAGATGGGCGAGTGAGCCCTTGTTTGCTTTGTTGATGACGATGTGAAATGGATCGGCACTTATTAGTTTGTGATTGTGATGATGTTTGTGTGTTATATAGTGTGTGATATATTGTTTCTATTCTGTGATTCTGGCCATCGAGCCGGTTGGTATTTTCTGTTTTTTTAAAAAAAATAAAAAACCTTATTTGCGACGGCTTTTATACAGTACCGTCGCAAATAAGGTACCAGGCCGTCGCAATTAAGCCACAGCTATTTGCGACGGCCCGACTATCGCAAATAAGCATTAATTGCGACGGCCTGGTTGTCGTAAATTCAGGAGTTGGTCCCGCCGGAGGACACGTGGGCCCTGTCGGCTTACCTTCTTTGCGACGGCCAGGCCGTCGCAAATAGGGGCACTTATTTTCGATGGCCAGGCTGTCGCAAATAAGTTTTAATTGTGACAGCGGGGCCGTAGCAAATATTGTTGCAGGGCCCACCAGCCTCTGGCAGTAACTTGCGACGGCCGCAGCTAGCCGTTGCAAATAAGGTTATTTGCGATGGTGGCCATCGCAAATAACCTTATTTGCGACGACTTATTTGCGACGGCCACAACCGTTGCAAATAAGCAAAGTCGTCGCAAATATATTATTTGCGACGGCTTTTTGCTTATTTGCGACGGCCCTGGCCGTCGCAAATCGTCGGGATTCCTGTAGTGGTTGGGGTTGCCAATTCTCACTATATCTCAGAGCAAGAGAGGAACTACACCATGCTTTACATGTTTTTCAACATGGAAGAAGTGTTACCATTTTTTGAAATGTTTGAAAATATGTATTGGACATCTTCTTGAAGGCCGACGCAAAGTCAATAGGATAGTCTACGTCAGCATGACATAAAAGGTGGTTAAAACTTCGTGAACTGGTTTCGTGAACATGTAAGATGCTAACTTCTCCGATGTACTTTGTTCTTCAATCATAGTTCATATATTTATTATAAGATGCTAACTTTGTATATTGTTGTACATGTAGTCTACGAAGGATGTCAACATCTTTGATAATTTGCGACAGATCGCGAATGGTCAATTGAAAGCTACAGAATTTAGCCGATACGATATTAATGGATACCATTTTGAATGGCAAGTTTAGAAGCAAATCGCCCACTTGCAGCCACACCAAACAGTGGAGTGTGTATGACGGCTACAGTGTGTAGTGGAGAAGTGAAGGAATACTATGGTGTTCTTCAAAAAATAATTGAGTACACATTTGGCGGTATGAACGAATTGAAGCTGGTGTTTTTCGATTGTCACTGGTTTGATCCAACATCGGGCACGCGAGTGGATGATCTTGCAATGGTGGAGGTCAACCACAACTCACGCTATATAGCCCCTAACAACAATGTTGTACTTGCGCATCAAGTGAAACAAGTGTACTACTTAAGTTACCCACATCCCAGTTTGAATTGGTGGGTTGTATATAAAGTTAACCGTGAAGTGCACCCTCGTGGCTATGATGAGTACGTAGAGAATCAGGAACACTATATGGTATCAAGATGAAGTTGAGGAAGTACAATATATTAGGATATCTTCTGGGACAGGACTTGCAGAAATTGCTAGTACTACTCTACAGTTAATATCTGAAGAACTAGCCGGCCCTTCGAGAAAACTTCTTCGACAATCTCAAAGGATTATTGAAAAGCAAAATATAATTATTGAAGAATATAGTGAAGGAGAATAGTTTGAGGAAGATATGGTAGAAGAAGAGAGACATGAAAATATTCATGCACGTGTGATAGAAGCAGATTCAGATGTTCATGATTTTTAGCAGATTCTAGTACTGGTGATTTTTAGTTCTTATTGTACGCATTCTTTGAGATTTACATTTTTTTGTGTACATATTTTAATATTTATCATTTATTGTTTAATAAGCTCTTATACTAATCATTATTTTGAAATTTGTGCAGATGCGGAAGCATTTCAAAAAAGGAAAGAAGCGAAGTGATGATACTTCTTCCTCCGTGTCTCACCACAGTAGTGGTTCGGTTCACACGTCCTTGTTTCACATACTCTGTTTTTTTTTCTAAACACTTCAATATCATAATCATCTATTTACTATTTATTATATGTTTATTTGCATTTGTAGGACACGACCGTGAGTGCAGAAAGACAGAGACAACTTATGGGGTGTGACAGAGCAAGCATCGAGTCAGCTAGCACCAGGTTCAGGAGGAGTTTTAGGTGTGTACTCCGAGGAGGCTCGGGAGCAGGGGGGTGCTTAGGAGAAGGCACAATGGAGGAGGTTCAGGAGCAAGGAGGAGGCTCGGGAGCAGAGGAGGTTCTGGTGCAGGTCTTTGGGTCGTCTTCTGAGGGTGGACAGGATGGTACTGAGGGTGGACAAGGTGGTACTGAGGGTGAAGAAAGCGGAAACGAGGAAGATGATTCGAAATGAGATGCAAGGTTGGGAAGATTGGCAGAGTTACAAGAGGCAACAGAGGGGCGGAGTGATCGATGCCCTTATAGGTATTTTTTGAATTATTTGATAAGTTATCTTATACATTTGGTTTTCTTGTAAACTAACTAATGTTATTTGTACAGGTTGCGAAGGCACCTTTTATGTACTCCAAGGAAAATTCGCGACACGCGGGCGGTTATAAGGCCAAAGGGTACTAGGTGCTGGATTGAGATTGGTTGAGATGGCAGGGGGCATCGACGCTGTGTTAACACAGAGTGGGAAATGTCATTTGGTTTTGCTTTTCGGGGATGATTATTGTGGGCGATCAACTAATTGCCCCGGATAATTGGGATCACTATGCTCTGAAACCATATGGCACTGTGGGTACTTGTCAGGACAAAGTTTGGGAGATTTTTTGGGTAACTTTGTTTTCATTGTTTAAAATATGTTGTATCTTTCTTTGGTTGATACTAATTGTTAGTTTTATGCAGGGTATATTTAAATTGGAGGAAGGTGTTGTTCCAGCATATGTGAGATCAGTTTTCGAGACGTCAGCGAGAAAGCTCACGAAGGACTCCTTCTCTGATGCACAAATCAAGGCTGTGACCGTGTATTACAAGACCAGGTTGCATCAGCCCATGACAAACAAGTGAGCAGCTACAATTTATCTGTAGAAGCATGAGTACATGGAGAGTAGTGTGGATTGGATCTGTGTAGATCTGGTAGCTTGGGAATGGCTATGCGAATATTGGGCGTTGAAGGAGTTCAAAAATATTTGGAAGAGAAACCGAAGCAACCGGAAGAGCAAGCCTGGACTACAACATTATGGGGCAGATGGACATGTGCGGATGACACAATAAATCGTATGAACTATTACAATCACTTGTAAATTGCTTCAAAAAAATTGCATTGATTGAACTGATGTTGTATTTTGATGTTGCAGGAAGCTGAAATCGGTGTCGCTCCTTCTTTTATCGAGGTTTACCTCAGGGAGCACAGAGGCACAGATCCGCCACGCCCGGAGCAGTTGTGTGACAAGGCGGCAACACAAAAAGTGGTAAGTGTGTTGAGTGTTGTCTATGTACGAAATAAATCTTTATGACATCTAAAAGTGTATCTAGGCATCCGTTGTGGGTTTGGTTGATTTATGACAAACAAATGAGATCCTAACAAAATTGTTGAGATGAGCGCAGGTTTTAAAGAAAATTAGGAGGAAAGCTCAAAAGAAGGGAGAATGAGGAATCAAAAGGATAAGAGCTCATGAGTTGAAGAGAATAGTTTATTTTGTATGGAGTGTGTTGGAGAAACACACCCCAAGAGCTCAAGCAAAAGAGATCTCATTCACTACAGAAAAATCTGCACATCTGTACTAGTGCGATATTACCACGGACAAGTCCGATATGACTTAGACTAGAAATGGACAAGTCTCCCCAGTGCAGACTTGGCCACAAGCACTCCAGTTTACATAGCACCGTACTAGTCCGATATCAACCGGACTAGTCCGATATCTCTCTGACTAAATTCGAACAAGTCCTCCAAGTCTGGACTTGTCCATTAGCCCCACAATTTTTCACGATACTTGTGAGACCTATATGTGATGAATACATTGGCTTGTAGTGAATATACATGGCTTTGATGATAAAGTTTCGAATATCACCAAAACACCTTTTTATCAAGGTCCGACTCTAGCTCTGAGCTACAGCAAGGTCCGACCATAGGTCCGGCTTGTTTTGGGTAGCTCCGGCTATGTTCGATGCTAGGATCTACTAGTTTTTGTATGCTCCGGCAGGTGCTTCATTGTACTAGTTTTGGTAAGCTCCGGCACTAGGTTCTACTAGCTTTTGTTAGCTCCGGCTCAAGATCTGGGTTGCTCTGGCAAGGTCCGAAACTTGACTGCAGTGCTTCTGCTTTTCATTTGCAATGTTTCATACTTGCTTTACATTGTTGGAAAGATTGCTTAGTATTCATTTGCTATGTTTTTGGTGTGTTTTGGATGATATGGATGATATCGTGTTACTATGGTTTTGCAACATGCTTATGTGAGGTTCTCACGTAAGGTGTTGTGTTCGGAACTAACTTGAGTCAAGTCGAGGACTTGAGCTCGTATGGATTGGTTGTTTATTCATGTGCAGGTGTTGCTTGAGTTCAACACATGGCTGGTGACGGGATCCATTGAACTAGTCTCAGGGAGGAGATGAGGTTCCAACAACCAAATTCAGGAGGAATTGTGGTTGAGCTGATCAGGAGGTTGCGCAACATGATTGAATCAAGAACAATGCATATGAAGGTATCATGGATGTCGAAGGAAGATGTTTGCATGTGTGCAAGGAGTGCATGGACGTGGCTACATGGTTCCGAGACGTGATGAAGAGACGTGTACGTAAATAATTGGTCGGAAAGGTCCAACCGACTAGATTATGGACTCAAGATGTGGCTGAGTTGGGTTTGACTCAAATATGGAAAGATTTGAGTTGGTTATGATAGGATTTCGTGTGGGTCACGAATTTGAGTTGTTTAGGAATGTGGGATACGTTCCTAAGGTGTTTGGAAGTCTTAAGATTGCTTCTATCTGCGTATAGAAGAATCCTAAGCAGTTATGGAAAGTTACAATTCGTGATTAGAGTAGGATTAGGTTCCTGATCTGAGTTGAGTTGGCTTTCGAGCTGGTTATATAAGAAAGGGAGCCTAGAGCTTGTGGTGGACGACTTTGGGTCTGTTTCTCTTGTTTTCTATTGAATAAAATTCATAGTTTAAAGAAACTTTTGTGCCTTGTTCGTCCGACTTGTTCCAGACAAGTTTTACTCGTCGAGTTTCTGGACAGCACTACCTTTTGTCGGTGGTTTTATCATAACTCGAGTTTTACAGATCCAATTGACGTGATTCTTTTTTGGTTGTCTTCACAACTTGATTATCTATCATCTTTCAAAATTTCACGGTCATTGGATTTGTGCTCTATGATCCACACGAGTTTCTTTGCAGCGTTCCAGAACTGTTTTTCTCGGGTAGGGCAGATTGACCATTGTTTGATCTTTCGATCATAACTTGAGTTTTTCTTTGATGGATTTGAGTGATTCTTTTTGTGTTGTCTTCGTGAGTTGATTCTCTCGGATATCTATCACTTTTGTCATGCTGAAACACATTTAGATTAGTCTCACACACGATTTCTTTAACAGATCATTTTTCTGCCGAAAGGGTTTGGGGTTTTAATTGTTTCCGCTGCGTAAGATTTTTAAGTCTACCATTCACCCCCCCTCTGGTAGCTTTTCATGTGCTCTTCGATCCTACAATTGGTATCAGAGCCACGGTGCTATAATCTTTGTGATTTGCACGTGTTTTGACTAATCATCATGGAGAAGTACTCCGCCAAACCTTGTGTGTTTGCTGGTATTGATTTTCAGGTTTGGAAGGCACGCATGGAGGCTTTCATCCAGGCACAAGGCTTTGCAATATGGGAGAAGGTATACAAGACTTACGAAGTGCCATCAAACGATCAAGTTACAGCTACAAATCTGAGAGATGTCGACAATAACAACAAGGCTCGGAAGTTGATCATAGAAGGATTAACACAAAGCGACTTCGACCGTGTTGCACACCTCTGATCTGTATACGATATGTGGAAAGTACTTTGTGACTACCACGAAGGATCCAACACGAATGAAGAGGTAAGGCAAGACATGTTCAAGAAAGAATACATGCGCTTCGAGATGCAACCCAGTGAGTCTATTGATGACCTTTTTGCTCGCTTTAATAAAATTCTCAGCAACTTGCGTAGCGTCAATGTTAATTTTTCAGATGCTGAAAATGCTAGGCAATTGTTAAGTGCATTAGACATGTCAATTTGGGAGATGAAAGTTACATCTATTCGTGAATCTACTGTCATGAGTACACTTACTTTACATGTGCTATATTCCAAGCTAAAAACTCATGAAATTGATATAATATCACGTAAGAACCCCAACAAGTCTATTGCTTTTGTTTCTCAACGTGATATGCCTAGCTCCGGCCAATCTTCATCTTGTAGTACACTTGCTTTGTTGTCCTCTCTAACCCTTGAACAGATTGAGGAGTTTCCAGAGGAGGAGCTAGCACTTCTCTCTACGAGGTTCTCAAAAGCATTGCAAAATGTGAGAACTAGAAGGAGAGGAAGCTCCGAACCTCAACGATGCTTCGAATGTGGTAAGACAGGACATTTTCGTTCAGATTGCCCTAACCTTTTAGGTCCTACTTCCCGGGATGAAAAGAAAACAAGAACGAAGCACTCCTCTGCAAAAGATACGAAGAAAAAGAAGGGTACCATAGGATGCAAGATGATTAACAGCTTCATCACCGCACTTCAAGAACTTAGTTCAAGTGATGTAGATTTTGAAAGTGATGAAGATGATGACGATCTGGCCAACTTATGCTTCATGGCGGGCAAAATAAGATCAAGATCAAGTTAGGAGGATGCAGAACACAACAGTGAAGACGATGAGGTATTTTCTACCTGCAATGAAATGTGTGATGCTATTTCTCGTGCAACTATTATTGTCAAGAAAAAGGACAAAAAGCTTAGGGATAATGCTGCTAAAATTGAATCACTAGAATCTGAAATTAACCGTTTAAAAACTTTGATTACTAGTGATGATGCATGGTCCTCATGTGATTTAATATATGAACAATTGTCCTCATTAAGAAGTGCGCACACCTCCACACTTGATAAACTTGAGTTAGAAATTGAAAAGAACAAAGAGCTTTCTGGACTTAATGATAAAAACTTGAAAGATGCTAGGTATTCTACAATTGATTTGCATTGTTCTACTTGTGATGATCTTGATAAGAAACTACAGGATGCTATGAATGAAATTTCTATATTGAACAATGCTTTACGTTCTCATGAAGTTAAATTTTGTTCAAATTGCAAACTAAAAGGAAAAACTTTATGTGAAAATTGCCTTGATCTGTCCAATAAACTTGATGACATGCATAGGACATTGGATCGGTTTTGTAATGGGAATAAGAACTTAAACCTACTGCTGAATTATTCCAAGTCTTGCAATGATAAAACTGGTTTATGTTTTGATTCTCATGCTCATGCTAAGGCACATCCACCTAAAATTGTAAAGTCATTAGGAAGTGGTTTGATTCAAACAGTTCCTAAACAAAAAGGAGTGGTTTTCAAATCCGCAGGAGTGCTGCCTCATTCGGTTTCAAATAAAAATATTGCTTGCTCATCTAGACATGAACACAAAGTTAAATTTCATTGTACCTTCTGTGGTAGAGATGGTCATGTCATAGATTTTTGTTATAGACTAGCTAAACAACAGAAAAGGGAAAGAATGGTTGCTAGATCTCATAACCTTCATGCAAAATTTGCTGCACACATTGAACCGAATGTACAACCTGCTGTTTTGAGTCAAAAACATTCAAAGTTTAACTCCGGACCTTCTGTTTTTGCCTCCGGGGCTACTGATTTTGTGCTACACAAGTAACACCTTATAGGTCAGTAGTCAAGAATAAAAAATCTCAAACTTTGACTCATAAACCTGCTGTTTTGTCTCAGCTTTTGCGTGTTTTTCCTACTGCACGTCGCGTGACTCGGTACTGGATTCCTAAATGCTTTATGACTAACCCCAGTATTGAGTCATCGACGTATTGTGCTTTTATGTAGGATACACGTTTGAGGAAGGAGAACATTTGGATTGTGGATTCAGGTTGCTCACGCCACATGACCGGTAACAAAGATTAGTTCTCCTCCCTCTCTTTTGTGTCACCTGTAGAAAATGTTACTTTTGCCGATAATTCTTCAACTCCAATAATTGCTAAGGGTTCGGTTAGAGTAAATGATCACTACACTTTGAAGGATGTGGCACTTGTCAAAAATTTGAAATACAGCTTGCTTTCTGTTTCACAATTGCTAGATGAAAATCTGGAAATTATTTTCAATAAAAACTGCTGCAAAGTTGTAAGTTCAAATAGTGAGCTTATTTTTAACATGTCTCGGTTTGAAAGAGTTTTTAAAGCTGATTTTGATATGTCTTCCTCTAAGCATAGGTGTCTAGTTGCTAATGATTCAAAGGACTTATATTTTTGGCATTGTAGACTTTGTCACGTAGGCTTTGATCACCTAACGCGTGTTAGTGCTCTTGATCGCATACGTGGGCTGCCTAAACTTAAAGGGGACAAAGAAATTGTGTGCGCTTCTTGTAGACATGCTAAGATGGTTGCAGGTTCACATACCCCTCTCACAATGATCATGACAACTGAACCATGTCAACTTTTGCATCTTGACACCGTAGGACCTTCACGTGTTCAATCCTTCGGAGGTAAATGGTATGTTCTTGTTATCGTTGATGATTATTCTAGATACTCTTGGGTTTACCTTATGGCGTCTAAGAATGAAGTTTTTAGTCACTTTAGAACTTTATTTCTTAGATTATCAATTGATCACCCAGGATCATTAAAAGAAATTAGAAGTGATAATGGAACTGAATTTAAAAATCAATCTTTTAATCACTTTTGTGCTGAAAATAGAATAGATCATCAATTCTCTTCACCATATGTACCTCAACAAAATGGTGTTGTAGAAAGAAAGAACAGAACCTTAGTTGAGATGGCTAGGACTATGCTTGATGAATATCAAACTCCTAGGAAATTTTGGGCTGATGCGTTAGCAACCGCTTGTTATGTCTCAAATCGTGTTTTCTTGCGTGCTAAGCTAGGTAAGACACCATATGAGCTCCGGTTTGGACATAGGCCTAGTGTTACACACTTTCGGGTCTTTGGTTGGAAATGCTTTGTTAAGAAACATGGTAATCTTGATAAATTTGAACCTAGATCCATTGATGGCATGTTTCTTGGTTATCCATCTCATACTAGAGGCTACCGTGTGCTTTTATTTGACACTAAAAAATTGTGGAGACTTGTGAAGTGTCTTTTGATGAAGCTAGCCCAGGTACTAGCTCCGGTGTTGCAGGACCAGATCCGTATCCTCAGGGGGAGGGTATTTTCGAAGATGAAGAAGAGCCGGTGATACCGCCTGGTAGTTCCAAAGTTGACACGTGTCCAGCTCCGGACATTGAACAAGCTCCGGCTATGACCTATGCTGGTCCTGATCATCCACAAGTCACAAGCTCATCAATCTACGATGAACCTAATGAAGAAGAAGCTTGTGAGACATCTGTTCCCCTACATTTTTACAAAGATCATCCCCCACAACAGATGATTGGAAGCTTACACGAACGAGTCACACGGTCCAGGTTTTGCGATCCAAACTCCTATGCTCATTCTGGTTTTGTTGCTTCTTTTGAACCCAAAGATATATCACACGCACTCACTAATGAATCTTGGATTATTGCCATGCAAGAAGAGTTAGAAAATTTTGAAAGAAATAATGTTTGGAAACTTGTACCTCCACCTCAAGGTCACACTTTAATTGGAACTAAATGGGTATATAAAAATAAACAAAGTGAGGATGGGGTTGTGGTTAGGAATAAGGCTAGGTTGGTTGCTCAAGGTTTCACTCAAGTTGAAGGTATAGATTTTGATGAAACTTTTGCTCCTGTCGCTAGATTAGAAGCCATAAGAATTTTGTTAGCTTTTGCAGCATCTAAAGGTTTTAAGCTATATCAAATGGATGTTAAAAGTGATTTTCTTAATGGCAACATAGATGAGGAGGTTTATGTCAAACAACCACCGGGTTTCGAAAATCCAGATTTTCCTAATCATGTTTACAAACTGTCCAAAGCCTTATACGGTCTCAAACAAGCCCCTAGAGCATGGTATGATAGGCTAAAAACAATCTTACTTGAAAAGGGGTTTACCATGGGCAAGGTTGATACAACTCTTTTTGTGCTTAAGCATGGCAATGACTCATTATTCGTTCAAGTGTATGTAGATGATATTATCTTTGGTTGTGCTTCTCATGATCTTGTGTCCATGTTTTCAGCAATGATGTGTTCCGAATTTGAAATGAGTATGATGGGTGAACTCACTTACTTTTTGGGGCTGCAAATCAAGCAAACCATGGAGGGTACCTTTGTGCATCAAATGAAGTATACCAAAGACCTCCTAAGGCACTTCGACATGGACAAAAGCAAGCCTCTTCGGACACCAATGGGAACAGCAACAACACTTGAACTTGATGAAGATGGTGAATATGTGAATCAAAAAGAATATAGAAGCATGATCGGATCACTTTTGTACCTCATGGCATCAAGACCGGACATAAAATTCAGCGTATGTCTTTGTGCACGGTTTCAAGCTTCCCCACGTGTTTCACATCGTCAAGCCGTCAAAAGGATTCTCAAGTACTTACATGGAACCCAAGAATTTGGCATATTTCTTCTTTCTTCCTCAACTGTTACTTTGAAAGCTTTTTCGGATGCTGATTTTGGGGGTTGTAGGATTGATAGGAAAAGTACTTCCGGTGCTTGTCATTTTCTCGGTAATTCTCTTGTTGCTTGGTCCTCTAGAAAACAAAATTCAGTTGCACAATCCACAGCCGAATCTTAATATTTAGCTGCTGCTAGTGCTTGCTCACAAACTCTTTGGATTGTTCAAACACTTAAGGACTATGGGGTTGATCTAGATAGTGTTCCACTGTTTTGTGATAACACTTGTGCTATTTGCATTGCCAAAAACCCCGTGCAACATTCTAGAACTAAGCACATTGATATTAGGTATCACTTTCTCCGAGATAACGTTGAAAAAGGAAACATTGTGCTTCACCATGTAGATACCGAACATCAATTGGCTGACATTTTTACAAAACCTTTGGATTTCACTCGTTTTTGTTTCATTCGTAGTGAAATAGGGGTTATGCATCCTCATGGCTTAAATTGAGGGGGAGTTTTTGAAACTTGGGAGGTCTATGTATGAATCTGAAATTAAAATAATATGAGCATAGAATTTCATACATATATGACTTTGTGATTACTTTTACATGCTGAAAGTTCTTACTACATTACTCGTGTTATACACTTTGTAGTTTTTGCCATGTCTAGTAATTGGAATAATTACTTACACTAAATCTGGTTATGGTCAAACCTTCTTGCTGTTTTGAACTTGTTGCATGCTCACAAATGCTTTTAATCATTAAGAATTAATCAAGTAATCAACTCACATGTTGAGTTTTTATGAACAATTATAAATTGAGAAAAGATCAAGAGAATATGCATGCATCGCACTTCTTCTTTTGAGATGGCTTGTCATTGCACTTAGATATGAACTTGGAAGAAGTTGTGTATGACCAAAACCATGTCCTTAAGCTTCTGATTGTCAAATGACATAGGCTTGGCTTGGTTGGTTAGAATAAGGCAGATGCACATATAATCTCTTGCAATATCATATAATTTGTGTTTTGAAAAATAATAAAATGCAGCAACTAGTGTCATGCTTTCAAGTTATGAAATAGTTAAGTTTGTGAGATCATGACTTGCTTAAATTGAAAATTACATATGATCTCTACCATGGCTTACACTACTTTATGTATTTCATTGATGTGATAATGTAAGGTACTTGATAGTATGACTTGGATGAGCTTTGTTTATATGTATATGTTATAATATGCTCATAACAACTAAAGAGTGAGAGATAATTTGTATATGCTCATGACTTGTTGAATACATTGTCAAAGGGGGAGAGTTAAGCATGAAGAGAAAGAGAATATGTGCATAAGGAGAGAAAATAAATGGGGAGAGATTTTTTTCTCATTTTACTTTTGATTTACAAAAGGGGAGAAATTGCCTTCAAATCTTTTATGTGAATAAGCCAATGTTCGGATTTTAAATGGTTTTGCCAATGCATTCATCAAGGGGGAGATTGTGAGACCTATATGTGATGAATACATTGGCTTGTAGTGAATATACTTGGCTTTGATGATAAAAGTTTTGAATATCACCAAAACACCTTTTTATCAAAGTCCGACTCTAGCTCCGAGCTACAGCAAGGTCCGACGGTAGGTCCGGCTTGTTTTGGGTAGCTCCGGCTATGTTCGATGCTAGGATCTACTAGTTTTGGTAAGCTCTGGCAGGTGCTTCATTGTACTAGTTTTGGTAAGCTCCGGCGCTAGGTTCTACTAGCTTTTGTTAGCTCCGGCTCAAGATCCGGGTTGCTCTGGCAAGGTCCAGAACCTGACCGCAGTGCTTCTGCTTTTCATTTGCAATGTTTCGTACTTGCTTTACATTGTTGGAAAGATTGCTTAGTATTCATTTGCTAAGTTTTTGGTGCATTTTGGATGATATGGATGATATCGTATTACTATGGTTTTGCAACATGCTTATGTGAGGTTCTCACGTAAGGTGTTATGTTCGGAACTAGCTTGAGTCGAGTCGAGGACTTGGGCTCGTATGGATTGGTTGTTTATTCATGTGCAGGTGTTGCTTGAGTTCAAGACATGGCTGGTGATGGGATCCATTGGACTAGTCTCAGGGAGGAGATGAGGTTCCAACAACCAAATTCAGGAGGAATTGTGGTTGAGCTGATCAGGAGGTTGCGCAACATGATTGAATCAAGAACAATGCATATGAAGGTATTGTGGACGTCGAAGGAAGATGTTTGCACGTGTGCAAGGAGTGCATGGACGTGGCTAAATAGTTCAAAGACGTGATGAAGAGATGTGGACGTAAAGAATTGGTCGGAAAGATCCAACCGACTAGGTTATGGACTCAGGCTGCGGCTGAGTCGGGTTTGACTCAAATATGGAAAGATTTGAGTTGGTTATGATAGGATTTCGTGTGGGTCACGAATTTGAGTTGTTTAGGAATGTGGGATACGTTCCTAAGGTGTTTGGAAGTCTTAAGATTGCTTCTATCTGCGTATAGAAGAATCCTAAGCAGTTATGAAAATTACGATTCGTGATTAGAGTAGGATTAGGTTCCTGATCTGAGTTGAGTTGGCTTTCGAGCTGGTTATATAAGCAAGGGAGCCCAGAGATCGTGGTGGACGACTTTGGTACTGTTCTTCTTGTGTTCTATTGAATAAAATTCGTAGTTTGAAGGAACTTTTGTGCCTTGTTCGTCCGACTTGTTCCAGACAAGTTTTACTCGTCGAGTTTCCGGACAGCACTACCTTTTGTCGGTGGTTTTATTATAACTCGAGTTCTACAGATCCAATTGACGTGATTCTTTTTGGGTTGTCTTCACAACTTGATTATCTATAATCTGGCAAAATTTCACGGTCATTGGATTTGTGCTCTATGATCTACACGAGTTTCTTTGCAGCGTTCCAGAACTGTTTTTTCTCGGGTAGGGCAGATTGATCATTGTTTGATCTTTCGATCATAACATGAGTTTTTCTTTGACGGATTTGAGTGATTCTATTTGTGTTGTCTTCGTGACTTGATTCGCTCGGATATATATCACTTTTGTCACGGTGAAACACGTTTAGATTAGTCTCACACATGATTTCTTTAACATATCGTTTTTCTGCCAAAAGGGTTTGGGGTTTTAATTGTTTCCGCTGCGTAAGATTTTTAAATCTACCATTCACCCCCCCTCTCGTAGCTTTTCACATGCTCTTCGATCCTACAATACTGGACAAGTCCGATATCACCACGAACTAGTCCAATAACTCTCTGACTAAAATCGGACAAGTCCTCCGAGTGCGGACTTGTCCTCAATTCTACATGAGGTTCACCACACCGGACTAGTCCGATTTATGTCAGACTAGTCCAAACACTTCCAGAGCCCAAATCAGAGTAGTCCCCAGATGTCTGGACGAGTCTGATATATCTGAACACTTAGGGTTTTCCACACGCTGCACACCGGACTAGTCCGGAGTCCACCACGGACTAGTCCGGGCATCACAAACCCTAACGGTAACTTTTGGAAACCCTAGTATAAATAGAGGTGTACGACCCTACAACCATAATACTTGACCCCCTACGCCGTCACACCTTCAAAGAGCCCAAAATACACATCTCTCCACACATTCTAACCCTAGAAATATCAAATATTTGAGGATTACCATTGATCAAAAAGGAGAGACTTGTTCCACACGATCTTGAGCTATTGGATTTGAATATCTCTCACACACTTGTTGTTTATTGCATATATTTTGAGTGTGTTTGGTGGTGTTCCTCATTGTAATTCTTGGGGAGCCCTCAACTTGTGTGAAGGCCCGTTGAACACGGTTATTTGCCCCTTTGTGGTTAGTTGAAGAGAATTGGCCTCCATGGCGATTCAAGAGGGTAGGGTTGGTGAAGACCCGGTCCTTCGTGGACTCCTCAACATGGATGTAGGTTTCCTTCGTGGGAATCGAACCACGGGATAAAATCTTGTCTTGTGCACTTTTTGTTGCATTGTTCATCACATTCTAGGGTTTACATAATCTTGTGTAACTCACATTAAAACATTGGAATTAAAGTTGATCCTTGGAATACACTATTTCACTGTTCTAATACATCCAAGTTGCTATTTACTTTCCGCTGCATAGGGTACTAGAAGTGAAATTATCGATTAAACTTGATCTTTCTAGTCCGCGAATACCGGACTAGTCCGCACAGTATCGGAGCAGTCTGATCTTCTATATTTCATTGATTTGTTAAGTGTTTCAGGATCCAACAAAAGCTCAAAAAGCCTATTCACCCCCCCCCTCTAGGCTACATTCTTTTGGTATCAGAGCCAGGTTTCTGCAAAAGAGACTCACCGGTCAAAGAGAAGATGTCGGACATCAAGGATGTACACAAGAACTTCAACAACAAGAAGGGTGATGAAGAAAGAACTCAAAAGCTAGAGAAGCTTCTCGATGCCATCCAAGATTGTGAGGACGATGAAGAGGAGATGCTTGAACTCAAGGCACTCCTAAGGAAGAAGGCACTCTCCCCAAATGGGAAGAAGAAGATCGAGGACGAAAAGAAGGGGAGTAGTCACACCAACTACTCCCGATACCCTTTTAATTATGATCGTTTAAATTCTAACAATAATCATTACTTTTCAATTCCTCTAGGGAAAGCACATTTCTTCGATCGCAATGATTATTCTATGTGGAGATAAAACATGAAAATGCATCTCATATATCTTAACCCCAGTTTGTGGCATATAGTGTGTACAGCGATATATATCCCGGATGATGATGAAGAGTTGACTCCAAGCCAAGAACAAGCTATTCATCAAAACGCTCAAGCTGCAGCTGTTATCACATCGTCACCGAGCCGAGACTAGTTCACTAAGGTGGATGGACTAGAAATTGCCACGGAGATATGGGATACTCTACAAACCGCACATGAAGATGATCGTCATGTACGCGAAGCCAATATTGAAATGATTGAAGGCGAATTGGGAAGATTCGAAGAAGATGAGTCACCACAAGATATGTACAATCGACTGAAGAATTTTATCAACATTGTCCGAGCATATGGCAGAAAGAAGTGGAATGATCACGAGGTCGTAAAGCTAATTCTTAGAGCATTCGTGCCTCGCAATGTGACTCTTTGCTCGATGATTAGAGGAAGCCCCGGGTATCGGAAGATGACCCCGAACGAACTTCTTGACGAGATCATCAACTTTGAAATGATGGAGAAGCAAGTCAAGCATGTCAATGAAATTGCCTATCTTACCTCGGCAGAGAAGAAAGGAGTTTCTTGGAAGTCAACTTGCAAACCCTCGTCAAAAGAAGCTCGAGAAGCTCATGGAAGACGACAGCGATGATGAAGCAGTAAAATTGATGAAGAAGACATGATCTTGTTCATGAAGAAATTCAAGAAAATGATGAGAAGAAGACAAGGTGGTCGCTAGAATAAAAGAAGAAATAGGGACAAACCAAGACAAAAAGTGAGGCGTGCTTGCTATAACTGTGGAGAGTACGACCACTTTATAGTGGACTATCCACATGTAGAAAATAACAAGAAGACTAAGGACAACAAGCCTCAGCCAAATAAAATGTTCAAGAAGAAGAGGCAATTTGGTCAAGCGCACTTTGGGAAGGAGTGGGACTCAAATGATGAGTCCTCATCCGAAGAAGAAGAGCAGATGGCCACCATAGCCATCAAGAAGACTTCCAAGAAATCCAATATGTTCCTAACCATGGGCGCATGGAAAGACACCAAAAACACTTGTTTAATGGCCAGGGAAGGTAAAAGAAAGGTAACAACTAAATCTTCCTCTTCGCATTTTTTTCTAGTGATAGTGATGATTCTAGTGATGATGAAGATATGCTTAGGTGTTTAGACAAGAAAACTGCTGCTAAGATGAAATTTCTAATGGATAAGCTTGTTGATATGGAGGAGCTAGTTGATCGTCAAGAAGATATAATCATCCTCCAAAAGGAAGAATATCTTAAGATCAAAAAACTCCTTGAGCTTGAAATAGAGTGAAGCAATTCACTGGAACTTGAGTTAGCTTCAAGGAAGGAAGCTTGTTTGAACCTAAAAAACTCAAACATGGCTATCAAGGATGAACTTGCTAACTTAACCAAAGTTAACAAGTTGAGTCACTCAAGCAAAGTGGTTCTTCATCCTCTTCCAGTTCATCACCTCAACATATAAAATCTGAAACTGTTATTGCTTGTAAATGTGCTAAAAATTACATTGACTTGAAGGAAAAGCCAACCTTGACAAAGGACAAGCAACCATCCCAAAGTGGTATATTTGACAAGGAGAAAGTCAAGTATGCACGCAGTGCATACTTGGTCACAAGACCTCCTAATGTCGAATATGGCATTCAGTATTCTTGTGGTGAAAAGCAAAATGCTAGAAGCTACAAGGATATCAACGAACGCATCGCCTTTGTCAAGGAAACACCTCTCAAGTCAGAAAACTTAATAATGTTGATTAGTTTAACATTGTGAACACATATGAACAACAAGTTTTATTTAGAACATTTGATGCTTCATATGTACTTATGAAAAGTAATATTGGAAGAGTTTATGCCAAATATGTTGGGCCATGCCATGGGAACACCAAGTCTCATGTGTGGGTGCCCAAAATCACTTGTGACTAACCTCAAAGGACCCAAGCAAGCTTGGGTACCAAAGACCAAGGCATAATTTGTCTTATGCAGGCCTATTCATTCGGTGGAGCTAAATGGGTGCTAGACAATGGATGCATAAATCACATGACCGGTGAAAGAAGAATGTTCGTGGAATATGAGGAAAATGATGATCCAAGCGAAGGCATTTACTTTGGTGATAACAGTCAAGGAAGGGTGCTTGGTACCGAGAAAATTGCAATTTCATCAAAACATACTCTTTCTCATGTTTTACACGTTGATTCCTTGGATTATAACCTTTTGTCCATATCTCAATTGTGTGACAAGGGTTATAATTGTTTATTCATTAATGAGGGTGTGATCGTCTCTAGAAGGAGTGCTAACTCGGTTGCATTCAAGGGTGTGTTAAAAGGGAAACTTTATCTTGTTGACTTCAACAAAGATAAAGCCGAACTTCACACATGCTTGATTGCAAAGACTAACATGGGTTGGTTGTGGCATAGACGGCTAGCACATGTTGGTATGAGGAATCTTCAAAACCTCCTTAAAGGAGATCACATCCGAGGTTTAAAAGATGTGGTTTTTGAGAAAGACAGACCTTGTAGCACGTGCCAAGCCGGGAAGCAAGTAAGAGCACCCCATCCCCCGAAGAATGTCATAACTACAACAAGACCGCTCGAGCTCCTTCACATGGACCTATTTGGTCCAATTGCTTACATAAGCATCAGCGGTAAAAAATCTTCCTTTGCATCTTTATGGTCACCGCCGGAAGCTTGTACAAACTAATGAAGATGCTTCTACAAACTAATGAAGATTAGACCATCGGACATACCCAAAACAACTTTTAGAACACGGTATGGATCTTATGAGTACACCGTGATGTCTTTTGGATTGACAAATGTGCCTGCCTACTTTATGTACCTCATTAATAAAGTCTTCATGAAGTACTTGGATAAGTTTGTTGTGGTGTTTATTAATGACATTATGATCTACTCGAAGGATGAGAAGGAACATGAGGAACACTTGAGGCTTACATTATAGAAATTGAGGGAGCATCGATTGTATGCCAAGTTCAACAAGTGTCAGTTTTGGTTGAGAGAGGTGTCGTTTTTGGGTCATATCATCTCAGGAGGAGGAGTATCGGTTGACCCCAGAAAAGTGAGAGACGTGTTGAAGTGGGAACAACCGCAAAACGTAAAGGAAATAAGGAGTTTTCTTGGGATGGCTAGATATTACCGTAGATTCAAGGACCTTTCCAAGATAGCCAAGCCAATGACGGAGTTGCTAATGAAGGGAAAGGCTTTCCAATGGACTCAAGCTTGTCAAAATGGTTTTGAAGAGTTGAAGAAAAGGTTGACAACAGCCCCAGTTTTGGTACTGCCGGATGTGAGCAAGAGTTTTGATATTTATTGCGATGCATCGAGATAAGGACTTGGATGTGTATTGATGCAAGAAGGTCAAGTAGTTGCCTATGCATCAAGACAACTGAAGAAACATGAGCAGAATTATCCAACACATGATTTAGAACTTGCAGTCGTGATACATGCATTGAAAATTTGGAGACACTACATCCTTGGACATAGGTGTGAAATTTATACGGATCGTAAGAGTTTGAAGTATATTTTCACACAAACGGATCTGAATTTGAGACAACAAGATGGTTGGAGCTCATCAAAGATTATGATTTGGGGATCAACTATCATCCGGGAAAGGCCAATGTAGTGGCTGATGCTTTGAGTAGAAAAGGAGTAAGTCATCAACTCACAGTTCGAGAGTTACCATTCGAGTTATGTAAGGAGTTTGAAAGGTTGAACCTCGGATTTGTAAATGAGATGGAGATGATGGAGTTAAATCCAACCTTGGAGCAAGAAATTCGAGAGGCACAAACCGCAGATGAAGAGATCAAGGAAAACAAGGAAAGGACCGAAGAAGGGAGAGAATTCAGATTTGATGAAGACGACCATGGTACCTTATGGCTTGGAAAGAGAATCGTTGTGCCTAATGTAAAGCATATCCGGGAGACAATATTAAAGGAGGCACATGACTCACCATACTCAATTCATCCTGGTTGTACAAAGATGTACAAAGACTTGAAGACGTGTTATTGGTGGGATAGCATGAAAAAGGACATAGCTGAATATGTGGCATTGTGTGATGTGTGTGAACAAGTCAAGGCAGAACATCAAAGGCCAGCTGGACTATTACAACATTAAAGATTCCGGAATGGAAGTGGGAAGAAATCAGAATGGACTTCATAGTTGGGTTACCACGTACTCAGACCGGGTATGACTCAATTTGGGTAATTGTGGATCGCTTAACCAAGTCAGCTCATTTTGTCCCTGTGAAGACCAAATATACAGCTGCTCGATTGGCCGAAATATACATGGAGCATATTGTGTGTCGACATGGAGTCCCTAAGAATATAGTCTCAGATAGAGGTTCTCAATTTACCTCCAGATTTTGGCAAAAATTGCATGAAGCTTTGGGAACAAGGTTGAATTTTAGTTCAGCATATCACCCTCAAACAGATGGACAAACCGAGAGGACCAATCAAATTTTGGAGGACATGTTAAGAGCTTGTGCTTTATAGCACGGGAAAGGTTGGGACAAAAGCTTTCCATACGCGGAATTTTCATACAATAATAGTTACCAAGCAATCTTGAAAATGTCGCCATATGAAGCGCTTTATGGAAGGAAGTGTAGGACCTTTATTCTGGAATGAGGTAGGAGAAAATCAAGTATTTGGTCTGGATGTGTTGCAAGAAGCCGAAAAGCAAGTTCAAATAATTCGTGAGAACTTGAGGGCCGCGCAATCAAGACAAAAGGGCTATGCAGACGATATGAGAAGGAAATTAGCCTTTGAAAAAGGGGATTTTGTTTACCTCAAGGTGTCACCAATGAGAGGTCATAAGAGGTTTAATATAAGAGGCAAGCTAGCACCATGTTATATTGGACCATTCAAGATTTCGGACAAAAGAGGAGAAGTAGCGTATAAGTTGGGGATGCCAGCTTATCTTCTGGATGTCCATGATGTCTTTCATGTTTCCCAGCTCAAGAAGTGCTTGAGAGTACCGGAAGAACAAGTGACAATGGAAGAATTGGAACTAGAGGAAGATTTGACTTATGCCGAGCAACCGGTCAAAATTTTGGAAACCAAGGAGAGAGTCACAAGGAACAAGGTTATTAGATGGTGTAAAGTTCAATGGAAGCACCACACATAAAAAGAAGCAACATGGGAATTGGAGGACGAACTCAAGAAGGAATTTCCCTATCTCTTCTCTTCCGCGTTGAATCTCGAGGGCGAGATTCATTTTAAGGGGGGTAGGTTTGTAACACCCTCATTTTCATGCACCATGCCTTGCATACATTCATATACATGTTTAACATTAATCCACATAAAGAGGAACGAGTTTAAAATTGATTTGGAACAAAACTGCACTTAAAATGTAGGAATGTTCGGACTAGTCCAATTTTACTGAGGACTAGTCCGATTTCTCTCTGACTAAAAATGGACTTGCCCCTTTTTTCTGCGGACTAGTCTGATTTTGCCTCTGGAGACCTTCGGACTTGTCCGATTTTGTGCGGACTAGTACGATATTCCAAGAATCCTTGAAAATTTGCTAAGTCCCTGTACTTTTCTAGACTAGTCCGGTGTTCTAGCGGACTTGTCCGTTTTCCTCTCTGTCTAAAGTCGGACTTGTCCGATTTTTGGCCAGACTTGACCGATTTTCTCTCTGGACAACTTCGGACTAGTCCGGTCCTTTTCGGACTTGTCCGATATTTCGCGACTCCGAGTTAATCTTTTGTTTTATGACTTGTTTCCTGGGGTTCACGTTAAGTGGGCCTAGGGATATCGTGCCTAACTCTTTTAGAGCCCATGTGGGACTCAAAATTGGCCTCTACTCCTCCCAGACTCGAAATCCATCAAACCCTAGCCTCCACCTCTATATAACAACCCCACCCCTTGGCTTGCCATCTATTTGCCACTTTTCCACCCCACCAAAACCCTAGTTCGTGGAGAGCCACCATCAAGGAGGGAGGAGAAGATCTCAAGAAAGAAGAAGAAGAGGAGGAAACAAAAGAGGATCAAGATCTCCACCAAGTTTCATTCATCATCACCAATTCATCTCCAAGTTCATCACAAACCCTAGATCATCAAGATCCAAGTTACCTCCATGTTTCTTGATTCATTGGAGTTCTAAACACCTAGTATACCTTCTATTCTCTTTTCCTTATGTGAATTCAACCCCTAATCTCCAAGTTTACGTTGATCTAGAAAACCCTAGTTCGCTAGCTCTGCGAAGTGCGGACTAGTCCGGCCTTCTGCAAACTAGTCCAATTTTCCTAGTTAAATTGTGTTGAATTGATTATAAAATTTGATCTAGTCACATCCAAACCTGTATAAACTTGTTAAAAGCTATTAGAACTAATTAGTGATCATTAAAAGCAATATATTAACAAGTTCTACCTTGCATTTGCATCAATCATGCATGTCATGTCATATTGAGTAATATTTGTGCACTCTTTGATTGTGTTTCTTGTTTGTATGTTTATTGTGCAGATTATACGGATTTGCGCTAGAGAGTGCCGCGGAGGATCTACAACACCAATAGTTTACTAGAATTGTTTGACCAACCTTGTCACCTGGAATATATGGTAGAGAGTCGAGAAAGGGCTTTTACCTTTTTGCTTCGCTTAATTAACTGGGATGGGAAAACAATACTACACATCAATGATGTATTTATGAGACTATGATTAACATGAACTGGTTAATATGATATGGTAATGGGTGATCTAAGCAAGTCTGGTATGTGGATGGGTTGGATGTCATGGTGGTTGCTTGCTTTAGATCTAAGGACCGTTTCATGTGAGAATAAGCCAGGACTACAGTGCCACCATGAGGCCAAGTATGGGTGCGGCGTAGCTGATTAATTAGGGCTTTGCTAGTGCTGTTTGGACCATTGTGGATGCTCGGGGAACGGGTAGTCGGATTGGGTTTGTTGATGATTGGTGGGACTACCCTGGGATCCGAATGGCTCAAGAGGGGGCCCTTGGTTGAAGATGTGCTCAGTGGGAGACATCGCCACCGGTGAAACCTTAGTGGGGTCTAAATAGGCTAGTAATCCCTTTGTAAAGGCTACTTTGTGATCTCTTGGCCATAAACCAAAGGAAGTGTAATTGGCATAAGGGAGGTTCTATAGTCGCCGACGTGTGATGAAATCACAAACACGTGGGTAAAGTGGTACAAACTCTGCAGAGTCTAATAAAACTATCATGATAGCCGTGCTCCCGATTATGAGCACCTGGACAACTTCCATGATTAGAGGAAACTCGGTATTGGGATGGTATTTTGGATGGGTATGGTTGGTATTATGGTTATGGATGGTTATGAATTGAATTCTGGTATTGAATATGGATATTGGTATATGGATGATGGATATGGAATATGGACTGGTATTATGATTACTAGATGGCTTATGATGGGTTTATTTCACATACATGATGTATATTGCTTTTCAAACGTTTTAATGCACTTTTCGGCACTCAGCCATTATTATTGTCGTCATTTGAATCAAACACATGTCATACTTTCCACACTTGCTGAGTACGACATGTACCCACTCTTTCAATCCCCCCCAACAGTTGCAGGTCAGGATTGGGAGTTTAATGGTGATAATGCGGAGTTCTAGGCCGTGTCTACCGTCAGCTTTGCCTTTGGTGTTGATTGGAGCTGCGCTATACCCTATTGCTTATGTTGCCTAGCTGTTTAGTTGCTTATTTAGTTTATTTGCGCTGCATTAGTTGAACTTGTCATCAATATTCATTAGAGTTTGTATTCGAGGATAATATGAATTGTGTAATAGAATTTGGTTAATTAATCTTGTTCTGTGGTAATTTTCTGTATATTCCTTTGTGAATGCACTCGTGTACGTGTGTTGAACATCCTGAGCACACATATGCGTTTACTTGGTTCATTTTTGGAACCGGGTGTCACAGGAAGCCCACTTGCAAAGAACTCTGAGGTTAAGCATGCTTGGCCCGGAGCAGTTTGTGGATGGGTGACCGACCGGGAAGTTTTCCCGGGTGCGCACGAGTGAGAACAAAATGCGCAGAAAAGACTAGTGTAGGTCTGTGGGGCTAGTCTGTGATCCTATAGAGCTGCCAGAAGTAACGATCGTCAATCCCATAGTGGCTAGGGTGTTACATGACTGAGCACTTTGTCACATGTCACTAGTGTACGCACATACACGGCCTCAACACCGGGTTTACAGTGCATCATGGACTAACCACATGACCCGGCTAAACACTCACATAATTAGCCAACTTTACGAACGGCAATGCCGACCAACTTATACTTTGTACTACGTACAAAGAATTTTCCTTGTCCATGAGCCAAACAAGCTCTTCTGATGCGGCAACTAATAATCAGCATGTGATCAACGAGCCTAATAATTAGTTTGTATCTAGCATCTTTATGTTCGCTGGCAGTTTGTAGAAGCAAGCAAACAGGAATGGGAAAATATTAATTTTTTTTGCAACATGTGGTGTTTAGCCTATGAATGGCACTGTGAGTGCATTGCTATAATGCTAATTGATCCAATAAATCAACATAAACTTATTACTACCTCACCCAATTCTTTTACTGAAAACATTTATCACTTATGCTGTAATTCTATGAGAATCAGATTGAAATGTTAGTAAAAAAATATTTTACCTTGCTACAACAGTGCAACTACAGTACAAATCGTTTAATCTGTTTAGACACCGTTTAAACACCGTCTACACAGGCTAAACAGTAAATAGACTTCCGCCGACTGTCTACCGTTTACCGTTTAGGATAACAATGGATCAAATCAACCCGAATCCAAGCCATTCAGAATGCCTCAATTTTCAATGTGACTGGTTATTCATGAGAATATCGCGGCTCATGACCGTGATCTGTTGGCTCGATTTGTTAGCTATGTACGCGATTAGTCTCGATGGTGATTCCAGCCGGTAGGGACAGGTTACACACATAGCAGAGAAGGATCGCGAACTGACCCTTTAGTCATATACAATCGCAATCTACTCTAACCAATTCCAAACCCCAAAAAATGTGCGATAAAATTCGTCGTATTAACATGTCTGCAGTAGATTCCATCTACTAACAAGATTTAGACCAAAAACTACGCAAGTCGACTCTGATGCCGCTGTTAGAAAATCAGCGGTACGCTACTCTAGCAATCCTATCGCATCACCCAGGAAACATGTGAGTACGGAGGTCATAGATCGTTACCACTAGATGTGCAGCGCAGCAGAACATAGACGCACGTCGGTGTAGGGGAAGCAGACGATCATGTTCTACGTAGCCGATCATCGCAGTAGTAGCAGCAGCTCCTCCACGGAGTCCACACGTACGGGGAGGAATGCCGTGCGCCAGTGTGCTAACACCGCATGCACAGCAAGGGTCCTGGCGTGAGGCCCGCAAGGGGTGACGGCTAGGACTATCACGTGGTGGAGTAATTAGCCTCTAACCCTACCCCTCATATTTATAGGTGTACTAATGGGCTTTTAGATCGCAGACCCATTAGTATCCTAATTGCTTATGAAACAAATATCCAACAGATCTTAACTTGAATTGTTATGATTGCCTCTTGGGCATATCACCAACACCTAGGCCTATTGTGTCTTCAAAAAAAACCTCCGATTGTGTTGAAATCGCACATGACTTGGTGTTTGATGAGACTAATGGCTCCCAAGTGGAGCAAGTTGATCATTGTGTGCTAGATGAAGAAGAGGCACCATGTGTGGCATTGTGAAGGATGGCACTTGGTGATGTAAGACCTCAAGAGCAACAAGGCCCAAGTGATCCATCCCCATCACAAGAGGTTCCCCAAGTACAAGATCAAGTCCAAGACCCCCAAGATCAACAACAAGATCAAGATCACCAAGATCAAGAAAAGGGGGATCAAAATAGTGGCAATTTTCAAGAGGGAGACTATGAAGATGAGGGAGATGAAGAAGTTGACTCAGAACCAAGTGTACCACACCCAAGAGACCATCAATGTCTTCAACGGGGTCATTCCGTTGACAACATACTTGAAGACATCTCAAGGGGGTAATGACTCGCTTTCATAAGGCTAACGTTTGTGCTCACTATTCTTTCGTGTCTTCTTTGGAGCCATTTATGGATGAAGATGCCTTATGAGATCCGGATTGGGTGATAGCCATGCAAGATGAGCTCAACAACTTCAAGAGGAACAAAGTATGGGATCTTGTGAAAAGACCTAATGCCAATGTGGTAGGCACCAAGTGGGTCTTCCGCAACAAGCTAGATGAGCATGGTGTGGTAACAAGAAACAAAGCTAGACTCGTAGCCAAAGGATACTCTCAAGTCGAAGGTTTGGATTTCGATGAAACTTCTACTCCCTTAGCTAGGCTTGAGTCTATTCGCATATTATTGGCCTATGCTACTCACAACGATTTCAATTTGTATCAAATGGACGTGAAAAGTGCCTTCCTAAATGGACTGATTTGTTGGGATGTGGAACGGCATCGTTGAACAAATTGATGAGCTCGTTGTAACAGTTATTAGAAAAGAAGAACTTCGACTTAATTGCCATAAGTCTAGTCAAAAAATTGAGGTTTGTCATTTTAGTGTGTCCATGCAGCGACTCTTCTGAATCTTTGAGATGTTTGAAGAACTTTTTAACCTCTGCTGTTTGAGGGTCCTCTATAAGATCTGGTCATATAGTTTCCAGCCTCTCATCCATCATATCAACCTCCGTGGCATCATCATTGTCCGCTTCCACTTCTTGTACAGATTGAGAAGCTGTCTCGCTGTGGAAGTTCCACAACTCATAATGTGACACGTAACCGTTTCAACACAAGTGCATCGTAAGTTCCACTTTGTCTAAACATGTTCCGTTTCGGCATTTCGTACATGGGCATCACGCCTTATCGCTATTTGACAAAAAGCTCGTTCTGCAAAAGCTTCTGTCTTGGCGTACCACTCATCTGAGTGACCACCAGCTCTGCTCTTCCAATCAGTGTACATCCAACTACGATCTTCGCCCATGTTTGACTCTGCAATTAATAGCCGAACAAATTACCATTAGTTTCTCGTTAATTTGTGCACGATATAGAAAATAATGAGAGAGACAGTGAATTGGCTCTGGGCCAGCTTGAAGCCCGACACGGGCCATGCTCGGGCTTGACCTCAGACACCGCTCGGCCGCCCTCGGCTCCCTCCCTCGCCTCCAGCACCTCAGGCGAGCCAGACGAGCGACGACTCCTAGACTCTCGTCTAGCGGAGGTGAGGCGAGGACCCCGGTAGGTCTACGGCGAGCCGATGAATCTATTGGTGATGAAGTTTCGGAGGAGGCGGTGAGACGTGAGGAGGTGACCACGACTCGGGCGGGCTTCAAGCCGGCAGAGCACACTCGCCCGCAAACAGTATACATGATAGGTTACGTCTCACAAATCACGAAATTTCAGCAGCATAACACTGCATATTTAACACTACACCCCCCTATCTGGTGCAGTTCTTAAAGTGCAAAGGGGGCAACGGGTTAGCTGGGAAACTTGTTGCCTTACGGATGTTGCGAGTCAAGGACAATACTTGCAACATACGTTTTCGGAGTTTTCATCATCTTATACGTACTCACAAACATGCGCGATGTGAACGGGGGGTCTTGCAGCAGAGAAATACCTGGTCACAGACTTTTAGGCTTAGTAATGGGCCGCACAGCCCATATACACTTAACGCTAACGATTCACCACGTGTCACCACTCACGGGTCACGATCATGACCCACATTACCTATATACGCTAGGGTTGGGCCCGATGGGCCATATATACGCTACATATATACCTCAGCTTGCCCAGGCTTTTGGCCGGCACGACACGCTCGGCCCGCATATGGGCCCCGCACGACCCGATAGGGGAAAATGGGATCCGTCGTGCTTGGCCTTGGCTTATGGCCCGTCGTGCTGGCCCGGCCCAGCACGACAAATTTGCGGGACATGTCGGGCCTAATGTTTTCATGCACGAGACCGGTCGGGCTCGGGCTGGCCCAGCCCAGCACAGCCCATTGGCCATCTATAGCCACGACAAAACCTATGTGCCCCGACAGCCGGTCGTCCCCGACGCCGCCCTCGACAGAAACCAATTAAGCATAATCTACACTACACTAATTAAGCATAATCTACACTAAGCAAATTAGGCACAATTAAGCAACTTAACCACTTAAGCTTAACTAAATAAACATAATCTAAAGTAAGCAAATTAACTAATTAAGCATACTTAAATAAACAATTAAGCAATTTAAGCATAATTTAAACAATTCAATTCAATTCAATTTCAATTTTGAACAATTCTATTAAATTCAATTCAAATCAATTTTGTACAATGCAATTAAATTGAATTTCAAATTTGAAGTGGAGGGGGTGGGGTGGGGGTGTTTCGGAGGGAGGGGTGAGGGTGGTCTGTGGAGGGGAGGCCGAGGGTGGGGGGGACCTCTGCAGGGTGAGGGGGGGGCGGCGCTCTGACGGGGAGGGGAGGGGGAGGCGGGCCGGGGAGGGGAGGTGGAGGGAGGGCCGGGGAGAGGAGGGGGAGTAGGGGCTGGGGAGGGGAGGGGAGGTGGAGGGAGGGCCTAGGAGGGGCGGAGGGGGGGCGGGGAGGGGAGGGGAGGGGAGGGGGCTTGCGGAGGGGAGTGGAGGGAGGGCGGCGCTCAGGGAGGGCACGGGGAGGGCCGGGCCGACGGCGGTCGGCCGAGGAGTGGGGCGGCACTCGGGGTGGGTGCGGGGGGCCGAGCCGACAGTCAGGGAGGGGAGCGGAGGGGAGGGGAGGAGTTACCTGCGGCAGCAGCGTCGAACGGCAGCGGGCGCGACGGCGGTGGCGGTGGGCGTGGCGACGGCTGAGGCGGAAGCGTCGGGCGAGGGAGCGAGGGGCGAAGCGGCGCGCGGGTAAGGATAAAGAGACTCGCGAGCGGGTAGGTTAAATTCTGTAACTTACGTCGGCTAATTAATATAATTACGTCGGCCATATTTACTTACGTCGGCCAGTAAAGCGGCCGACGTAAGTTAAGCGAAACTTACGTCGGCCTTTTAACATACATCGACTTGGCTTCCCGGGCGGCGTAAGTTCATATTTTTTCCTGTCGGCCAAGTAACTTATGTCAGCCGCCGACGAAAGTTATTTAACTTACGTCGGTTTGTTCTGGCCGACGTAAGTTACTCGACTTTCGTCGGCTGGCCGACGTAAGTTAATCCGGACGACGTAAGTGCTCGTGTTTCCTGTAGTGTTGGATAAGTTCATCATGGTGTTTATTGATGACATTATGATCTACTCGAAGGATGAGAAGGAACATGAGGACCACTTGAGGCTTATGTTGCAGAAATTGAGGGAACATCGATTGTATGCCAAGTTTAGCAAGTGTCGGTTTTGGTTAAGGGAAGTGTCATTATTGGGTCATATCATCTCAAGAGGGGGAGTATCGGTTGACCCCGAAAAAGTGAGGGATGTGTTGAAATGGGAGCCACCGCAAAATGTAAAGGAAATAAGGAGTTTTCTTGGGATGGCTGGAGATTACCGTAGATTCATCAAGGACTTCTCCATGATAGCCAAGCCCATGACGTAACTACTAATTAAGGGAACGGTTTTCCTATGGACCCCAGCTTACCAAGAATGTTTTGAGGAGCTGAAGAAGAGGTTAACAACAGACCAAATTTTGATATTGCCGGATGTGGGTATGAGTTTTTATATGTACTATGACGCTTCAAGACAAGGACTTGGATGTGTCCTCGTGCAAGAAGGTCAAGTGGTAGCCTATGCATCGAGGCAATCGAAGAAACATGAGCAGAATTACCCAACACACAATTTGGAACTTGCAGCCGTAGTACACGCATTGAAGATTTGAAGACATTATATCCTTGGACATAAGTGTGAAATTTATGCGAACCATAAGAGTCTTAAGTATATTTTCACACAAACAGATCTGAATTTGAGGCAGCGAAGATGGTTGGAGCTCATCAAGGATTATGATGTGGGAATCAATTACCATCTAGGGAAAGCTAATGTTGTGGCCGATGCATCGAGTAGAAAAGGAGTAAGTCATCAACTCGCGGTTCGAGGGCTGCCATGTGAGCTATGTAAGGAGTTTGAACAGTTGAACCTTGGATTTGTGAATGAGATGGGGATGATGGAGTCTAATCCGACATTGGAGCAAGAAATTCGAGAGGGTCAAACAAAGGATGAGAAAATCCAAGAAATCATAGAAAGGACCCAGGAGAGGAGAGAGTCCAGGTTTGATGTGGATGATCAAGGTACCTTATGACTTGGAAAAAGGATTGTCGTGCCTAATGTGAAACGTATTCGGGAGACAATATTAAAAGAGGCACATGATTCACCATACTCGATTCATCCTGGCTGTATGAAGATGTACAAAGACTTGAAGCAATGCTATTGGTGGGCTAGCATGAAAAAGGAAATAGCCGAATATGTAGCTTTGTGTGATGTGTGCCAACGAGTCAAGATGGAACATCAAAGGCCAGCTGGATTATTATAGCCCTTAAGGATTCTGGAATGGATGTGGCAAGAAATTGGAATGGAATTCATAGTTGGTTTACCGCGTACTCAATCCAGTTATGACTCTATTTGGGTAATCGTGGATCGATTGACCAAATCAGCTCATTTTGTTCCTGTCAAGACCACCTATACCACCGCGTAGCTAGTAGAGCTATACATGGAGCACATTGTGTGCCGACATGGGGTTCCGAAGAAGATAGTCTCTGATAGAGGTTCTCAATTTACCTCCAGGTTCTGGCAAAAATTGCATGAAGCTTTGGGAACAAGGTTAAATTTCAGCTCAGCATATCACCCTTAGATGGATGGTGTGACACCCGGTTCTGAAAAACAAACCAAGTGCAGTGTATATGTGCCCAGGATGTTCATCACACACACGCAAATGCATCACAAATGGAAATCGGAATTTATCCATGTCACAAATAATAAATATACCTTGATGCTATTGCAGCGGACAATAAACTAGCATAGGTGACTTCAACTCCACAGGCAGTCGACGGCGGTACGCAACCTAGTGCTCCATGTTGATCTCCAAAATATCTCTAGCAGCTATTGGGGGGGATTGCAAGGGTGAGTACATGTCGTACTCAGCAAGTGTGGGAAAATATGACATGTAGATGATACAAATGACGAATATAATAATGGCTATGTGCTGAAAAGTACATTAAAATGTTTGAAAAGCATTATACTATGTCTATCGGAAACAGTCCCATCATAACCATCATATTAACATAATATAAACCATATCAAATTATTGTCAACATCATCATTATCCATGTCCATTTACCATAACTCAAATTCATATCCATAACCGTAATCCATAAACCATCCTTAACCATTACCAACCCATAACCATAATCCAACCATCCTAACACCAAAATCCTCTAATCATGGAAGTTGTCCAGGTGCTCTTAATCGGGAGCACGGCTATCATGATAGTTTTACACTCTGCAGGGGTTGTACCACTTTACCCACATGTTCGTGATTTCATCACCTTTCGGTGACTAAGAACCTCTATTATGCCTTATCACACTTCCATAGGTGTGCGGCCAAGAGATCACAAAATAGCCTTTCAAAAGGGACTACTAGTATGTACGGGCCCACTAAGGTTTCACCGGCAGGCTTGAATCTCCATTCTCCCACCCACGGGCCCCCTCGTGTGCCATGCGGATCCCAGGGTAGCCCTCCTCGACTCCCATTCCCCGCGCCATCCAGTGGTCCATACAATACTAGCAGCGCTCCTAATTATTCAGCTACACCGCACCCATACTTGGCCTTGTGGTGGCACTGTTGTCCTGGCATATTCTCGCATGAACTGGTCCTTAGATCTAAGGCAAGCAAACCACCATATCATCCAACCCATCCACATAACGGGCTTGCTTAGATCACCCATTACCATATCATATTAACCAATTCACGTTAATCATAATCTCATAATTACATAATTAAGGTGAGTGGTATAGTTGTTTTCCCATCCCAATTTATTTAAGCAAAGCAAAAAGGTAAAAGGACCATCCCGACTCTCAACCATATATCCCAGGTGACAAGGGTGGTCAAACAAAGCTAGTAAACATTCTATCATAGGATTCCAATCAAATTGACACAAGCATGCAGTTTGCAAACAAAACATTTATTTGAAAAATAGGATCAATATGGTCAAGGACACTTTCCTTAATATTCTGCAATTTGATGGTCAATCAACTCAAAGTCTTGCACACGAAGATCCATGGATACTCGCTTATCGATCATAACCACTTGAGCAAACCATCTACTCGCAATCAACCACATACACAAGCAAACATATATAATAAATGCATTGCAACCATTAATCAATATGCAAAATATGGATGCATGCAGAAAAAATGTTCGTATTAATGTTATATAAATTTCCATGGCTTTTTAATAATTTTTTATCATGATTTCCTATTTAATTAATCAAGTTTGGAATTAACTACAAATAATTTAGAGGCAAAATAATTATTTCAAAACATTAAATATGCTGAAAATATTATTAATAACTTACTAGAATTTATTCTAAATTTTTAGGATTTTTCTGGATTTAATTTGACACTTTATGAATTAACTAGGCTTTAATCTTATTTATTAAATCTGAAAAAACAGATTAAATATTGCTGAAAATATAAATTTTGCCAAATCTACAATATCATATTGATCTTGTATGATTTAATCTAACTTATGCGTTCTAAGTGATTTTTAAGATGGTCAGACAATGATTAACGATCGCTCAAATAAAGCACGTTGTATACGTGATCCAATTCATATACTAGAACCAAAATAATTGTTTAAATCTAGACCATAATACCTAGCTTATGCGCATCTAGTCCGGACGGTCGTGGAACGGCGGCACGACGTAGACGAAGTAGATGGCGCAACAATCCACCATCGGCACGACGACGACGACGATCTTCGACGGACGACGGCACCCTCCTCTTTTTCTTCCTCTTCATCCTTTTTTTTCTTCCTTTTCCTCCCCTGGCGCCGACAGCCTCTGTCCTCTTTTTTTTTTCCCTCCGGGCGCTAGGTTTTCTGGCGGCTCCGCGATCAATTGCTTCCTCGAGGAAAACAAGAAGGCCTACAGCCGCTTTTTATAGGCAGCGAGTACCGAGAGTCTGGCTCGGTACCGCAGGCGCACGGACGCGTGGACCGACTCGGTCTCGCGGTGTGCGCGGGCACTGGATCGGTTCCGGTGCGGGGCACGCGCGGTCGAGAGGCCCGCTCGAACCGAGTCGGTGGCACTCTGGTGCCGCTCGGTTGGGAGCGTGCGTGGCCAGCGCTGGCCTGGGTGCATGGTTGACTTTGTTTTTTTTTCAATTATTTTTTGGCTGGCGGTGCCATAGGCTGGAGTCTAGATGGAAATCTAACTGGCTGAAGCGGTGCTCTTTCTTTTTTTTTCTTTTCAGTGCGGTCAGTTTCTTAGGTGCGCGGTCATAGTATAGCATGGTTGACTTCCTTCTCTTTTTTTCTTTTTTTTTCCTTTCCTATTTATTTTGCATTCTATTTTTTAATACATATATATTCTTTATTTTTTTATTTTTCTTTCTTTTAACCTACTTAACAATTATTATTATCCGTTTCTTTTATATTAGACTATTCTTTTATTATTTTCCTTTGTCGTGCGGCAAGGCTCTTTGTGCGGTTGGTGATCAGACTAGTGGTTGATTTATGTTTATTATTTATACATCCAGTTTGTGAAGCGTTAAAATACACCAAACTGCTGAGTATCAGACTATTCTGTTTAATTCCGTACAAGTCTATTTCGATACGGAGAGGTGTATCGGACAACTCCGGTGTAGTGTCGGACAAGTCCGGGGTTGTACAGTAAGGAACGTCGGACTAGTCCGCTACTTTTAGGACTATTCCGGTGTCCGGCTTTATTTTTGATGTCTTCTTTATTTCTAATTCTTTTAGGTTTGTTCCTTTTCATCGTTCTTTATGGTTTTGCATGAATTCATCATACAATTAAACTATTATATTTATATATATTCATTTAGTTTCATTTACTTCTTTTATCTCATATTTATTATGGAAAATATATTACTTTTGGCATATTTATTTTGGTAACAATTTTTCAATGTTTGAGGATGAATGCAAAATGCAATATGAGATGAATATATTTTATAATTTTCTTTATAAAAACAATTTCTTCCTAATATTAACTCTAAATTCCCATTTAAGTTTTTTTTGTTTGCCAAAACTGGAAAATCAGAGTGTTACAATTCTACCCCGTTAACATGAATCTCGCCCTCGAGATTCGGATGGATCGGAGAAGAGATTTTGAAATAAAATTGGAGTTCTTATTTAAATTTGAATTAATCAAATTTTGAAAATTGGGGATGTTACAATCTACCCCCCTTAATAGAAATCACGCCCTCGAGATCAGAGAGATTAGAAATTAGATAAGGAAAAACTCTATATTGATATCGTCTTAATACTCCCATGTAGCTTCCTACGGAGTAGTGATTCCTCTATTTGTGTTTGTCTTCCAATGAAGTAGAGGTCGAATGAGATAAAAAAGAGAGATATGAGGAATCCCAACCTATATGCATGCATCAAGGTATATGATCCAAAATTAATGCATCATTGGATGAGGGCGTGGATATATATATATATATATATATATATATATATATATATATATATATATATATATATATATATATATATATATATATATATAAGTGTTCCAGAACGCATATCCAAACACACAAACATACATGCATGTCATACAGACATCACACCAAACCTAAACACGTGCACTAACGATCTAAGCGTTTATTACTCACTTATTCAAGGGTGGACTTAAATCTTAATCACAAGACCTAACATTGTCATAACTATGGGATGGTAAAGTATCCTATTTTCGAAAACGGCTTGAGACAGGACCATACGAAGCTCCTCCACATGAAGCGCATCTCGAAAAGCTTCTCCCTAAGGTGTATTCCTTTCGTTACTTCTTCGAATACTCTTACTTCTTCTGGATGCTTAGGAGTGCTAGGGTGGTCATCTATAATTTTTCGCAAAAGAAGTGTTGGATATGAAAAGAGGAAAAAAAAGTCAAAATAAATAAGAGAGTGGAAAATTTCAAAAACAATTTTCAAAAAACAAATCCTATGTTCTTAATAAAAAATCATTGGAGATGAAAGGTGAAATAGTCCGAAGATCGCAGCAGCAATTAAGAGAAAATAAAGAGAGTGCACGACAACAATAGGGACGGGAAAGAAAAGAAAAATTGCAGCAGCAAGCAAGGCAAATAATCAAAATAATGCAGCAGCAACAAGTATATTTTCACAAGAGACTTTAGTAGAGGAAGTGTGTAAAACACAGCAGCAACATGTTTAAAACGCGGCTGAATTAGAAGGTAAAACGCAGCAGCAAGTAATGTTTTTAAGTTGCTGAATTTGTGAAAATAAATGCAGCAGCGATGCAATTAGAAAAATAGTTTTTAGAAAATAGTTTCTATGTGTTTTGTAGGTTCCAATCTACCTAGGCTTGCGTCCTACGGTCGACACGGCTCTGATACCAATTTGTGACACCCGGTCCTGAAAAACGAACCAAGTGCATTGTATTTGTGCCCAGGATGTTCATCACACATACATAAATGCATCACAAACAGAAATCAGAATTTAACCATGCCACGAATAATAAATATACCTTGATTCTATTGCAGCGGAAAATAAACTAGCATAGGCGACTCCAACTCCATAGGCAGTCGACGGTTGTACGCAACCTAGTCCTCCATGTTGATCTCCAAAATATCTCTAGCAGCTGTTGGGGGGATTGCAAGGGTGAGTACATGTCGTACTCAGCAAGTGTGGGAAAATATAACATGTAGCTGATACAAATGACGAATATAATAATGGCTAAGTGCTGAAAAGTACATTAAAATGTTTGAAAAGCATTATACTATGTCTATGTGAAACAGTCCCATCATAACCATCATATTAACATAATATAAACCATATCCAATTATTGCCAACATCATCATTATCCATGTTCATTTACCATAACTCAAATTCATATCTATAATCGTAATCCATAAACCATCCTTAACCATTACCAACCCATAACCATAATCCAACCATCCCAGTACCAAAATCCTCTAATCATGGAAGTTGTCCAGGTGCTCTTACCCGGGAGTAAGGCTATCATGATAGTTATACACTCTGCAGAGGTTGTACCACTTGACCCACATGTTCGTGATTTCATCACCTTTCAGTGACTAAGAACCTCTATTATGCCTTATCACACTTCCATAGGTGTGCGGCCAAGAGATCACAAAATAGCCTTTCAAAAGAGACTACTAGTATGTACGGGTCCACTAAGGTTTCACTGGCAGGCTTGAATCTCCATTCTCCCACCCACGGGCCCCCTCGTGTGCCATGCGGATCCCAGGGTAGCCCTCCTCGACTCTCATTACCCGCGCCATCCAGTGGCCCATACAATACTCGCAGTGCTCCCAATTATTCAGCTACACCGCACCCATACTTGGCCTTGTGGTGGCACTGTTGTCCTGGCATATTCTCGCATGAACCGGTCCTTAGATCTAAGGAAAGCAAACCACCATATCATCCAACCCATCCACATACCGGGCTTGCTTAGATCACCCATTACCATATCATATTAACAAGTTCACGTTAATCATAATCTCATAATTACATAATTAAGGTGAGTGGTATAGTTGTTTTCCCATCCCAATTTATTTAAACAAAGCAAAAAGGTAAAAAGCCCATCCCGACTCTCTACCATATATCCCAGGTGACAAGGGTGGTCAAACAAAGCTAGTAAACTTCCTATCATAGGATTCCCATCAAATTGACACAAGCATGCAGTTTGCAAACAAAATATTTATTTTAAAAATAGGATCAGTATGGTGAAGGATACTTACCTTAATATTTCGCAATTTGATGGTCAATCAACTAAAAGTCTTGCACACGAAGATCCATGCATACTCGCTTCTCGATCATAACCACTTGAGCAAATCGTCTACTCGCAATCAACCACATACACAAGCAAACATATATAATAAATGCATTGCAACCACAAATCAATATGCAAAATACGGATGCATGCAGAAAATATATTCGTATTAATGTTATATAAATTACCATGGCTTTTTAATAATTTTCGATAATGATTTCCTATTTAATTCATCAACTTTGGAATTAATTACAATTAATTTAGAGTCAAAATAGTTATTTAAAAATATTAAATATGCTGAAAATATTATTAATAACTTACTAGAATTTATCTAAGTTTTTAGGAATTTTTTTGGATTTAATTTGACACTTTATGAATTAACTAGGCTTTAATCTTATTTATTAAATCTGAAAAACATATTAAATATTACTGAAAATATAAATTTTGCCAAATCTAAAATATCATATTGGTCTTGTATGATTTAATCTGACTTATGCGTTCCAAGTGATTTTTAAGATGATCAGACAATGATTAACGATCGCTCAAATAAAACACATTCTATACATGATCTAATTCATATACTAGAATCAAAATAATTGTTTAAATCTAGACCGTAATACCTACCTTATGCGCATCTAGTCCGTACGGTCATGGAACGGCGGCGCAACGCAGACGAAGTAGATGGTGCAGCGATCCTCCGTCGGCACGACGACGACGACGATCTTCGGCGGACGACGGCACCCTCTTCTTTTTCTTCCTCTTCCTCTTTTTTTTTCTTTTCTTCCCCTGGCGGCGGCAGCCTCTATCCTCTTTTTTTCCTCTCCGGGCGCTAGGTTTTCCGGGGAAGGAAATTTTTTGCGGACCGCCTGTATCGTTAGGGGCATGCGACCCCGGCCGGATGTAGGCCACGTGGATCCGAGCACAAACAGGATTGAAGAGACAATCAGCAGCGGTTTCGGCCAGATTACTCAAGGAGCCAAGTACGAGCATGATTCGTCCGTAGTTGAAACGAAGGGCATCGCGGCAGGGTCGCACGCGGCCTGCCATGCGGCCCTGCCGCAGAGAATTTGTTTCTGTTTTCCGGCGGCTCTGCGATCAAGGAAAACAAGAAGGCATATGGCTGCTTTTTTATAGGCAGCGAGTACCGAGAGTCCGGCTCGGTATTGCAGGCGCACGGACGTGCGGACCGACTCGGTGTCGCGGCATGCGCGGGCATTGGCTCGGTTCTGGTGCGGGGCACGCGCGGCCAAGAGGCCCGCTCGAACCGAGTCGGTGGCACTCTGGTGCAGCTCGGTTGGGACCGTACGTGGCCATCCACGCTGGCCTGGGTGGATGGTTGACTTTGTTTTTTTTTCAATTATTTTTCGGCTGGCGGTGCTTTAGGCTGGAGTCTAGATGTAAATCTGACTGGCTGAAGCGGTGCTCTTTCTTTTTTCTTTTCTTTTTAGTGCGGTCAGTTTCTTAGGTGTGCGGTCATAACTTAGCATGGTTGACTTCCTTCTCTTTTTTTTCTTTTTTTTTTCTTTCCTATTTATTTTGTATTCTATTTTTTAATACATATATATTCTTTGTTTTTTTATTTTCTTTCTTTTACCCTACTTAACAATTATTATTATTTGTTTCTTCTATATTAGACCATTCTTTAATTATTTTTCTTTGGTGTGCGGCAAGGCTCTTTGTGCGGTTGGTGATCAGACTAGTGGTTGATTTATGTTTATTATTTATACATCCAGTTTGTGAAGCATTAAAATAAACCAAACTGCAGAGTATCGGACTAGTCCGTTTAATACCGGACAAGTCCGTTTCGGTACGAAGAGGTGTATCGGACAATTCCGGTGTAGTGTCGGACAAGTCTGGGGCTGTACAGTAAGGAACTTCGGACTAGTCCGCTACTTTTAGGACTATTCCGTTGTCCGGCTATATTTTTGCTGGCTTCTTTATTTCTAATTTTTTTAGGTTTGTTCCTTTTCATCGTTCTTTATGGTTTTGCATGAATACATCATACAATTAAACTATTATATTTATATATATTCATTTAGTTTCATTTACTTTTTTATCTCATATTTATTATGGAAAAAAGATTACTTTTGGCATATTTATTTTGGTAACAATTTTTCAATGTTTGAGGACGAATGCAAAATGCAATATGAGATGCATATATTTTATAATTTTCTTTATAAAAACAATTTCTTCCTAATATTAACTCTAAATTCCAATTTAAGTTTGTTTTTGTTTGCCAAAACTGGAAAATCAAGTTGTTACAATTCTACCCCGTTAACATGAATCTCGCCCTCGAGATTCGGACGGATCGGAGAAGTGATTTTGAAATAAAACTGGAGTTCTTATTTAAATTTGAATTAACCAAATTTTGAAAATTGGGGATGTTACAGATGGACAAACTGAGAGGACCAATCAGATTTTGGAGGACATGTTAAGAGCTTGTGCTTTGAAGCATGGAAGAAGTTGGGACAAGAGCTTGCCATATGCGGAATTTTCATATAACAATAGTTATAGAGCAAGCTTGAAAATGTCTCCTTATGAAGCACTATACGCGAGGAAGTATAGGACACCTTTGTTCTAAAATGAGACAAGAGAAACTAAAGTATTTGGACCCGATGTGTTGCAAGAAGCTGAGAAACAAGTTCAGATTATTTGGGAGAACCTGAGGGCTGCCCAGTCAAGGAAAAAGTCTATTCGGACAATAGGAGAAGCAAACTAGCCTTTGAAGTGGGAGACTTCGTATATCTCAAGTTGTGACCAATGAGAGGTCATAAGAGGTTTAACATAAGAGGCAAGATAGCACCTCGCAATATTGGGCCATTCAAGATTTCGGACAAAAGAGGGGAAGTAGCCTATAAGTTGGAGATGCCAACTCACTTATCGGATGTTCATGATGTCTTTCATGTTTCCCAGTTCAAGAAGTGCTTGAGGGTACCAGAAGAATAAGTGCCAATTGAAGAATTGGAATTAGAGGCGGATTTGACTTATGTCGAACAACCGATCAAAATCTTGGAAACTAAGGAGAGAGTCACAAGGAACAAGGTTATTCGATGGTGCAAGGTGCAATGGAAGCATCATACAGAATCAGGGGCAACTTGGGAGCTGGAGGATGATCTCAAGAAGGAATTTCTTTATCTCTTCTCTTTCGCGTCGGATCTCGAGGGCGATATTCATTTTAAGGAAAATAGGTTTGTAACACTCTCATTTTCATGCATCATGCATTGCATAAGTTCATATTCATGTTTAACCTTAATCCACATAAAAAGGAACAAGATTAAAATGAATTAGAAACAAAACTGCACTTAAGAGTTCTGAGAAGTGCGGAGTAGTCCGGTTTTGGTGCGGACTAGTACGATTTCTCTCTGACCTCCATCAGACTAGTCTGTTTTTGCTGTGGACTAGTGTGTTTTTGCCTCTCGATAGTTTCGGACTTGTCCGATCCGTTGCGGACTAGTCTGGTATTCTAGGAATTCTTCAAATTTTGCTAAGTCTCTGTACTTGTCTGGACTTGTCCGCTATTCCAGCAGACTTGTCTGTTTTCCCCTCTAACTAAAGTCGAACTTGTTCGATTTTGGCCAGACTTGTCTGTTTTTCCCCTCTGGGTAAGTTCGGACTTGTCCGAAGCCCAGTCCGGACTTGTCCGATATCTCTCTGTCTAACTTCGGACTAGTCCGGCCTTTTTCGGACCTGTTCGATAAATCGTGACTCCGAGTTGATCTTTTGTTTCACGACTTATTTCTTGGGTTTTACATTAATTGGGCCTAAGGACGTTGTGACTAACTCTTTTAGAGCCCACGTGGGACTCCAAACCGACCCATACTCATCTCAAACTTGAATTCATTGAAACCCTAGCCTCCACCTCTATATAAACAACCACACCCCTTTGCTTGACATCTATTTGCCACTTTTAAACCACACCCAAACCCTAGCTCGTGAATAGCTGCCTCCAAGGAGGGAGAAGAAGATCTAGAGCAATAAGAAGAAGGGGAGGAAACAAAATAGGGTCAAGATCTCCATCAAGTTTTCATTCTTCATCAACGATTCGCCATCATGTTCTTCATCAACCCTAGATTGTCAAGATCCAAGTGTTGCCTCCAATACCCTTGATTTCTTTGGAGTCTTGGACACCTGGTATACCTTCTAATCCATCTTCCTTACGTGAATTCAACCCAAATCTCCAGATTCACGTCGATCTAGAAAATTCTAGTTCGCTAGTTCCGCGAAGTGCGAACTAGTCCAATTTTCCTCGTTAAATTGTCTTGAATTAATTCCAAGATTAGATCGAATCAACTCCAAACCTATGTAGACTTCTTAATAACCATTGTACTTGATTAATAAACATTATTAAAAAGTCATTAACTAGTTTTGCTTTGCAATGCATTAATCATGCATGTCATGTCATATTGGGTAATATTTCTGCTCTTTTTGATTTTAATTCTTGTCTTGTATGTTTATTGTGCGGATTAGACGTATTTGCGCTAGAGAGTGCCGCGAAGGATCTCCAGCACCAAGAGTTTGAAGTTATTGATCCTAACCAAGCTCAAGAGCAAGGGAAGTGTCCTTGAACATATTGATCCTGTTTTTAGTATAAATGTTTTGTTTTCAAAATTGCATGTTTGTGTCAATTTGATGGGAATTCCTATGATAGGAAGTTTACTAGATTTGTTTGACCACCCTTATCACTTGGAATTCATGGTAGAGAGCCGGGAAGGGCTTTTTACCTTTTTTCTTCGCTTAACTACCTTGGATGGGAAAACCACACTATACTATTTAATTCTGCATTAATGAGATTACGGTTAATACAAACTGGTTAATATGGTATGGTAATGGGTGATGTTCAATCCCTGGTATGTCGATGGGTTGGACGATATGGTTGGTTGCTTGCTTTAGATCTAACGACCGGTTCATGCGAGAATATGCCAGGACAACTGTAACACCACTATTTTCAAGCATCATGCCCTGCATCCATCATTAAATATGTTTAACATTAATCCACGTAAAAAGGAATAAGTTTAAAATGAATTAGAAACCAAACTGCACTTAAGAATTCTAGAAAGTGCGGACTAGTCCGGTCTTGGTGCGGACTAGTCTGATTTCTCTTTGACTTCCATCAGACTTGTCCGTTTTGCTGCGGACTAGTCTGTTTTTCTCTCTAGACACTTTCGAACTTGTCCAGTCCATTGCGGACTAGTCCGGTGTTCCAATTCCTTGAAAATTTGCTAAGTCCCTAGAATTGTCTGGACTTGTCCAGTGTTCCAGCGAACTTGTCCGTTTTCCCCTCTGACTAAAGTCGGACTTGTCCAATTTTGGTCAGAAATCTCTGTTTTTCCTCTATGGATAAGTTCGTACTTGTCTGATATCTACTTGTCCAACTTCGGACTAGTCCGACCCTTTTGCGGACTTGTCCGATAAATCGCGACTCCGAGTTGTTCTTTTGTTTCATGACTTGTTTCTTGGGTTTTATGTTAAGTGGGCCTAGGCGTCGTGCCTAACTCTTTTAGAGCCCATGTGGGACTCCAAACCGACCCCTACTCATCTCAAACCAGAAATCCATCAAACCCTAGCCTCCACCTCTATATAAACAACCCCACCACTTGGCTTGATATCTTTTTGCCATTTTTTCACCTCACCCAAACCCTAGCTCGTGAATAGCCGCCAGAAAGGAGGGAGAAGGAGATCTCGAGCAAAAAGAAGGAGAGGAAATGAAAGAGGATCAAGATCTCCATCAGCTTCGCGTTCTTCGTCAACAATTCACCATCAAGTTCTTCATCAACCCTAGATCATCAAGATCCAAGTGTTTCCTCCAAAACTCTTGATTCATTGGAGTTCTAAACACTCGGTATACCTTATATTCTCTTTTTCTCACGTGAATTCGACCCCGTTTCCCCAAATTCACATTGATCTAAAAACCCTAGTTTGCTAGTTCTACGAAGGGCGGACTTGTCCAGTCCTCGGCGGACTAGTCCAATTTTCCTGGTTAAATTATGTTGAATAAATTCTAAAATTTGTTCGGATCAAATCCAAACCTATATAAACTTGTTAAAAGCTACTAAAACTAGTTAGTGATCATTAAAAGCAACTCATTAACAAGTTCCACCCTGTATTTGCATTAATCATGCATGTCATGTCATATTGAGTAATATTTGTGCACTTTTTGATTGTAATTCTTGTCTTGTATGTTTCTTGTGCGGTTTAGACGTATTTGCGCCAGAGAGCGTTGCGGAGGACCTCTAGCACCAAGAGTTTGAAGGCTTTGACGTGAACCAATCCAAAGAGCAAGGCAAGTGTCCTTGACCATATTGATACTATTTTAAGACAAATGTTCTGTTTGCAAAACTGCATGCTTGTGTCAATTTTGATGGGAATCCTTTGGTAGGAGGTTTACTAGCTTTGTTTGACCACCCTTGTCACCTGGAATACACGGTAGAGAGTGGGGAAGGGATTTTTACCTTTTTGCTTCGCTTAATTAATTGGGATGGGAAGACAGCTATACCACTTAACTTAATTATGCATTTATGAGATTATGATTAATATGATATAGTATTGGGTGATCTAAGCAAGCCTGGTATGTGGATGGGTTGGATGTTTTGGTGGTTTGCTTGCTTTAGATCGAAGGACCGGCTCATGCGAGAATAAGTCAGGACAACAGTGCCACCACGAGGCCAAGTATGGGTGCAGGGTAGCTGATTAATTAGGGCTTTGCTAGTGCTATTTAGACCATTAAGGATGCTAGGGGAAGGCGTAGTTTGATTGGGTTTGTTGATGATTGGTGGGATTACCCTGGGATCTGAATGGCTCAAGAGGGGACCCTTGGTTGAAGATGTGCTCAGTTGGAGGCATTGCCACCGGTGAAACCTCAATGGGGTCTAAATAGGCTAGTAATCCCTTTGTAAAGGCTATTTTGTGATCTCTTGGACATACACCAAAGAAAGTGTAATTGGCATAAGGGAGGTTCTTTATCGCCGACGGGTGATGATCACAAACACGTGGGTAAAGTGGTACAAAGTCTCCAGAGTCTAATAAAACTATAATGATAGCCGTGCTCCCGGTTATGAGCACCTGGACAACTTCCATTATTAGAAGGTACTTGGTATTTGGGATGGTTAGGGTTTGGTAATGGTTATGGCTGGTCATGGATTAAATTCTGGTATAGGATATGATTGATGGTAATAATTTGTAATATGGATGATGGTATTGAAATATGGATTGGTACTATGATATTACTTATAGTTTATGATGGGTTTGCTTCACATACATATAATATATAGCTTTTCAAATGTTTTGATATACTTTTCAGCACTTAGCCATTATTATATTCGTCATTTGAACAGCTACTTGTCATACTTTCCACGCATGATGAGTACGACATGTACTCACCCTTGCATTTCTCCCACCAATAGTTGCAGGTCAAGATTGAGAGTATAACAATGATAATGCGGAGTTCTAGGCCGTGTCTGCCGTCAGCTTTGCCTGTGCTGTTAATTGGAGTTGTGCTATACCCTATTGCTTATGCTGCTTAGTTTGCTTATCTAGTTTATTTCCGCTACATTAGTTCAACTTGTCATTTATATTCATTAGAGCTTGTATTCAAGGATATTATGAATTGTGTAATAAAAGTGGTTAATTAATCTTGTTCCATGGCAATTTTCTGTATATCCTTTTGTGAATGCACTCGTGTATGTGTGTGAAAGCATCTAGGCCCCCATAAGGTATAGTTTCGGTGATTAATGACAACCATTGGATTTTACTAATGAACTTGTGGATGCAAGGTCTCCCATATCACTCAATCAAATGAAATCTATATGTCATTGGAGACTACTAAACAATCAATTTATGAGATCAATCAATGTTGTGAAGATAAGAAGGAAAAGCTCTTATGTCAAAGTCATTCAACCATAATTGATGACACTTAATGCTTGACAACCATCAGAAGTACATTTCCAACAAATGTCTAAGAGGTCAATCGAGCAAAGTTCAAAAGAATCACTTAGAAAAAACTCGAAGCAAACAAAATCAACTCACCAGATCAACCGATGTTTCCAGAGAACAACACATCGGTCGATTTGGTTCAGCTGAAGAAGAAGTCCTCACAACAAAGTACTCACCGGATCATCCGATGTTAAGGGCTAAGCTACATCGGTCCATCAGTACAGTTTGCAATATCCTTTGACCAAGTGTAGCACCAGATCATCCGATGTACAGAAATATACACATCGGTCAATCACTCCAGTAAGCATCAAGTTTGAGCCAATCCTGGAGGAAGAGCCACCAGATCATCCGATGAGAAGACAAGTGTAACATCGGTCTAACAACGGTCATATCTGACTCAGTGACGTCAGCTAAAGTAAACTTGACTGATGATAACTGAAGGGGAGACATCGGATCATCCGGTGTTCGCAGAAAAGTTCTGTCAGCCTACTTTTTCCAACATCTATTTCGTGGAGGCTGGCTATAATACCCCCTAAACCTGTCAAATCGATAAGTCTTGATCACCAGACATAATCTACACATCCACAAGCATTCAAGACAAAGAGTCATCACTTCTACATCATTTAGATCACTTACACACCAATAGATAGGCTAGAACTAGCTAGAGAGAGAGCTTGTGTGCCTCCATTCTTGGTGAGTGGAATCTCTAGGGTAGTGAGAGCCTTAAGGGAGTGTCCCTTGGTGTTTGTAACTGCGAGAGACTTCCGGATCTTGCCAAGAGGATTGTGAAGCCCGGAGGATAGAAGTTGTACAAGGCTTGAGCTCCACCTTGCCAAGGTTGGCAAACGGAGAAGAATAGTGAAGATCCCTAGTCTCGGTGACTTGGGTGTGGCTATACCCTTTGGTGGGTGCCACAACGTTGATGTAGGAAGATCTTGACGATATTGTCGAACCACGGGATAAATCCTCGTGTCTCCTCGGGAGTTTGCATCCTCTTCCTCTCCCTTACATTTATGCATTTTATATACCGCGAAGTTGCTATTTACTTCAATGCATAGATTGTTTGCGTAGGGAATTGGGCTTTTAGGAATTAAGTTCTATTGCTTAGGTTTTTGAAAATAAGCCCAATTCACCCTCCCTCTTGGGCATTCGATCATTACTATTGGTATCAGAGCAAGGTTGCTCATAGGATCATTCTAGCTTCACCGCTAGAGAGCTAAAATGGCCAAGGTCGGGGGTTCGGTTCCTATCTTCGAGGGCAAGAACTTTTCCTATTGGAAAGCATGCATGCGCGCTAATCTAGAGGCTTTTGCTCCCGAAGTATGGGAAGCGACCCACGCGGGGTTTGGAGAACACAACTATGTTGGTGATCAAATTAAATGGGATGCTAAAGCTAGGAATGCAATCTATGAATGTATTAGTCATGATGTGTTTGCTAGAATTGCTAGTAAAGAAAAAGCTTGTGAAATTTGGGCTTGCTTAATAGAGATTCATGAGGGTTCTTCTCGAGTCAAGGAACTTAAATATCACATGCGTAAAGCAAAATATGATGAATTTAAGATGTTACCTCATGAAAATGTCAATGAGATGTTCTCTCACTTGAATGTACTTATTGAAGAAATTAATGCTCTTGACATTGCTTCTCTTGGCAAGGGACTCATCAACTGCAAGATCCTCATGCTCCTTCCCAAGCCAAAGTACAACATCATCAACTCCATGCTTCAAAAGGAGTCTCTTGACCACATTGATGTTTCGGAGCTCATTGGAGAAATTCACGCTCATGAGATGAGTGTACTTGGAATGATGGAGCAATCATCTTCAAAAACAATTGCTCTAAAGGCCTCCTCCAAGAAAACAAGCCTCAAGAAGAAGAAGGTGGTTGAGCCTAGCTCAAGTGAAGAAGAGCAAGCATCAAGTGAAGATGATGATGATGAGCTTGCATTGACGATGAGAAAGTTCTCACGCTTGAACTCCAAAATTACTAAGAAGGGATACACGTTTGATCCAAAGAAGAAAGCGTTTCTACCAAGAAGAGATGATCACAAGACTTGCTACAATTGTGGTGATCAAGGCCACATCTCCTATGATTGTCCAAAACCGGACAAAAGAAGAGAGAACTACAAGAGCAAGCATCGCAAGCTTGACGATAGTGAAAATGATGAAGAAGAGGCCAAACCCAAACCAAGATCCTTTGGGAAGAGGAAACATGACAAGGGAAAGAAGGCAAGACTCTTCCCAAAGAAGAGAAATGGCCCACAAAAGGTGTTCTTGTGTGAGGCAAATGAATGGGTCACCGACGAAGAAACAAGTGATGAAGAGAGTGAAGCGGAAGAAGAAAGTTTGGCCGGCCTCACCATTGCCAACAATGATGACTCACCTCTTCATTCACTTCCCATGTGCCTCATGGCGAAAGGTAACACCAAGGTATGTGACGACTCTAGCGATGATGAGATTTCCCCCCGATGATTTAATTCTTTAATAAATGAATATCACACTATCATTAAGAGGGAAGAGAGTAAGGTTAAGGCTCTTGAAGGAACTCGTGCTAAGCTTGAGAGTGCTAACCTTGATTTGCTTGACAAGTATGAAAGCATGCTCAAAGAGCATGACACACTCAAATCCCATGTCAAGCAAGTTGAGGAGGATAAGGCTCAAATCAAGCTAGATCATCATGAGCTTGACTTAGCCCACCAAGCACTCTTTGGAAAGCACAATGAGTTAATCCAAGAGCATCAAACACTTAACCTTGCTTATGAAGTGCTTGATCAAGAGTTAAAAATTATGAAGAAACAAACTCTTAAGGATAAGATATCCATTACTTCTCATGCCACTAATGTCTTGCACAAGTCTTTGCCTTTGAAAGAGAACACTAGGGAGAAGGACTTGTTGGAAGAAATTGAGAGTCTCCGCACTAGTGTGGCTAGACTATCAAAAGGAGAAGTCAAACCCAAGGAAATCCTCTTCCAACAAGCAAAGGCCTTCAACAAGAGAGGACTTGGATCCTTCCTGGTGCCTAACAAAGGAAAGGTGCCCTCACCGGAGCTTAGAACAAGCTTCATCAAGGAAGTTGGTTCTTATTGCCAACATTGTGAGGTCACCGGTCACCACACAAGGGAGTGTCCTCTTCCTAACCAACCTTCTCCAAAATTGCCTACTAACTACAAATCTACTTTCAATGATCATTATTATCTCTTGAGTAAAATAGATGGCAAAGTGAAGGCAAGGTTCATTGGCAAAGACATGAAGGGCATGAAGGGGAAGCTCCCCGAGCAACTTTGGGTCCCAAAAACACTTGTATCAGACATACAAGGACCTAAGTTGGCTTGGGTGCCTAAAGTCAAAAATTGAATTCATGTGTGTAGGTGAACTACAAAGCCGGAGGAAAGCATTGGGTACTCGATAGCGGGTGCACTCAACATATGACCGGCAATGATGGTATGTTCACCACCATAGAAAATCCCGGCAATCATGAACAAGTCACCTTTGGTGATAACTCTAAGGGTAAGGTAATTGGGTTAGGTAAGATTGCCATTTCAAATGACTTATCTATTTCTAATGTTTTTTACGTTAAGTCAATTAGTTTTAATTTACTTTCTATTGCACAATTATGTGATCTTGGACTAACGTGCACTTTTAGCAAAAACGATGTTGTTGTGAGTAGTGAAACAAGCAAAGAACTAGTCTTCAAAGGATTTCGGCATGGACATCTCTACCTAGTAGACTTCTCCAACAAGAATGCTAGATTGACCACTTGTCTCTTCACTAAGACAAGCTTGGGTTGGCTATGGCATCAACGCATAGCGCACATTGGGATGAGCAAGCTCAAGAAGTCATACAAGCTTGGGATGGTGACCGGCGTGAAGGATGTCACATTTGAGAAGAACAAGCTTTGTAGCGCTTGTCAAGCCTGGAAGCAAGTTGCAATGAAGACAATGGTGTCAACCTCCAAGCCACTTGAACTACTTCACATGGACCTCTTCAGACCGTCCACATATCAAAGTCTTGGCGGTAACTTCTATTGTCTTGTTATTGTTGATGACTACTCTCGCTATGCTTGGACTTTGTTTATAGGTGACAAGAGTGAAACTCCGAAAGTGTTCAAGACATTCGCTAACCGCGCTGTAAGGGAATTTCAACTTCCCATCATCAAGGTCCGAAGTGACAACGGCACCAAATTCAAGAACTACAACATTGGGGAGTGGTGTGACCGTGAAGGTGTGAAGCATGAATTTTCGGCCACATACACCCCTCAACAAAACGGTGTCGTTGAAAGGAATAACAAGACTCTCATCACTCTTGCACGAGCAATGCTTGATGACTACGGCACGTCGGAGAAGTTTTGGGCCGAAGCAATCAACACGGTGTGCCATGCGACAAATAGGGTATATCTACATCGACTACTTCAAAAGACCCCGTACGAGCTTCTCATTGGGAGAAAGCCCAACATCTCCTACTTTTGAGTCTTTGGGTGCAAGTGCTACATCTACCGCAAGAAAAGGCTCGGTAAGTTTGAAAGAAGATGTGATGTTGGTATATTTCTTGGTTATGCGTCAAACTCAAAAGCATATCGAGTATTCAACCAAACCTCCAGTTTAGTTGAGGAAAGTTGTGATGTTGAGTTTGATGAAACTAATGGCTCCCAATAGGAGAGTTTTGGTCATGATGAAATAGACGATAAGCCTCTACGAGAAGCCATGAAGAACATGACCATTGGAGACGTCAAGCCTAAAGTTGAGGAGAGCCATGATCAAGGGGGAGCTTCCAACACCTCTATGGCGCCTCAAGTTGACGAAGAAGAGAAGGATGATCCATTGCTGACTCAAGACTCACAAGCCCACCATCGAGAAGAAGAAGAAGTCCATGATCAAGTCCAACCACAAGAGGAGCAACACACATCACTATCGCCAAGTGCTTCACAACCACTTATGAGGCATGGACGCATCTCCAAGGCGCATCCGATGGACCAAATCATTGGAAGTCCGTCAAGGGGTGTAAGTACACGTTCTCGCCATTTCCCTTCATTTTGTGAGCAATACTCATTTGTTTCATGTGTAGAACCCACTCACATTGAGGAAGCACTCCAAGACCAAAATTGGGTGATGGCTATGCAAGAAGAACTCAACAACTTCATCCGCAATGAAGTTTGGGTGTTGGAGGAGTGACCCAAGGACAAGAACATCATCGGGACATAGTGGGTGTACCGCAACAAACAAGATGAGAATGGCGTTGTGGTCTGCAACAAGGCAAGACTTGTGGCCAAAGGGTTCTCGCAAGTTGAAGGACTAGACTTTGGGGAAACATTTTCCCCGGTCGCCCGGCTAGAAGCCATCCGTATACTTCTTGCCTTTGCATCACATCATAATATTAGACTTTATCAAATGGATGTGAAGAGTGCCTTTCTTAATGGTTACATTAACGAGCTTGTTTATGTTGAACAACCTCCCAGGTTTGAAGATCCGAGGAATCCTAATCATGTGTATAGGTTGCACAAGGCACTCTACGGGCTCAAGCAAGCACCTAGGGCGTGGTATGAACGACTACGGGATTTCCTTATCATGCAAGGATTCAAGATCGGGAGGGTGGACACTACACTCTTCACCAAAGACATCAACGGAGATTTGTTTATTTGTCAAATTTATGTTGATGATATTATTTTTGGTTCAACTAACGAGGCTCTTAGCCATGAGTTTGGCAAAATGATGTCTAGGAAATTCGAAATGTCAATGATTGGAGAGCTCAACTTCTTCCTTGGATTCCAAACCAAGCAACTTCAAGAGGGGACCTTCGTCTATCAAGAGAAGTATACCAAGGACCTCTTGAAGAAATTTGATATGGGAGATTGTAGCTCAAGAAGCACTCCAATGGCAACAAATTGTCATCTCGACGTGGATAAGGACGGTAAACCTATTGACCAATCTAACTACCGTTCTATGATTGGTTCATTATTTTATCTTACCGCATCTAGGCCTGATATCATGTTTAGTGTATGCTTGTGTGCTCGCTTTCAAGCGGCACCTAAAGAATCGCATCGGAAGGCGGTCTTTAGGATACTTCGGTATCTTAAGCATACCCCTAGTGTGGGCTTGTGGTACCCTAAAGATGCAAAATTCCATCTGTTGGGATACTCAGATTCACACTTTGTCGGATGCCGCGTGGATCGCAAGAGTACCTCCGGTGGGTGCCACTTGCTTGGGCGTTCCCTAGTATCTTGGTCTAGCAAGAAGCAAAATTCCGTCGCCTTGTCCACGGCGGAAGCGGAATATATTGCGGCTGGTGCATGTTGTTCCCAAATTCTTTATATGAAGAAAACCCTTTTGGAGTATGGTGTTAAACTTGGTGGTGTGCCTCTCCTTTGTGACAATGAAAGTGCAGTTAAGATAGCTAAAAACCCCATTCAACACTCCCGCACTAAGCACATTGATATTCGCCATCATTTCTTGAGGGACCATGAAGCTAAGGGAGACATCTGTTTGAGAGGTGTTAGGTCCGAGGAACAATTAGCGGATATCTTCGCTAAACCACTTGATGAGAAAACTTTTTCTAGGCTAAGAAGTGAATTAAATGTGCTAGATGCATCAAACGTCATGTAAGTTACTATGATCATGTAAGAATGCATATCATATAGGTCTTGTCTAACTTTCAAAGGATAGGGGTGAGCAAGGGTTATCTTGGGATGGAGGTTCTTTTGGGTTTCCCCAAGGCTTGGAGAGTGGCTCTCCCTGAAGAAGCCTTTGAAAGGTTCAAATCTGGCAAGATAGATTTATTTTATGCCTTGCACGATGCCTGCCATATAGACTTGTAATTTCTTGCATTATAAAATGTTTGGCATTGCATACGGTAGATTGTCACAAAGGGGAACCCACCTCATGAGAAAGAGACTTGTTTGAAATGCAATATCTCAACTCATATGAGGTGGAAAGAAAAAAATGTTAGGTGCGTTAATGACTAAAGGAACATGCTTTAAGGAGATAGAAGTCTTCATACTCTAGCTCACAAAGCATGGGCCTTACATTTTATTTGGATAATTTTCCTCCCTATTTTCTCGTGTTCCATTGGCTTTAGGGCTTAGCCAAGTTATTGGCATATTAGTTTTTTTTTAGGGGTAAGAGGTTGCCCAAAAAGTCCTAAGACATGTGTTTCTCATTGTTTGTTTGTTTGGTCAAAGGACATATATGGGATGTTTCTGTTTTGTAGTCATCGGATTATCTGATGCTTAGGCCTAGAGCTCATCGGATCAGTTGGTGTTCAAAGCCAAGAGTCAGTTCAGTCAAGTGTGACAAATCAACCGACGAGTTCATTCTGAAAAACATCAGTCGATCCGATGTTCACACTTCTGAAACTGTGCTGAAATCCACCGATGCTATTCCCTTCAACGTTAATCCATCTGGTGTCAACGGTACCTTTTTGAATATCCTTATTGTGACATTCGACCGATGCTTCTATCTTTTAACGTCGGTCCATCCGGTGTTTAAATTTCAACTAGGGTTTGGGACCCACTTTTTAAACGGCCCTTTGCCTCCCGGCCCTTCTCTGTCCCCGATCCCGACTCACCCGCGACTCACCTTCTGCCGCCGCTGCTCCTCTCGCCCTGCGCCGCCGCCTCCGGCCGTCGCCGCCGCACCACAGCAGCGCCGCCGCTGCCTTCTCCAGCGCCGCCGCTGCCACCCTTCCTCCACCGTCGCCGCGGCTCCTCCCAAGCGCCGCTCGTCCAGCACCGCTGACGCCCCCGGCAGCCACACCACCACCCTATCCACCATCGTCGTGGTGCCTCCCTCAACGGTCGCTGTCTCGTCGCCGTTAGGCTTTCCGGCCGCGTCGATCGTCGTGTTGTGCGCTTGACGTCGTTGCGCCTCATCGCAATGGCTCGTGACAAGAAGAACAAGGGCAAGGCCATTGCGGAGCCGGCCGCAAAGAAGCAGAAGCTCTCAAAGGAGGAGAAGAAGGTGTTGATGGCCGCTCGCGTCGCCGAGGAGCGAGAGCGTGGCCGAGGAGGATCACTGAGGATCCGCGAGGCTCGTCCGAGGCAGCCTCCCGTGATCGATGAGTCCGAGGTGGATGAAGAGCCGGAAGTGCCACTTGTCCGCCGGCGCTCAGCCCGAACCTGTGGGGGTCTTCCCGTGGCAGCACCACGTCTGAGACCGACTGCTGCCGATCGTCGTGAGGACAGGGAGGCCCAGAGAGCCATCTACGAGATGGACACCACTGTCCACGTTGGTAAAGGTGTCCGGTTGACTCATTAGAGAAAGATGAAGGCCAAGCAGCTCCGAAGACTCAGATGGAGTGTCTTGCTTGAAGAGTGGTACCCGCAGCCCAGAGAGGCTCTTGTGGACAGTCGTTTCTGGACCATGACATAGGCGTCACTCTACAAGACCTATATACGCCGCGGCCACAAGCTATTCCAGCACAACTTTCTGGATTTGGATCAGCTCGCCCTGGCAGCAGAGACAGAGATACGCCCATACTTTGAGAAGTATCGAGGGCTGGTGCAGTTGATGTCCTACGACAGGAGTGCATATGTGGAGGATTGGGTCCGCGTATTCTACGCTATCCTATATGTCTCTGAGGGCCACAGATCGATAGACTTCATGTTCATGGGCCAGCACCATCACCTGACGAGGCAGACGCTGGCACAGCTGCTAGGAGTGGACCTGCACGACACTTGCGTGCATGAGAGAGTATATGGACAGGCAGACCCGCCGAGGAGGCCGCTCACTGGAGGAGTGGCACCACCACTGGAGGAGATCCGCTCTCTGTTTGGACTGACCTTCTCTCCAGACCAGCCGAGGGTACCGGCACTGTTGACTCTTGCTGCGCGCACAGTGCACCTTGCCTTGCGCCGCACACTCTTTCCGAGGTCAGGATACTTAGAGGGGTTCACTAGCCTGGAGAAGACCCTCCTGTTCTACATCATGAACGGGATGGAGTTCAATATAGTGGACATCCTCATATGCGAGATGGAGGACGTGATCACCGATGGAGTGGGAATGATGAGGCAGCTTGTGTTTGGACACTGGATCAGCTACCTGCTCTCCATGATGGTTCCTGAGGAGTCCGCCGTGCGTGACCGTCTCACGAACGAGAGTGTCACACGGTTCAGCCACTACCAAGCTCCAGCTCCGAGAGACCGCTGCCTTGGTCGTCCAGTCGAGCATCAGGTTTGTGCCCGTATGTCTGAGGAGGACTGGTCGGATCTGGAGAAGGAGGATGAGAGGCTGGCAGAGGCAGAGGCTCAGGGTGAGGACCTTCAGCATATATGGTCCGAGAGCGACACGAATGACAGTGTTGAGGAGTACTTCCCACCTCCTCCCTCACCCAGGCAGCACGACGCGGAGGTTGGAGGCTCTACAGTGTCACCCCTTACTCCACCTCCCGTCACAGAGGCATAGGTCTCTCAGCCGTCTAAGCTCACTTCACTCCTGCAGCAGATGGTTGAGCAGCAGCGCTTGGACCGGCTTGCAGTTGAGCAGGACCGAGCGGAGCAGGCAGCACGTCTTCTGGAGCTCCAGCAGCAGCAGCAGGAGATTCAGCGCCAGATCGCCCGTGAGAGGCGAGAGGACACTGACTGGCTGACTGGGGTGATCGACAAGATGCACCAGCGCTCCCTCGACCAGCAGTAGCAGACGCAGCAGGCGATGATGGGCATCCTTGGGTTGATCACCAACCTTTACACCCAGACCGGGATTGCCCTACCGTCGCAGCTGCCAGGCGTCGCTCCACCTCCACCTGTCCTTGCTCCAGCTGCGGCTCCGGTGCCGACCACGCCGATCCAGTTGATCAGCATGTCTCCACTGCTGGCTCCAGGCACACCGATCCACTCTCCGCTGCCGGCGACGACACTGATCCAGCAGACGCCGACATCCGTCGTCAGTGCCCCCTTGCCAGCAGCTACTACTCAGCGGGCACCGACAGTGGCTCCTACGGCTCCGACAACACCTTCCACCTTACTCCAGTTAGCAGCTCCGACGACAGCACCCCCGATGGTGACCAGTTCGTCATCGCACCTAGTACTCAGGGTCCTTAGGCACTCGGATCCCTTTTTGGTGTCTTGATGCCAAAGGGGGAGAAGAGTTAGAGAGTCAGGGGGAGGGTTGCTTAGAGGGTTGCTTAGTCTCAGGGGGAGTCTGTTTCTATATTATCTTTTGTAATATGGTGCTCATCTTTTGTAATTTGATGTTTTTGCTACTCATTCGGTGTTTATTGAGTACTCTTAAGTTATTAATCGATTGAGCTTATTTTGTGTCTTATCTTATGATCACTTATTCACTTGAGTCCTTGATTGAGCTTTCAAATTCATTACTATCACGTGTGATAATCTTGTATTCATTGCATATCCTCTTATGTTTTGTACTATCAAATTCATTACTATTGTGCTTTAATTGTTGTGTTGTCATCAATCACCAAAAAGGGGGAGATTGAAAGCATCTAGGCCCCCATGAGGTATAGTTTCGGTGATTAATGACAACCATTGGATTTTACTAATGAATTTGTGGATGCAAGGTCTCCCATATCACTCAATCAAATGAAATCTATATGTCATTGGAGACTACTAAACAATCAATTTATGAGATCAATCAATTTTGTGAAGATAAGAAGTAAAAGCTCTTATGTCAAAGTCATTCAACCATAACTGATGACACTTAATGCTTGACAACCATCAGAAGTACATTTCCAACAAATGTCTAAGAGGTCAATCGAGCAAAGTTCAAAAGAATCACTTAGAAACAACTCGAAGCAAACAAAATCAACTCACCGAATCAACTGATGTTTCCAGAGAACAACACATCGGTCAAGTTGGTTCAGCAGAAGAAGAATACCTTAGAACAAAGTACTCACCGGATCATCCGATGTTAAGGGCTAAGCTACATCGGTCCATCAGTACAGTTTGCAATATCCTTGGACCAAGTGTAGCACCAGATCATCCGATGTACAAAAATATACACATCGGTCAATCACTCCAGTAAGCATCAAGTTTGAGCCAATCCTGGAGGAAGAGCCACCGGATCATCCGATGAGAAGACAAGTGTAACATCGGTCTAACAACGGTCATATCTGACACAGTGACGTCAGCTAAAGTAAACTTGACCGATGGTAACTGAAGGGGAGACATCGGATCATCCGATTATGGCAGAAAAGTTCTGTCAGCCTACTTTTTCCAATGGCTATTTCGTGGAGGCTGGCTATAAATACCCCCTAAACCCGTCAAATCGATAAGTCTTGATCACCATACATAATCTACACATCCACAAGCATTAAAGACAAAGAGTCATCACTTCTACATCATTTAGATCACTTACACACCAAGAGATAGACTAGAACTAGCTAGAGACGGAGCTTGTGTGCCTCCATTCTTGGTGAGTGGAATCTCTAGGGTAGTGAGAGCCTTAAGGGAGTGTCCCTTGGTGTTTGTAACTAAGAGAGACTTCCGGAGCTTGCCAAGAGGATTGTGGAAGCCCGGAGGATAGAAGTCGTACAAGGCTTGAGCTCCACCTTGCCAAGGTTGGCAAACGGAGAAGAATAGTGAAGATCCCTAGTCTCGGTGACTTGGGTGTGGCTATACCCTTTGGTGGGTGCCACAACGTGGATGTAGGAAGATCTTGACGAATTTGCCGAACCACGGGATAAATCCTCGTGTCTCCTCGGGAGTTTGCATCCTCTTCCGCTCCCTTACATTTACGCATTTTATATACCGCGAAGTTGCTATTTACTTCAATGTATAGATCGTTTGCGTAGGGAATTGGGCTTTTAGGAATTAAGTTTTATTGCTTAGATTTTTGAAAATAAGCCCAATTCACCCCCCCCCCTCTTGGGCATTCGATCCTTACAGTGTGTAAATGTCGTGGGCACACATATGCATTCACTTGGTTCATTTTCGGAACCGGGTGTCACAAATTGGTATCAGAGCCATAGGTTGACCGTAAGGCGCAACCTAGATAGAATGGACACTTTAGAGCACCTAGGAGCACTCAGGAATCAATGTGTTTTTGCTTGGTGTGCTATTTGCTTTATATATTGTTTGTTTGTGTGCTTAATAGAGGATTTTGGGATGCTTTAGCATTGCCATATCCACATAGGCTAGAGTAGTTAGTTTCTTAGTTTCATATCCCTTGATGCATATAGTTGTGGATGTCTTCTAAATTCTTATCTCTTGCTTTTCTTCAGATGGTGAGGACTCGCAACCAGTGGGATGGCAATGATGAGGAGGAGAATAATGGAGCACCTCAGAACAACAATGGACAAGGATCTGCTCAGGGAGCTATCAATATTGAGCAGCTATTGGCTATGCAAAACCAGCTCATGCAGACCATGATATAGACTATGGGACAATAGCAGGAAGGTAACATGAACAATCAACCCCACATGCCTCCACCGCCACCCCCACCTCCTCATAACCTGTTGGGATAGTTTATGAGGATGAGGCCACCAACCTTTGCTCAAGCCGCTTACCCTATGGATACTGATGATTGGCTCAAGTTCGTGGAGAAGAAGCTACCTATTGTCCAATGCAGTGATCGGGAGAAGGTGTTCTTCGCGTCTCATCAACTAGTCGGAGCGGCTGCCGATTTGTGGGATTCACTATGTAATGCTCATGAGAATCAAGAGAGGATTACTTGGGCCGAATTCAAGGAGAGCTTTCAGTCTCATTATGTGCCCGAAGGAGTTATGATTTTGAAGAGGCAAGAGTTTGAAAATTTGAGGCAAGGAAGATTGAGCGTGGGTGAATATCTCAATAAATTCACTCAACTTTCAAGGTATGCGCCAAAGGATGTGAGCCGAGACAGCCGGAAGCAATACTTGTTCATGAGGGGCATGAACAATGAGATACAAGTGCGATTGCGCAACTGCGATTATGCCAACTTCCAGAAGCTTGTGGACAAAGCCATTTTCGTGGAGGACAAGGTCCGTGAGATGGAACTAGACAACAAGAGGAAGGCACCATACCAAGGACAACAACCAGGAAGTAATGTGCGCCCTCGCTTTGCACCGCCAAATGTGCCACATTTCAGCTCTTCTACACCTACTCATTGCCCTAGATATGCACCGCGCCCAACTCAGTTTTTGCACCAACGCCTTGTCATGCAAGCACCTAGGCCTTCAATGCCTTTTGCACCTCGTGCCAACTTTCCTGGTGCACATGTTCATAACCAAGCTCATCCCAATAATTCTGGTGCAGAAAAGAAGTGCTATACTTGTGGAGAAGTTGGACACATTGCACATCAATGTCCTAAGTCATGCCTTTGTCAAGGAAGCAATGCGCTGAGGAAAAACCCAAGACCCAATGGAGGACAGCCACAAGGAAATCGTGGACAGTAGAATTTTGCTCGTGGCAACATGAACCATGTCTCTATGGAGGATGCTCAACAAGCGGATGACGTGGTGATTGGTATGTTTCTCGCAAACTTTAACCAAACGACTATGTTATTTGACTCTGGAGCATCACATTCATTCATTGCATCGAAATATGTTGCCAAGTATAGTTTGCCTATCTCTCATATGAAGTTTACTCTATTTGTTAAGTCTCCTGGAGGAGAGATGAGGACAAATATAGTATGTCCAAAAGTAAGCCTTAGAATAAGAGGGGTAGACTTCTTTGCCAACCTCATTGTTTTGGATTCTCAAGGATTGGACATTATACTTGGTATGGAATGGTTGAGGAAGAAAAATGGAGTCATCGAATGTGCCACAAAAACGGTGAAGCTGACCAATGAGGAAGAGATCACCATAGAATTTGAAGCATCTCAACACACGACGAAGCAATTCGAGCTGAATCACATGGACGGTGCCGCAATTGAGGAGATTCCGGTGGTGTGCGAATTTTTAAATGTGTTTCTGGATGAGTTGCCAGGTATGCCACCTGATCCAGACATTGAATTTGTTATTGATTTAATACCTGGAACTGCACCTATAGCTAAGAGGCCGTATATGATGTCTCCTAAGTATTAGCGGAGCTCAAGAAGTAGATTCAAGAGCAACTAGAGAAAGGTTTTATTCGCCCTAGTTCTTCACTTGGGGAGCGCCTGTTCTTTTCCTGGATGAGAAGGATGTGTCGCAAAGGATGTGTGTGGACTATCGAGCTCTCAACGAGGTAACAATCAAGAACAAGTACACCTTGCCACACATAGAAGACTTGTTTGATAAGATGAAGGGTGCTTGTGTTTTCTCCAAGATTGATTTGAGTTCGGGATACTTTCAAATGTAGATTAGACCATCAGACATACCTAAGACAGCTTTCAAGACACGGTATGGATCTTATGAGTACACTGTGATGTCCTATGGATTGACAAATGCGTCTGCGTATTTTATGTACCTCATGAATAAGGTCTTCATGGAGTATGTGGTTAAGTTCTTTGTGGTGTTCATTGATGACATTATGATCTACTCGAAGGATGAGAAGGAGCATGAGGAACACTTGAGGCTTACATTGCAAAAATTGAGGGAGCATCAGTTGTATGCCAAGTTTAGAAAGTGCCAATTTTCGTTGAAAGAAGTGCCATTTTTGGGTCATATAATCTCAGGAGGAGTTTCGGTCGACCCCGGAAAAGTGAGGGAAGTGTTAAAATGGGAGCCCTCGCACGATGTAAAGGAGATCAAGAGTTTTCTTAGGATGGCTAGATATTACCGTTGATTCATCAAGGACTTTTCCAAGATAGCCAAGCCAATGACGGAATTGCTAATGAAGGGAAAGGCTTTCCGATGGATTGAAGCTTGTCAAAACAGTTTTGAAGAGCTAAAGAAGAGGTTAACTATAGCCCAGTTTTTGTTTTGGCGTATGTGAGCATAAGTTTTGATATTTATTGCGATGCATCAAGACAAGGACTTGGACGTGTATTGATGCAAGAAGGACAAGTGGTTGCATATGTATCGAGACAATTAAAGAAACATGAGCAGAATTACCCAACGCATGATTTGGAACTTGCAGCGGTGGTACATGCATTGAAAATTAGGAGACACTACATCCTTGGACACAGGTGTGAAATTTACACGGATCATAAGAGTTTCAAATACATATTCGCACAAACGGACCTGAATTTGAGGTAACGAAGATGGTTGGAGCTCATTAAGGATTATGATTTGGGAATCAATTATCATCCGGGAAAAGCCAATGTAGTGGTCGATGCCTTAAGTAGGAAAGGAGTAAGTCATCAACTCGCAGTTCGAGAGCTGCCATCTGAGCTATGCAAGGATTTTGAACGGTTTAATCTTGGATTTGTGGATGAGATGGGAATAATGGAGTTAAATCTGACATTGGAGCAAGAAATTCGCGAAGGTCAAACTAAGGAAGAGGAAATTCAGGAGATCAAGGAGAGGACCCAAGAAGGAAGAGAATTCAGGTTTGATGAGGATGAACATGGTACTCTATGGCTTGGTAAGAGGATTTTCATGCCTAATGTGAAGCATATTCAGGAGACAATACTAAAGGAGGCTCATGACTCACCTTACTCAATTCATCCCGGTTGTACAAAGTTGTACAAAGACTCGAAGACATGCTATTGGTGGGCTAACATGAAAAAGGACATAGCTGAATATCTAGCTATGTGTGATGTGTGCCAATGATTCAAGGCGAAACATCAAAGGCCAGCTGTATTATTGCAACCACTAAAGATCCAGGAATGGAAGTGGGAAGAGATCGGTATGGACTTCATAGTTGGATTGCCACGTACCCAGTCCGGTTATGACTCAATTTGGGTAATTGTGTATCGGTTGACTAAGTCGGCTCATTTCATCCCTGTCAAGACCAAGTATACATCTGCACAATTGGCCGTCATATACATGAAGCACATTGTGTGCCGACATGGGGTAACGCAGAAGATAGTATCGGATAGAGGTTCTCAATTTACCTCCAGGTTTTGGTAGAAATTGCATGAAGCTTTGGGAACAAGGTTAAATTTCAGTTCAGCATATCACCCTCAAACGGATGGACAAACTTAGAGGACCAACAAGATTTTAGAGGACATGTTAAGAGCTTGTGCTTTGAAGCATGGAAAGAGTTGGGACAAGAGCTTACCTTACGCAGAATTTTCATACAACAATAGCTACCAAGGAAGTTTGAAGATTTCACCTTATGAAGCACTTTATGGAAGAAAGTGTAGGATACCTTTGTTCTGGAACGAGACAGGGGAGAATCAAGTATTTGGACCTGGCATGTTGCTAGAAGCTGAAAAACAAGTTCAGGTAATTTGTGAAAACTTGAGGGCTGCTCAATCAAGGCAAAAAGGCTATGCGGACAATAGGAGAAGGAAACTAGCCTTTGAAGTGGGAGATTTTGTTTACCTTATGGTGTCACCAATGAGAGGTCATAAGAGGTTTAACATAAGAGGCAAGCTAGCACCTCGCTATATTGGGCCATTCAAGATTTTTGACAAAATAGGGGAAGTAGCCTATAAGTTGGAGATGCCAACTCACTTATCGGATGTTCATGATGTCTTTCATATTTCCGAGCTCAACAAGTGTTTAAGGGTAACGGAAGTACAAGTGCTAATGGAAGAGTTGGAACTAGGAGCAGATTTGACTTATGCCGAGAAACCAGTTAAAATCTTGGAAACCAAGGAGAGAGTCACAAGGAACTTGATTATTAGATGGTGTAAAGTTCAATGGAAGCATCATACAGAATCAGAGGCAACATGGGAGCTGGAAGATGATCTCAAACACGAAATTCTGAGCGGACTTTATTTGTCGTGGCTGATTTGGTCACTGATTTCCAGGTAGAGAACATCAAAATTTGACAGCAAGTTATATTACAAACTTGTTGTGCAGGTCGCAAGGTTTCCAGAAATGTATTGCATGAAGTTATTTGACAACTCTACCACGAGTTATAGTCGAAATCGTAACCATATACAGATCTGTCCCGATCTGGTCCAGATTTGTTAGAGTTTGTAACTTCGAGTTTTTCCTTGAGTTACATGAGGATTCTAACCTGGAGTTCGTAGAAAAATTGTAGAGGACTCTCTACACTTTCCAACCAGATATTATAGACCTTCATTGGCAAAGCCTACAATGAGTTATGGTTAAAATGGTGAAAGGCTCAGAACAGTTTCAGATTTGGTCCCGCTTCGATAGAGCTTAAGAATTAAACTTTTGGAATAGGTTAGCTATGGAGTTTGCTGTCGAGGTGAACAGGAAACATCTAGAGGACTTCCTAAACTTTTGAAGCGTATAACATACACCAAGATTGGTTGAATATCCTAGGAGATATGGTTCTATGAAATTCACCCAAAATCTGAATAAAGCTGGTCGCTGCTACCTAGTGTACCAACTTCAACTCAGGATTGGAATTTGCTAAGTGCCGAATAGGAAGACACTTCGCATGACCAACTTGGAGAATATCTTACCCTCTTTCGAAAACTGTATCACAAGGTTCAAGGAGAGTTTTACACAGAAGAATATGGTAAAAACATTGAGGCTAGTTCATGAGATCAAGGAGGTGGATAAATGTTGGTTTCCAAGGATTTCGACCGGTTCAAAGTTCTTTCCTGTTCAAATTGTTCAAGGGAAAGGTTGTAGAGGACTTGAAGATCTTCTTAACCATATAGCATACTACTATGTTCTCTAACAACTAACCAAGATTGCAACCAGGTGAAGTTGAGCAAACTTCTGCCAGAAACAAAGATTCTTAGTTCTATAACTTTCTCGAGCTGATAACCAATGACACAAGTCCAAACATACCACTACTAATAGTCGGACTTCAAACACAATGCATCCATTCTGTCGTGGGGGATGGTAATGAGATCATGCACATTATAAATGGACATACAAACATAGTACAATGTTGATTTGTTTGGGATCTTGGCTTAAGTGAATGTGCTTTGATACTAATTTATAAGGAGGATTAGGACCGATCTTCCAAAAGGTAATGGATAAGTCTATTGATGGAGATCTCGACGTTGATGATCCGAGGCTCTCGAGTAGAACACGAAAAACCCCTGCAATCACTACACCACCGCTCCGTTGGTTATCAACCGTGCTGCACAAGATTGACGTCGCCAAGAAGGCTAATCCCTGCAAGTGCAACTGAGAACACAAGCAAGAACAAGGTAAAAGCAATCTGAATTGCTAAGTTGGGGTCTCACAAACCGATGAACAGCGAAACTGTGTATAACATATTAATCTAAGCAAAACCCAATTGTTTATGGCGGCTACTATGGAGTATATATAGGTTGGAGGACGTCCAAGATGGTGTTGGGGTCGTGACCTAACCCTAAGACACGAAAATAATGGACTTAGACTTGATACAAGGTCAAATGGCCCAATACGGTGGCACAACACCTTGACAGATTCTGAACTCAATTTTGTTTCAACTATTTCTGTCGTCTCCGAAGGCATTTTTACATTGGACCAGTGCCATTGGAAAGATTATCCTCTCCCCATTCCTTGCATAAGTAGAACGTCCAAAACGGAGTTCGTATGCGTCCTGAGCGTCCGTTTTAGTGCGAACTGCTCCTGGACTCCGAGTTGGACACGATTTTGAGTTGGGATCAGTTTCCATCTTCATTGAACGTATCCTATGGTCCTCCATGCCCCTAAACCTTCCTCCAATTGCTCCTTGAATCACTCCATGTATCTTAATCACAACTAAATTATTAGGTAGCAATCTATTCTAAAAAATATACAAGGAAACATGTAAGAACGAGCTCACCTCTGGAAATAATTTTTGCGTGTGAACTCTATTGATTGCATCTTGTATGTTCAATGGAATGTTGTTTGTATCCATAGAAGTGATGTCCTCATCAGGTACACACGCAGCGGAACTACATACTTATATTCTCACCTATCTAAGCATGAGAGAAGACGTCCATGCCCTAGGACGCTTCTCACTAGCAACATGATGATCATCCAGCAGCGGCGTGGTCCACACGAGATTCTTCTCGACACCTCGAGGTCTCATGTACAACCTGAGCAGCAGAAATAAACTAATACCTGCAAAAATCGTTAAACGCAAAAGTGAGCATAAGGCTCAGCAAGACTGACCCGTCTCACTAGACATATGCAAGATAAAGTCTAACCATAGTTAAGGAATAGCATAAATAGTCTCGCCTATAAGTGGATCCTTATAATCATGATTTAAGTAGCAAATGACATTCTTCAGGCACAGCACATCATAAACTCCACAATCAAACAAGAAACGCTTTGTCGATGATATGTCATGCCCAAAGCACATAATGCTATTACAGATAAAGTATTTGGATACTGTAAAATTTTAATTGTGCTATCTCTAATCCATAAAAGTTGCAATACAATAATAATCATGACAACAATTTCATAATAATTCCATTACTCTTTATTACTACGTCATGGCGCAGTGAACAAGCGGTACTCAAATAACCGCGAGGGATGGTGATTGCAATCAGGACACACCCGAATAAAACGTCACGTACACCCGTTCCTAAGGAGCGTGTCGTGCTCCTCACCACATCATACGCAGCCACCTTTCACAAGAGAACTCAAACACCTAACAGGTCCCACCATCGCGGGCATAAGGTTCTCGCACAGAGTGTGTCTGTGCCCGCTGGCGAATTTACACCTTACTACCGCTATGCCTCGACATCTAAGTTATCAATTTACATTGGTTTCTTGGATTCCGTATGCCCAGTATGCATTCGGTACTGTTCAAACTTGTCCAGCAGGGCCGGACACGGATCGGTCCTCAATAGACACAAGTAGGGCTACGCACGTGAGACCACGTCTCGTTGCATCCTACCCGCTACTCGGTCTCAATTTCACATTTATAAACCATTCTTTGATTCAATTCATCCCGTGTGATTAAATCCTATCTCGCGAGTAGATTCCAACTACTCGACTTCTACCGGATTCCTATAAACATTAGCATGGCATTGTCTACTCGTCATGCTCTAGACCTACCCAATACTCCATGGGATTTGTGTGTCATGCAAGTGGAGTAACAAGCATCTTAGCCCTAATGCACACAGTTCATCCTAGACATAAGTGATAAAAATAAAAAATTTGAAATAGCACTTAAATGTAAACGAGGGCTTGCCTTAATTTGTGACTCGATTAAATGTCAATATTCAGTGGTCTTCCTCCAGAGATTCCGCCAAGGAACTTCAAGACGGGCACCCTGGCCTTCTCCTCCAAGCGAAGCACCTCGTCGATCATCTCCATCACATTTCCTATTGACATGAGTATGCATATAAAGAAATATTGTAATATAATAATAGATTCAATAGGGTTCTATACACCTTAAGAAGGAGAAGCTTGACTAGGAGGGACAGACATGTCTCTGTTCTGAGGAGAAACAGAGGATGAGTCAAGGTGGACATACTAGTGTGGAGGTATGAATTGAAAACTGCAATGTCAGCACACATTGCAACTTAGCAATCAACACTTGGAGCTATGCCACATAAGATTGATAAGACTCATTGGTGAAGAAGTGTTCGACTGAATAGTGTAAGAACGACAAAGGGATCAAGGTGAAACATATCACGATTAGTGTATGAGATGACTATGCAACGCATAATATTGAAACTACGGAATAAATCTTATGACTAAAGAATTGAAGTCGTCTAATGACTAAAAGACGATCTACAATGTTTCTAAGGACTTAGGAGGAACTTATTATTGTTTATCCTTAAGTGTTCTAAGATTCTTACTCTACATTACCTTCATGTTGTAAGGAATCAATTCTAAGCTTCCTATAAACTACAGAACACTGGATCATCTAAATTCTTGTGGTTCCTATGATGATAACGACTATTAACCAATCTACCAGATTTAGATGGACCCAGCTTAACGTCAAAGAAGAGACATCACGAGATAGAAGTAGCTATAGGGACGAACTACGAAGTAGTCAACCCCCGTCACTAAAAAATATGTGCAGGATTCCAGAACACTAGTCGCACTACCTTGCTATCCTTATAAGCATGCTCACCTTGTTCATTTCACCGAATATCTTGGGTGTGTTCTTGATTTGGTCACTTCATCAACATTCAAAGAGCACCTTGACACATATCCTTGTCGATTGCCACCCACAACAGACCTGCATCCATAGACCAGCATTGAACGTCAACACATCTGGTTTTGCCTTGTAACCATTTCATTGAACACCCTGGCCGCAGCACTGTCTCAACCAATTCTTCACAAATCAGAGCTAACCTTGGCCTAATCATCATCGCTGTTGTGTCAACGATGTGTTCCTGCATTTCATCCATCACACACATCACTTGCCTCATTGGTTGTAAACAGGCACAGCTCGGAACGTTGCGATGATGCCATGAAGATGATAGCATCGGGAAAGCACAAGTCGAACCGGCGCAACCACGTGCACGGGCTTATCGGTGGCGCATAGATGGACTTGGAACATGCTGTAGTGATGCCGTGAGGTGGAGACAAGGCGGCGACGGCGTAAACGGTCGGTGTCATGGAGGGAACAACCATGGACGGCGATGCTGCCATTGGGCGTGGCACGTGGCAGCGGCAGGGCAGCGGAGGTGAGCAGCGGCCGGCAGTAGGGCGACGGTGCACGAGCAACAGGGCGTCGGCGACCTGTACGACATGCGCGCTGGGGCTGGAAGGGAGTTGCAGGCCGGCGGCAGCAGCGTGACCGTGGGTGGCAAGGGCGCAGCATGACGAGCAGAGACGGTCGAGATGCGGGGCAGGGAGGCGGCCGCTGGGAGGTGAGCGACGCCTGGAAGCGGCGCCGGGGACGCGTGCGGCGGCGAAGCCGCTGGCAGGTGGCCGGCGTCAGCAATAGCGGCGTGCGACCGGGACAGTGAGCAGAGGCGGCTGGGAGGTGCTGCGAGGGAAGGCAAACCGCACGGGGCAGCGCGGCGCGCGGTGGCCAGACCGGCAAGTGACAGGCACGCGACGCGTGCCACGCGAACTGGTGGTGGAGGTACTCGCCGTGGTAGGCGGAGGCACCGCGGGGGCGCGAGTTGGAGCGTTGGCTGGACAATGCGGCGCAGAGGAGCGCAGAGGGAGGCGAGCGCCGTGGCGGCTTGGGCCAAGTAGGAGGCGGCGAGCGGTGAGCAGGGAGGCGAGCCGGCAGCCAGCATGGGGCGAGCCGGTAGCCGGCGTGGGGCGAGCAGCGCGCCATGGAGCAGGGTCGTGATGAGGCGCGACCGGGGAAGAAGCAAAATATAGTTTTTGTACTGGGGATAGTCTGACCTTTGGGCCCCACCAAATGATCTTATCCTCCTCTTTTTCTTTTTTCCAGATTCAAAACCATGTTTAAATGAGCTCAATGTACAATAACATGGGGCTGGTTATTTGATATGTGGATAATCCAGTTTGTGAACCAAATTTGAGAATTTAATAAATTAAACTTCAAATTCAAATTTGAATTTGAAATACCCTAGGCTTTTGCTTTTATTATTTATCTATTTTATTTTCTAAAAAACAATAGAAATCCTAAATAATTGGCCTTAATCAATTAAGGGTTCAAAGCCCTCCATTTTACAAATTCAAACTTTAAGCTCGATTTTGTTTGGATTTTTATCCTTCGCACAGTTTGATTTTTATTTCTTACGGACCCAAATTTCTAATTGGTGCCACGAGTCGAAGTAGAGAGAGAGCACGTGGGTACAGCCGGGATCGACGATAAGGACAGCCTAAAAACTAGCTTGTTCATGAAGCATCATTGGCACACACACCGAGTCGGCTCTTGATAAGTACGAGGAGAGGAGGAAACCAAGCGGCGTTTGATGAGAGCTGACTGGTGGGCGACCCAATAAGTGGGTCCCACCCATGATATTATTCTCACTGGTCCAAACAAAAGATTAGGATGGAAGTTCTCGAAGATAATATACATTATCAATGTAGATGGGAACTCCAAGATGTTGCTCAAGTCGATGTTGGAACTTGAGTTTTAATTAACATTCGAATTGTTAATCTTTTATGTGGAATATTCCAGTTAAGGCTTTAAGTTTTAACAAGTTCCTATTTTTAGTGAACATTTGTTAACTCGCATAGTACATTTTAGTTTGGGTTTCCAAGTCCACTTTCAAATATTTAAGTTTGCATTTTTGTGTTTTTGTTCTTCCGAAAAGCGGGCTTTTACAAAACACTTTCGTGAGCTCCGAAATGAACTAAATATCTTTGATGCTCAGAAAGTGGCTTGAAAACTTGCATACCTGATGCCATGTCCAAAATCATGTTGATTGTGTTGAAAAATTATCTCTCTATTTTTCTCCGAAAAAACTATGTTAATTACTTGATCTTGGTGTATTATGGTCATAGCTTGATTGTTTTATGATTACTGATCATATTCATCAAGAATATTTGTGTGTTTTGGTCCCCTATTTTCTCTTTAAGCACCTTCGAATATATGTGATAGGTCTATAGTCTGTGGTTACCACAGACTAGTCCGCACATTGCAGACTAGTCCGTAGAGTGTCTGCTAAACCGGACTAGTCTGGTCATACAACAGACTAGTCCGATATTTCGACTCCATAACCCTTGGTCCGGCGCAACCCTAATCTCCTTCCTCCTCACAACTCCTCTCACATCCTCTCTCCTCACTCAAGTGCTCCCAAGGCAATTTGGCAAGTCCTCCATGAAATCCGCTCAAGTTTTGGTGGGATATGATCTACATTGCAAGGGGATCGAAGACCATTGACTTGTCCGCATCAAAACTCCTTCAATGCCGCAAATCGAAGGATTTCGTAAAATTTCTCTCCAAACCCTATAACCTTCGATTTTCCTTGGTTTTGTTCAAATAGCCTAGTTCTTCCTGTCAATACATGCTCCCTTGTAGTAGTACAACTAAATTGCTCCGTTTTTGCATTGAGAAACTCCATTATCCTCTTAGTTAGGGTTTGAGCAGCTGAGTATCGGACTAGTCTATTATCAGTGCGGACAAGTCCGGTACCCCGGACTAGTACGCTCCTGAGCAACATACAAGTCCGATGTTAGCTGAACAAAAACCTAATCTTCTTCAACTCAATGCCTTTCCTTGCTACCAATCCTTATCTATGTCATGTATAACCTTCTTGTCAGGACAATGTCGAGCTCAAAATATGACATCTCTGATTTCGAGGCCGAAATGGATCAAGAGACCTTGCCTCGCATTTCGACAGGCCAAGCGAAAAAGAGACAAGATCGTACTGCTGACCCCTCGCCCACCCCACCAAGGGTGCGTCGAAAGGTTTCGGCCAAGAAACCAGCTTCAAGAGCACAAGATGTGGTTATCTCTAGTTCAGCCATTCCACACCAAACTAAGGTAAAAGGCAAAGCAATTGCCTCCGTCTCGATTGGCCCCCTTGAGATGACTGCTCCAAGACGGGGGAATAGGGACCCCTCGGAGAAAAAAATTCAATGGTAAAGGAAGTGATGTGGCTTGGAAGCTGAGGAAAATTGATGCTTATAGTGATGGCAAAAAGGCACTTGATCCCATATTTTGGAGCAACTTCCATGCGAACTACTACAGTACCGTGTACCTTCAGATGAAGACTCCAATAGTCCACAACCAATGGATCGACTAGACAAACTTTGAGAGAAAGAGTTGTCAAGCCTTTGATGAAGTGGTAGAGGCAGTGGAGAGACATGGCCTCAAGGACTTGTTTGCTTTCAGGTATAACTAGAATGATGAGGTCATCACTCAATTCTTTGCGACTTGCTACTTTGAGAGTGATGAAGAAGAGAGAGTGACTTGGATGACACATGGATCCAAGTACACTATTACTTATGATGAGTTTGCTAGGCTGCTACATCTTGAGGACACCGGCAGCAATGAGATCATTATTCACAACATTAGTGTTTTGGAGAAGGACAAGATGGACTTTCTCTATGATACTCGCGTCAAGTACAATCCTCGCTCAACCAAGAACATGAAGCCTTTCTTCATGGTTCTCAATAGAGTGCTCCGAAAGACAATTGCTCCAAAGGATGGAGATGTAGGGAGTGCCCAAGTTTACTTGAGAACCTTGGAAAGTGATTAGCAAGAAGAGAAAGTTTAACATCTTCAACTACATCTGGAATGACATGGTAAACATCTCTTGCACACTGGACCGCTCCTGTGGCTATGCACCATACTTGATGTTTATGATTGAAAAAGTCATAGGAACTGAGTTTGTGAAGAATGTAGAGCATACTCCTCTAAGGCCTCAAAAGCCACCTCAAGCCTCTCTCCCATCTGCTCCCTCACTTGCCTCAAGTGAGGAACATCGAGAAAAAGATCAAGAAGATACAAGGTCATCCTCTGTCACTAGGGCCCCTCTTTCTAACAAAGGGTTAGCCAGTGGGATCATGAAGTACCTGGCAGCTATCGCTGGCTCTTGCTGCAAAACTGAGGTGAAGGTTCACAAGATGAAAAAGTCAAGAAAAGAGCAAATGAGATACATGAAAGACAATGTCAAAACTATTTGTAAAAAATTGGAGATTGAGCCTATTGGGTCTCCAGTCATCTCAGAGGACTTTGCCTCTGACTTCTCGGAGCTTCCTCCTCTTTTACCTTTCGAGCTTGCCTACTTTGTCATTGCGGGCACGATGAGTGGCTCTCACCCTCATCCTTCTCAGCCTGATGATGAAGACAACAAAAGGACCGACAGCGCAGAGTGAGCCTGCGATGATGCTTAGATCCCTCTTCTCCTTCTTTTTGGTGCCTCGATGCCAAAGGGGGAGAGATTGAGGGGGAGTCTTAGGTCCTAGCAGTAGGTTGAGAGATGAGAGCTCTATTTGTGTTTCTTTTGGGTTCTGTAATACTTTTGGTGCTATAAAACTTCAATTATGCTCTCATTATGCTTATGGACATGTGCTGTGAAATGGTGACTATGTTATGCTTATGATCAATGGTTTATGTTTGAAACTCCTATGTATGCTTGAGATTCTTGATGTCATTATGATTCTGCGTTCATCTTATTCACGTCAAGATTATTGCTAACTCACATGTAATTTTGCACCCCACCATAAAGAATGTGCATATGTCTTATGTCTACATTGCCTATTTTTCTCAAAGTTCATATGTGCACACTTTATGAAAATCTGATTTTTTATAATATTTGTGTAAATCTCAATTGGTTGTCATCAATCACAAAAAGGGGGAGATTGAAAGTGCATCTAGGCATCCCTTGTGGGTTATGGTTGATTTATGACAAATAAATGAGATCCTAACAAAATTGTTGAGATGAGCGCAGGTTTTAAAGAAAATTAGGAGGCAATCTCAAAAAGAAAGGAGATGAGGAATCAAAAGGATCAGAGCTCAAGAGCTGAAAAGAATAGTTTATTTTGTATGGAGTGTGTTGGAGAAACACACCCCAAGAGCTCAAGCAAAAGAGGTCTCATTCACTACCCAAAAACATGCACATCCGGACTAGTCTGATATCACCACGAACAAGTCCGATATGTCTCTGACTAGAAATGGACAAGTCTCCCTAGTGCGGACTTGTCCGCAAGCACTTCGGTTTACACAGCACTGGACTAGTCCGATATCTCTATGACTAATTTCAGACAAGTCCTCCATCTCCTAACTTGTCCATTAGCCCCACAATTTTTCACCACACCGAAAAAGTCCGATATCAACATGGACTAGTCTGAAACTCTCTGACTCAAATCGGACAAGTCCTCCGAGTGTGGACTTGTCCTCAATTCTACATGAGGTTCACCACACCAGACTAGTTTGAACACTTCTAGAACCCAAATCGGACTAGTCCGCAGATGTCCGGACAAGTCCGATATATCTGAACACTTAGGGTTTCCCACACGCCGCACACTGGACTAGTCCGGAGTCCACCACAGACTAGTCCGGACATCGCAAACCCTAACGGTATCTTTTGGAAAACATAGTCTAAATAGAGGTGTACGACCCTACAACCATAACACTCAATCCCCTGTGTCGTCACACCTTCCAAGAGCCCAAAATACACATCTCTCCACAGATTCTAACCCTAGAAACATCAAATCTTTGAGGATTAGCATTGATAAAAAAGGAGAGACTTGTTCCACACGATCTTGGGCTCTTGGGTTTGAATCTCTCGCACACTCTTGTTTTTTATTGCATATATTTCAAGTGTCTTTGGTGGTGTTCTTCATTGTAATTCTTGGGGAGCCCTCAACTTGTGAGAAGGCCCCTTGGACACGGTTATTTGGCCCTTTGTGGTTAGTGGAAGAGAATCGGCCTCCGTGGCGATTCGACGAGGGTAGGGTTGGTGAAGACCTGGTCCTCCATGGACTCCTCAATGTGGATGTAAGTTTCCTTCGTTGGAATCGAACCACGGGATAAAATATTGTCTTGTGCACTTTTTGTTTCATTATGTATCACATTCTAGGGTTTACATAATCATGTGTAACTCACGTTAAAAAATTGGAATTAAAGTTTATCCTTGTCATACACTGTTTCACTGTTCTAATACATCCAAGTTGCTATTTACTTTCCGCTGCATAGGGTACTAGAAGTGGAATTTTCGATTAAACTTGATCTTTCTAGTCCGCGAATACTGGACTAGTCTGCGCAGTATCAGACTAGTTCGATCTCTCTGTATTTGATCGATTTGTTAAGTGTTTCAAGATGCGACAAAAGTTCAAAAAGCCTATTCACCCCCCCCCCCCTCTAGGCTACATTCAACATCCACTTGTGAACTTAATTTATCTTGCAGACAAAATATGTTGAGTGTCTCAAGAAAAAGCATTGAGATGATGTAGATTATATAAGAGCGCCGTTGGATGTGGGTGCAGCGTACGGAGCCGGGGGAGGCGTACCGCATGGGAGGTCCGTGTAAAGATAATGATTATTTAAAGTTTAGTTACCGTCGATTCATCACATTTGTATTTTTTGTAGACTTGGATTAGGCGACGGTTAGGTGGAGATTGATTCTTATGTGGGACGAGGGTCTTCTACTTCCAGTTCGAGTCGATCCCGTGTTGCAGATGAGGAATTGAAAGAAAAAATAAGACGGTACGAGGAGATAGTGGAACAGCAACAACAGTAAATAAAGCAAATACAGATGCAGCAGATGTAGCAGCAGATGCAGTATTTGTATATGGTGCAGGTTTCTTGTAATATTAACAATTGAATTGTTTATTCATTTACAAACTGTTTCTACTTAAGATTTCACGAATAATTTCCTTCGTGTAGTTCTTGGGTCAAGGCAACACTAGAACTGAGCTCAATATGCCACTACAGCCTCAGTTCGAGATGATGTCGCAGGTAAACTACAGTTTTACTTAAGTTGGTATACTTATTACCATATTTGTGTTTTAAAGTCTGTCAGAGTGTTGATCCGGTAGTTCTCCCGGTACTACCATTGGTAGCCCGCGGAGTTTGTAGTTATGTATTGGGCGCGCAGAGATTCAAAGGACGATGTCAAATGGACACAAGGATTTATGTGGTTCGGGCCACCTGAGCGTAATACCCCACTCCAAGGGGTGTGTAGTTGTTGTATTGGGTATCAAAGCTGTCTATGGGAGGGTTCAAGAGAGCCGTCCCTTGTGTATCATCGACCAGTCCTTTTATAGTACAAGGACTGGTCGTTACACCATTAGCCTGGCCCGACATGTGGCCCTAGCGGTTACTGATGCTTAATACACAATTAATGAGATTAATTACCCTTAATAGCATGTTAACGGGCTTGATAATTCCGTTACCGGTATTAAGGGCCTTCCGATCGTGTGTCATTAATATGGTATTAACGACACTTGATCGGGTCTTGAAGTCTTTGATTGCCCCTTAAAGGTCCGAGCCGTTGGGGGTCCACCAGTCTGATTATTAAGGCTGAAGGTCCGACGTTTGGACACGTTGCAGCATTGGAGCTATCCGTCTTGGGACGGGTAGATCCGGTGTAGATGTACACGTGTTAGTACCGGAGCTTCCCACTGTCGAGGGTTAGCTCCAGGGGTGCCGCTCAACTGTTTAGCCCGGAGCTATCCCATGTGTGGGATGTAGGTCCGGTTGCAGTATACACGTGGCAGCACCAGGACTAACCATAGATGGGAGGCAGGTCCGGTCCCATATGACACGTGGGGCCTTTGCAGGTCTTCAACCCAGACAGGTGAAGTTCCTTTGGTCTTTTTGTAATCCCAAGGGGTATACGGTACGCAGGGTACCGACAGTGGCCCCCTGGGCCCACCTCTGGGAGAGACCTTTTGGATGAAGTCATTCTGCCGGAGGTGGGTCCATCCTTCGGTTTTTGAGCCGCATATTCAATGGTCTTCGGATTTTTCCGTTGGCGGTAGTTCGCATTTAAACCAACGCCGCGTGGCATATCCAGGATGCGGCGGGTGAGAACTGGGCGTGCGGATCTCACGCAATTGAAGGTCGCCAGTTCTAGATACAAACATCGTATCGGTTCCATGCGCCCTGTCAGTCCGCCGTCTTCGAGCTTCCCGCCATTCATGATGACAACCGTTCGCCTGGGGTAAGAACCTCGACTTGATCGTCGGGGTGGCCACGGGCCCCCTTGTCATTAGCAGGGTGAAGTTTTTGAATTGTATCATCGGGTCCTTCGCAGTTTCCATCCAAGCGTTGTGGGGGCTTACTTAAGAAGAAAAGCACGCACCGTTTGGGGATTCTTTACGTCTTCATTCGAACTCGTGCTCAAATCCTCCAAACTTTCGCTTGCTTTTTATCTCTCGCCCCGCTGTGCTGCGATGGAGTTGGGTCTCCGCAAGAGCCGACTAAAGACCTATGGTGAGTTGAAGAAGGTCCGGGCCCTTATGGGGTGGTCCAGTGACTTCTTCAACCATCAGGTCCGTGCCGACAAGCTTCAGTTCAAGAAGGAACACGCCGGCGACATGGTGTACTGCTCCGCGTACGCCATGGTGGGACTGATCCCACCATTCTCCACTTTTCTCTTGATGCTGCTAGAGTTCTATGGTCTGCAGCTGTACCACCTCGGTCCCCACTCCATTCTTCTGGTGTCGATTTTTGTCCATTTCTGCGAGATGTGGGTGGGCATTCCCCCCTACGTCGATCTCTTCCGCACCTTCTTCACCATCCAAACCACCGACCAGAGTGACGAGTACCTTGGCTTCTATTATTTTGTGAAGCGCAAGAAGTGCCCGTACAAGTACTTGCGGTCGTTCCCTTCTGGGAAGTGGAACGACTGGAAGAAGGATTGGATCGTCATCAGGGTGAAGGAGCATGAGAAGCTGGAGCTACCCGAAGGCCTCCCCAACGTCAACATTGAAGCTTGGAGCGAAGTTCCGGTGTTATCGGACGCCTTCAACCCTGCTCTGACCAGGATCCCCCAATGCGTGGAAGGAGGGGTGACTCCTCAGGCGGTATTTTGCAACTTCCTGGTTAACAAATGGGCTCCGCTGAAGAAGAGGGAGAGGCTTGCCTGGGCCCTCAACAGTGTGATGGACGACGACCGGATTGAGACCGGTTTGAAGTCCAATATGGAAGGCGCAACTTTAGAGTTTCACCTCAAGAAGTTCCAGCATGGCATCGATGTCGAGGGTGACGACTTGACTCCGCCGACAGCTTTTCTCCCTCTGAATATGCAGGTGGAGTTTAGCAGCGAGCTCCGGCGGAAGATGTCGGTGCTTGACGACCTTGGTGAAGTCGAGAGGCGTCCGACCACCGGGTTGGCAATCCCCAGAGCTTCCGAGGGTGGTCCCCATTCCGCCCCGAGACAGAGAGTTGAAGTCGTGGGCAAGGCAAGGAGTTGGCCGAGCCCTCGAGCCGTAAAAGGAAGCTGAAGCACTCTGATGGGAGGTCCGTCAGACCTGCTCCTTCCACAGCAGCTCCTTCTCCCCGGAGGAGAAGGTCTTCAACGGCGGCAACAACTCCATTATCAGCATCTCCTCGGGTTGCTAGGTCTGGACATACGGCTCCAGTACCAGCTGAGGGATCTGGGTCTGGAGGTCCTTCCCGGTCGAGGGGGGCCTCAACAAAAGTGACGCCAACAGCAGCAGCGAGCTCTAGGGAACCTTCTGGGGCTGGCACGCCAGGGGCAACAGGGTCTGGCGCCGAGCGTCCGGAGAAGAGGTCCTTCCCGGTCTAGCTGGAGTAGAAGCCTTCCGAGGTAAATTTTGTTTTTTTACCTCAGTTGGTTGTTTCTTGGTTGTAACCGCGTCTTGAGTTTCTTTGTCCTTCATCTGCAGTGTCCCCAAGAGAAGGATTGAAGCTCTGGCTCCCGTGACAACAACTGATGCTGTGGAGACGGAAGCTCCGACTCCAATTCCAGCGCCACCACAAGAGGTGGCTGAGGTCGCGGCAGCTCAGGCGCCGACTGTCATAGTCCTGGACCTTGACTCATCCCCAGAAGCTCCCGTGGTAGCGTCAGACCATGGGAATGAAGATGTACCAGTGGCACCAGCCCCGGAGGTTGAAGCTCTAGGTTTGGATGCTGTAATGGTGGATGCTCCAGCCTCAGAGCCGGAGGTAGCTACGATTCTGGCCCTAGAGCCGGATGTTGTTGATGCCCCGACAGTCGAGCCGGTGGTTGATGAGGCTCCGGCGGTAGAGCCGGTGGCTGATGAAGTTCCGGCACCTGAGTCACTCGTCGAAGAAGTTTCTGCGTCTGAGCCAGTTGCTGCAGAGGTGCCGGCGCCGAGCCCCTGATGGTCGAAGCACCAGCGCCTGAGCCGACGACAGAGGAGGCGCCAGCCTCGGAGCCGGAAGTGGCTTCAGCTCCGACAGGATCTTCAACACCTGCCCCGGAGGCAGTGGTCCTAGAGGAGCCCATGCCTGAGCCAGGGTGCCAAGATGAAGCTGCCGGCCCCCCGCCTGAGGGGCCAGTTGTTGATGACCATGCGGCGGGACCTTCGGAGCCAACATCGGAGGTCGAAACTTCTATTGCAGGACCTTCCTCAGCGGCGACCGAGGATATCCTGGAGGACGACCCTAGTGCAGTGGAAGCTCAGGGGACCGCTCTTGTAGAGTGGGACCCGATTTTTGTCATGGAGAACCCGCTGGAGCCAGCGGAGAGGACCCCAGCAGGTCCGGACCCAATCCCTCTGTCGTTGTCTATTAACAACGCCTTCTCTAGCCTTCGTCAAGTCCAACTGGCTTTCTACCACGATAGCAAGGCCCTCGAGGAGGAGCGCCAAACTCATAGGTGGTGGCGCAATCGGCTCCAATTCGAGACCAAGCTGGCACAGACGAGGCTGGCTGACGACAAGGAGTGGGAGAAGATGGAGAAGGTCCGGTTGGAGTACAGGGGTAAGCTGCTGGACGAGAGGGAAAGCATGGTGCGATCCCTCGACATCCAGTCTCGGGCCATCCACGAACAGGCCATAGCTACCAATAACACAGCGAATGATCGCGGGGAGAAGCTCGGCGCTACCACGACAGCCTCGTCAAGCTCCGGGAGGCCCTTGAGGAGCGGGAGAAAAAGCTCGAAGATGAAGAGCAAAAACTCCTGGAGCTGTGGGATGACCTCGTGAAGAAGGAGGAAGAGCTTACTCAGAGGCTGACTCTGGGTGACAAGAGTCTCGCGGAGCGCGCCAAGAAGTTGGATGAGCGCTGCGAGAAAGAGGAGAAGAAGGCCTGGCAGCGAGGACAAGAACTCCACAAGAGGGAGGATGAAATTGTTGCCAGGGAGAAGAAAGTGCGGGGCCGGGAGAAGGACATGGTCGACCGCCGGAACAATATCCACCTCTGGGACGAGAGCTCAACAAACTCAAAAGGCAGGTTGCTAAAAAGAATCAGTAGAACACCAAAGAGGTCGAGCGCCTTGCTTGGGAAAATTCGGAGCTTGCGTCGGCCAGAAGATCCTTGGAGGTGATGCGGAGCTTGAGGGTTATGGAGTCCCAACAAGTTTGGAATTTCCTAGGAAAAGCCAACGATGCGCTGACGCCAATGGGTTTTAGTCCCGTGCGTCCAGATGATCCAGAGCCGGAGCTGGACCAGGCGTTGCAGGCATTGAGTTCGGCAGGGAACAAGCTCACCAAGATGGGCGATGTCATCGCGGTCCAGCTGGAAACTGAGGGACAATCCCTAGCGAAGAACGTCGCAGAATACATGATGACGTGCTACACAAGCCGGTACCCTCAGTTCTCACTAGACCCGGTGCTTGAAGGCCCCATCGACGGAGAGGGAGAAGCTGCCCAAGCCAGCATATCGGAGGTTGCCCAGAAGGTCGCCTCGTTCTTCCATAGGGTCTAGGACCATCTCTTTGTAGCTCCCGCTTGTATTCTCTCTTCTTTTTCTCTAATTTTGTAATCTCTTGTCTCCAGATGAATGAAATCCAAATTTTTATGAATTTCATTTTTTGTCTTCAACACCTTTGTCTCACATGGCTCCCTGGTAGATGTACACAATTTGATTGTGAACATGTACCAAGAGAATGTAACAATTGTTGATGACTTGCGTGCTTCGAACGTAGGTCCAAAGTCTTCGATAGTAGAGGCCCTGAGGTTGTCGGAGCTTAGTAGCTCCGGCATTGACCATCATCGGAGCTTAGTAGCTCCGGCAATAGTCTCCATCAATGCGTAGAGCATCAACGGTTAGTACTCTGGAGTGTCAGAGCTTGGTAGCTCTGGCAGTGACCTCTATCAACACGCGATGTGTCGACAGCAGACCCTAATGTAGAGTCTTCCCACCATCTTTTGTTCACGTTGATGACTGGCCCCCTGGATTTGCTAGAAATTTGTAGCTCGGGCAATGTCTACTATAAATGTTTGGAACATCGATAGAGACCATCTTGGGGGGTGTCAGAGCTTTGGTAGCTCCGGCTTTATCCACCATCATCATAGAACCATTATTTTTCCTATCTATAACTCAACTGGGACTTACTATTCCCTAGAAAGTTTTAGGTCGAACACAATTCTAAATAAAATCAAGTGCAGTACCTTGTTTCCTTCAGGTCTGATCGTTCCTGGACTCGCCTTACTTTGGCCTGCCGGGTGTAGGTAGAGTGGCATACTTAGGGTGCATGACCAGGCTAATTCGATAGCACACTCCGGCCCTAGATTGGCTTGGTAGCATTCAGACGAGTAGGCCATTAACAATGTTTGGACCTGGAAGAGTAGACAATGCAACTCGAATTGTACATGAACTGGTCGAGCTAAATTTTCTTAAGAATTGCACAACTGTGTTATTGAAAAGAAAGAGAAAAATAAAAAATATTGAGCCTATACAAAATAAATACATGTGGAGTCCGTTTTCACACAATGATGTATTTCATTAGAGGTCCGGGGTACAGGCGAAACAAGTACACTCTTAGGGTACGGAACCAGACAAAGTGTGTTTTGTTTCTCGTTTGACCCAAGGTATCTAGCTATACTTTTAGTTTTGATATTGTGACAAGTGTTGCCTGAACTTTGCGGACCTTCCAGGGAAGGTCCGGCTGTTCTCCCGAAGGAGCTACCTGACATTGTACAATGACTCTATAACATACATCACATGTAACTACAGACTCACCTCTGTGATGTTAAGCGTAGAACTTACCGAGGTGCTCAATGTTGCAAGGATTTGGGAGAGGTGTCCCATCCTCGGTTGCCAAGCGAACGAATCCGGGACGGGATACTTTGATCACTCGGAAGGGTCCTTCCCATCTGGGGGGAAGTTTGTTTAACCCTTCTCTGGATTGTATTCTCCGTAGAACCAGATCGCCTTCCTCGAGTTGTCGGCTGTGAACATGCTGTTGGTGATAGCTCCGAAGAGCTTGGCGGTATCGGGCATTACGAACAACTGCTCGGCACCTTCCCTCTTCAAGGAGGTCAAGGTCTTCACGCCGGAGCTGGTCCTGCGTGGCATCGTCAAAGGTCCGGACCCGGAGCGACCCCAAGGTGATTCCCGGAGGAGCGACTGCTTCACCTCTGTACACCTGGAAGAAGGGTGTCTCTCCAGTTGACCGGTTTGGAGTTGTCCTGTTGGCCCATAGTGTGGGCGGAAGCTCTTCGATCCAGTTGGCTCCATGTTTTTTCAGGCGCTCTTATGTGCGAGTCTTGAGTCCTTTTAGGATTTCTGCATTTGCTCTCTCGGTCTGGCCATTGCTTGTCGGGTGAGCTACGGAAGCGTAGCTGACTTGGATGTCGAGGTCTTCGCAATATCCTTGGAATGCAGAGCTTGTGAACTAGGTCCCATTATCAGTTATGATTTTGTTTGGGACTCCAAATCTACATACGATGGACTGCAAGAAGTCATAGCTGATTGCTTGTTTATTGTCACAACTGGAGTTGCTTCCGGGCATTTGGTGAATTTGTCAATGGCAACGTACAGGAACTTGTAACCCCCTGATGGCTCTTGGGAAAGGTCCAAAGATATCCATCCCCCACACAGCGAAAGGCCATGTAGGAGGTATCATTTGTAGAGGCTGAGCTGGTGTATGAATTTGCTTTGCATGGAACTGGCATGCTTCGTATTTCTTCACTAGCTCAGTTGCATCCTGGAGCGTTGTAGGCCAGTAGAAGCCATGACGGAAGGCTTTACCAAGCAGCGTGCGGGAGGACGCATGGTTCCCACACTCGCCTCCATGGATTTCCGCGAGGAGCTCGCAACCTTCTTCCCTTGTAATGCACCGCATTAGGACGCCGTTGGCACCGCGCCGATAGAGATCCCCTTCTACCAGCGTGTATTTTTTAGCCAATCTGACTATTCGGTCAGTGGATACATTATCTTCGAGAAGGAAATTGTCTTTCAAGTAGCTTCGGATCTCTGAGATCCATGCATCAGAACTAGCTTGAGGATTTGAGTCTTGCGTGTTGGGTTGGTCGGAGTTCCTGCAGCACCTACGACCCTTGATGGACGCCATGGTAATAGGGCCATCGGGACCGCTAGCTTCGAGGTGCTGGTCTAGCCCCCTTCGCTCAGTTCGGCAGGCTGAGTTGTACGTTTAGACAACCTCTGGACGAAGGTTTCGTCGGTAGCCGGAGCCCCGGTTGAAGATTTTGTCGAGAGTTCATCAGCTTCAGCGTTGTTGAGACGCTGGACATGGCAAAGATCCAGGACGTCGAAGTCCTTCTGAAGCTTCTAGACCTCAAGTAGGTATGCTGCTAGTTGAGGGTTGTTGCAGCAACATTCACCTTTGACTTGTTTTACAACAAGTTGTGAATCACCCTTTACCAACAGTTGCTTGACACCATACGATAGTAACACCTTGAGTCCATAAATTAGTGCTTCATACTCTGCCATGTTGTTGGTAGCCTTGAAGTCAAGGTGCACCATGTATTTAACCTTCTCCTTGGTAGGAGCGAGGAGAAGGACTCCAGCTCCGGCCCTGTTCTATTGCACGGAGCCGTCGAAGTATAGAGTCCAGTGAGGCTCAGTGAAGACCGGAACCTTGGGTTCCGACTTTTGCTCACTGGGGCCCCCAGGATTTTATGGAGAGGGGGTCCATTCCTCCACGAAGTCCGCCAGAGCTTGACTCTTGATCGCTTGTCTTGGGACGAATTCCAGATCGAACTCGGCCAGTTCTGCCGCCCACTTTGCAATATTCCCTGTAGAGTTGGGATTATGCAAGATTGCACGCAGCGGATAAGAAGTTATCTCTAAGATATTGTGAGCTTGGAAGTAGTGTCGAAGCTTCCTAGAGGCAATAAGAACTGTGTAGAGCAGCTTATGCACCTCCAGATACCGAGTCTTGGCGTCATGGAGTACATTGCTGATAAAGTACACTGGGCGCTGGACCGTCCGGACCCTCCCGAAGGGGCCTGGAGCTTCCTCCTCATCTACCCGGACCCTCCCAGAGGGGTCCAGACCTTGTTCGGGGACCTCTCGGTGCCGGATGGAGGTACCTGGAGCTTCTTGTGAAGTGAGCCGGAGCTTCCCGGAGGTGTTCAAATCTTGTTGCTCAGCAGTAGTGACTCCTTCATTTGAAGGAGAGGGATCCTCCGGAGTCTCTCCTTGAGGATCTGGGTCTGGGAGCTGGGACCCAGACTCGACTTCAGGTAGCTCCGAACCCTCTCGAAGGGGTCTGTATCCCTGAACTGGAGATGGTTCTGGCCTTTCTGCAACCAGGACCATGCTGACAACTTCGTCAGTTGCCGAAATGTAAAGCAGGAGTGGCTCACCAGGGTTCGGAGCTACCAAGGTTGGTAGGGTGGTGAGGAGCTGCTTCAGCTCCTGGAATGCCTTCTCTGCTTCTTCAGACCATTGGAATGGTCTGGGTTTCCTCAACAGCTTGAAGAAGGGTAGCTCCCGTTCTGCCAGTCTTGAGATGAACCCGCTGAGGCAGCTACACACCCAGTCAGCTTCTGGACGTCCTTGATGCGGGCTGGTGGCCGCATATCTTCAATGGCTTTCATCTTCGTCGGATTTGCTTCTATTCCTTGGTGATTCACCAAGAAACCAAGAAGTTTTCCGGAGCTAACCCCGAAGACACACTTGTTCGGGTTCAGCTTCATGCGAGTGACTCGCAACTTGTCGAAGACAGCTTGCAAGGTGTCAAGGAACAACTCCTTGTTTTTAATCTTGATGACGATGTCATCGATATACACTTCCACTACGTCTCTGATGAGCTCTCCATGAGTTTTATACATAGCTCATACAAATGTTGAAGAAGCATTCTTGAGACCAATTGGCATGGCAGTATAGCAATATAATCTATCTACCGTGATGAATGAGGTATGCTCTTCATCTTCCTTGGACATTCTGATTTGATGGTACCAAGAATATGCGTCTAGGAAACACAGTAATTCGCACCCGGAGGTGGAATCCACTATCTGATCTATTCTAGGTAGTGGGAATGGATGTTTTCGACATGCCTTATTCAGTGTAGTATAGTCGATACACATCCGAAGCTTCCCGCCGGCCTTGGGTAAAACGACTGGGTTTGCCAACCATTTTGGGTGGAAGACTTCTCGGATGAATCCAGCTTCGAGCAACTTCTTCACTTCTTGTCATATAAAGTTATGTCGCTCTACTGATTGCTTCCGAGGCTTCTGATGTACAGGCCGAGCGTCAGGATAGATCTTCAGATTATGCTCGATCACTTCCCTAGGGTTCCAAGGCATTTGTGACGACTGCCAGGCAAACACGTCGACGTTAGCCCGAAGGAAAGTGAGGAGCGCGAGTTCCTATTTGTCATTCAGACCTCCCGATATACGGGTGGTATGAGCGGCGTCGGAACCGATTTGGACGACTTTGACGGGAATGTCGGTGTCGCCGCTTGGTTGCACGTGAGGTACAGAGTTTGATCCTCGATGACGAATGCTTGGGGGTTTCGGAGCTTGCTCCTTTCCGGATTCTTCCTCCTGCACTGTAGCAAGTGCGTGGAGTTCTTCCAAAGCTGTTACTCCTACGGTGCGATCTCCACAGATTCGGAGAACACCGGCTAGTGTTGGCATCTTCAACACCAAGTAGCCATAGTGAGCAGCAACCATGAACTTGTATAAGGCTGGTCTGCCCAGAATGGCGTTGAAGGGTAAGTTGATCTGCGCCACGTCGAAGACCAACTTCTCAGTGCGGTAATTCTCCCGGGTCCCGAAGGTCACCGGAAGAGTAATTGCATCGAGTGGGGTTATGGCCCCCAGAGCTACTCCGGAGAAAGGTCGAGAGGGGAGAAGGTCCAAAGGTCGGAGCTGAAGCTTGACAAAAGCTTCGAAGCTTATGAGGTTCAGCCCCAAACCTCCGTCCACCATCACATGGTGGAGTTGAATGTTGTTGATGGTCGGAGATACGATCAATGGGAGTTGGCCAGCTCTGATCATATTCCGAGGGCAGTCCGAAGCATCGAAAGTGATGGCAGTGTCTATCCACTTCCGATGCGGCTCCGCCCTGGCGGTGGGAGCTACTGAGACCATGTACCACAGCATGGTCTTGAGGACTCGACGGGAGGTAATGTCCAACAAACCACCAAAGATGGTGTTCATGGTTTTCCGACGTTTGTTGTCAGAGACGTTGGAATCGTCGTTGATGGAGGTGTGAACAGCCTTCAAGACTTTTTTATGGTCCTGGAAGCCTAACTCCTCTTAAGACGGAGCTTCGTCAACTTTCTATTTTCCTTCCCTTTGACGGAAAGGAACTTCTTCTCGGAACTTGTTGTAGTGCTCGGCCAGGTTCTGGACCTCACGGCAGCCTTCCAAGTTGTGGCTGTTTGACTTGTGTATAGAACACCACATCTTGGAGCTGCCTCCGTCTTCAGACGACGGCCGAGGTCGTTTTTTGGGGCGTGGCCCCTGGCCACCCGGAGCTGCAGCAGTTGCGGCTGTAGGTGTGCCGGTCGACAGCTTCTTCTTGCCGTTGGACTTTTTCTTCTTCTTACCACTACCGGAGGTAGTGGCTTCACCCTTGGAGAACTTTTAGTTGTCCTCCGGAGGTGGTTGGGAGTGCATTTCACGGCCCTCCGCAGCTTTGGCGCATTTGTCTGCCAAGCTGAAGAGCTCCATGACGCTGGTGATCTCCTTGGTCGCCAGCTTCTCCAGCATCTTCTTGTCTCTTACGCCATGTCTAAATGCCATAATAACAGAGGTGCTGGAGATAGAAGGAATAGTGTTTCGTACCTGGGAGAACCTCTGGAAGAAAGATCGCAGGGATTCTGCCCCCTTCTGCTTGACAACAAAAAGGTCCAGTTCGGTGCCTGGTCGGGTGTATGAGCTCCCGAAATTGGCAGTGAACTGTTGGCCTAATTCTGCCCAACTGTTGATGGAGTCGGGCGGAAGGCTCATGAATCAGGACCTGGCTGGGTTCCCAGTCAAAGCCATGAAGAAGTAGTTGGCCATTACGGCCTCGTTGCCTCCGGCCGCAAGAATTGCAGTGGAGTAAATATGGAGAAACTCGGCGGGATTGACAGTCCTGTCAAATTTCTCCGGCAGGTGAGGCTGGAACTTTTGTGGCCATCTGACCATGCGTAGGTGCACGGCCAGAGCAGAACATCCTCTTCCTACTCCCTCGAGAGCAGGACTGTCTCGAGCCTCTCGCCTTTCACGAGCACGCTCGATATGGACACGGCCGTCCTATTGGCGGTAACGGCGATCAAGATCCCCCCGGAGGTCGTGAGTTGAAAGCCTGGTTACCGTATGAGTGTGTCGCACCCCGGAAGGCAGCGACGTCACTTGTTGAGATGCAGCACGCGCCTATGTTGGGAAGCGTGCAGACCAAGTCTACCCGACATAGTCCGATGCTGCGATGGGGCCCGCCCCGAGGGGGGAGGACCTTGGTTGTTGATGCGATCGGCTACTGCTGCAACCAAGTGTTCCACATTAGCCCTCCACTGCTCCATTGCACAATGGGATGCACCTGGATGTGGTGGGCGTTGGAGAAGAGCACGCACGGCTTGGAGCTCATGTTCAGGGTTGTTATTTACTGATGCCGTGACCGACGCAGATGCCCCATCCCACTGTTCGGCTTGCTTTGCCGGTGCAGATGGCGGCAGTGGAGGCATGACTCCTGCTGGAGCCACAGCACCTACCCGCTGCTGCACATTGGAGGGATTGCCTCCAGCAGGTTGCACTGCAGGGTTGCCGTTGGACGATCCAGCAGCAGAGTTCACCATCTTCGAATCTCGAGCGCCCCTACCTAGCGCACCAGCTGTCGGAGTGTTGATCCGGCAGTTCTCCCAGTACTACAATTGGTAGCCCGCGGAGTTTGTAGTTCGGTATTGGGCGCGCAAAGATTCAAAAGACAATGTCAAATGGACACAAGGATTTACGTTGTTCGGGCCGCCTAAGCGTAATACCCTACTCCACGGGGTGTGTAGTTGTTGTATTGGGTATCAAAGCTGTCTATGGGAGGGTTCAAGAGAGCTGTCCCTTGTGTATCATCGACCAGTCCTTTTATAGTACAAGGACCGGTCGTTACACCATTAGCCTGGACCGACATGTGGCCCTGGCGGTTACTGATGCTTAATACACAATAAGTGAGATTAATTACCCTTAATAGCATGGTAACGGGCTTGACAATGTCGTTACCGGTATTAAGGGCCTTTCGATCGTGTGTCATTAATATGATATTAATGACACTTAATCGGGTCTTGAAGTCTTTGATTGCCCCTTAAAGGTCCGAGCCGTTGGGGGTCCACCAGTCTGATTGTTAAGGCTGAAGGTCCAGCGTTTGGACATGTGGCAGCATCGGAGCTATCCGTCTTGGGACGGGTAGGTCCGGTGTAGATGTACACGTGTCAGTACTAGAGCTTCCCTCTGTCGAGGGTTAGGTCCGGGGGTGCCGCTCAAGTGTTTAGCCCGGATCTATCCCATTTGTGGGATGTAGGTCCGGTTGTAGTATACACGTGGCAGCACCAGGACTAACCATAGATGGGAGGCAGGTCTGGTCCCGTATGACACGTGGGGCCTTCGCAGGTCTTCAACTCAGACAGGTGAGGTTCCTATGGTCTTTTTGTAATCCCAAGGGGTATACGGTACGTAGGGTACCGACAAAATCAGTAACTGAAATTTTTTACTTTATGCAGTTCTTCCCTCAAGGTGGCTTTGGATCGCAGTTCGGTATGCCTCGTCCGATGCAGCCCGGACAACAAGTTGGCTCTTCTTCACAGGTATAACCGCATTTCTTATTAACTGGACTTATAGTACAAAATACAAATCATATTTGTGTCAGGGTTCCCAGAGTGGTCAAGCCTATCCTCCACATTAGGGATTCATGTCAATGTTGGCCCCTGGATTGCAGCCTTATTCAGGTGTTCTCCTATCGTTGCCTTTCGCTTTGGGGCATAGTCAACCATCAACACCTCTGGATGCCGCAGCGGTATGATTACTATATCATTAGCTCTAATGAAAGTGTAGCTTAATTTGAACAATACTTAGCGACTTATTCAATGACATAGTTGGTAATACCTTTAAGTCAATTGCACATGTGAGTCGGGCACTTGTGAACTTCTAATGCAAAGTTAACTTTTAATTGTTTCTCGTAGGGTTCCTCTCATGGTTGCGATGATTTCCTCAATTTGAACGCCGGAGGTGCAAGTGGTGGAGGTTCGAACAATGACATGGAAGCGTATTAATCTTCACAATGGTCCTTTGGAGTAATTTGGATGTGAACTCAATGTTATATCAAAGTTAGTTGTTGTATGGCTATGTGAACTCATTGTTTTGTTGTGTTTTGCATTGTCGTTATACTTGCTGTTGTGTTGAACTGTTTTATATATCATTGTTTTATTGTGTTTTGCATTGTTGGAGCTAAATGGATTTGGCTTGTTGAAACATTTGCCTACTGTTGAATGGATTGTATGGAACTGAATGTATTGTATGGGATTGTGGCCTGTATACTGGCCGGGAGGCTCCACTCCCGTGGAGGCAGTGAAAATAGTCGTTGTTTTTTTTAAAAGCCATTAAGGCCATCGGTGTGGACCAAGCCGACGGCCAAAATTGCCATATGGCCGTCGGTTTTGCGCCAAAACCGACGACTTTATGGCCCCCCAGGCGCACACGTGTACACCTGATGGCCGTCGGTGCGCTCGAGGGGCCGACGATTTTAAGCCAAGTAAAGTTGGGAGGCCCGCGAGCCGATGCCTTTATGGCGTTATGACCGTCAGTGTGGACAGGCCGACGGACGTAATTGATTTTCAAACTAAAGGTGTCGGTGTGGCCAGACTGACGGCTTTAAGTGCCTAAAGTCATCGGCACCGACGGCTATAAAGCCCTAAGAATGTTGAGCAACATTCGACGGCTATGGTTGTCGGTAGGCCGGCGATCTTAAGGTAAACTCGTTGGTCACTGTAGCTTACCGACGGCGATAAGGTCGACATTTCTTTACGTGTTTCCTGTAGTGTATTGAGCAAATAAGTATCAAACGAATGCTTACGGGTTCGTTTACAAAAGGACTTCCACTCAATGTGTTAAGTTAACACATAGCTTGCTTGGGTTTAAGGAAGATCCTTTTGTTTCTTAGTTACTAAGGGGTCAAAACTAAGTATAAGGTCATTTATAGGTGTAATACGTATCGTGGTCTTCGATTCAAGAAGTACATAAATGGTTGCTTTTATGCGTCGTGCTCTATATGTCGAGCATGAAGAAATAGACATTAAGTTTAGTATTAGGTAAGTAAGTTTGAGTCCAAGATTCGAAAATGGTGAACTCTTTTGCTGGATCGTCCAACGGCAACCCTGTTGGATCTTCGAATTCGTCCCAAGACAAGCGATCAAGAGTAAAGCTCTGGCGGACTTCGTGGCGGAATGGACCCCCTCTCTATCAAATCCTTGGGGCCCCAGTGAGCAGAAGTCGGAACCCAAGGTTCTGGTCTTCACTCAGCCTCACTGGACTCTATACTTTGACGGCTCCGTGCAGAAGCAGGGGGCCAGAGCTGGAGTCCTTCTCCTCGCTCCGACCGGGGAGAAGGTTAAATACATGGTGCACCTTGACTTCAACATGGCGGAGTATGAAACACTAATTTATGGACACAAGGTGGCACTATCGTATGGTGTCAAGCAGATGTTGATAAAGGGTGATTCACAACTTGTTGTAAAACAAGTCAAAGTTGAATGTTGTTGCAACAACCCTCAACTAGCGGCATACCTACTTGAGGTCCAGAAGCTTCAGAAGGACTTCGATGTCCTAGATCTTTGCCATGTCCAGCGTCTCAACAACGCTGAAGCTGACGAACTCTCAACGAAAGCTTCAATCGGGGCTCCAGCTCCCAATGGAACCTTCGTCCAGAGGTTGTCTAAACCTACAGCTCAGCCTGCCGAACTAAGCGAAGGGGGCAAGAACCGCACGCTGGTTGGTAAAGCCTTCCGGCATGGCTTCTACTGGCCTACAGCGCTCCAGGATGCAACTGAGCTAGTGAAGAAATGTGAAGCATGCCAGTTCCATGCAAAGCAAATTCATACACCAGCTCAGCCTCTACAAATGATACCTCCTACATGGCCTTTCGCTGTGTGGGGGATGGATATCTTGGGACCTTTCCCAAGAGCCGTTGGAGGTTAAAAGTTCCTGTACGTTGCCATTGACAAATTCACCAAATGGCCGGAGGCAACTCCAGTTGTGACAATAAACCAGCAATCAGCTATCAACTTCTTGCAGTCCATCGTATGCAGATTTGGAGTCCCAAACAAAATCATAACTGATAATGGGACCAAGTTCACAAGATCTGCATTCCAAGGATATTGCGAAGACCTCGGCAGCCAAGTCAGCTACGCTTCTGTAGCTCACCCGGCAAGCAATGCCCAGGCCGAGAGAGCAAATGCAGAAATCCTAAAAGGACTCAAGATGCGCACATACGAGCGCCTGAAAAAACATGGAGCCAACTGGATCGAAGAGCTTCCGCCCACACTGTGGGCCAACAGGAGAACTCCAAACCGGTCAATTAGAGAGACACCCTTCTTCTTGGTGTACGGAGCTGAAGCTGTCCTTCCTCTAGAAATCCCTTTGGGTCGCTCCGGGTCCGGACCTTCGACGATGCCACGCAGGACAAGCTCCGGCGTGAAGACCTTGACCTCCTTGAAGAGGGAAGGTGGCGAGCAGATGTTCGGAATGCCCGATACTGCCAAGCTCTTCGTCACTATCACAAACGTCATGTTCACAGCCGACAGCTCGAGGAAGGCGATCTGGTGCTACGGAGAATACAATCCAGAGAAGGTTAAACAAACTTTCCCCCAGCTGGGAAGCACCCTTCCGAGTGATCAAAGTATCCCGTCTCAGATGCGTTCGCTTGGCAACCGAGGATGGGACACCTCTCCCAAATCCTTGGAACATTGAGCACCTCCATAAGTTCTACGCTTAACATCACGGAGGTGAGTCTGTAGTTACATGTGATGTATGTTATAGATTCATTGTACAGAGTCGGGTAGCTCCTTCGGGAGAACAGCCAGACCTTCCCCGGAAGGTCAGCAAAGTTCAGGCAACACTTGTCACAGTCTCAGAACTAAATGTGTAGCTTGCTACCTTGGGTGAAACGAGAAACAAAACACACATAGCCTGGTTCCGTAACCTAAGAGTGTAGTTGTTTCCCCTGTACCCCAGACCTATAATGAAAGACATCATTGTGTGAAAACAGACTCCACGTACATTTATTTTGTACAGGCTCGATATTTTTTATTTTTCTATTTCTTGTCTATAACAAAGTTGTGCAATTCTTAAGAAACTTTAGCTCGACCAGTTCATGTACAATTCGAGTTGCATTGTCTACTCTTCCAGGTCCAAACATTGTTAATGGCCTACTCGTTTGAATGCCGCCAAGCCAATCTAGGGTCGGAGTGTGCTATCGACTTAGCCTGGTCATGCACCCTAAGTACGCCACTCTACCTACACCCCGGCAGGTCGAAGTAAGGCGAGTCCAGGAACGATCGGACCTGAAAGAAACAAGGTTGTGCACTTGATTGTATTTAGAATTGTGTTCGACCTAAAACTTTCTCTGGAATAGTAAGTCGCAGTTGAGTTATAGATAGGAAATGGATTTTACTATTTTTCTTGGCTTCAGTGTGCAGGAAAAATAAAGGTTCTATGATGATGGTGGATAAAGCCGGAGCTACCAAAGCTCCAACACCCCCCAAGACGGTCTGCTGTCGATGTTCCAAACATTGATAGTAGACATTGTCGGAGCTACAAAGTTCTACCAGATCCAGGGGGCCAGCCGTCAATGTGAACAAAAGATGGTGGGAAGACTCTACAGTAGGGTCTGCTGTCGACACACCGAGTGTTGACAGAGGTCACTGCTGGAGCTACCAAGCTTCGATACCCCAGAGGACTAACTGTCGATGCTCTACGCGTTGATGGAGACTGCTGTTGGAGCTACTAAGCTCCGACGATGGTCAATGCCAGAGCTACTAAGCTCCGACAACCTCAGGGGGCCTCTACTATCAAAGACTTCGGACCTACGTTCGAAGCATGCAAGTCTTCAACAATTGTTATAGTCTCTTGGTACATGTTCACAATCAAATTGTGTACATCTACCAGAGGGCCAAGTGAGACAAAGGTGTTGAAGACAAAAAATGAAATTCATAAAAATTTGGATTTCATTCATCTGGAGTCAAGAGATTACAAAATTGGAGAAAAGGAAGAGAGGATACAAGCGGGAGCTAAAAAGAGATGGTCGTAGACCCTATGGAAGAACGAGGCGACCTTCTGGGCAACCTCCGATACGCTGGCTTGGGCAGCTTCTTCCTCTCCGTCGATGGGGCCTTCAAGCACCGGGTCTAGTGAGAACTGAAGGTCCCGGCTTGTGTAGCACATCAGCATGTATTCTGCGATGTTCTTCGCTAGGGATTGTCCCTCGGTTTCCAGCTGGTCCGCGATGACATCGCTCATCTTGGTGAGCTTGTTGCCTGCCGAACACAATGCCTGCAACGCCTGGTCCAGCTCCGGCTCCGGATCATCCGGACGCACGGGACTAAAACCCATTGGCTTCAGCGCATCGTTGGATTTTCTCAGGAAATCCCAAACTTGTTGGGACTCCACAGCCCTTGAGCTCCGCATCTCCTCTAAGGATCTTCTGGCCGATGCAAGCTCCGAATTTTCACGGGCAAGGCGCTCGACCTCTTTGGCGTTCTGCTGAATCTTTTCAGCAACATGTCTTTCGAGTTTGTTGAGCACCTCCTCCTGGAGGTGGATCTTGTTCCGGTGGTCGACCAGGTCCTTCTCCTGGCCCCGCACTTTCTTCTCCCTTGCAGCAATTTCATCCTCCCTCTTGTGGAGGTCCTGTCCTCGCCGCCATGCCTTCTTCTCCTCTTTCTCGCAGTGCTCATACAACTTCTTGGTGCGCTACACGAGACTCTTGTCACCAAGAGTCAGCCTCTGAGTAAGCTCTTCCTCCCTCTTCATGAGGTCATCCCGTAGCTCCATGAGTTTTTGCTCTTCATCTTCGAGCTTTTCTCCCGCTCCTCAAGGGCCTCCCGGCGCTTGACGAGGCTATCGTGGATAGCGCTGAGCTTCTCCCCGCGATCATTCAATGCGTTATTGGCAGCTATGGCCTATTCGTGGATGGCCCAGGACTTGTTGTCGAGGGATCGCACCATGCTTTCCCTCTCATCCAGCAGCTTACCCCAGTACTCCAACCGGACCTTCTCCTTCTTCACCCACTCCTTGTCGTCAGCTAGCCTTGACTGCGCCAGCTTGGTCTCGAATTGGATCCGATTGTGCCACCTCCTAAGAGTTTGGCACTCCTCCTCGAGGGCCTTGCTGTCGTGGTAGAAAGCCAGCTGGACTTGATGAAGGCTGGAGCAGGCGTTGTCAATAGACAACGACAGAGGGATTGGGTCCGGACCTGTCGGGGTCCTCTCAGCTAGCTCCAGCGGGTTCTCCGTGACAAAAATTGGGTCCCACTCTACAAGAGCGATCCCCTGAGCTTCCACGACACTAGGGCCGTCGTCCGGGATAGCCTCGGCCGCCGCCAAGGAAGGTCCTGCAATAGAAGTTTCGACCTATGGAGTTGTCTCCGAAGGTCCCGCTGCCAGGTCATCAACAACTGGCCCCTCAGGCGGGGGGACGACAGCTTCATCTTGGCACCCAGGCTCAGGCGTGGGCACCTCCGGGACCACTGCCTCCAGGGCAGGTGTTGAAGATCCTGCCAAAGCTGAAGCCACTTCCAGCTCTGACGCTGGCGCCTCCTCCGTCGCCGGTCAGGCGCTGGTGCTTCGACCATCAGGGGCTCGGGCGCCGGCACCTCTGCAGCACGCGGCTTAGGCGCAGGAACTTCTTCAACGACTGACTCGGGCGCCGGAACTTCATCAGCCACCGGCTCTACCGCCGGGGCCTCATCAACCACCAGCTCAACTGTCGGGGCTTCAACAACATCCGGCTCTAGGGCCGGAATCATAGCTACCTGTGGCTCTGAGGCCGAAGCATCCACCATTACAGCATCCAAACCTGGAGCTTCAACCTCCGGGGCTCGTGCCGCTAGTACATCTTCATTCCCGTGGTCCGGTGCTACCACGGGAGCTTCTAGGGATGAGTCGAGGTCCAGGACCACGACAGCCGGCGCCGGAGCTGCCGCGACCTCAACCACCTCTTGTGGTGGCGCTGGAATTGGAGTCGGAGCTTCTGTCTCCATAGCATAAGTTGTTATTGCGGGAGCCTGAGCTTCAGTCCTTCTCTTGGGGACACTTCAGATGGAGGATGAAGAAACTCAAGACACAGTTACAACCAATAAACAACCAATTGAGGTAAAAACAAAATTTACCTCAGAAGGCTTCCACTCCAGCTAGCGCAGAACCTCTTCCCCGGACGCTAAGCGCCGGACCCTGTCGCCCCTGGCGTGCCAACTTCGGAAGGTTCCTCGGAGCTCGCTGTTGCTGCCGGCGTCACTTTGGTTGAGGCCCCCCTCGACCGGTAAGGACCTCCGGACCCAGAGCCCTCAGCTGGTACTGGAGCCGTATGTCCAGAGCTAGCAACCCGAGGAGATGTCGATGCTGGAGTACTTGCCGTCGTTGAACACCTTCCCCTCCGGGGAGAAGGAGCCGTTGTGAAAGGAGCAGGTCTGATGGACCTCCCGTCAGATTGCTTCAGCTTCCTTTTACGACTCGAGGGCTCGGCCAACTCCTTGCCCTTGGCCACGACTTCAACTCTCTGTCTCGGGGCGGAAGGGGGACCACCCTCGGAAGCTTCGGGGGTCGCCAACCCGGTGGTCGGATGCCTCTCGACATCAACAAGGTCGTCAAGCACCGGCATCTTCTATTGGAGCTCCCTGTTAAACTCCGCCTCCATGTTTAGAGGGAGGAAAGCCGCCGGCGGAGTCAAGTCATCACCCTCGACGTCGATGCCGTGCTGGAACTTCTTGAGGTGAAACTCCAAAGTTGCGCCTTCCCTGTTGGACTTCAAACCGGTCTCGATCCGGTTATCATCCATCACACTGTTGAGGGCCCAGGCAAGCTTCTCCCTCTTCTTCAGTGGAGCCCATCTGTTAACCAGGAAGTTGCAATATACCGCCTGAGGAGTCACCCCTCCTTCCACGCATTGGCGGATCCTCGTCAGAGTAGGGTTGAAGGCGTCCGATAACACCGGAACTTCGCTCCAAGCTTCAGTGTCGACGTTGGGGAGGCCTTCGGGTAGCTCCAGCTTCTCATGCTCCTCCACCCTGATGACGATCCAATCCTTCTTCCAGTCGTCCTAGTTCCCAGAAGGGAACGACCGCAAGTACTTGTACAGGCACTTCTTGCGCTTCACAAAATAATAGAAGCCAAGGTACTTGTCACTCTTGCCGGTGGTTTGGATGGTGAAGAAGGTGCGGAAGAGCTCGATGCAGGGGGGAATTCCCACCAACATCTCGCAGAAGTGGACAAAAATCGACACCAGAAGAATGGAGTGGGGACCGAGGTGGTACAGCTGCAGACCATAGAAGTCTAGCTGCATCAAGAGAAAAGTGGAGAAGGATGGGATCAGTCCCACCATGGCGTACGCGAAGAAGTACACCATGTCGCCGGCGTGTTCCTTCTTGAACGGAAGCTTGCCGGCGCAGACCTGATGGTTGAAGAAGTCATTGGACCACCCCATGAGGGCCCGGACCTTCTTCAACTCACCATCGGTCTTTAGTCGGCTCTTGCGGAGTCCCAACTCCATCGCAGCACAGCGGGACGAGAGATGAAAAGCAAGCGAAAGTTTGGAGGATTTGAGCACGAGTTTGAATGAAGGCGTAAAGAATCCCCAAACGGTGCACGCTTTCCTTCTTAAGTAAGCCCCCACAATGCTTGGATGGAAACTGCGGAGGACTGAACGATACAATTCAAAAACTTCACACTGCCAATGACAAGGGGGCCCGAGGCCACCCCGACGATCAAGTCGAGGTTCTTACCCCAAGCGAACGGTTGTCATCATGAAAGGCGAGAAGCCCAAAGGCGGCGCGGCCTGATAGGGCGCGCGGAACCGACACAATTTTTTTATCGAGAACCGGCGACCTTCAATCGCGTGAGATCCGCACGCCCAGATCTCACCTGCCGCATCATGGATATGCCACGCGACGATGGTTTAACTGTGAGCTACTGCTAACGGCACACCCGAAGACCCTTGAAGACGCGGCTCAAAAACCAAAGGATGGACCCACCTCCGGCAGAATGACTTTATCCAAAAGGTCTCTCTCAGAGGTGGGCCCAGAGGGCCACTGTCAGTACCCTGCGTACCGTATACCCCTTGGGATTACAAAAAGACCGAATGAACTTCACCTATTTAAGTTTAAGACTTGCGAAGGCCCCACGTGTCATACGGGACCAGACCTGCCTCCCATCTATGGTTAGTCCTGGTACTGCCACGTGTATACTGCAACCGGACCTACATCCCACACATGGGATAGCTCTGGGCTAAACATTTGAGCGGCACCCCCAGACCTAACCCTCAATAGAGGGAGGCTCCGGTACTGACGCGTGTACATCTACGCCGGACCTACCCGTCCCAAGCCAGATAGCTCCGATGCTGCCACGTGTCCAAATGCTGGACCTTCAGCCTTAACAATCAGACTGGTGGACCCCCAATGGCTTAGACCTTTAACGGGCAATCAAAGACTTCAAGACACGATTAAGTGTCATTAATACCATATTAATGACACACGATCGGAAGGCCCTTAATACCGGTAACGACATTGTCAAGCCCGTTACAATGCTATTACGCGTAACTAATCTCATTAATTGTGTATTAAGCATCAGTAACCACCAAGGCCACATGTCGGGCTAGGCTAACGGTGTAACGACCGGTCCTTGTACTATAAAAGGACTGGTCAACGATACACAAGGGACGACTCTCTTGAACCCTCCCATAGACAGCTTTGATACCCAATACAACAACTACACACCCCGTCGAGTAGGGTATTACGCTCAGGCGGCCCGAACCACGTAAATCCTTGTGTCCATTTGACATCGTCTTTTGAATCTCTGCGCGCCCAATACCGAACTACAAACTCCGTGGGCTACCAACGGTAGTACTGGGAGAACTGCCGGATCAACACTCCGACAACATCCAAAACACCCATGACACTAAGTATTTGATCAGATCAATTGGGAAACAAGAGGAAGGTTCCTCCTACATTCTTCATCATCGACGCAATATTGGCTTCTCTCTAGTGGCGACCGCCTCCTTGGCTCGGTGGCCACTTTAAGCAACACTAGAGGAGAAGATGCAGAAGATGTGCTTTGATGTTTTTATGTGCTAATCAAAGATTAGCATTTGATGTTCTTTGTATTCGGATTTTATTCGCAACCGAAGTGATTATTGGCCAAATGATTCTGTTTTTGGGATATATAATCCAACAGATATTTGTTATTGTTTTGTGCTATATATGTGTTGTATATATTTTGCATGAAGTATGCGTGGCTGGCCATCGAGCCTGCTTACATTTTTTGTTTTCTTAGAAACTAAAACCTTATTTATGACGGTCTATATACAGCCCCTCGTAAATAAGACATGTAAATAAGGTGGCCCAGCCTACCACTTGGCACAGCGCCTTGTCTAAGACAGCTACGGGCTGCCATCGTAAATAAGCTAATTTATGATGGTGACCATCGTAAATTCGGTTATTTACGACGGTAAAAAACCATTGTAATTAAGCAAAAAAGATCATAATAGCTTAATTATGATGGTTTTAGTCTTTATTACGACGGTTTAGTGGAAAAAGTCTTTTTAACCCCCCAAACATAACCTAGGACTATTTACCTTCTAAAATATAAAACCAGTTACTTAGCACCCTAATATATGCAAAACCATCTACTTTACCTCTTATGGTGGTTTTCCAGATCGGTTTTGCCACCTAAGATGCCTATGTGACACTGGTTGCATGTGTCCGTCTGTGGGACTCACTCGTCATTGAAGAAGAAAAACAGAACAGCAAGTTGCATGTCTCCGCCGGCAGCCATCACCGTACTGCCCGCTTGCAAGCGAGGGTGGCGGCAACTACTGCCAGTCACATGGCAAATCCCGCATTGCCTCTGCTCCTGCCCCTGCTCACGTCACGCTCCGTCTGAGACCACACCGTGCCGTCACACTAGCAATAGCGCAGCGCTCCTCCTCCCCCTTTTCCTTCTCCTCGCTGTCAGCCCCCCAAGGGACGCGCTCGCCCGCTCGCCCCTCTGGACCATGATAACTACTACGACGAGGAGGAGGAGGAGGAGGAAGAGAGCAGGTTCTCCGGTGGCACCCGGGCCGCCGCCATGCCGAAGCCGCCAGCTGGCTTCGTCCTAGATGGCCAGGGCACGTGCATTGCTGCAGCCTCTAAGCGCATTGTCACCATCGTACGTGCACCTCCTCCTTACTCTCTGTCTCTCCTTGTCTGTGAATTCAAATCATTGATGCTCTGTGTACGGGTGCAGATCGATGACACAAACAACCGCCCCTTGGAGAGCATCATTTGGAGACTGTTCCGGAGCTCACAGGATCACGAGTGCCCTTCGACATGTACCCCTCCCTCCCTCGATGCATCTATGCGTATATGCCATGCTTCCATTGCCAACCAAATTCAGCCCTCTTTTCTGTAAACTTGCTATTCTGTTTTTCTTCTTCAATGACGAGTGGGTCCTACAGCTGAAGACACGCGACCAGTGCCACATAGGCGTTCTAGGTGGCAAAACCGGCCTGGAAAACCACCATAAGCGGTAATGTAGATGGTTTTGCATATTTCAGGGTGTTAAGTAACTGGTTTTGTAGTCTAGGGGATAAATTAATCTTAGCTTATACTTGGAAGGTCAAATAAATTTTTTCCTAAATTAGTCGCATCCTTGTAGTGTTTATAGCCTGATATTGACTCTATTATGAGCTGAAATTTCTATAAATTATTTAAGACTGCCGATTCAACCCCTCTCAACACAACTTTCAAGCACCATTTACCCAAACATCTTAAAACAAAGGCAGCCACCAAGAAAGGCAAGGTTGAAGCCGAGAAGGTCAAGGTTGTGATCCTGCTTGACACAGCTTATGAAGTACTCCCTCTGTTTCATAATAAATGTCGTTTGAGACAAACCCTGATAATTAAAAATGAACTGCAAACAGTTGTCCTAACGACGGTTATTTAAAAACAGAGGGAGTAGTTTTTTTTCACAAAACTAAGGAAGGGTGTGCTAAACAACATTCTCCTGCAAATTTTAATAGTTTAACTGCTTCTTTACAATAAACTAAAAACAAGATATAAGCAGGTGCTGTTTTTACTGGTTTTCAAAATAAGTTGTTTTTAATACGTTAAAATTGTGCCAAATAAAGCCAATAATCTCAAGTGCCTCAACCACACAGTGATGTCAGGCTGGTGGGAAACTGTATGGAGAGGAAATTTGGAAGATATAAATGCATTGATTGTGATGTTTAAAAAATGCATTGATTGTGCTTATTTAATTATCATGTATTGCACCGGAGATGGCCAGGCCTGCTAGCTGAGGATGCGGCTTTCCTCCTCCCGTTTCTCTCCTCCCATGCATACTCCTGCCACGTGTCGCCGTTTTATTTGTCCATGAAATCTGGTGGCTCAACATCATTAAACTATTTCCTCCCGTGCACGCAGCGCAAGGCTCGCTCCATTCCATCAGCTCGCAAAATAAAACCTATTCAGAAAAAGAATTTTTAAGTTGAAAATAAATAAAGCCTTTAAAATTTAGTAAATTTTGTGTTTGTTATTGAAAAATGATTCAGATTACTAAATGGGCACATTGGATTTGACAATGGCCTTCTTGGCTACATATGTCAACCTTAGCAGTTATTAAAAATGTATAATAACATATGTAGCAAATTTATAGTCAAATAAACTTTTTCCTCAATGAATTTTCTAGTGATTTTTTAAGAAAGTGTCCTTACACGTGGAGGAATATAGTAAAGTAGAGTTTTCCCATGAGGAATTTTTCCTTGTATGCACCGCACATCCATCTCCAGCCGCACTGCATCTCCAGCCGCACTGCATTTAATTAGAGTATTTCCGCTGCATTAGTTGAACTTGTCATTAATATTCAATAGAGCTTGTATTCGAGAATAATATGGTTTGTTTAATAAAATTTGGTTAATTAATCTTGTTCCGTGGTAATTTTCTGTATACTCTTTTGTGAATGCACTCGTGTATGTGTGATGAACATCCTGGGCACACATATGCGTTAGCTTGGTTCTTTTTCGGAACCAGGAGTCATAGATGTGGCTGTGGATGACCACCAAAACAGATAAATCCTCAGGAACAGCGGAGCAGAATGGCGCCATGCCCAACAGGCAGACTTGGGAAGTAGGACTAGACCTAATCGTCACCCTCTCACGCTTCAGCTTCTTTGTCTTCTGGTAAAACCACATATAAATCAAGTGTGAGTACATAAGGTACTCCGCAAGCCCTAACACTACTCAAAGGGGAGGTGTTTCATGCATTGGGACTTGTAGCAAGGAGGGGCCATACGGCTTAGTTTTGCCAAAAAGCATTTTATGCAAGGTTCTCTTTGAAAAGAGTTTTGTAATATGAGGGAGAAGTAGTTGAATCAGTATTATTATAGGTTGCAGGCCCTGGGGGAGTTTCATATCATCCCGCCAGTTCCCTCACTTTTAGATGAGTCTTCGGACCCAAGGCCCTGACGACTCCGGCACACATGCCAACACTTCCCCAAAACACAGCGGCCTCGGCCACCCACACACACACTTCAAGGAGATTCGCTAATACTAATCAATAGGCGCCCGAAGCATAGTGTGCCAAGACTGTCACAATAGCTATCCGGATAGATTAAGACACTGCAGAGTTTGTACACTTTACCCAAAGACCATGCACACCTAGCAAGGGTATGACATGACGCTTATCCCATATTCCCCGCGTAACCCCACAATCACACCTTGGTCAACCCAGGTGCTATTCGACAATTCCTACCCAGCCAGACATCGGATGACCCTCAGTCTCCGTGCCATTTGCTGGTCCACCGTGCCCTCCATGGCTCTCTAGTTTTTCTCTTGTGACAGTTACCAGAAAGGTAGGGCGAGTCCTGCCCATACAGGTTATGTGGTTGTACGAAATCACTATGTTGAGGTGAAATGAATCGGTCCTTATATTGTTGAGGCGGCTCCATCCATCCTTGGCAAAAGGACTAGTACGGAACACACAGCATTGAACTAAACTGAAGTACTCAGCACAAGGCTAGTCCGGAAAACATGTTCATCGGACTATTACTCAAGCACTCATCGCCGATCGGTGGTTACACCGAATACATAGCCGCAGCTGGTATACCTCTTATGGAGCCCTCGACATCCCATCACCATACCCGCCTCGACCACCCTTCCCCTTCACACACACAGTTCATTATTATCCCACCCATATCCTAACTCACACCACCAAACATCTTTTAACACATTTCACAATCATGTATATAGTGTGTAGTGGTTCGCAATGCGAACATCGCAGGGGTTCCTAAGCATAGTACTAACAAGGAGGTGCTCACATCGCTGCTATAGAGCAGTGATGAAGCTATCAGGTTGTCAAGGGGTTGTGTTGTCAAGGTCAAGGAGGGGATTGTGATAGTCACTCCTATTATCATAACTGATGCAGTGTCTTGTTTCAAGCTGTTGATAGCGAGTAACTATCGTGTTACTGTTTATCATTGGCTAGTAGCTAACACCGATACTCAGTCATCAACATAGCTCATGCTACCACATCAAGTGGTTCATAGCATAACAACATTTTAAAATAGACATACAGTCATGCAACAAAAACGGGCCATAGGCACGACTGCAAAACATAGGTGAAATATGATCAAGGAGTTAGAGCTTACCTTTATGGTGTTTATCAGAGTCTTTGTCGAGTTCTTCGTGGTCCGAATCTTGAATATCTCCTTCGCGAACTCTTCGATTACTAGGTATGGAGCTATACGAATAAAATATGAAACATCGATAAAGATTCGAGAAATCCAAATAGAAATCCAATAAACACGAACAATCATTCAGTAACGGGGTTAGTAATATTCTTTATAAGGTTTATTGGAGATTACGCCATTCTACTAGTGGCTATATGGAAACGCTTCTGTTTTCTTAGAAGATTTATCAAGGAATACACCATTCTGCTGCTGGCTATTTGGAAACATTACTATCTCATTGGTCAACTATGTGGCCATTGAAAGCATATAAATGTTTTATCAGTCTTCTTAGTTATTTACATGATTTATGACATTTAAGGTGAACTCACTAGCTTATTCTATAAATTTCCTATATTGTGGTCAATGAGTTGACCACAATTTATATCGGCCTTCTTTATTTTTACTCTGTCTTCATAATGGTATATTCACTGAGGTTCTACTAATGTAAGGCCTACTTATTTTAGAGTATAAGCATAGGTTTTGTTGTTCTCGAGTCATCTCAGTTGTTTCGAGAATGTATCGTGTATGTCTTGTTAACTCATATGGTTTTTAATCTATTATTTTCTTAATATGTTCTAAGAGTAATGAACTTATTTTAAAACTCCATTAGTGTATTATGACTATTAGGACTTCCAGAAATTACTAGTGAAGGGTCCATTTTATTTAGATTTTGTATGTGAGTTCCTATTATCTAACATCCCTCTAGTTGCTTTTCTATAATGCCACTAGTTGGTTCGTTATCCGATATTCTATTTTAGTCCATTACCATATAAGGTTCTAGTTATATATATTCCTTGGAATATGTAGAAGGTCATTTATGGATAAATTATATAATTGGGAGCTTCCATGTGTATTTCACTATTTACGATTATTCACTTGGTTTTCCTAAAGGAAGGATAATCAATTCCCTATCCTATATTTTATATTAGTAAATTTATACTCACATTATGTTGTATATGCGCAAAAACATTTTCTAGAGATTTTTGGTAATTATTAAAAGTGAGATTGTTTTATTTAAGATTTGTATGTCAACTTTACTAATTAATAGTTATTTAAATGGCTTTTTGATAATGATAATAATTAATTTAATGTCGCCTAATTACTATTAGTGCTTACGTCATTTGTAGGTATAAAATAATATTTTTAAAATTTTTAGATTACCTTGTGGAGGAATTATCCATTTTGGAGGCTAATTGCAGGACTTCCTCAATTTCTTACTTAGTTAAATGATTTATAAATGGTTATGCATATTTTATTAATTCACCTAACTTATTTAAACTATCAAACACTTCTATCACATTATAAGAGTCACTTATTATTTTATTTAATTTTTATGGGATTTTCCTACGTTTGAAAATATAATTTATAGAGTTCTATGTGCACTTACTGTGTGGACCTAACAGTTCCATGTCCAATGGGAGGCTGACTTGTGGGCCATGCTAGTCAGTGTGTGCACGAGTGGGTGCGCCTAGCAGTTAATGGATTTACGTGAGGCCGACAAGTGGGCCACAGACTATAGTCGGGTGTTCCACTCACTGGTCTTTGTGGACCATGTCCACGAAGACGTCACACGCTCGGGTGGCTAACCATGCTTGGGCGGCACCCCGTTGGCCGCCACGTCGGCGCAACATTTGCGCCACGCAAGCACCACATAGGCGCTCATGGCCCCAAACAGAGGAGGCAGCGAGAACAGCGGGCCGCATGGCGGAGGGACGCTGGCGGTTCGCCGGAACCCTACCGTCGGCCATGATTCGACCCCTCGGATGAATATGAAGGTTCCTCTGGGTGAGGTGAGTTTAACGGCGACAGCGGCGGGCCGATACGGCGGCTGTAGAGGCGGAGCCGTCGCGTCAGAGATAGTGGCGGCGGCGATGCTCGGGGAAAACTTGTGTGCGCTCGGATTTTGGACGATTCAAGGTGTCGTGTGCGTGTTCCAGAGTGCGGGCATGCTACGGGTTGCCTCGGTCAGACCGGGGCGGAGTCTGTGGCGCCAGGCAACAGCGCACCATGGTGAATGGTGGGAGTCCCCGGTGGACGCTGGGATGTGCTCGTTTTCTATCGATGTCGGGTTGCCTATAGTACGCAGTAGTGGGCTCGGGGAGCGTAGGCGTGCTCGGTCGAGACAGGGTTGTGCCCACGGCAGCTATCAGCGGTGAGGTGCAGCGGTGGGATAGGGTTTCACGGTGCTAAGCGTTATGGTGCCTGATATCCTCCAACCAAGTAGCTGATCGCGTGTTCTATGGCGAGAGGATGCCTTAGGTTTGCTCAGACTAGCCGGAGCAGCGCCGAACGCGGCCGTCGGCGAGGGGCGGTGGCGAACTTGGCGGCGGCACGTCGCGATCGACCTTCCAGTAGTATTCTTTCCCGAAGAAGTGCACCTACGTGTGCTACGAGCTAACGCAAGCATGTATGACAAGGTTTATCGGGTTGGGTGGGGCTCCTATCTCGCTGGCCACTATGGCACGCGGCGGCGTTGGCGAGGGGCCATCAATATCTACTCCTTAGTGCGCTACGCGACCAAAAATCAAGTGTTCTAAGTGTTCTACACAATGGGAGTGGTTAATTTGATTACCTCAACTCCGGCGCTTCAGAACGGGCGAGGGTGCCAGCGGCAAGGAAGAAAAGGGGAACTCCAAATTCCCGATCAGGGAGGCCCGAGCAAGCTCTGAGAAGTGCAGTGGAAGTGATAGTAGAACTCCCGCGAGTGACTTTTGTGGAGGGGTACAGTTTTTATAGCCCCAGCGAGGCGGTTCGGGGTTCCTTGCCGCGCGCGGTATGTTGGGCGGCGGCTCTGCTTTTGTCACGAGGAAGGGTGGTGTGGTCTTAGGTTCCTGGCGGCAATGATGAGTGGGGGACGGTCATGGGTGGCGACACGATGTGTGCAGGCTGGCGCGGCGCAGAGAAGCAGGCGACACCTCGTCGGTGTCCTATCTCAGGAAAGTCGGACCCTTGTTAGCTTCGATTGGGAACAGGGGTAGATGAAGGCGGTTCACGCCAGGTTGGGTTGGGCCGCGCATTTGCGCACGAGAGGGAGGCGAGGTGCAGAGTGGGCCATCCGTAAGGGAGAGAGGAGCCGGGCCGCGCTGGGCTGTGCGATGGAGAGAAAAAAAAGGAAAGGAAAGAGAGGCTGAACGGGCCAGGACGGGGAGGAGAAGAAAAATAGAAAAGAGGGATGGGCTCAGCCCAGAACCGAGAATTGAATTCCCTTTTTGGTTTCCAGTTTAATTTGATTTTGAATTTGAATCCTGTTTGGATAATTTAAATTTTGGTTCTTGTTGGATATATTCTAATGTGATTTATTCATTAAAATATTTATTTGGCGCACATATATATACACACACATATAATTATATTTTTTATTTAATTTCCGTCTCTCATTTTAAAATATATTATAGTTAGGTTTGCGCTCAACCAAACCTTTTTCTTTGAATTTGGTTTAACTCAACTTGTCTCCTCATCTTGTGAATTAAGGTTTCCTAGCTCCAGTTATCTAGTCACTTTTATTTTAATCCCTATACCTTAAGCTTGTAATTTGAATTGAGTTCATGTTTTATTGGGTTTCGTTTTAGGTTCTGGATCACTCTAAAACTCTATGATACTTTTTCAATAGATTGTTACTCTTTACCGGTCTGGTTGGATTTAATGGTGATCTCACCTTTACATGTGTATGTGTTCGTATTTATACACCCATATCTCCTAATTTTCTATTGTCGATAACGTTTGTTCGATACTTGTTTAAAATTTTTAATTCTAAGTGACTTTTATCTTTGGTTAAAAATTCGGGTTGTGACAGATCTACCCATCTTAAATAGAATCTCGTCCTCGAGATTTGAAGGTTGTCTTAGGTAGGAACAAATTTATTTTCCAAAGTTATCTTTACTGACTTGAGATGGTTGTTTTCTTGATCTTGACATCACTGTACTGCAGTTGCCCTCGCTTACTATGCCACAAGTTCGAGTATTCGTATAGTTAGTTTTCGGTATGCAGCATAAGTCTGTTGATCCATTGCATCAAGCAATACTTTCCCTTTAGGACTTTGTACGTGTCTTGCGTGTGGTTGCACACCATGAGGGGCATGTATCTAGCATCCTTGTCTGGTACTCACGGTATTGGGTGGTGGCTCCTATCTTCTTAACTTGTACAACTTGTCAGGGAGGCAACATGCCTTAATTCCACAAATTCGTTTGTTCCCCCCACTGGTGTCTCTCTAGGGTACAGGCAATCACTACCATGGTGGCAAGTTCTTACGGTGGTTGTTTGTTTATTGTTACTGTTGACTACCTCTTGTTCTGATTTCTGCCTCTTAGAGTCCTTACTACGAGCAGAGCCACATAATGGCGTTGTCGGCGTTTCGAACTGGCAGATCTCCCGACACTACTTTCGGTAGATCGAGGAGTTGTAGTTTGGTAATGGGCGCACAGAGATTCAAGAAGGTGAAAGACACGTGTACACAGGGATTTACGTGGTTCGGGCAACCTGAGCGTAATACCCTACTCCACAGGGTGTGTTGGTGATGTATTAAGTTCGGGGGTCTAGAAGAAGCTCCAGAAGAAGAAGCTCATCTAGCTCAGGGTGTTCAGCAGTGGTCTGGAATCGTCCCTTGTGTATCATCGACCAGTCCTTTTATAGTACAAAGACTGGTCGTTACAACGTCAGCCTAGCCCGAAATGTGGCCCTAACGGTTACACACACTTGATACACAATAAATTTAGTTAATTACCCTTAATAGCCTGGTAATGGGCCTTAACAGTGCCGTTACCAGTATTAAGGTTCATCCGATCGTGTGTCATTAATATGGTATTAATGACACTTAATCGGGTCTTGAAGTCTTTGATTGATCCTTGAAGGTCCGGAGCCATTGGGGGGTCCACCGGCCTGATAGTTGAAGTTGAAGGTCCGGCGGTTGCCATGTGACAGCTCTGGAGCTCACCGTCATGGACGGGTAGGTCCGGTGCTGTTGGCCACGTGTCAGTACCGGAGCTTCCCTCTGTCTGGGGTTAGGTCCGGGGGTGGCATATTGGTATTCTGACCGGAGCTTCCCAGGTGTGGGTGATAGCTCCGGTCTTGTGATACACGTGGCGGCCCCGGAACTAACAATGTTGGGGGAGCAGGTCCGGCTACGCCTGACATGTGGGGCCTTCGGAGGTCTTCAAATCTGGTATGTGGAGTTTCCTTGTGATCTTTGCAATCCCAAGGTGTATCCGGTACGGAGGGTACCGACAGTGGCCCCCTGGACTCACCTCCCGGAGAGACCTTTTGTATGAAGTCATTTCGCCAGAGTTGGGTCCATTCTTTGGTTTCTGAACCGTGTCTTCAAGGGCCTTTGGTTATGCCGTTGGCGGTAGTTCATAGTTAAACTTCCGCCGCATGGCGTATCTTGAAGGCGGCAGGTGAGATCTTAGCGTGCGAATCTCACGCAATTGAAGGTCGCCGGTTCCTGATACGAAAATCGTATCGGTTCCGTGCGCCCTGTCAAGCCGCCGACTTCAGGTTTCCCGCCTTTCATGATGACACCAGTTCGCCTGGGGTAAGAACCTCGACTTGATCGTCGGGGTGGCCCCGGGCCCCCTTGTCATTGGCGGGGTGAAATCTTTGACTAGTATCGTCGGCTCCTCTGCGGTTTCTATCCAGGCGTTGCGGGGGCTTACTTAAGAAGGAAAGCACGCACCGTTTGGGGTTCTTTACACCTTTCAATCGATCTTGCGCTCAAACCTTCCAAACTTTTGCTTGCCTTTCCTCTCTTGCCTTGCTGTGCCCCGGGTCTCCGCCAAAGCCGACTGAAGACTGATGACAATTTGAAGAAGGTCCTAGCCCTCATGGGATGGTCCCCTGACTTCTTCAACCACTTGGTCCGCGCCGGCAAGCTTCCGTTCGAGAAGGAGCATGCCAGCGACATGGTGTACTTCTCCGCGTACGCCATGGTGGGACTGATCCCACCTTTCTCCTCCTTCTTCTTGATGCTGCTAGACTTCTATGGTCCGCAGCTTTACCACCTTGGCCCCTACTCCATTCTGCTGGTGTCCATATTTGTCCACTTCTGCGAGATGTGGGTGGGGATTCCCCCTGCATTGAGCTCTTCCGCACCTTCTTCATTGTCCAGACCACAGGTTAGAGCGACGAGTACCTTGGCTTCTATTATTTCATGAAGCGCAAGAAGTTCCCGTACAAGTACTTGCAATCGTTCCCTTCTGGGAAGTGGGACGACTGGAAGAAGGACTAGGTTGCAATCAGGGTGGAGGAGCACGAGAAGCTGGAGCTGGCAGAAGGCCTCCCCAACATCGACACTGCAGTTTGGAGTGAAGCTCCGGTGCTGTCGGATGCCTTCGATCCTGCTCTGACCAGGATCCTCCTGTGTGTGGAAGGAGGAGTGACTCACCAGGCGGTGATTTGCAACTTCCTGACCAACAGTTGGGCTCCGTTGAAGAGGATGGAGAAGATGGCTTGGGCCCTCGACAGTATGCTGGACGATGACCGGATCGTGACCGGTTTGAAGTCCAACATGGAGGGTGCAACTTTGGAGTTGCACCTGAAGAAATTCCAGCACGGCATCGACGTTGAGGGCAACAATTTGGCTCTGCCGCCAGCTTTCCTCCCATTGAACATGGAGGCAGCATTCAGTAGGGAGCTCCGGCAGACGATGCCGGTGCTTGACGACCTTGGTGTCATTGAGAGGCGCTCAACCACCGGGTTGGCAATCTCCAAGGCTCCGGAGGGTGGCTCCGTCCCCGCCCCTAAGCCAAGAACTGAAATCGTCGGCAAGGGCAAGAAATTGGCCGAGCCCTCGAGCCGTAAGAGGAAGCATGCCGACACGAGGGCCAGGCATACTTCTTCTACAGCGTCCCCTTCTCCCTGGAGGGGAAGGTCTTCAACGACGTCGTCTACTCCAATTGCGGCATCTTCCTGGGGTGCTAGCGCCGGCCAAGTGGCTCCGGTCCCAGGGCCAGCTGAGGGCTCTGGGTCCGGAGGTCCTTCCTGGTCAAGGGGGGCCTCGACCAGAGCAACGCCTATAGCAGAAGCAAGCTCTGGGGGGCCCTCCGGGACTACCACGCTAGTGTCGGCTAGGGCAAGTCCGGAGCGTCCGGGGAAGAGGTTCCATGGGAACTGGTGCAGAAGCCTTCCGAGGTAATTTCTGATTTTTTACCTCAGTCAGTTGTTTTATTGTTAACTGTATTTTGAGTCTCCTCGTCCTTCATTCACAGCATGCCCAAGAAAAGGGCTGAAGCTCCGGCCCCTGTAGCAGCAATTGAGGCTGTGCAGGCTGAAGCTCCAGCTCCGATTCTAGCGCCGCCCCAAGAGGTGGCAGAGGCCGCGGCAGCCCCGGCACCATGGTATTGGACGACTCATCCCCAGAAGCTCGCGTGGTAGCACCAGATCACAGAACTGAAGATGTACCAGCAGCGCCAGTCTCGGAGGTTGAAGCCCCGGGCTTGGATTTTGTGATGTTGGACGCTCCGGCCGCAGAGCCAGAGGAAGTTGCGATTCCGGCCCTAGAGTCGGATGTTGTCAAAGCCCCGACAGTCAAGCCGGTGGTTGAGGAGGTCCCGGCAGTAGAGCCGGGTGTTGATGAAGCTCTAGCACTTTAGCTGGCCGTCGAGGAAGCTCCGGCGGCAGAGCCGATTGCTACAGGAGTTCCGGCTGCGGAGCCGGCTGTTGAAGAGGTTCCGGCGTCCGAGCCAGTTGCTGCGGAGGCGACGGCGCCTGAGTCTATGGCGGTCGAAGCGCCAGCACTGGAGCCCATGATGGCTGAAGCGCCAGCACCCGAACCAGAGGCGGAGGAAGCGCCTGTGTCAGAGCCAGAAGTAGCTTCTGCTCCAGACAAACCTTCAACGCCCATTCTGGAAGCAGTGATTCCGGAGGTGCCCGTTGCCGAGCCAGAGTGCCGGGATGAAGCTGCTGGCCCCCCGCCGGAGGGACCAATTGTTGATGACCTGGCGGCTGGGCCTTCGGAACCAATTCCGGAGGTCGGTACTTCTGCTGCAAGCACTTCCTCGGTGGCGGCCGAGGCTATCCCGGAGGACGGCCCCAGTGCCGTGGAAGCTCAGGGTACCGCTCTCGTAGAGTGGGACCCAATTTTTGTTGCTAAAGGTCCGCTGGAACCAGCGGAGATGACTCCGGCAGGTCCGGACCCGATCCCCCTATTGTTGTCTATCGACAACGCCTACTCCAGCCTTTGCCAAGTTCAACTGGCCTTCTACCACGACAGCAAGGCCCCCGAGGAGGAGCGCCAAACCCTTAGGAGGTGGCGCAACTTACTCCATTTTGAGACCAAGCTGGCACAGTCGAGGCTGGCTGACAACTAGGAGTGGGTGCGAAGGGAGAAGGTCCGCCTGGAGTACTGGGGAAAGTTGTTGGATGAGAGGGAAAGCATGACGCGGACCCTCAACAACCAGTCCCGGGCCATCTTTGAGCAGGCCAAGGCTACGAATAGCGCGGCGGATGATTGCCAGGAGGCTCACCGCCATCCACGATAGTCTTGTCAAGCGCCGGGAGGCTCTTGAAGCTCGGGGAAAACGGCTCGAAGATGAAGAGCGGAAATTCCTGGAGCTGCGAGACGACCTCGTGAAGAGGGAGGAGGAGCTTGTCCAAAAGACAACTCTGGCTGACAAGAGCCTTGAAGAATGCACCAAAAAATTGGATGAGCATTGCAATGAGGAGGAGAAGAAAGCCTGGGAGCGAGGGCAGGAACTCTACAAGTAGGAGAATGCCATCGCTGCCCGGGAGAAGAAAGTGCGGGGCCGGGAGAGAGATTTGGTCAAACGCCGGAACGAGATCCACCTCCGGGAGGAAGAGCTCAGCAAGCTCGAAAGGCAAGTTGCTGAAACAATTCAGCAGAATGCCAAAGAGGTGGAGTGTCTTGCTCGGGAGAGCTCGGAGCTGGCGGCAGCCAATAGATCCTTAGCGGAGATGCGTGGTGCAAGGGCCATGGAGTCCCAACAAGTTTGGGACTTCCTGAGCAAGGCCAACGACGCACTAATGCCAATGGGCTTTAGTCTCGTGCGTCTGGATGAACCGGAGCGGGAGCTGGACCAGGCATTGGAGGCGCTAGGTTTAGCAGGCAACAAACTCTCCAAGGTGGGCGATGTCATCACGGACCAATTGGAAACGGAGGGTCAGTCCTTGGCGAAGAACGTCGCAGAGTATGTGCTGACGTGCTACACCAGCCGGGACCCTCAATTCCCTCTGGACCCAGTACTTGAAGGTCCCATCAAATGAGAGGGTGAAGCTGTCCGAGCCAACGGGTCGGAGGTGGCCCAGAAGGTTGCCCAGTTCTTCCATAGGGTCTAGGATCGTCTCCATGTAGCTCCCACTTGTACTCTCTCTTCTTCTTCTCCAATTTTGTAATATCTTGTTTCCAAATGAACTTGCATGCTTAGAACTTGCAGAATGTAAGTCTGAAGTCTTCGATAGTGTAGGCCCCCTGAGGCTGTCGGAGCTTGGTGGCTCCAGCATTGACCATCGCCGGAGCTTAGTAGCTCAGGAGCATCGATAATTAGTCCTGCGGGGTGTCGGAGCTCTGGCAGCTCCGATAGTGACCTCCATCAACACATGTTGTGTTAATGTTAGACTCCACTTTAGAGTCTTTCCACCATCTTTACGTTGACGACTCGCTTTACCGGAACTGAGTAGCTCCAGAGATGCTCGATGTCAATGTTTGAACATTGACCACAAACCGTCTAGAGGGTGTCATAGCTTATTTATTTTTCCTGCACACTGAAGTCAAGAAAAATAGTAAAATCCATTTCCTATCTACAAATTCATTGTGTCTTACTGTTCCCAAGAAATTTTTAGGTCGAGCACAATCCTAAATACAATCAAGAGCACCGTCTTGCTCCCTTCGAGTCCGACTGTTTCTGGACTCGCCTTACTTCAGCCTGCCGGGGTGTAGGTAGAGTGGCGTACTTAGGGTGCAGGACCAGACTAAGTTGATAGCACACTGCGGCCCTAGATTGGCTTGGCGGCATTCAGACAAGTAGGCCGTCAACAATATTTGAACCCGGAAGGACAGAAAATGCAACTCGAATTGTACATGAACTGGTCGAGCTAAAGTTTCTTAAGAATTGCACAACTTTGTTATAGACAAGAAAGAGAAAAATAAAAAATATTCAGCCTGTACAAAGTAAACGCACGTGGAGTCTATTTTTACACAATGATGTCTTTCATTATAGGTCCGGGGTACAGGGGAAACAAGTACACTCTTAGGGTACGGAACCAGGCTAAGTGTGTTTCGTTTTCGTTTTACCCAAGGTAGCTAGCTACATTTTTAGTTCTGAAACTGTGACAAGTGTTGCATGGGCATTGCGGACCTAACAGGGTAGGTTCGGCTGCCCTCCCGGAGGAGCTACCTGACTCTGTACAATGACTCTATAACATACACCATATGTAATTACAGACTCACCTCCGTGATACTAAACGTAGAACTTACGGAGGTGCTTAATGTTCCAAGGATTTGGGAGAGGTGTCCCATCCTCGGCTGCCAAGCGAACGCATCCGGGACGGGATACTTTGATCACTAGGAAGGGTCCCTCCTAGGTGGGGGAGAGTTTGTTTAACCCTTCTCTGGATTGTATTCTCCATAGCACCAGATCGCCTTCCTTGAGCTGTCGGCTGTGAACATGCCATTGGTGATAGCGCCGAAGAGCTTGGCGGTATCGGGCATTCTGAATAGCTGCTCAGCACCTTTCCTCTTCAAGGAGGTCAAGGTATTCACGCCGGAGCTGGTCCTGCATGGCTTCGTCAGAGGTCCGAACCCGGTGCGACCCCAAGGTGATTTCCAGAGGAAGGACTGCTTCAGCTCCGTACACCAGGAAGAAGGGTGTCTCTCCAGTTGACTGGTTTGGAGTAGTCCTGTTGGCCCATAAAGTGGGTGGAAGCTCTTTAATCCAGTTGGCTCCATGCTTTTTCAGGCGCTCATATGTGCGCGTCTTGAGTCCTTTCAGGATTTCTGCATTTGCCCTCTCGGCTTGGCCATTGCTCGCCGGATGAGCTATAGAGGCGTAGCTGACTTGGATCCCGAGGTCTTCGCAGTATCCTTAGAAAGCAGAGCTTGTGAATTGGGTCCCATTATCTGTTATGATTTTGTTCTGGACTCCAAATCTGCATACTATGGACTGCAAGAAATTGATAGCTGATTGCTTGTTAATTGTCACAACTGAAGTTGCTTCCGGCCATTTGGTAAACTTGTCGATCGCGACATACAGGAACTTGTAACCTCCGACGGCTCTTGGGAAAGGTCCCAAGATGTCCATCCCCCACACAACGAAAGGCCATGTAGGAGGTATCATTTGTAGAAGCTGAGCTGGTGTATGAATTTGCTTTGCATGGAACTAGCATGCTTTGCATTTCTTCACCAGCTCAGTTACATCTTGGAGCGCTGTAGGCCAGTAGAAGCCATGCCGGATGGCTTTACCGACCAGCGTGCGGGAAGACGTGTGGCTCCCACAACCTTCTTCCCTTGTGATGCACCGCGTTAGGACACTGTTGGCACTGCGCCGGTAGAGATCCCCTTCTACCAACGTGTATCTTTTAGCCAATCTGACTATCATGTCAGCGGATACATCATCATCAGGAAGGATATTGTCTTTCTAGTAACTCCGAATCTCCGAGATCCATGCATCAGAGCTTGCTTGAGCATTTGAGTCTTGCATGCTGGGATGCTCGGAGCTTCCTGCAGCACCTACGACCCTTGATGGCTGCCATGGTAACAAGACCATCAGGACCGCCAGCTTCGGGATGCTGGTCTCGCCCCCTTCGCTCAGTTCGGCAGGCTGAGTAGTGGGTTTTGACAACCTCCGGACAAAGGTTCCGTCAGGAGCCGGAGCTCCGGTTTACGCTTTCGTCGACAGTTCGTCAGCTTCAGCGTTATGGACACGCTGGACATGGTGGAGATCCAGGACTTCGAAGTCCTTCTGAAGCCTCTGGACTTTAAGGAGATAAGTAGCTAATTGAGGATTGTTACAGGAGCATTCACCCTTCACTTGTTTAATGATGAGCTACGAATCTCCCTTGACCAACAGCTGCTTGACACCATATGATAGTGCCACCTTTAATCCATAAATGAGTGCTTCATACTCTGCCATGTTGTTGGTCACCTTGAAGTCAAGGTGGACCATGTATTTTGCCTTCTCCCCGGTTGGAGCGAGGAAAAGGACTCCAGCTCCGTCCCCCTGCTTTTGCATGGAGCCATCGAAGTAGAGGGTCCAATGAGGTTCGGTGAAGACCGGAGCCTTAAGTTCCGACTTTTGCTCACTAGGGTCCCCAGGGTTTGATGGAGAGGGGGTCCATTCCGCCACAAAATCTGCCAATGCTTGACTCTTGATCGCTTGCCTTGGGACGAATTCAAGATCGAATTAGGACAAATCCGCTGCCCACTTTGCAACGTTCCCAATAGAGTTGGGACTATGCAAGATCGCACGCAGTGGGTAAGAGGTCACCACTGATATCTTGTGAGCTTGGAAGTAGTGGCGAAGCTTCCTGGAGGCGATGAGAACTGCATAGAGCAGCTTGTGTACCTCTAGGTATCGAGTCATGGCATCATGTAGTACTTCGCTGATGAAGTACACTGGGCGTTGGACTGTCCGGACCCTCCCGGAGGGGCCCGGAGCTTCCTCCACATCGACCCAGACCCTCTCGGAGGGGTCCGGACCTGCTTCGGGGACCTCCGGGTTTCTGCTAGAGGAACCCAGAGCTTCTGTTGGAGTGACCCGGATCCTCCCGGAAGGGTCCAAGACTTCTGGGATAACTCCCTGTTGATCCAAGTTTGGGGGCTGGGACCCAGACTCTCCTTCAGGAACCTCCGGACCCTCCCGGAGGTGTCTGGATTCCTGAGCTTGTGATGGTTCTGGTCTTTCCGCGACCAGGACCATGCTGACAACCTCGTCGGTTGTTGAAATGTAAAGCAGTAAGGGCTCACCAGGGTTCGGAGCTACCAGGGTTGGTAGAGTGGTGAGGAGATTCTTTAGCTCTTGAACGCCTTTTCTGCTTCTTCAGACCATTAAATGGTCCGGACTTCCTCAATAGCTTGAAGAAGGGTAGCACCCGTTCCGCCAGTCTTGAGATGAACCGGCTGAGGGCGGCTAGACATCTAGTCAGTTTCTGGACATCTTTGATGTGGGCTGGTGGCCGCATCTCCTCTATAGCCTTAATCTTCGCCTGATTTGCCTCTATGCCCCGGTGGTTTACCAGGAAACCGAGAAGCTTTCCGAAGCTAACCCCGAAGATGCACTTGTCTGGGTTCATCTTCGTGCGGGTGACCCGCAGCTTGTCGAAGACAGCTTGCAAGGTGTCAGGGAGTGACTCCTTGTCCTTGATCTTGACTACGATGTCATCAACATACACTTCCACTATGTTTCTGATGAGCTCTCCAAAGGTTTTGTACATAGCTCGTACAAATGTTGAAGCTGCACTCTTGAGACCAAATGGCATGGCTGTATAACAGTACAATCCATCTACTGTGATTAAAGAAGTATGTTCTTCATCTTCCCTAGACATTCTAATTTGATGGTACCCAGAATATGCGTCTAGGAAACACAGTAATTCACACCTAGAGGTGGAATCCACTATCTGATCTATTCTAGGTAGTGGGAATGGATCTTTTGGGCATGCCTTATTTAGTGTTGTGTAGTCGATACACATCTTAAGCTTCCCGCCGGCCTAGGGTACAACGACTGGGTTTGCCAGCCATTTTGGATGGAATACTTCTCGTATGAATCCAGCTTCGAGCAACTTCTTCACTTCATGTCGTATGAAGTTATGTCGCTCTACGGATTGATTCCGAGGCTTCTGATGTACAGGCCGAGCGTCGGGATAAATCTTCAGATTATGCTCGATCACTTCCCTAGGGATCCGAGGCATTTGTGACAGTTGCCAGGCAAACACGTCGACGTTAGCCTGGAGGAAAGTGATGAGCGCGAGTTCCTATTTGTCATTCAGACCTCCCGATATACGAGTGGTCTGAGCAACATCGGAACCGATTTGGACGACTTTGACGCAGATGTCGGCGTCGCCACTTGGTTGCATGCGAGGTGCGGAGGTTGAGCCTCGCTGGTGAGTGAGTTTGGTTCAGGGTTCCTTGCCGCGCGCGGTACATCAGGCAGCGGCTCTGCTTTTGATGCGAGGCAGGGTGGTGCGGGCTTAGGTTCTTGGTGGAAATGATGAGCGGGGGACGTGCATAGGCGGCGACACAACGTGCGCGGGCTGGCGCGACGCATAGCAGAAGGCGGCACCTTGCCGGTGTCCCATCGCGGGAAAGCCGAACCCTTGTCAGCTTCGATCGGGAACGAAGGTAGACGAAGGCGGTTCATGCCAGGTTGGGCTAAGCCGCGCATTTGCAGCCAAGAGGGAGGCAAAGGGCGGAGCGGGCCATCCGTAAGGGAGAGAGGAGCCAGGCCGCGCTGGGCTGCACGCTGGAGAGAGAGAAAAAAGGGAAAGGAAAGAGAGGCCGGACGGGCCAGGCCGAGGAGGAGAAGAAAAATAGAAAAGAAGGATGGGCTCAGCCCAGAACCGAGAATTGAATTCCCTTTTTGGTTTCCAGTTTAATTTGATTTTGAATTTGAATCCAGTTTGGATAATTTAAATTCTGGTTCTTGTTGGATATATTCTAATGTGATTTGTTCATTAAAATATTTATTTGGCGCACATATATATACACACACATATACTTATATGTCTTATTTAATTACCGTCTCTCATTTTAAAATATATTATAGTTAGGTTTGCGCTCAACCGGACCTTTTTATTAGAATTTGGTTTAACTCAACTTGTCTCCTCATCTTGTGAATTAAGGTTTCCTAGCTCCAGTTATCTGGTCACTTTTATTTTATTCCTATACCTTAAGCTTGTAATTTGAGTTGAGTTCATGTTTTATTGGGTTTCATTTTAGGTTTTGGATCACTGTAAAACTCTATGATACTTTTTCAATAGATTGTTCCTCTTTACCGGTCTGGTTGGATTTAATGGTGATCTCACCTTTACATGTGTATGTGTTCGTATTTATACACCCATGTCTCCTGATTTTCTATTGTCGATAACGTTTGTTTGAGATTTGTTTAAAATTTTTAATTCTGAGTGATTTTTTTCTTTGGTTAAAAATTTGGGCTGTGACACGACGGAGGCACGCCGGCGGAGAGGCGACTTGCGGACCGGTCGACGGCCGGCGCTCGGCCGACGGTGAGTCAACGCGCGGACAACAGCTGACGGGGAGGTGGTGGAGCTGACCTCGACGGGCAGCGCGGATCTCGGCAGGCGGCGCGCGGTTGACGGGCGGCGAAGGAGGTGGCGTGCAGACGACGCGGATCTCGGTGGGCGGCGCGAACCTCGACGAAGGAGGCGGCGCGCAGGCGGCGTGGATCTCGGCGGGCGGCGCGCGGCCGACGGGTGACGGGGAGGCGTCCCGCGGACGACGTGCGGTGGATGATGACGGGCGGCGCGGTCCTTCGGCGATGGCATCGGTGCTGAGCGGAGGTGGTCATGGGTTTTGGTGGGCGGCGGCGACCTAGGGTTTGATGGGCGGCTGGAGATTGGGAAGAAGAGGGAGACGGGGAAAATGAAGATGGGGGCGCGACGGGAATCCCAGCTGCAGGATAAGTAAACGGGGGAAGTGGGGGCCACTCACATTTTTTAATAAAGAAAGAGAGCATTGAGAGTTAAAGACGGGGCCTGGACGCGGAACGCGGAAATGAGTCCTCTTCTGACTCTATAGTTAAAGCCGTCGTCCAGGTATTAGGAGCCGACGTTTATACTTTTAAATGTTGGTTTTTTATAGTACTGACGGCTATAGTTTTAATCTTTGTTTCTCGGCTGTTCACTGACGCATTTAGTTTAGCTCGTCGGCTTCTTCAAGGGCACCGACGATTCTAACATTGTCAACGTCGGCCTGTCAAACCCGACGACTTTAAACCAGTTATAGTCGACGGCCCCGACGAATATAATTTAACCGACACTTCTTTGCCCAATTCTTGTAGTGTTTAAACCGCACCGAAGCTCCATCGACAGAGATGGGGATGTCTGTGCTTTGTGAAACCTATCTCACAGTGTGACGGCCCTTGGCCTACGTTCCATTGAAATCGCGGCTTGAGCGACCCAGTGACGCCGGCGATCAGCGAGAACGCATGGGCAGACGATGGTTGAGACGTACGAGTACGCAACTGATTCGGTGGATATCTTTTTCTTTCCCTTTCTCCAAGCAGTTCAGCGATTACATATAGGCGTGCCAATCTCTGGCCGCTGGCCCCCCACCTGGCCCACATGTCAGTGCTACCTGATACAAACTAACATCCACACCGGATACAGACTCACGCTAGCCACACACTCTTCAGTCCCCGTGTCTCTTCTTCTCCCTCGACTCCATCATCTTCAAGCTTCCTCCTGGCTTAGCGGTGGATCTCCCACCTGAGGCACCGGCGTCACACCTCCCCCCCCCCTCAGATGCGAGTTGTCCCTATGTCGCCACCACAAGAAACATCTTGATGAGGACTGACCAATCCTCCCAGGTCACCGACTCCAGCAGAATCCCAACCCACTGAACCAGCACTTGCGGTATAGCCTTGTTCCCTTTTTTGACCAAGCGCCTATTGATGATTTGAAGAGGCTCGAGCTCCTATTTGCTTAAATCTGCAATCTTGGGCAGATCTGCGAAGACTGGTGAATACTTGGGCAAGAAGGGTTTGAGTTGCGAGACGTGGAATACCGGATGGACATGGGCGTTCTCCGACAACTCCAACCGGTAAGTTGCTGTTCCAATATTCTCCAGCACTTGAAAGAGACAAAAATACTTGAAGGCCAGCTTGGGATAGGGTCGATTGGCTACTGTAGTTTGAGCATATGGTTGTAACTTGAGCAATAGCTGCTCCCCCACCATAAAGCTTTGATCTTTCCTGTGTTTATCAGCTTTGTGCTTCATTCTGTTCTGAGCCCGAGACAAATTGTTCTTCAGTAAATCAATGTAACTAGCTCTATCAGAAAGTAACTATTCTGCTTGTGCTTCTATGTCCTGAGGTATGACTGGAGCTGCAAACTCAACCGGATCATAGCCATACAGTACGCGAAATGGAGTACAGCCCAAAGAATAGTGGAAGGATGTGTATTGTACCAATACTCAGTCAAGCTCAACCACTGCTTCCATTTGTGAGGTGAAGCCTGCACCACACATCTGAGGTAAGTTTCCAAGCATTGATTTACCCTTTCTGTTTGTCCATCGGTCTGGGGGTGGTAGGTTGTAGAGAATAGGAGCTTAACATTCAGACTAGTAAATAGATGTTTCTACAATGTACTAGTAAAGATATTGCCCCTGTCAGACAACATAGTCTTAGGCAGGCCATGTAACTTAATCACTTGATCTAGGAGCACCACAGCCACTTGAGCAGCTGAAAATGGATGTTTGAGTGGTATAAAGTGTGCATATTTAGATAGTCTGTCCACCACTACCAGGATAGTGTCAAAACCCCCAGATTAGGTAGAGCTTCAATGAAATCCATTGTAATGTCTTGCCACAGCCCTAATGGAATAGGTAAAGGTTGTAGGAGACCAGCAGGAAGACTTCTTTCCCCCTTTGCCTGTTGGCAGATGCTGCACTGTTTGACCAAATCCTCAACTTCTTGTTTTAGCCCTTTCCAATAGAAGCACCTTTTGATCCTATGATAAGTAGCCTGGATTCCATAATATCCACCCAATGCACTCTCATGGAATGTTGTGATTAATTTGGTCCTGACAGCAGAATTTTCTCCCACCCAGATTAATTCTTTTCTCCTGATAATCCCTTGTAAGGAAAAACCATTCTCATCTGGGCTGTGCAGAGCTAACTTTGCCAACATCTCCTGTGCTTCTGAATCAGTAGTATAAGTGTTCAGCACCTCCTGAATCCACAAGGTTTGCCCCTCCTGCAACAAAGCAACTTGCCCCCTCCTGGACAAAGCATCTGCAGCAATGTTCTCCTTACCCTTCTTGTAGACAATCTTAAAATCCAACCCCATCAATTTGGTCATAGCCTTCCTCTGGAGTTCAAATTGTAACTGCTGACCTTCCAGAAAACAGACTCTTGTGATCTGTTTTGATGACAAACTGAGACCGTTGCAAATAAGGTCTCCATTTGTCTACAGCCATGATCAGGGCCAAAAACTCCTCGTAGATGGACCACTGTTTGTGTCTTGGAGACACAAGGATTTACTGATAAAGGCAATAGGCTTCTTCTACTGCATCTAATCTGCTCCCAGCCCCCAATCAGATGCATCAGTCTTTACCTCAAAGGGTAGATCAGAATTGGGTAAAGCCAGAACTGGAGTTGAGGACATCGCTACTTTCAGCTGTTGAAATGCTTTCTCGGATTCCTCAGTCCAACTAAATTTCTTCAACTTCAGAATATTGGTCAATGGCTTAGTAATAACTCCATATCCATGCACAATCTTTCTATAATAACTAGATAAGCCCAGAAAAGTCCTGAGCTGAGTGAAGGAAATAGGAACTGGCCATTTCACCATGACTTCTGTCTTTCTGGGATGAGTCTGCACCCCTTTTGCTGAAATAATGTGACCTAAATACTCCAACTCTTGTTTTGCTAAGGGGCACTTAGAAAATTTCATATAAAACTCATTAGCTCTCAAAGTACTCAGAACTAACTTCAAATGCTCACAATTAGACTTAGGAGAAGGACTATAAATGAGTATATCATCAATAAATACCAGCACAGACTTCCTAAGGTAGGGTGCAAGAATAGAGTTCATGGCACATTGAAATGAAGCAGGAGCATTAGTTAAGCCAAAGAGCATCACCTTAAATTGATAATGTCCACAATGAGTCTTGAAGGCAGTTTTGTGTTCCTCCCCTTCCTTCATCCGAATTTGATGATACCCAATCCTCATATCAAGACTAAAGAACCACTCTAAACTGGCCAGCTCATCCAATAGCTCATCCACCAAGGGCATAGGAAAACGATTTTTTATAGTATGATCATTGAGTTTTCTATAATCAACACAAAGTCACCATGACCCATCCTTCCTTTTGACCAAGAGAACCGGGGAAGCAAAGGGGATCACACTATGCTCAATAAGACCAGCCTCCAACAATTCTTGAACTTGACTCTCAATTTTGGTCTTGTGTAAATGGGAGTATCGATAAAGGAGAGCATGCACAGGGATGGCACCAGGAACCAATGGAATCACATGATCAAACACCCTAGATGGTGGGAGGGATATAGGATCTGCAAAGACATCCTGAAACTCTGCTAGTAAACTGGTGATGTCTTGACTGATCACTGCCGATGCTGAGTCACCCTTGTCACCTTCTCCTGTCACTTCTACTAGTGCCAATGCCCACACATCATTCCCCTTAATGCTCTTTACCAACTGCTGCCCATGCATCCTCAACAGCTCCCTCTATTTCACCTCCTTGTCACCATGGAGCTCCATCTCTTGGCCCTAGTACTGGAACTTTATAGTACTGTTCACCCAATCACATTGCATAGGGCTATGCTCTGCCAGCCAATCGTACCCAAGGATAGCATCATATGCCCCAAGGGGAAGCACCTTCATCTTTGCCTGGAAGGTGTACCCACTACACCACCACTCCAGTACCGGTACGTCTTGGTCACACCACATCTCCTCTCCATTAGCTGTCTTGACGCGCAAAGGATGACAAGGCACAGTCGACAACCCCACACTCTAGACAAACGCCTTGTTGATGAAGGACTGAGAACTACCAGAGTCTACTAACATCAGCAACACCTTATTGTGGACCAAAGCTCTCAACCTCATGCACCCGACTCCCTGTGTTCCTGCCATCGCATGAGATGACAATTGTAAACACTGTGACTCCTGAATCTCCTCTTGCACATTCTTCGATAACACCTCATCTGACAAACCACTGGTATCCTCTTCGGCATATAAGGCATGCAACTAATCCCGTTTGGGACATTTCTACAGACGACTGGCATCAAACTTCTCACCACAAGCAAAGCAGAGCCCATGCACTACAGGAATCCCGACGATTTGCGACGGCCAGGGCCATCGCAAATAAGCAAAAAGCCGTTGCAAATAAGCTATTTGCGACGGCTTTGCTTATTTGCGATGGTTTCTGGTCGTCGCAAATAAGTCGTCACAAATAAGGTTATTTGCGATGGCCACCGTCGCAAATAACCTTATTTGCGACGGCTAGCAGCGGCCGTCGCAAGTTACTGCCAGGGGCTGGTGGGCCCCGCAACAATATTTTCGACGGCCCCGCCGTTGCAACTAAATCTTATTTGCGAGAGCCTGGCCGTCGCAAATAAGTGCCCCTATTTGCGACGGCCCGATCGTCGCAAATAAGGTAAGCCGGCAGGGCCCACGTGTCCTCCGGCGGGACCACTCCTGAATTTGCGATGGCCAGGCCGTCGCAATTAAAGCTTATTTGGGACAGCTGGGCCGTCGCCAATAGCAGTGGCTTAATTGCGACGGCCTGGTACCTTATTTGCCATGGCACTATATAAAAAGCCGTTGCAAATAAGGTTTTTTATTTAAAAAAAACAGAAAATACTAACCGGCTCGATGGCCAAAATCACATAATAGAAACAATATATCACACACTATATAACACACAAACAGCATCACAATTACAAACTAATAAGTGCTGATACATCTCACATCGTCATCAACAAAGAAAACAAGGGCTCACTCACCCATCTGACCTCCGTAGCCACCGGCGGAGCCACCTCCGAAGTCGAAGTCGTTGTCGCGCTTCATTCCAGGTGGCGGTAGCGACGGCGAGGACGTTTGTGCAGCCGTCGCGGATCCTTGCAATTAATGAAACTTAGAGTTAGAATATAGATGCATCAACATCTCTCCCCCTCCCTTCCTCTCCCTGTATCTTCATCTAAATCCCCCTCTCTTCCTCTCTCTTTTCATTTCTCTCTTTCTCTCTCCCTCTATCTTTCTCTCTCACTCTATCTCTCTATTGCTATCCTTTTCCCTCTATCTTCCTCCCTCTATCTCCATCTACATCTCCCTCCCTCTATCTTCCCCTCCCTCTATCTCCATCTACATCTTCCTCTCTCTCTTCATTCCCCTCCTACTCTATCTAACTATCTTTCACTCTTTCTTCTATCTCTCTCTTTCTTTTATCTCAATCATTTTCTTCTATCTAACTATCTTTCTTTCATCTACCTCAATCTTATTATGCTGGAGAAGAAGGCTTACATAAAAAATTACCTGACCCGCTGAAGAAGGATCGTCTGGAAGGACCGGTGGTAGTATCGATAGCTGGATCCCCAAAACTTGCGCCCGAGCCATGGCCTGTCATTGCAAACATTAAATGTTATGTATTAGTAAGTCATTTACGCTGAATTAATGAGAACTTTAGTTTTTATTTGGTTACCTCCATTGCTTCCCGCATCTGCGCCAACGATGCTGCCTGGGTTTGGATCATGGCCTCCATCGCGATCCTTTGGCGTTCTGACTCCTCCTGTCGCCTGAAGAGGGACTGCATCTCAATGTCCCTCCGCGAGGCGCGACGACTAGTCGTGCCTACTGAAGAAGCCTGCATAGAGCTGCCTCTCGCAAGTCTCCCCGCCCTCGAGTCGACCACTCCGTCGAATATGGTGAGCCTATAAAAAGAGAGTCAGTAATATGAAATTGAAATATCTTGAATACTTTGAATTGAAAATGGTAAAATGATTTGTAAACTCACCTTCCGTGTGCTTTTCCACCACCGGTTGCATACGCGGCTTGAGGATCGATTGGTTGACATTCCCAATCGAAATCCTTGTCGTGTATCTTCCTAGTCTCCTCCTCGTACGTAGCCTGCAAAATAAGAAAGGGGTGTAAGTTCAACAATCTATATAGTTATATTTAATATGAATGATTTCTAAACTTACCAATCGCTCGGCTGCAGCCTGTTTGCACCCTGTCGACTGAGAAGGGTCCTTGTGACCTCTCTTCCAGATCTCAGGGTCGGCGGCACCCCCGTCTCGCGCTCCTGTCAATACGTGTTAGTACGAACAATATATTATGAATATATAAACATAAGTTACACACACTTACCATGCGTTTAGCTAAACGCAAGTGGTTATCTTGCCTGTGCCTGCTCTTCCCCTCAACCCCTCTGTATTCTCGAGCCTTCTCGGACTTAGCTTTAAACTCATCGCTAGTCCAGTAGCGACAAAGGGCCCGAAAGGCATCGGTCCGACCCTGCAACCAGCTCACGTGGCCCTGCACATAGTTGGAAGTCGTTAAAAATACCATTGAGGAAATTATCAGAAAAAAATACTTACTACACTCCACGTACCTGCGCGTACTCCTCCTCCGTCAGGCGCATCTCACTCGCTTGCCAGAAGTGTAGCACAGGCTGTTGGTTCGCCTTCAAGTGCTCATTAATAATTTGAACACGGTCGTTCGACAAAGCTTGTCGAAGCGCTTTGGCAGCATTGTAGTGAAACACTTGTCTCGCATCCTCAAACTGGCGATGGTCGTTCGGGTCCTCTAAAGTATATCTTGCCTGCGATAAAGAATATATTGAAGAGATGTTCACTAAAAGAGTTTAAGAGTTGAAACTTCGAAAAAAATTTAACATACTTACCATAAAATCGGCCCATATGGCCTCCTGAAGGTTGTCGTGCTCCTGGTAATGGACGCGTGTGTAGTCCTCCCACGAAAGAGTAGACACCCTGTCGATGACCCCGGGATAGTGCAAACGCACTAAGGACCTGAGGACACCGTTCACCGATCTTTGGTGTCTCTCACTGGTGAATGATGTTTCATCCCAAACCCTGCAAAATATTTATTGATTGATTACTTAATTAACCAAAAGAAACTAAAATTGAACACTATAATTTTTATTACCTGTCTCCGACTGGACGAATCACGATATTCTGTGAAGGGTTTGCAGGAGGACTAACAAAGTGAGTCCTCCTCGTCCACCGCGTCTGCTGGGGCGCCACGTCAGGTGACCCAGACGGCTCCTCACCAGCCGAGTCAATGGCCTCAGGAACAGAAGCATCGCAAGCCGAGGGCTGGCTCGCCGAGGGCTGGCTGACCGAGGGCTGCCTCACCGAAGGGTAGCCAAGGTCAACTGGCGCCGCAGCCTCTGAGTCAGCCGGTGAGGACTACAACATTCAAATGATTCATAAGTAAGTTTAGTGTGAAATTGAATTTAAAGAATTTGTCAAAAACGAGTGACATTTACCTGTGATGAAGCTCTAGAGCTGGTCTGAACGTGCCCCAGCAGCTGAGAGCGTCTGCTGCCAGTCGACGAGGCACCAACGAAAGCATCCTCAGGTCTACAGGGGTAGAACCCCCTCGTCGGCGGCACCTTCTTACCCTTCTTTGACGCCATCCAGTTGTAATTAGATAATCAGTAAATATGCAAATAAAATATACAAAATTCATGTTACTATCTTCAAGAAAACATTACTTGTAGTCACTTTCAAAATTCATCAACATCATTATCATGTGCCTGTGCCCTACTCCTTAAACCAGCCCAACGATCTTCCATCGTGGCCTGTTCTAATTTTCATTTTCGCGTATCATCTGCCTCTACATCTTAAACGTCTTCAACGTCTCCATCTAATTGATCGTGTCCTGCACCAAGCTCACGATAAAAGTGTCTGGCAACTCTTCTTCTTGGTACACTTCTTCAATGTCTTTGCTATCATGGTAACCATCATCCCCAGGAGTATATAGCCGCTCACGAGGATTCACCTTATATACCACCCACCAAGCACTGAGCTTCGTGCATGGATAAGGTAGATAATACACTTGTTCAACTTGATGTGCAAGAACAAATGTATCGTAACCTCGTCGTCGGTCCTTATGTTTCACTTCTACCATTCCAAATTTATTTTCTTGAGTTCCATGAGTGCGATCAATCCAGTCACAGTCAAAGAAGACAACTCGAAGGGTCTTATTTCCAGTAAAAGTAAATTCAAGGATTTTGTTAATGATCCCATAATAATCGGTTAAATTCCCTTGAGTGTCCATTACTCTCGTCACAACACCAGAATTTGATGTTGCCGCAAGAGGAAGATGAGCTTCAAAATGAGTTGTACGGAATCGGAAGCCATTTACTTCATATCGATCATAGCTTCTAACATTCACCAATCCATAAGATAGCTGCCGCAAATCTTCATGGACATTGTGAGTCCGACACTGTCATAAATGATCGTGAGTTAAAATAATACTTCTTTAATAATAGTAATTTATAATACATAGAAAACGAGAGAATATTACATATTCTCGAAACCAGTATAGGAAACTCGGCCCCCCGTTTAATCCTTCCTTTCGCATCGCTTCTACTTGTTTGGCCGTATGTTGATGCCTATGTGCCCAATATTGTCTGTGGAACTCTCTGAACATGAAAAAACATCTTTTAGAGTACATATGTAGCAAAATATGTCAATTAGCATAAATGTAGGAGAAACACTTACTCGAAGTATTCCTGCATGCCTTCTATATTTGTGTACATGTAGAGTAAAGCAACAGTCCTTTCATGTTCGGATAGCACGTAGGTCGTGTAGCTACCAACGGTGGCGCCTCTCGTTTGAAAAATGGAAAGGTCACTTAGAGGGGGTGTTTCGTCCACATGTACCGCATCGCCGAAGTATTGATATTGTTTTCTTCCGCAAAGTAGACACTTGAAAAGTATCCTACTTCCTTAAAAGCATATGCTTCAGCGATGCACCCTTCCACCCTTGCCCTGTTGCCAACCATTGGTTTCAGATATCGTAGCGCTCTTTCAATGTGATACGTCCACCAATATTGCACAGGACTGCCAACTTTAGCTTCGAATGGAAGATGGATAAGCAGATGTTGCATTGGATTGAAGAATCCCGGTGGAAAAAAAAATTCCATCTTACATAAAAGTATGGGTATCTCCTTCTCTAACTTATCCATCATCCCGATCTTGATTTCTTTAGCACAAAGCTGTCTATAGAAATAGCTGAGCTCGGCTAAAACCTTCCTCACCGCATCATCTAGATAGCCTCGGAACATAACAGGTAGGAGTCTTTCTATTATAATGTGATAATCATGACTCTTCGACCCAGTGAGGTTTCCTGTGTTAACATTTACGGCTCGTTTCAGGCTAGCTGCGTAACAATCTAGGAATTTCAAAGTTTTCATCCATTTCATAACTTCTTTCTTTTCTTTCAATCGAAGACAGAAAGAAGCATGTGGCTTTTCACCACTTTCGGAGATTTCAAGAGTTGGACGGTGACAAATGTCTGCCAAATCTAGTCCAGCTTTATAGTTGTATTTCGTTTTGCCAGACATATCCATGCAAGTGCTTATGATACTTTTGCTCATGTTACGCTCCTGATGCATGACATCGATGTTGTGCATTAGAATCAACGACTTCACATACGGTAGCTCCCAAAGTCCACATATGTGAGTCCAATTGTGCTACTCTCCATAACCTACGAAATATCAAGGATGACCTTCGTCAGGCACCAGTTTGTCCAACATATCAGAAATTTCTTACCCGTTGAGACGCTTCGGTGGTCCTTTAGTGACAACAGTGTTCTTTCGAAAGACATGCCTCTGCTGCCTAAATATATGACTCGAGAGCAGCCAACGTCTATGACAATCGAAGTAAGATATTTTGCCTCCATGAGTTAGTCGAAAGCAATCCGTGTCTGAAGCACATATCGGACACGTCAGATGACCGTGAGTGCTCCATCCAGAAAACATGCCGTATTCCGGCAGATCATGGACGGACCACAAATAAGCAGCTCGAAGGTTGAATTTCTGCTTCTTGTAACTGTTGTATGCTTTGACTCCTATCCACAAGACTTTCAATTCTTCGATCAGCGGTTTTAACATCACGTTGAGACGTGACCCGGGATGATCAGGTCCTGGTAGAATGAGGGTGAGAAACATGAACTCGTTCTTCGTACAAAGAGCAAGTGGCAGGTTGTACGAAATTACAAAGACGGGCCAACATGAGTAAGGCGTGGCATTCGTACTGAATGGTGAGAATCCGTATGTCGCTAATCCGATGCGAACATTCCTCGCATCACGAGAAAAGTCTGTATCGAAATGGTCTAGCGCCTTCCGTGCATCACCGTCGGACGGATGCATCAATAATTCTTTGTTCTCATGTTTACCTTCTTTGTGCCATCTCATGTGTCTTGCAGTTCTTTTTGAAAGAAACATCTGCTTCAACCGAGGTGTCACAGGCAAGTAATGACGCTTCTTATGTGCGACATCTGTCATCACATTATCGCAATCATCATTAACAACTTTGACATACCTCGATTTACCACATTTCAAGCACATCCTCTCATTGGCGTGCTCTTTGCAGAATAGCATGTAGTTGTGTGGGCACACATCGATTTTCTCATACTTCATACCGAGACCAGATATCTTGATCTTTGACTGATACATATCTGGTGACACTTTGTGAGGTTGTGGAAGGATATCGCAGATCAACTTCATGAGATCATTGTAGCAGTTGATGGAAAAAAAGTACTTGGACTTAATTGCCATAAATCTGGTCAAGAAAGCAAGTACCATCACAACCGTGTGTTCATGCAATGGCTCTTGTGATTTCTTCAGCTCCTCGAAGAACTTCTCTGCCTCATTTGTAAGAGGATCCTCTGCTTCCAGAGCTTCTAGCATCTCATCCATCCTATCAACCTCTGTTATATCATCATCCTCATCCACTTCGGCTATGACTCGAGAATTAGTCTCACCGTGAAATATCCACACTTCATCACGTCGAGTGAAACCGTTTCGACATAAGTGAAATAAAAGCTCCAATCTTCTCAAAAACTTGGTGTTCCGGCATTTTGTACATGGGCACCGCACCATATCTTCCGTTGACAACGAAACCGCTCGATCCAAAAATTGATCTAAATTGATAAACCACTCATCCGAGTGACCTCCAGTTCTGCTCTTCCAGCCAGTATACATCCAACTGCGGTCTTCACCCATGTTTGGCTCTGCAGTTTAACGCGAAAGAAATTGTCGTTAATGCATTGTTGTGTTATGTCACGGCCCTACAACCTAGGCAGATAGATCCTAAACCCACCCAAGAGTGACCGAGCGGAGCGTGCTCATGACGAGACACGTGATCCGGATTCGAATGAAATTTCGGTAGCATAACCCCGCTGTTCTCCACTGCACACCCAAAAATGGTGCAGCAGAGAACAGCAGGGTTATGCCACCAAAATCTCGTCCAAATCTGGACCCGCGTCTCGTCACAAGCCACGCCGCCTCGGTCACTCTGAGGCTGTCCAAAAAGGGACAATTCGGAACCTGCACGTCTCACATGCCAATGGCATGCGAGACGTGCCGATCCGAAACGGGTAATACATTGCTATAGGTTACGTTGCTTATTTTCATATTGAGGTCATTTAAGAGAGAGGAAAGAAATAGAGAAAGAGTGAGAGGAAAGTTGGTCTTAGATGACAATTCCACATCCATTTCCATCGTCCACGCAATCATGGGTCATTGACGTCCTTACCAACCCGTTCGCTTCCGTGTCGACTTGACGCATACGGTACCACTACAATGGTCTACACGGCACGATCACACTTATTACGTGTTGTGCCCTTCCAGGTTGGTCCGAGCCGTCCTAAAACCCATTTATTTATATATATTAAGTAGTCACTCAAAAACATTATATGAATGCACTAAGTCCAAACATACACTAAATAGAATAGAAATTCAAAATGATAGACCAAGCTATCGACAAAAAATATATAAAGCATATACAAAATCTAATTATGCATTTACTACAAAATCTGAACAAAAAACATATTAGCCACAATGGACAAGTGTGAAATCACAAGTATAATACAAGACCGGACTGGAGCAGGATGAAATCACAAGTGTAATGCAAGTGTAATACAAATCTAATCAAGCGCGGAGGGCGGGGGCACCGCGGTGCCGCTAGGGCGGGCCTTTAAACTGGTTAGTGTCCATGCAGGATTACATTTAATTTTTTAAATTTTTATTGTAAAGTGTTGAACCATCTTTCACTTGAGCAACGTTCAGAAAGGCGCTGGGAGGCGCTCGCCTCCGCACGCTGGGGCACTAGGCGCGGGAATCCCGCCTCGCCTCGGAGGGGTAGGCACCCGTTTCGCGTCGGAGGGGGGGGATGAGCGATCCTGCGCGATGTAGGAAGGGGCGCGGACAGATCTGCGGAGGAATCGCGGAGGCATCGGGGGTGGGGGGATGCGACGGCGGGGTCGATTCCGGAACGGACCGCACGAGCGCCATGCCTGGGGAGCTGATCCGCCGCTCGTGGTGGACGAAGAGATCGGGATCGATCCGAGGATGGAAGCGCTGGGTGACATCGGGGCTATCGGGCTGTTGAATGGCGGTGTCCTGTTGTGTACATAGGCGCTGAGCAGGGATTGAAGTGGGAAAGCTGATAGCCCGAATTGCGGGGTTGGAAAGCAGATAGCCATTTTTGTATTACGATACCAGATGCCATTTTATGACTCCAGCCGAAAGGGAAATTTTGCTCATCTCATTTTCATCTGAATAGTACTCAAGTTTTAATAAATAAAGGACTTTTAGGACAACTTTTTTTCCATTCAATTTGAACAAAAATGAAATTTTATAATGCATATATTTGCATAGTATCATTAATATGCTGCAGATTAGCAACTAATAGATCCTGGTAATTGATTAACATTATGAAATTTAAATAACACAAAAATATTTCCATTTCTCTAATTTACTAAACACAGTCTTATACGATAAATCCACTTTGTTAGTCGAGACACATCTGCACCGAAGATTTAGCCTTGTATACTTAAGCTATCCAGTGTAAATAAGGGCACAGGAATCCTATTTCCTATCCTATCATACAAGGATTAAAATCACAGCTTTAGCTTAATCTCCTAAAAAGTTTGAGGAAATCACAGCTTTAACTTGGTGGGGCCCTCATGAAACTAAAACTCTGAGAGAAACTCCACTATGATTTCTTCCATGAGGTCACCATGTTAAAAAATGACACAACACTTGACTGAATAAGTAGAAAGATGCAGGGGCGGGGCCGGGGCCTACCTGAATAGCCGGCGGCGGTGGCGCAGGGGCGGTGGGGCTGGGGGCGAGCCGGCGGCGGGGGCGCAGGGGCGGGGGCCGGGCCGGCAGCGGCGGCGCAGGGGGCGGTGGGACCGGGCGGCGGCTGGGGCGCGGAGGCGCGCGGGGGCACGGAGTCAGGGTGCGGGGGCGGGCCGGCAGCGGGGCCGCAGGGGCGGCGGGCTCGGGGGCAACCGGGGCCCGACAGGCCGGCGGCGGAGCCGGGGGCGCGGCGGGACCGCGGCAAGGCGACGGGGGCGTGCCAGGTGGCGGCGGTGGAGTGAATGGTGAATGAAGAGTCTTGGCCAGAGGGTCCCGATATTAGCCCTAATTTGCGACAGCATACTTAATTGCGACGGCCTTACCTTACGGCCGTTGCAATTAAAGCCTATTTGCGACGGCCAGTCCACGGCCATCGCAAATAAGACATTATTTGCGATAGCTTCGTAAATTGTGACAGCCCTAGGGTTGGCCGTCGCAAATATGCACTTATTTGCGACGGCCAGTCCGACGGTCATCGCAAATAAGGCCTTATTCGCGATGGCCATGTTATTTGCGATGGCCAGAGGCGGGCCGTTGCAATTTAAGCTATTTGCGACGGCTGGCCGTCGCAAATAAATCCGGCTGTCGCAAATGATCGCGTTTCCTGTAGTGATGTTGCCTCCAGAAATCCTTGAGCTGCCTGTCCTTTGTATAATTAGAAGTCAGAGATTGTTTGGTAGATGTGTCTTTAGGCTGCCACCATATCTGAGGCCCCCATTCTGTCTGTTTGTTCGAATACGACCCTTGTCTAAAACATTCCTCTGTATCTTAGCCAACATCACAGCTCAGTTGATAGTAGTTAGAACTTGGGACAGGACAGGACCCTGGAGCTCAAACTTCAGACCTTTAATGAACTACTGAACGAAGAAGACTTCATCGAGGTCAGGGTTATGGATTGTTGTATTGAATCTACAATTGTCAAAGTCTGTGATGTACTCTTCCAAACCACGAGACTGCCTCATGTGAAGTAGATCATACATTGCCTGCGAGTATTCATACGCACCAAACTTATCCTTCACCGCCTCCACAAACTTGTGCCATGTACTCAATCCTTCAGTCAGTTTGAATACTTGCAGCCACTTAGCCGCATTGCCCTCCATGTGCATGGATGCTGCGCGAACCCAGACGGTCTCGACCACATTGAAGATAGCAAAGTAATCTTCACATTTGTCAATCCAGATTGTTGGATTTTCCCCATTGAACTTTGGAAATGAGAGCTTCAAGAGATTCCGCTCTCCTCCTGGAACATCCCTGTTGACAGGAATGGCACCACCAGTACCGCCCCTGCCTCGCGGCACTCTGTTTCTATGATAAGTGGCCCATCTAGGTCGCCTCCTGCGTAAATCAGCCTCTCCTTGACCCTGGTCATCCCAATCTGCATGAATTCTGCGTTCCACATGTCGTCCATCACTAGATCGCGAACATGGGGTTGAGATCTCCGACTTTGCTCCCGCAAAATCCTCCAACGTCTGCACCATCCGCTCCAGCGTGAGGCCCTGAATTCTCTTCTCAGTCTATGCGATCTTCACTCACAATTCATCTCGCTCGCGGGCCGCCTGCTCCGCCATCGAGGAGGCGAGTGCCTGTTGACCAGCAAGGTCCTTCACCGACCGATCGACCCGATCCAGCCGCTGTGACATCTCCTCCATGAACCCCAACACACGAGCCCAAAGATCTCCCTCCGCCCGAGATGATTCCGCCATGGCCTCAAGAACAAACCGAGTCTGCACTGAAGGTTTAGCTGTTGGCGCCGGTGTGATGATCCTGCAGAGAGCACTCCACACCACCACCACAAGATCGATCACCACCACACAACCCCTTCCGCACGAGAAAAAAAATCAGCACCCGTCCCAGGATAGTAAGAGCTCTGATACCAGCTGTGACGGCCCTTGGCCGACGATCCGTCGAAATCGCGGCGTGAGCGACCCAGCGACACTGGCGATCAGCGAGAACACGCGGGCGGACGACGGTTGAGACGTACGAGTACGCAACTGATTTGGTGGATATCTTTTTCTTGCCCTTTCTCTAAGTAGTTCAGCGATTAAATATAGGCATGCCAATCTCTGGGTGCTGGCCCCCACCTGGCCCACACGTCATTGCTACCTGATACAAACTCACACCCACACCAGATACAGACTCACGCCAGCCACACACTGTTCAGTCCCTGTGTCTCTTCTTCTCCCTCAACTCCATCGTCTTCAAGCTTCCTCCTCGCTCGGCGGTGGATCTCCCACCCGAGGCACCGGTGTCACATACAGGCGGCAGCAATAATCACAAATGAAAATGTGTTATTACAGGCGGTTCATTACAGAAGACCGTATGTGATAATGTGTTATCGCAGAGAGATCTTTACTGCAGACCGCCGATTATAATACGTTGTCACAGGCAGTTCTTTACTGCAGACCGCTTATTATAATGCATTTTCAAATGCTGTTATTTCTAATTTCCTGCTCAATTCAAATAATAGCAATCACAATACATTCACAGGCACATATATTGAGAAACATATATTCTAGACGCATATATCAAATCGATCAATATATAATGCACCGTCAAGCTTGCTCCCTAACACATCTCTTATATTCTTCTAAATTCTGAAAAAAAATTATTGAAATTAACAAAAGCACAGTTATGAATTATACTAACAATGTTACTAAGCTTTATAAGTAGATTATAGCGATCATTTTCAATATCGGACGCATTTTGTTGATGAAGCAAACACTCTACTTCGATTTGTATCATTTTCACAGTAATACATGAAAACCATCTCTAGCAAAATTTTAATTTTAGCAACATAAGAACTCTAAAGTAAGGAATCGCAAGAACTTAAAATAAATTTATCGATCTTACAATTTCTCATCAAGAATCCCAAGATGGACTACTCCTATAGGATGGATGATCGAGTGGAAGAAACTCAGTGGAAAGGCGCATATTGGAGGCACCCTAGGATAGTCCCCCTTCAAGTAGATTGATAGAGGGTAGTATCCACCTTTCCAGTCAAGTTTACAAAATGAATTCAATAACAAGAAAAAATAATAAAATAGTGGATTATGCTTATTCATGACTTACCCCTTTTTACCAGAGACAATGCACCGTCAGAGCATGATGTCAAACCATACAGACTTGTAGGATCGAAGAGCACGTGAAAAGCTACCATAGGAGGGTGAATGGTAGATTTAAAACTTTTTTAGCGGAAGCAATGAAAACCCCTCGGTAGAAAACGATCTGTTAAAGAAATCTTGTGTGAGACTAATCTAAACGTGTTTCACCATGACAAAAATGATAGATATCAGAGAGAATCAAGTCACAAAGACGACACAACAATAATCACTCAAATCTGTCAAGATAAACTCAAGTTACGATCGAAAGATCGAACAAAGGTCAATCTGTTCTATCGAGTAAAAAACAGATCTGCAATACTGCAAAGAAACTCGTGTAGATCAAAAACCACAAATCCAATGACTGTGAAATTTTGAAAGATGATAGATAGTCGAGCTGTGAAGACAACCCAAAAAGAATCACATCAATTGGATCTGTAAAACTCGAGTTATGATAAAACCAACGAAGAAAGATACTTCTATGCAGAAAACTGAACGAGAAAAACTTGTCTGGAACAAGTCGGACGAACGAGGCACAAAATTTCCATTAAACTACGATATTTATTGAATAGAACACAAGAGGAACAGCTCAAATATCGTGCACCACGAGCTCTGGCCTACCTTGCTTATATAACCAGCCCTTCGGCCAACCCAGACCTAACTAGGACTCTAATCCTACTCAATTATCAAATTGAAACTTTCTATAACTGCTCAAGACTCTTCTATACGCGGATAGAAGCAATCTTAAGACTTCCAAACACCTTAGGAATGTATCTCGCATTCCTAAAACAACTAAAATTCGTGATCCACACGAAATCCTATCATAACCAACTCAAAACTTTCCATATTTGAGTCAAACATGACTGAGCCGCAGCCTGAGTCTATAACCTAGTCGGTTGGACATTTCTGACCAATTCTTTACGTCAACATCTCTTCATCACGCCTCAAAACCATTTAGTCACGTCCATTCACTCCTTGCACACGTGCAAACATCTTCCAATGACATCCACGATACCTTCATATGCATTGTTCTTGATTCAAACATGTTGTGCAACCTCCCGATAACCTCAACCACAATTCCTACCGAACTTGGTTGTTGAACCTCATCTTCTCCCTAAGACTAGTTCAATGGATACCGTCACTAAACATGTCTTGAACTCATGCAACACCTGCTCATGAATGAACAACCAATACTTCCGAGCACAAGTCCTCGACTTGACTCACGTTAGTTCCGAAACTACAACATCTTACGTGAGCACCTCACATAAGCATGTTGTAAACCGTAGTAAAATGATATCAGCCTGAACCACCAAAACACACCAAAAACATAGTAAAAGAATACTAAAAAAACTTTCCATAAGTGTAAAGCAAGTTTCAAATATTGCAAGGCAAAAGCAGAACAGCTGCGATCAAGCTTCAAACCTTGCAAAGATAACCAAAACATGTTGGACCTATGGTCGAATCTTGATAAAAATACGTTTTTGTAGTATTCAAAACTTTTATCGTTAAAGCCAATGTATTCAGCACACATAGGTCTCACAATCTCCCCCTTGATGAATGCATTGGCAACACAATTTAAAATCCGAACATTTGGCTTATCCACATGCCTGAGTTGAAGACCGATGAAGGCCCCACGTGTCATACGGGACCGGACCTGCCTCCCATCTATGGTTAGTCCTGGTGCTGCCACGTGTATACAGCAACCGGACCTACATCCCACGCATGGGATAGCTCCGGGCTAAACACTTGTGCGGTACCCCCTGAGCTAACGCTCGATAGAGGGAAGCTCCGGTATTGACACGTGTACATCTACACCGGACCTACCCGTCCCAGACGGAAAGCTCCGATGCTGCCACGTGTCCAACCGCCGGACCTTCAGCCTCAACAATCAGACTGGTGGACCCCCAACGGCTCGGACCTTCAAGGGGCAATCAAAGACTTCAAGACCCGATTAAGTGTCATTAATACCATATTAATGACACACTATCGGAAGGCTCTTAATACCAGTAACGGCACTGTCAAGGCCCGTGACCACGCTATTAAGGGTAATTAACCTCATTAATTACGTATTAAGCATCAGTAACCGCCAGGGCCACATGTCGGGCTAGGCTAACGGTGTAACGACCAGTCCTTGTACTATAAAAGTAATGGTCGACGATACACAGGGGACGGCTCTTTTGAACACTTAGACCTCTCCCATACACATCTTTGACACCTAATACAACAACTACACACCCCGTGGAGTAGGGTATTACGTTCAGGCGGCCTGAACCACGTAAATCTTTGTGTCTATTTGCCATCGTATTTTGAATCTCTGTGTGCACAATGCCGAACTGCAAACTCTGCGGGCTACCAATGGTAGTACCGGGAGAATTGCCGAATCCAAACTCTGACCGTTGGCGCACCAGATAGGGGTGCCTGAGATTCGAAGATGGTCAACTCTTCTGCTGGATCGTCCAACGGCAACCCTGCAGTGCAACCTGCCAGAGGCAATCCCTCCAATGTGCAGCAGCCAGCATGTGCCGCGGCTCCAGCAGGAGTCATGCCTCCACCGCCACCGTCCGCACCGGCAAATCAAGCTAGACAGTGGGACCGGGCATCTGCGTCGGTCACGGCATCAGCTAATAACAACCCTAAATATGCGCTCCATGCAGCGCGTGCTCTTCTCCAATGCCCACCACCTCCAGGTGCATCCCACGGTGCAATGGAGAAGTGGAGGGCTGATGTGGAACATTTGGTTGCAGCAGCAGCCGATCGCATCAGCAACCAAGGTCCACCCCCCTTGGGGCGGGCCCCATCACAGCATCAGACCGTGTCGGGCAGATTTGGTCCACACACTTTCCAGCATAGGAGGCGTGCTGCATCTCAACAAGCAACGTCGCAGCCTCCCGGGGCGCGACGCACCCATACGGTAACCAGGCTTTCAACTCACGATCTCTGGGCAGAGCTTAATCGCCGTTACCGTCAACAGGATGGCCGCGTCCATATCGAGCGCGCTCGCGAAAGGCGAGAAGCTCAGGACATTCCTGCTCCTGAGGGAGTAGGAGGGGGCTGTTCTGCCCTGGCCATGCACCTACGAATGGTCAGATGGCCACAAAAGTTTTGGCCTCACCTGTCGGAGAAATTTGATGGGACTGTCAATCCAGTTGAGTTTCTCCAAATCTACTCCACTGCAATCCTTGCGGCCGGAGGTAACGAGGCTATAATGGCCAATTATTTCCCTATGGCTTTGACTGGGACCACCAGGTCCTGGTTCATGAGCCTTCCGCCCGACTCCATCAACAGTTGGGCGGAACTGTGCCAATAGTTCACCGCCCATTTCATGAGTTCATACACCCGACAAGGCACCGAACTGGACCTTTTTGCTGTCAAGCAGAAGGGGGAGAGTCCCTGCGATCCTTCATCCAGAGGTTCTCCCAGGTATCAAACACTATTCCTTCTATCTCTGGCGCCTATGTTATTGTGGCATTTAGACAGGGCGTACGAGACAAGAAGATGCTGGAGAAGCTGGCGACCAAAGAGATCACCAGCGTCACGGAACTCTTCATCTTGGCAGACAAATGCGCAAAAGCTACGGAGGGCCGTGAAATGCACTCCCAACCACCTCCGGAGGACAACAAAAAATCCTCCAAGGGTGAAGCCACTACCTCCGGGAGTGGAAAGAAGAAGAAAAAGTCCAACGACAAGAAGAAGCTGTCGGCCGGCACACCTACAGCTGTTGTTGCTGCAGCTCTAGGTGGTCGGGGGCCACGCCCCGACAAACGACCTCGGCCGTCATCTGAAGATGGTGGTAGCTCCAAGATGTGGTGTCCCATACACAAGACGAACAGCCAGAACTTGGAAGGCTGCCGTGAGGTACAGAACCTTGCTGAGCGCCACAACAAGCGCCGGGAAGAAGTTCCTTTCCGTCAAAAGGAAGGGAAACACAAAGTCGACAAAGCTCCAACTGAAGAGGAGTTAGGCTTTCAGGGCCCTAGAAAGGTCTTGAAGGCTGTTTACACCTCCGTCGACAATGACTCCTACATCTCTGACAATGAACGTCGGAAAACCATGAACACCATCTTTGGTGGTTCATGGGACATCACCTCCCGTTGTGTCCTCAAGACCATGGGCGGGACATGGCCTCAGTAGCTCCCACCGCCAGGGCGGAGCCACAATGGAAGTGGATGGATATTGCCATCACTTTTGATGCATCAGACTGCCCTCGAAATATGATCGGAGCTGGCCAACTCCCATTGATGGTATCTCCGACCATCAACAACATCCAACTCCACCATGTAATGGTGGACGGTGCTTCGGGGCTAAACCTCATAAGCTTCAAAGCTTTTGTCAAGCTTCAGCTCCGACCTTCGGACCTTCGCCCCTCCCGACCTTTCTCCAGAGTAGGTCCGGGGGCCATAACCCCACTCGGTGCAATTACTCTCCCGGTGACCTTTGGGACCCGGGAGAATTACCGCACTGAGAAGTTGGTCTTCGACGTGGCGCAGATCAACTTACCCTTCAACACCATTCTGGGCAGGCCAACCTTATACAAGTTCATGGCTGCTGATCATTATGGCTACTTGGTGTTGAAGATGCCAACACCAGCTGGTGTTTTTCGGATCTGTGGAGATTGCACCACCAGAGTGACAGCTCTGGAAGAACTCCACGCTCTTGCTACAATGCAGGAAGAAGAATCCGGAAAGGAGCAAGCTCCGAAACCCCCGAGCTTTCGTCATCGAGGCTCAACCTCCGCACCTCGCGTGCAACCAAGTGGCGACACCGACATTACCATCAAAGTCGTCCAAATCGGTTTCGACGCCGCTGAGACCACCCATATATCGGGAGGTCTGAATGACAAATTGGAACTCGCGCTCATCACTTTCCTCTGGGCTAACGTCGACGTGTTTGCCTGGCAACCGTCACAAATGCCTGGGATCCCTAGGGAAGTGATCGATCATAATATGAAGATCTATCCTGACGCTCGGCTTGTACATCAGAAGCCTCAGAGGCAATCAGTAGAGCGACAGAACTTCATACGACAAGAAGTGAAGAAGTTGCTCGAAGCTGGGTTCATCCGAGAAGTCTTCCACCCAAAATGGATGGCAAACCCAGTCGTTGTACCCAAGGCCGGCGGGAAGCTTCGGATGTGTATCGACTACACTACACTAAATAAGGCAAGTCCAACAGATCCATTCTCACTACCTAGAATAGATCAGATAGTGGATTCCACCTCCGGGTGTGAATTAGTGTGTTTCCTAGACGCATATTCTGGGTACCATCAAATCAGAATGTCTAGGGAAGATGAAGAGCATACCTCCTTCATCACAGTAGATGGATTATATTGTTATACTGCCATGCCATTTGGTCTCAAAAATGCTGCTTCAACATTTGTATGAGCTATGTACAAAACTTTTGGAGAGCTCATCAGAGACGTAGTGGAAGTGTATGTTGATGACATCGTCGTCAAGATCAAGAACAAGGAGTCATTCCTTGACACATTGTAAGCTGTCTTCGACAAGCTGCGAGTCACTGGCACAAAGCTGAACCCGGACAAGTGTGTCTTTGGGGTTAGCTCCAGAAAGCTTCTTGGTATCTTGGTGAATCACCGAGGAATAAAAGATGTTGAAGATATGCATTCACCAGCCCGCATCAAAGACGTCCAGAAGCCGACTGGATGTCTAGCTGCCCTTAGCCGGTTCATCTCAAGACTGGCGGAACGGGCGCTACCTTTCTTCAAGCCATTGAGCCAGTCCGGACCACTCCAATGGTCTGAAGAAGCAGAAAAGGCATTCCAGGAGCTGAAGCAGCTCCTCACCACCCGACCAACCTTGGTAGCTCTGAACCCTGGTGAGCCACTACTGCTTTACATTTCGGCAACAAACGAAGTTGTCAGCATGGTCTTGGTTACAGAAAGACCAGAACCATCTACAGTTAAGGAATCCAGACCCCTTCGGGAGGGTCAGGAGCTACCTGAAGTCAACTCTGGGTCCCAGCTCCCAGGCCCTGATCCTGAAGGCGAGATGCCGAAGGATTCATCTCCTTCAAATGAAGGAGTCACTGTTAATGAACAACAAGATCCGAACCCCTCTAGGAAGGCCCGGGTCACATTAGAAGAAGCTCCGGGTTCCTCCAACCGGAACCCGGAGCTCCCCGAACAAGGTTCGGACCCCTCCGGGAGGGTCCGGGTAGATGAGGAGGAAGCTCCGGGCCCCTTCGGGAGGGTCCGGACAGTCCAGCGCCCAGTGTACTTCATCAGCGAAGTACTCCCTGACGCCAAGACTCGGTACCTTGAGGTGCATAAACTGCTCTATGCAGTTCTTATTGCCTCTAGGAAGCTCTAACACTACTTCCAAGCTCACCAGATTTCAGTGGTAACCTCTTATCCACTGCGTGCAATCTTGCATAACCCCAATTCCACTGGGAACATTGCAAAGTGGGCAGCAGAATTAGCCGAGTTTGACCTTGAATTCGTCCCAAGACAAGCGATCAAGAGTCAAGCATTGGCAGACTTTGTGGCGGAATGGAACCCCTCTCCATCAAATCCTGGGGGCCCTAGTGAGCAGAAGTCAGAACCCAAGGTTCCGGTCTTCACTGAGCCTCACTGGACTCTCTACTTCGACGGCTCCGTGTAGAAGCAAGGGGCCGGAGCTGGAGTCCTTCTCCTCGCTCCGACCGGGGAGAAGGTTAAATACATGGTGCACCTTGACTTCAAGGCGACCAACAACATGGCGGAGTATGAAGCACTAATTTATGGACTCAAGGTGGCACTATCGTATGGTGTCAAGCAGCTGTTGGTAATGGGTGATTCACAAGTTGTAAAACAAGTAAAAGGTGAATGTTGCTGCAACAACCCTCAACTAGCTGCATACCTACTAGAGGTCCAGAAGCTTCAGAAGGACTTCGACGTCCTGGATCTTTGCCATGTCCAGCATCTCAACAACGTTGAAGCTGACGAACTCTCGACAAATGCTTCAACCGGGGCTCCGGCTCCCGACGGAACCTTCATCCAGAGGTTGTCCAAACCAATAGATCAGGCTGCCGAACTGAGTGAAGGGGGCGAGACCAGCACCTCGAAGCTGGCGGTCCCGATGGCCCTGTTACCATAGCGTCCATCAAGGGTCGTAGGTGTTGTAGGAAGCTCTGAGCAACCCAGCACGCAAGACTCAAATGCTCAAGCTAGATCCGATGCATGGATCTCGAAGATCCGGAGCTGCTTGAAAGACAACTTCCTTCCTGAAGATAATGTATCCGCTGACCGGATAGTCAGATTGGCTAAAAGATACGCGCTGGTAGAAGGGGATCTCTACCGACGCGGTGCCAACGGCATCCTAATGCGGTGCATTACAAGGGAAGAAGGTTACAAACTCCTCGCATAAATCCATGGAGGCGAGTGTGGGAACCACGCGTCTTCCCGCACGCTGGTCGGTAAAGCCTTTCGGCATGGCTTCTACTGGCCCACAGCGCTCCAGGATGCAACTGAGCTAGTGAAGAAATGCGAAGCATGCCAATTCCATGCAAACAAATTCACACACCGGCTCAGCCTCTACAAATGATACCTCCTACATGGCCTTTCGCTTTGTGGGGGGTGGATATAGTGGGACCTTTCCCAAGAGCCGTTGGAGGTTACAAGTTCTTGTACGTTGCCATTGACAAATTCACCCAATGGTCGGAAGAAACTCCAGTTGTGACAATAAACAAGCAAGCAACTATCAACTTCTTGCAGTCCATCGTATGCAGATTTGGAGTCCCAACCAAAATCATAACTGATAATGGGACCCAGTTCACAAGCTCTGCATTCCAAGGATATTGTGAAGACCTCGGCATCCAAGTCAGCTACGCTTCCGTAGCTCACCCGGCAAGCAATGGCCAGGCCAAGAGAGCAAATGCAGAAATCCTAAACGGACTCAAGATGCGCACATATGAGCGCCTGAAAAACATGGAGCCAACTGGATCGAAGAGCTTCTTCCCACACTGTGGGCCAACAGGACAAATTCAAACCGGTCAACTGGAGAGACACCCTTCTTCCTAGTGTACGGAGCTGAAGCAGTCCTTCCTCCGGAAATCACCTTGGGGTCGCTCCGGGTCCGGACCTTCGACGATGCACGTAGGATTGGCTTCGACGTGAAGACCTTGACCTCCTTCGAGAGGGAAGGTGCCGAGCAACTGTTTGGAATGCCCAATACCGCCAAGCTCTTCGGCGCTATCACCAACGGCATGTTCACATCCGACTGCTCGAGGAAGGCGATCTTGTGCTACAGAGAATACAATCCAGAGAAGGGTTAAACAAACTTTCCCCTAGCTGGGAAGGACCCTTCCGAGTGATCAAAGTATCCAATCCCGGATGCATTCGCTTGGCAACCGAGGATGGGACACCTCTCCCAAATCCTTGGAACATTGAGCACCTCCGTAAGTTCTATGCTTAAAATCACGGAGGTGAGTCTGTAGTTACATGTGATGTATGTTATAGAGTCATTGTACAGAGTCGGGTAGCTCCTCTGGGGGAACAGCCGGACCTTCCCCAGAAGGTCCACAAAGTTCAGGCAACACTTGTCACAGTCTCAGAACTAAAAGTGTAGCTAGCTACCTTTGGTCAAACGAGAAACAAAACGCACTTAGCCTGGTTCCGTACCCTAAGAGTGTACTTGTTTCCCCTGTACCCCAGACCTATAATGAAATACATCATTGTATGAAAACAGACTCCACGTGCATTTATTTTGTACAGGCTCAATATTTTTTATTTTCTCTTTCTTGTCTATAACAAAGTTGTGCAATTCATAAGAAACTTTAGCTCTACCAGTTCATGTACAATTCGAGTTGCATCGTCTATTCTTCCGGGTCCAAACATTGTTAATGGTCTACTCGCCTGAATGTCGCCAAGCCAATCTAGGGTCGGAGTGTGCTATCGACTTAGCCTGGTCATGCACCCAAAGTACGCCACTCTACCTACACTGCGGCAGGCCGAAGTAAGGCGAGTCCAGAAATGATCAGACCTGAAGGAAACCAGGCAGTGCACTTGATTGTATTTAGAATTGTGTTCGACCTAAAACTTTCTCGGGAATAGTAAGTCGCAGTTAAGTTATAGATAGGAAATGTATTTTACTATTTTCCTTGACTTCAGTGTGTAGGAAAAATAAAGACCATATAATGATGGTGAATGACCGGAGCTACCAAAGCTCTGACATCCCCTAAGGTGGCTTGTGTCGATGTTCCAAACATTGATAACGAGCATCTCTGGAGCTACTCAGCTCCGGAAAAGCTAGGGGGACAGCCGTTAATGTGAACAAAAGATAGTGGGAAGACTCTACAGTGGTGTCTGCTGTTGACGCACCGCGTGTTGACAGAGGTCACTACCGGAGCTACCAAGCTCCGACGATGGTCAATGCCAGAGCCACTAAGCTCCGACAACCTCAGGTGGCCTCCACTATCGAAGACTTTGGACCTACGTTCTACAAGTTTGAAGCGCGCAAGTCTTCAACAACTGTTACATCCTCTTGGTACATGTTCACAATCAATATGTGTACATCTACCAGGGTGCCAAGTGGGACAAAGGTGTTGAAGACAAAAAATGAAATTCACAAAAAACCACAAAAAACTTGGATTTCATTCATCTGGAGACAAGAGGTTACAAAATTGGAGAAAAAGAAGAGAGGATACAAGCGGGAGCTACAAAGAGATGGTCCTAGACCCTATGGAAGAACGAGGCGACCTTCTGGGCAACCTCCGATACGCTGGCTTGGGCAGCTTCTCCCTCTTCGTCGATGGGGCCTTCAAGCACCGGGTCCAGGGGGGATTGAGGGTCCCGGCTTGTGTCGCACGTCAGCACAAATTCTGCGACGTTCTTTGCCAGGGATTGTCCCTCGGTTTCCAGCTGGTCCGCGATGACATCGCCCATCTTGATGAGCTTGTTGCCTGCTGAACTCAACGCCTGCAACGCCTGGTCCAGCTGCGGCTACAGATCATCCGGACGCACGGGACTAAAACCCATTGGCGTCAGCGCGTCGTTGGCTTTGCCCAGGAAGTTCAAAACTTGTTGGGACCCCACAGCCCTCGAGCCTCGCATCTCCTCCAAGGATCTTCTGGTCGCCACAAGCTCCAAATTCTCCCAAGCAAGACGCTCTACCTCTTTGGCGTTCTGCTGAATCTTTTCAGCAACCTGCCTTTCGAGTTTGCCGAGCTCTTCCTCCCGGAGGAGGATCTTGTTCCGGCGGTCAACCAGGTCCTTCTCCCGGCCCCGCACCTTCTTCTACCTAGCAGCAATTTCATCCTCCCTATTGTGGAGGTCCTGTCCTCGCTGCCAGGCCTTCTTCTCCTCTTTCTCGCAGCGCTCATCCAACTTCTTGGTGCGCTCCGCGAGACTCTTGTCACCAAGAGTTAGCCTCTGAGTAAGCTCTTCCTCCCTCTTCACGAGGTCATCTCGTAGCTCAAGGAGTTTTTTCTCTTTATCTTCGAGCTTTTTCTCCCGCTCCTCAAGGGCCTCCTGGCGCTTGAAGAGGCTGTCATGGATAGCGCTGAGCTTCTCCCCGCGATCATTCGCTGCCTTAGTAGCAGCTATGGCCTATTCTTGGATGGCCCGGGACTGGTTGTCGAGGGATCGCACCATGCTTTCCCTCTCGTACAGCAGCTTACACCAGTACTCCAACCGGACTTTCTTCCTCTTCACCCACTCCTTGTCATCAGCCAGCCTCGACTGCGCCAGCTTGGTCTCGAATTGGAGCCGGTTGCGCCACCTCCTAAGAGTTTGGCACTCCTCCTCGAGGGCCTTGCTGTCGTGGTAAAAAGCCAACTGGACTTGACGAAGGCTGGAGCAGGCGTTGTCGATAGAGAACGACAGAGGGATCGGCTCTGGGCCTGTCGGGGTCATCTCCGCTGGTTCCAGCTGGCTCTCTATAACAAAAATCGGGTCCCACTCTACAAGAGCGGTACCCTCAGCTTCCACGGCACTAGGGCCGCCCTCCGAGATAGCCTCAGCCGCCGCCGAGGAAGGTCCTGCTACAAAAGTTTCGTCCTCCAGAGTTGGCTCCGAAGGTCCCGTCGCCAGGTCATCAACAACTGGTCCCTCAGGCGCGGGCACCTCCGGGACCACCACCTCTGGAGCAGGCGCTGAAGGTTCGGCCGGAGCTGAAGCCACTTCTGGCTTTGATGCTGGTGCCTCCTCCGCCGCCGGCTCAGGCGCGGGCACTTCAACCATCAGGGGCTCGGGCGCCGGCACCTCTGCATCAACCGGCTCAGGCATTGGAACTTCTTCGACGACCGACTCTATCACCGAAATTTCATCAGCCACCGGCTATACCACCGGGACTTCACCAATTACCGGCTCAACTGTCGGGGCTTCAACAACATTCGGCTTTAGGGCCGGAATCGCAGCTACCTCCGGCTCTGAGGCCGGAGCGTCCACCATTTCAGCATCCAAACCCGGAGCTTCAACCTCCAGGGCTAGTGCCGCTGGTACATATTCATTCCCATGGTCCGGCGCTACCACGAGAGCTTCTGGGGATGAGTCGAGGTCCAAGACCACGACAGCCGGCGCCGGAGCTGCCGCAGCCTCAGCCACCTCTTGGGGCGGCACTGGAATTGGAGTCGGAGCTTCCGCCTGCACAGCCTCAGCTGCTGCTGCAGGAACTGGAGCTTCAGCCCCTTTTTTGGGCACTCTGTGGAAGGACGAAGGAACTCAAAACACAGTTACAACAAAAAAATCAACTAAGGTAAAAAATCAAACTTACCTTGGAAGGCTTCTGCTCCATCTAGCGCGGAACCTCTTCCCCAGACGCTCGGGGCCGGACCCTGTCGCCACTGGGGTGGTAGCTCCGGAAGGTTCCCCAGAGCTTGATGCTGCCATCGGCATCATCTTGGTTGAGGTCCCCCTCGACCGGGAAGGACCTTCGGACCCAGAGCCCTCAGTTGGTCCTGGTACTAGAGCCGCATGGCAGGAGCTAGCACCTCGGGGAGATGCTGATGGTGGAGTGGTTGCCGCCGTTTAAGACATTACCCTCTGGGGAGAAGGAGCCGTCGTGGAAGGAGCAGTTCTAACGGACCTCCCGTCAGCATGCTTCAACTTCCTCTTGCGGCTCTAGGGCTCAGCCAACTCCTTGCCCTTGCCTACGACTTCGGTTCTTGGCTTTGGGGTGGGAGCAGAGCCGCCTTCAGAAGCTCCGGGGATTGCCACCCCAGAGGTTGATCGCCTCTCCACCAGACCCAAGTTATCCAACAGTGGCATCTTCCTTCGGAGCTCTTTGCACTCCTCTGGAATCATATTCAGAGGCAGGAAGGACGCTGGTGGAGACACATCACCAGGACCGATGTTCCCAGGCTGAAACTTCTTGAGATGGGTCTTCAAGGCTTCACCAGCCAAGTTAGTGTCCAAGGCGACTTTAATGCAGTTGGTATCCATCTCACTATTGAAGGCCAAGGCAGGTCGGCTCCTAGCCCTGAGCGGGGCCCACCTGTTCGTCAAGAAGTTGTCAAAGACCGTCTGCGGGGTCACCCCACCTTCGACACATTCCTGGATTCTGTCTAGGATGGGCATGTACTCCCTTTACAGCGTCGGCACGTCACTCCAAGTGTCAGTGTCGACGCGAGGAAGGCCTTCAGGCAGCTCCATCCTCTCGTGTCCCTCGACGGTGATGACCACCCAGTCTTTCTTCCAGTCGTCCCACTTGCCAGAAGGGAAGGACCTCAAGTACTTGAGGGGAGAGTTTTTCCGCTTCACGAAGTAGTAGAAGCCGATGAACTCATCACTCTTCCCGGTCGGGTGGACAGTGAAGAAGGTTCGGAACAACTCCACGCAAGGGGGCATGCCCACCCACATCTCGCAAAAGTGGAAAAAAGTCGCCACCAGCAAGATTGAGTGGGGGCCCAGATGGTGGAGCTGCAGACCATAGAAATCTAGCAGCATCAGAAAGACGGTGGAAAAAGGCGGGATCAAACCCGCCATGGCGTACCCAAGGAAGTACACCATATATCCGGCTCGCTTCTTCTCGAAGGGAAGCTCACCGCAGCGAATGTCATTGTTGAAGGAGTCACTGGACCATGCCATGTAGGTCCGGACCCTGGACAACTCCATCTTGCTCCCAATGCGGCTCATGGGGAGTCCCAACTTCATCGTCGCACAGCGTGGCAAGAGAGGAAAAGCAAGCGAATGTTTGGAGGATTTGAGCGCAAGTTTAGATGAAGGCATAAAGAATCCCCAAACGGTGCATGCTTTCCTTCTTAAGTAAGCCCCTGCAACGCTTCGATGGAAACTGCAAAGGAGCCGACGATACAATTCAAAAACTTCACCCTGCCAATGACAAGGGGGCCCAGGGCCACCCCGGCGATCAAGTCGAGGTCCTTACCCCAGGCGAACAGTTGTCATCATGAAAGGCGGGAAGCTCGAGGGCGGCGGCCTGACGGGGCGCGCGGAACCGATACAGTTTTCATATCGAGAACTGACGACCTTCAATTGCGTGAGATTCGCACGCTCAGATCTCACCTGCCGCATCCTGGATATGCCACACGGCGTTGGTTTAACTGCAAACTACCGCCAACGGCACATCCGAAGACCCTTGAAGACACGGCTCGAAATCCGAAGGATGGACCCACCTCCGGCAGAATGACTTCATCCAAAAGGTCTCTCCCAGAGGTTGGCCCAGGGGGCCACTGTCGGTACCCTGCGTACCGTATACCCCTTGGGACTACAAAAAGACCAAAGGAACTTCACCTGTCTGAGTTGAAGACCGGCGAAGGCCCCAAGTGTCCTACGGGACCGGACCTGCCTCCCATCTATGGTTAGTCCTGGTGCTGCCACGTGTATACAGCAACCGGACCTACATCCCACGCATGGGATAGCTCCGGGCTAAACACTTGTGCGGCACCTCCGGAACAAACCCCCGACAGAGGGAAGCTCTGGTACCGACACGTATACATCTACACCGGACCTACCCATCCCAGACGGAAAGCTCCGATGCTGCCACGTGTCCAACCGTCGGACCTTCAGCCTCAACAATCGGACTGGTGGACCACCCAACGGCTCGGACCTTCAAGGGGCAATCAAAGACTTCAAGACCCGATTATGTGTAATTAATACCATATTAATGACACACTATCGGAAGGCTCTTAATACCAGTAACAACACTGTCAAGGCCCGTTACCACGCTATTAAGGGTAATTAACATCATTAATTATGTAATAATCATCAGTAACCGACAGGGCCACATGTTGGGCCAGGCTAACGGTGTAACGACCAGTCTTTGTACTATAAAAGCACTAGTTGACGATACACAGGGGATGACTCTTTTGAACTCTAAGACCTCTCCCATACACAGCTTTGACACCTAATACAACAACTACACACCCCGTGGAGTAGGTTATTATGCTCAGGCGGCCCGAACCACGTAAATACTTGTGTCTATTTGCCATCTTCTTTTGAATCTCTGTGCCCCCAATACCGAACTACAAACTCCGCGGGCTACCAACGGTAGTACTGGGAGAATTGCCGAAACCAAACTCCGACACACTTGTTGCAGCATTTTATTATTTTTCAAAGAACAAATTTAGATTTGCAAGAGATTATATGCGCATCTGTCTTATTCTAACCAACCAAGCCAAGCATATGTCATTTGACAATCAGAATCTTAAGGACATGGTTTTAGTCATACACAACTTCTTCCAAGTTCATATCTAAGTGCAATGATAAGCCATCTCAAAAGAAGTGTGATGCATGCATATTCTCTTGATCTTTCTCTTTTATTTTATTTGAACATAAAAACTCAACATGTGAGTTGCTTACTTGATTAATTCATTATAATTAAAAGCACTTGTGATCATGCAACAAGTTAAAAAACAGGAAGAAAGTTCGATCATGACCAGATTTAGTGTAAGTAATTATTCGAGTTACTAGTCATGGCAAAAACTACAAAATGTATAACATGAGTAATGTAGTAAGAACTTTCAGCAAGTAAACGGAATCACAAAGTCATATATATATGAAATACTATGCTCATATTATTTTAAGTTCAGATTCACACATAGACTTCTCATGTTTTAAAACACCTCCTCAATTTAAGCCATGAGGATGCATAACCCCAATTTTACTACGAATGTAACAAAAATGAGTGAAATTCAAAGGTTTTGTAAAAATGTCAGCCAATTGTTGTTCAGTATCTACATGGTGATGCACAATGTTTCCTTTTACAACATTATCACGGAGAAGTGATACTTAATGTCAATGTGCTTTGATCTTGAATGTTGCACAGGGTTTTTAGCAATGCAAATAGCACTAGTGTTGTCACAAAACAGTGGAACACTATCTAGATCAACCCCATAGTCCTTAAGTGTTTGAACAATCCAAAGAATTTGTGAACAAGTGCTAGCAGTAGCTACATATTCAGATTCGGCTGTGGATTGTGCAACTAAACTTTGTTTTCTAGAGGACCAAGCAACAAGTGAATTACCAACAAAATGACAAGCACCCAAGTACTTTTCCTATCAATCCTACAACCTCCAAAATCAGCATCGGAAAAAGCGTTCAAAGTAACGGTTGGAGAAGAAGGAAGGAAAATGCCAAATTCTTGAGTTCCATGTAAGTACCTGAGAATCCTTTTGAGGGTTTGATGATGTGAAGCACGTGTGGAGGCTTGAAACCGTGCACAAAGACATACGCTGAATTGTATGTCTGGTCTTGACGCCGTGAGGTACAAAAGTGATCCAATCATGCTTCTATATTCTTTTTGATCCACGGGTTCACCATCTTCATCAAGTTCAAGTGTTGTCGTTGTTCCCATTGGTGACCGAAGATGCTTGCTTTTGTCCATGTTGAAGCCCCTTATGAGGTCTTTTGTATACTTCGTTTGATGAACAAAGGTACCCTCCTTGGTTCGCATGATTTGCAGCCCCTAAAAAGTACGTGAGTTCTCCCATCATACTCATCTCAAATTCTGAACTCATCATAGCTGAAAACTTGGACACAAGATCATGAGAAGCACAACCAAAGATAATATCATCGACATACAGTTGAACGAATAATGAGTCATTGCCATGATTAAGCACAAAAAGAGTCAACCTTGCCCATGGTAAACCCCTTTTCAAGTAAGAATTGTTTTAACCTATCATACCATGCTCTAGGGGCTTGTTTAAGATCGTACAAGGCTTTGGACAGTTTGTAAACATGATTAGAAAAATCATGATTTTCAAAACCCGGAGGTTGTTTGGCATAAACCCCCTCATCTATGTAGCCACTAAGAAAATCACTTTTAACATCCATTTGATATAGCTTAAAACCTTTAGCTGCAACAAAAGCTAACAAAATTCTTATGGCTTCTAATCTGCAACAAGAGCAAAAGTTTCATCAAAATCTAGACCTTCAACTTGAGTGAAGCCTTGAGCAACCAACCTGGCCTTATTCCTAACCACAACCCCATTCTCACTTTGTTTATTTTTAAACACCCATTTAAATCCAATTAAAGTGTGACCTTGAGATGCAGGTACAAGTTTCCAAACATTATTTGTTTCAAAATTTTCTAACTCTTGTTGCACGGCAATAATCCAAGATTCATTAGTGAGTGCGTGTGATATATCTTTGGGTTCAAAAGAAGCAACGAAAGTAGAATGAGAATGGGAGTTTGGATCGTAAAACCTGGACCGTGTGACTCGTTTGTGCAAGCTTCCAATAATTTGTTATAGGGGATGACTTTTGAGAACCCGGAGGGGAGTGGACACTTCACAAGCTTCTTCTTCTTCATTTTCATCACAAATTGATGAGCTTGTAACTTGAGTAGGATCTGGACCAGCAATGTTGGTCGTCGGTGCTGGCTGTGAATCAAAATCAGGAGCTGCAACAATGTTATTAGCTGCTGAAATTTCGGGCAGCAGCACCGTTTCTTCCTCATCTTCAACAAAAATGATCTCCCCTACAGATATGGATCCATACCTGCAATGTTTGAGCTAGTACCTGTGCTAGCTTCATCAAAAGACATCTCACAAGTCTCCACAATTTTGTTAGTGTCAAGTAAAAGCACATGGTAGCCTCTAGTATGAGATGGATAACCAAGAAACATGCCATCAATGGATCTAGGTTCAACTTTATCAAGATTTCCATGTTTCTTAAAATGAATTTGCAACCAAAGACCCGAAAGTGTGTAACACTAGGCCTATGTCCAAACCAGAGCTCATATGGTGTTTTACTTAGCTTAGCACGCTAGAAAACACGATTTGAGACATAACAAGCAGTTGCAATCGCATCAGCCCAAAATTTCCTAGGAGTTTGATATTCATCAAGCATTGTCCTAGCCATTTCAACTAAGGTTTTGTTCTTTATTTCTACAACACCATTTTGTTGAGGTACATATGGTGAAGAAAATTGATGATCTATTCCATTTTCAGCACAAAAGTGATAAAAAGATTGATTTTTAAATTCCGTTCCGTTATCACTTCTAATTTCTTTTAAAGATCTTGGGTGATCAATTGATAATCTAAGAAATAACGTTCTAAAGTGACTAAAAGATTCATTCTTAGATGCCATAAAGTAAACCCAAGAGTATCTAGAATAATCATCAACAATCATAAGAACATACCATTTACCTCCGAAGGATTGAACACGTGAAGGTCCTACGGTGTCAAGGTGCAAAAGTTGACCCAGTTCAGTTGTCATGACCATTGTGAGAGAAATATGTGAACCTGCAACCATCTTAGCATGTCTACAAGAAGAGCACATAATTTATTTGTCCCCTTTAAGCTTAGGAAGCCCATGCATGCGATCAAGAGCACTAACACACGTTAGATGATCAAATCCTACGTGACCAAGTCTACGATGCCAAAAATATAAGTCCTTTGAATCATTAGCAACTAGAAACCTATGCTTAGACGAAGACATATCAAAATTAGCTTTAAAAACTCTTCCAAACTGAGACATGTTAAAAATAAGCTCACTTTTGAACCTACAACATTGCAGCAGTTTTTATTGAGAATAATTTCCAGATTTTCATCTAGCAATTGTGAAATAGAAAGCAAGTTGTAGTTCAAAACAAGTGCCACAACCTTCAAAGTGTAGTGATCATTTACTCTAACTAAATCCTTAGCAATTATAGGAGTTGAAGAATAATCGGCAAATGTAACATTCTCTACACGTGACACAAAAGAGAGGGAGAAGAACCATTCTTTGTTACCGGTCATGTGGCGTGAGAAACCTGAATCCACAATCCAAATATTCTCCTTCATCAATCGTGTAACCTATAGAGAAGCACAATACATCAATGGTTCAATACTGGGGTTAGTCAAAAGGTATTTAAGAATCGAGTACTGAGTCACATGACGTGCAGCAGGAAAAAACACGCGAAAGCTAAGACAAATCAGCAGGTTTATGAGCCAAAGCTTGAGGATTTTTGTATCCAACTACTGTCCTACGAGATGTTACATGTGTAGCACAAAAAACAGTAGGTTTGGGAGCAACCTTTGCATGTTTTCGACTCATTACAGCAGATTGCATGTTCCTATCATTCCGTTTAGCAAGTGCGGCAAATATTGCATGAAAGTTATGAGATCTAGCAATCATTCTTTCCTTTTTTTTTCTGTTGTTTAGATAGTCTATAACAAAAATCTATGACATGACAACCTCTACCACAGTAGGTACAATGAAATTTAACTTTGTGTTCATGTCTAGATGAGCATGCAACATTTTTATTTGAAACCGAATGAGACAACACTTCTACAGATTTGAAAACCACTTCTTTTTGTTTAGGAACTGTTTTAATCAAACCACTTCCTAATGACTTTACAATTTTAGGTGGATGTGCCTTAACATGAGCATGAGAATAAAAACCTAGACCAGTTTTATCATTGCAAGATTTGGAAGAATTCAACACCAAGTTTAGGTTCTTATTCCCATTACAAAACCTATCTAATGTCCTATGCATGTCATCAAGTTTATTGAATAGATCAAGAAGTACCGGGTACCGGGTACCCTATGATACCGCAAGAAGTGCAAAAGAGTTCTGCCCGTCAAAATTGAAGGCCTCCTCAGGCCCCATATGTCATATTACACCGGACCCGCATCCCTCATTTGGGTAGCTCCGGAGATTGACGCGTGTAATGTAAATCTGGAGGTAACCACTCAACATAGGGAAGCTCCGCGATCAACATGTGTATAATGACTCTGGAGCTAACCCCCAACATAGGGAAGCTCCGGTGTTAAAACGTGTACAACGGTGCAAGAGCCACCTCCCCACAAATGAAAGCTCCGAAGCTGCCACGTGTGGAGCCTCTGGATCTTCATCAACGTATACACTGGCAGATCTCCTATAGCACGAACATTCAAGTGACAATCGAAGGGGCAGTTACAAGACTTGATTACATTTCGTAAATGTTGTATTAAAGACACACAATCAAAGCACCGTTAATAGAGGTAACGTAGCCATTAAGACACGTTATCACACTATTAACCATGCTTAATACCCGTAGACAGTGTATTAGGAAATTTAATACACCAGGCCCGCATGTCAGTCCATGTGAATGATGTAACGGTCAGTCCTTGGACTATAAAAGGACTGAGCCGCACGTTACAAAGGGAGGGAAGTCCAGGCTGAGCAAGAGACAAGGCTTTCTAGCGATCCATAATACAACACACACACACACACACTCCATTGAGTAGGGTATTACACTCAGGCGGCCCAAACCATGTAAATCTCTAGTGTCGCCATCTAAATCTTGATCTCTGTGTGCCCCAACTGAAATAAGAACCTTCGCAGGATACACTTTAGTAGTAACGGGGGAAGTGTCATTGCTACACTTCGACATTTGGCATGCCAGGTGGGGGGGGGGGGTCGTCACCCGAGATCTCAAGATGGTGAATTCCGCTACAGAATCTTGCAACGGCAATCGTGTTGAACAACCTGCTGGAGGCAATCCCTCCAACACTCGACAACCAGCAGGTGCCATTAGTCCAGCAGGCACTATGGCTACACAACCACCATCTGGTCCGACAAACAATGCTGGACAACAAGATGGTGCATCTATGTCGATCACTGCATCAATGAACAACAACTCAGAGCATGCGCTCATTGCTACGCGAGCTCTCCTAGAACACCCACTCCTCCAGGAGCACCCCAGGGTGCTATGGAACAGTGGAGAGCTGATGTAGACCATTTGGTTGAAGCTGCATCCGCTGACATCAGTAATCGAGGTCCTCCCCCCTCGGGGCGAGCACCATCACAATGATGAACCTTGTCGGGCAGACTTGGTCCACAAGTCTTGCAACAAAGGAGACGTGTTGCATTCTAGCAGGTGACTTCGTTGCCTCCCGGGGCACGACGTACCCACAGCATCACCAGGATTCTGACTCATGACCTGCGGTCAGAACTTGATCATCGTTACCGGCAGCAGGACGGTCGCGTCCATATCGAATGTGCTCGTGAGTGGCGAGAAGCTTGGGATAATACTACTCACGAGGGAGTAGGAGGAGGCTGTTCTGCATTGGCCATGCATTTACACATGGTTAGGCGGCTACAGAAGTTTTGGCCTCACTTGCCAGAAAAATTCGACGGGACTGTCAACCCAGCCGAATTCCTTCAAATCTACTCCACTGCCATACTGGTAGCGGGAGGTGATGAGGCTGTGATGGCCAATTACTTCCCGGTGGCTTTAACTAGGACTGCAAGGTCTTGGTTCATGAGTCTACCACCCGACTCCATTAATAGTTGGGCAGAACTATGCCAACAATTCACTACCAACTTCGGGAGTTCTTACACCCGGCCTGGCACTGAATTGGATCTATTTGCTGTAAAACAGACATCAGGGGAATCGCTGCGATCCTTCATCCAACGGTTTTCACTGGTACGAAATATTATTCCTTCAATCTCGAGCTCTTCTGTCATCGTTGCATTTAGACAAGGTGTTCGAGATAAAAAGATGCTGAAGAAGTTGGCCATCAATGAAGTCATCAGCGTCATGGAACTCTTCAGCCTAGTAGACAAATGTGCTAGAGCTGTAGAGGGCCGTGAAATGCATTCCAAGACTACTTCGAAGGCCACCAAGAAGTCCTCCAAAACCGAAGCCACTACCTCCGGCAGTGGCAAAAAGAAAAAGAAGCCCAACGGCAAGAAGAAGCCGTCGGCCAGCGCACCAGCCACTGCAGCTGCTGCAGCTCCGGGTGGCCGGGGGCCACGCCCCAAGAAGCGACCTCGTCCTTCATCAGAAGACGATGACAGTTCAAGGGCGTGGTGTCCAATTTAAAAAACGGACAGACACAGCCTGGAAGAATGTCGGGAGGTCCAGAATCTTGTCGAGCGCTATAACAAGCGTCGGGAAGAAGCTCCTTTCCATCAGCGGGAAGGAAAACAAAAAGTCGACGAAGCTCCGGATGAAGAGGAGCTAGGTTTCCAGGATCCCAAGAAGGTCCTGAAAGCTGTTTACAATACTGTCAACGGCGACTCCGACGTCTCTGACAACGAGCGCCAGAAAACCCTAAACACCATCTATGGTGGTTCTTGGGACATCACCTATCGTCGCATCCTCATGACAATGCGTTGGGACAATGTGTTGGTAGAGCCTCATCGGAAGTGGATGGATACCCCCATCATTTTCGATTCTTCGTATTGCCCCCAAAACATGATCGGGGTTGGCCAAGTTCCGTTGATGACGTCACCCACCATTAACAATATTCAACTCCACCATGTAATAGTGGACGGAGGTTCAGGCTAAACCTGATAAGCTTCAAAGCTTTTGTAAAGCTCTAGCTCTTGCCTTCGAGCCTTCGCCCATCCCGACCTTTCATTGGGGTAGATCCGGGAACCATTACCCCTCTTGGTTCCATCACACTCCCAGGTACCTTCAGGATCCGGTGAGGAGGAAGCTCCAAACCCTCCGAGCATTCGTCATAAAGGCTCTACCTCCGCACCCCATGTGCAACCAAGCGGCGACACCGACGTTCCCATCAAAGTCGTCCAAATTGGTTCCGATGCTGCTCAGACTACCCGTATATCGGGAGGTCGGAACAACAAATAGGAACTCGCGCTCATCACTTTTTCCGAGCTAATGTTGACGTGTTTGCCTGGCAACCGTCACAAATGCTTGGGATCCCTAGGGAAGTGATTGAGCACAAATTGAAGATTTACCCTGACACACGGCCTGTACACCAGAAGCCCCGGAAGCAATCAATCGAGCGACAAAACTTCATCCGATAGGAAATCAAGAAGTTGCACGAAGCTGGATTCATCCGGGAAGTCTTCAATCCTAAATGGCTGGCAATCCTAGTTGTTGTACCCAAGGCCGGCGGGGAGCTTCGGATGTGTATCGACTACACCACCTTGAATAAGGCATGTCTAAAGGATCCATTTCCACTACCTAGAATAGATCAGATAGTGGACTGCACCTCTGGGTGTGAACTATTGTGTTTCTTAGATGCATATTCTGGGTATCATCAAATCCAAATGTCTAAGGAAGATGAAGAGCATACTGCCTTCATAACAGTAGATGGATTGTACTGTTATACTGCCATGTCATTTGGTCTTAAAAATGTTGCTTCAACATTTGTGCGAGCTATGTACAAAACCTTTGGAGAGCTAATTAGAGACATGGTTGAGGTGTCCGTCGATGACATCGTCGTGAAGATATAAAACAAGTAGTCACTCCTTGACAACTTACAAGTTGTCTTCGACAAGCTGCGCACCACGCGCACCAAACTGAACCCGGACAAGTGTGTCTTCGTGGTTAGCTCTGGGAAGCTTCTGGATTTCTTGGTGACTCACTGAGGACTTGAAGAAAATCCGGCCAAGATCAAGGCTATACAAGATATGCGGCCCCCAGCCCGCATCAAAGATGTCCAGAAGCTAACTGGATGTCTAGCTGCGCTCAGCTGGTTTATCTCAAGACTGACAGAACGGGTGCTACCTTTCTTCAAACTCTTGAGGAACTCCGGACTATTTCATTGGTCTGAAGAAGCAGAAAAGGTGTTTCAAGAACTGAAACGACTCCTCACCACACTACCGATATTGGTAGCTCCTAATTCTAGTGAGCCTTTACTGCTTTACATTTCGGCAACCACCGAAGTTGTCAGTATGGTCCTGGTCGCGGAAAGACCGAAGTGAAAGTAGCCTAGAGGGGGTGAATAGGAAATAATAACTGAAATAACTTAATTCAACGAGATTAATTCTCTGTTGCTGGACTAGTCTGGACAGGGCCAGACTAGTCCGCTCAGCACAGGGTGGGAACCCTAAAACATGATTTCTACAATATTTGCAGAATTAAAGTTCACCAAAGATATGAGCAATGTGTAGTAAACTTGTGAAGCTCAGATTGAGAGGTTTAAACACTTAGATTGGAATTTTAGAGTAATTATCAAAGTGTAAGGCAATAAGAGCAAAGTGAACCCTAAAAGCAATACTAGTGATCACAAGAAGCAAAAGACAAGTGAAACGAGATTTATCCCGTGGTTCAGCTCCACGAAGAAGCCTACCTCCACGTTGAGAAGTCCACACAAGGACCAGTTCTCACTTGACCCTTCTCTCACAAAGCCACCACGATGGCCGGCTTGGTTTCCACTATATCAATGGGTAATCACAAAGTTTGATGGGGCTGCTACCAACTTAAGGCTCCCACAAATCAATACAATGAGGAGCACACGAATCTCAACTCACACAAGCCACAAAACACAACACAATGTGCAAGAGATCAAACCGAGAGCCAAAGCGCGATGATCTTCCTTTAGTCTCCTCCCCAAACCCTAATCTCTTCAAGATTTGCTTTTAGGGGGTTAGTAGGACGAGTAGAAGGCTTTGGAAGGCTCTAGGTTGCTTGTGGCGGTGCTAGGGTTCATGTCTTGTTCAAATGAGCCCGGGGGTCCCCTTTTTATAGAGGTCCCGAGCCTCTTTTGCTTACATCAGCAAAGGGGCAGACTAGTCCGGCCTTAGACCACGGACTAGTCTGGCCCTATGGGACCACTGACCCTCTGGTCAGTTCCCGACAACTGCCACACTGAGCAACTATCGTCACACTACCCGCCAAATTTCCAAATTCAAATGGTCACTAGACACCGGACTAGTCCGGTCAATAACGGACTAGTCCGAAGTGGAACAGAACCACTTGGTCCGTCCCAAAATGGACTCTTCTGGGTTGGTCCGGACTAGTCCGGACACTGGGGCGGACTAGTCCGACCCCCTAGGGTTTTCTCTCGGTTTTTCACACTAAGTCCCAAACGGACAAGTACGAACTACTCCGGACTTCTCGGACTTAGCTCCAAAATCACTCGGGAACACTCCAGAGACATTTGGTCCGTCCAAAAACGGACTTGTCTGCCATGGTCGGACTAGTCCAGCCCAGAGGCCCGGACTAGTCCGGCCTCCTAGGGTTTTTCTCATTTTGGGCTTCTTACTTAGGTTTTTCTCTAAACCACCACTTTGAGCCCCTTGGTATGATCTCAATGCACATGATACAATCACCCTCTCACATGATACGGCTCATATAAGCTCAATACCGTAGAAACCCTAATTTCTACGCTTGAGTCTTTGACGCCCGTTTTCTCCTTTTCCTTTTTGAGGGTTTTCATCTCATTTCAATCCTTGTACCTATGCTTAATATCAACATAGCTCATTAGCCTCTTAATTTTCGTCATCAATCATCCAAAATCCACAGGGATGCCTAGATGCACTTTCAATGTCCCCCTTTTTGGTAAATTGATGACAACACATTAAGACTTCAACAATAAGGTTAATAATTTGTTTTAATAACATGTATTTGTATGAGTGACTCCCCCCCAATGTATTCATCATGAGTAAAGAGATTGAGAGATTTCTAAAACATATACATGTTATGGTGGGGTGCCTAAGTGATGTGTTCATAAAGTGTGATAAGTCAATGATTATGCAAAATAGACATGTAAATGAGGCCACACATCACAAATTTAGGCAAGCTGCATGAATACTTGAATACATAGATTAAGTTTTACAATACAACTTGAAATGAGTTTTAAAACATAAGTCCAACATAGATCAATACTCTCATACATCAACATCAATCTATTTAATCTCTTCCCCTTCATCTCTTATCTCTCCCCCTTCATCTCTCCCCTTATGTCTCTCCCCCTAGGTCTAAGAGCCCGTCAAGCTATCTCCTCGCTATCTCTCCCCCTTTGGCATCAAGACACCAAAAAGGAGAACAAGAGAGGAAGAGCCCTTAGGACTACTCATCATTAGAGTCGGAGTCATTATTGCCACCTTGGTGCTCGCTGTCGCTTTCCGTGGCCTTCGGATCCTCGGTCGGGGCCGCGGTGGAAGTTCCAGCTTCTCCAAATTCAGAGAGCTCTTCGGCAGTGAACTCGGGAAAGGATGTGAGCTCACCATCGCTCTCCTTGGCGGGGGACATAGAGATGTCCAGCTTGTCGCACATCGCTTTGAGATACTTCTCATTGCAACGCTCCATGCGACATTGCCGAATTTCTGTCTTCTGGCACAAAGAAAAGAGAGATTTGAAGCACTTGAAGAAGTCACTTCCGCATTGTGTCTAAGGCAGAGGAGGTGGAGGAGACGGCACGAAGCGAGAGGAAGAAGCAAGAGGATCCGCATTCTTCCTCCGAGGTGCAGCTGGCTCCGGAGGAGGGAGTTGTGGTCGAAGCCTCCGGTGAATGATGTCTTTCTTGAAAGAGAGACTTTGGGGTACCAAAGTCCTAGGCTTGGTGTGTGAACCAAATATCTAAGAATTCTCTTAACGGCAGTCAAATGACACACCTTTGGAGCAGCTTGAAATCTAGCACACATACACACACTAAGCATGATATCGGGCCTAGATGCAGATAAGTATAACAATGATCCTATCATAGAACGATATACCTTTTGGTCTACACTTGGACCATCTTCACTGAGATCGAGATGCCCATTGCCATAGGAGTCTTGATGGGTTTGGCCTTTTCCATGTCAAACTTCTTGAGTATATCTTGTGTGTACGTGGTTTGACTAATGAACGTGCCTTCCTTGAGTTGCTTCACTTGAAAACCTAGAAAGAAATTCAACTCCCCCATCATGGACATCTCGAATTTTTCCGTCATTATCTTGGAAAACTCATCACAAAAGGCTTTGTTAGTAGAACCAAATATAATTTCATCGACATATGTTTGGCAAACAAAAAAATCATCATTAAAGTGCTTAGTGAATAGAGTATAGTCCGCCTTCCCAATTTTAAAACCATTTTGAGTTAGAAAGTCTCTAAGGAACTCATACCAAGCTCTAGGAGCTTGTTTGAGTCCATAGAGAGCCTTACGCAATTTGTACACATGGTTTGGGAATTCTTCATCTTCAAATCTGGGGGGTTGATCCACATATACTTCTTCCTTGATTGGACCATTGAGGAATGCGCTCTTGACATCCATTTGACATAGCTTAAAATCATGGTGAGTAGCAAATGCAAGTAATATACGAATAGATTCAAGTCTAGCTATGGGAGCAAAGGTTTCTTCGAAATCCAAACCTTCGACTTGTGAGTACCCTTTGGCCACAAGTCATGCCTTGTTCCTTGTAACCACCCCGTGTTCATCTTGTTTGTTGCGGAACACCCATTTGGTTCCTACAACATTTGCATTTGGCCTCTTCACAAGCTCCCATACTTTATTTCTCTCGAAGTTGTTGAGCTCTTCTTGCATGGCCATCACCCAATCCGGATCTCGTAGTGCTTCTTCAACCTTGTGGGACTCCAAGGAAGAAACAAAAGAGTAATGTTCACAAAATTTGCAACACGAGATCGAGTAGTTACCCCCGTGGAGATGTCTCCAAGTATATTGTCAACGGGATGGTCCCGTTGGACGCTTTGATGCACTCTTGGGTGAGGTGCTTGATTTCTTGATTTATCATCTTGGTCTTCCTCATCCTCATTGTCTCCCCCTTGATTGATGCCTTCATTTTCATCTTCTTGAAGCGCATCTTGGGGAGGTTGATCTTGATCATTTGAGGAAGAGCTTGCTTGATGTATAGGATGGTTACTTGTGACTTGAGGTTGCTCTTGTGGTCGTATGTCTCCAAGTGCCATCCTTCCTATCACCACTTGTGGAGCTTCTTCTTGATCTAGCACATGACGATCAACTTGCTCCACTTCGGAGCCATTAGTCTCATCAAACACTACGTCATGTGCTACTTCAACAATTCCGGAGGATTTGTTAAAGACACGATAGGCGTAAGTGTTCGAGTCATAGCCAAGCAAGAAACCCTCATCGGACTTAGAAGCAAACTTTGAAGTCCTAGGCTTCTTGTTAAGAATGTAGCATTTGCTCCCAAAAACAAGAAAGTAAGAGATGTTGGGTTTATTACCGGTTAGGAGCTCATATGAAGTCTTCTTAAGAATGCGGTGAAGGTACAACCGGTTTATGGCATGGCAAGCGGTGCTGACCGCTTCCGCCCAAAACTAGTCTGACGTCTTGTACTCATCAAGCATGGTTCTTGACATCTCAATTAGAGTCCTATTCTTTCTCTCGGCCACCCCATTTTGTTGAGGGGAGTAGGGGGCCGAGAACTCATGCTTGATGCCTTCTTCATCCAAAAATTCTTCATCTTGGGTGTTCTTGAATTCGGTGCCATTGTCACTCCTAATGGTCTTGATACTCAAGGAGAATTCATATTGAGCTCTCCTTAAGTATCTCTTGAGGTCACTTTGAGTCTCGCTCTTATCATGCAAAAAGAACACCCAAGTGAAACGTGAAAAATCATCAACAATGACAAGACCATATTTATTACCACCAATACTAATGTAGGCGATTGGACCGAAGAGATCCATGTGTAGAAGCTCCAATGGTATTGATGTTGTCATAATGTTCTTGGATGGATGAGGTGCTCCAACTTGCTTTCCGGCTTGGCATGCGCTACATGGCCTATCCTTTTCAAACACAGCATTCTTTAAACCACGTATGTGCTCGCCCTTAAGGAGTTTTTGCAAATTCCACACTACAACATGGGCTAGCCTCCTATGCCAAAGCCATCCCATGTTAGTTTTCGCAATTAAGCATGTATCAAGTTGGGACTTATCCGTGGAGAAATCCACAAGATAGAGCTTTCCCTTGAGTACACCCTTAAAGGCAATTGAGTCATTGCTTCTCCTTGTGACGGTCACACCCTGATTAGTAAATAAACAATTATAACCTTTTTCACATAGTTGTGGTATGGACAAAAGGTTATAATCAAGTGAATCAACATGTAAGACATTTGAAAGAGTGTGATTAGAGGATATAGCAATTTTACCAGTGCCAAGGATTTTTCCTTGGCTATTGTCCCCAAAATAGATTCCTTCACTTGAATCTTCATTAAGCTCATACTCCACAAACATCTTCCTCTCTCCGGTCATATGATTTGTGCATCCACTATCAAAGACCCACTTGGTTCCACCGGAGGAGTATGTCTACAAGAAAGATTTAAGCCTTGTCTTTAGGTACCCAAACGGTGTTGGGTCCTTTGATGTTATTCAAGAGGCACTTGGGCACCCACACACAAGGTTTGGAACTCTTGCTGTGTGGCCCAACATACCTAGCATATGCCTTTCCAAACTTGTTCCTTAATAAAACATATGAAGCATCAAAATCATGGAACAATGGATGTGGTTCTTTCTTAGGCATTTTAGGTGTAGTAGTAATGCTCTTTCCCTTAGTGTTGTATGAGCCTCCTTTGACAAAGACAATCAAGTTTTTGCCATTCTTGGGAGTTTTGGCATTTTGCCTCACCCCCCTAGAATAACCAAGACCATCCTTGAAAAGGGGATTTCTTGTGTTGGTAAATGCACTACGTGCATATACCACCTTATCCTTGTCAAAAATGCCACCCTTGGGTGCTTGATTGGTTTGTGCCAAATTTAGCTCATCTTTAAGTTTTATGATTAAGTTTGAGCATTTACAAGGTTGAGATGCTTTGGATTTAACATTTGTGGAAGGTGAGCTTGTAGAGGAAGAATGTGCATTGACCTTGAGAGACTTCACTTGCGTCTCAAGGATTTTGTTAGCTTGTGTCAAAATAACAACTTCATCCTTGAGCACAATTGTTGTGTTCTCAAGGTTTGAGCAAGTTTCCTTGCTCAAAGCGAGTTCACGCTCAAGTGCCTTGCTTCTTTCTATTTCAAGCTCCAAGAGCTACTCAACCTCTTTACATCTCTCCTTTTGTTGGATGAGCATGTCCTTTTGACGGTTGATGAGTTATTCCTTCTCAAATATCTCTTCCGTTAACAATCTCAATCTCTTCAAGGTGCTTTTGCTCATGTCTTTAAGCATGTGTTCATTTTCACTACTACTATCGAAGTCATCATGAGAAGAAATTGAAGAAGAGGAGTTAGATTTAACCTTCTTTCTTCCCTCCTTGGCCATGAGACATGTTGGCCTTGAGATCTCCAAGTTGGGGAAGAACTTGTTCTCCATTGTTGTCTTCTTCATAGCAATGGTTGCTACCTTCTCATCTTCATCAGAGGAGGATTCCTCATTTGAATCCCACTCCATCCTAAGGCGGGCATGTCCGGTTTGCTTCTTCTTCTTTAAGTACTTCTTCTCTTTGGACTTGCCCTCCTTCTTCTTCTTGTTTTCTTCATGTTGACAATCCACAATGAAGTGGCCATATTCGCCGCAATTGTAACAAGCCATTTTGATCCTTTTTTGGGCTTGTCTTTGCTTCTCCTTCCATTTTGGTAGCTCCCCCTCCTTCTTCCAAACATCCTCTTAAAGTTGTTGATAAAGAGAGCTTCTTCTTCATCAGTGTCGGGAATCTCTTCATCACTTTCTTCCTTTTCTTGTGATCTTGAGGATGTTGCTTTGAATGCAACATCCCTTTACTTGGAGGAGGAAAGATTTTGTAGATCGTTGTAGAACATCGCTTCTTTCTCCATCATCTCATGGTTGATGATTCTCCCTAGCACTTCTTCGGGAGTCATCTTGTGGAAGTCCGGACTTTCACGAATTAGTGAGCAAAGAGTTACGATTCGAGGCATGAATGCTCGAATCATTCTCTTTACTACTTCGTGGTCGGTCCACCGGGTGCTTCCATATGACCGACTCTTGTTGATGAGAGTCTTGAGGCGGTCATACATATCTTGACTCCATGATGGTAAATCTCCCAAGCTCTCCTTCGATCATATTGATCTTTGCTTCCCTTATGACGTGGTTGCCTTCGTGCGCTGTCTTGAGGGTATCCCAAATCTCCTTGGCAACCTCCAACCCTTCAATGCGGTTGAACTCCTCACGAGTAAATGAGGAGGTACTCACTCCAACGGCTTGAGCATTGTGATGTAGAAGGACGGCTTGCTCTGGAGTGATGTCTTCCTCATTCTTCGGAAGGTGAATACCTGTCATCATAATTTGCCACAAGCTAGAGTTTAAGGAAATGAGATGCATCTTCATATTATGCTTCCACATAGAATAATCATTACATCAAATTGAGGAGGTTTTCCAATGGGAATAGACAAGTAATGATTGCTAACGGTAAGTTGCTCATAATTGTAAGGATACCGGGAGTAGTCTTGTGAACTACTCCCGTTGTCGATGTTAACCGGAGCAATTGGCTTGATCTCCTTCTTCGGCACATTGAGCTTCTCACGAAGCCGTGCCTTGAGCATCCGAACTTCTTCGTCGTCATTTGGATCATCTTGAAGAACATCGACGTTCTTCATCATGGTGTCATCGACGACCACCGGAACCTCGTTGTCACCCCTTCCGGCCATTACTTATCCGAGTTGTTAGACTCTTGGGGAGAAGCATGCTCTAATACCAATTGAAAGTCGCCTAGCGGGGGGTGAATAGGCAATAATACCTAAAATGACTTAATTAAACGAGATTAAATCTCTGTGGTCGGACTAGTCTGCACAGGGCCGGACTAGTCCGCTCAACACAGGGTGGAAACCCTAAAACTTGATTTCTACAAGTTATTTGCGGAATTAAAGTTAACCAAAGATATGAGCAATGTGTAGTAAACTTGTGAAGATCAGATTGAGAGGTTTAAACACTTAGATTGGAAGTTCAGAGTAATGATCAAAGTGTAAGGCAATAAGAGCAAAGTGAACCCTAAAAGCAATACTAGTGATCACAAGAAGCGAAAGACAAGTGAAACAAGATTTATTCCATGGTTCAGCTCCACGAAGAATCCTACCTCCATGTTGAGAAGTCCACACAAGGATCGGGTCTCACTTGACCCTTCTCTCACCAAGCCACCACGATGGCCGACTTAGTTTCCACTATATCAATGGGTAATCACAAAGTTTGATGGGGCTGCTCACAACTTGAGGCTCACACAAATCAATACAATGAGGAGCACACGAAGCTCAACTCACACAAGCCACAAAACACAACACAATGTGCAAGAGATCAAACCGAAAGCCAAAGCGCGATGATCTTCCTTTACTCTCCTCCCCAAACCCTAATCTCTTCAAGATTTGCTCTTAGGGGGTTAATAGGACAAGTAGAAGGCTTTGGAAGGCTCTAGGTTGGTTGTGGCGGCGCTAGGGTTCAAGTCTTGTTCAAATGAGCCCGGGGGTCCCCTTTTTATAGAGGTCCCGAGCCTTTTTTGCTTACATCAGCAAAGGGGCGGACTAGTCCGGCCTTAGACCACGGACTAGTCCGGCCCTATGGGACCACTGACCCTCTGGTCAGTTCACGACAACTGCCACACTGAGCAACTATCGTCATGCTACCCGCCAAATTTCCAAATTCAAACGGTCACTAGACACTAGACTAGTCCAGTCAACAACGGACTAGTCCGATGTGGAACAGAACCACTTGGTCCGTCCCAAAACGGACTCTTCTGGGTTTGTCTGGACTAGTCCAGACACTGGGGCGGACTAGTCCGGCTCCCTAGGGTTTTCTCTCGGTTTGTCACACTAAGTCCAAAACGGACAAGTCCGTGCCCAAACGAACAAGTCCGAACTACTCTGGAGAGCTTTGGTCCGTCCAAAAATGGACAAGTCCGGACTTCTCGGACTAAGCTCCAAAATCACTCGGGAACACTCCAGAGATGTTTGGTCCGTCCAAAAACAGACTTGTCTACCATGGCCGGACTAGTCCGGCCTCCTAGGGTTTTTCTCATTTTGGGCTTCTCACTTGGGTTTTTCTCTAAACCACCATTTTGAGCCCCTTGGTATGATCTCAATGCACGTGATACAACCACCCTCTCACATGATACGGCTCATATAAGCTCAATACCATAGAAACCCTAATTTCTTCGCTTGAGTCTTTGACGCCCATTTTCTCCTTTTACTTTTTGAGGGTTTTCATCTCATTTCAATCCATGTATTTGTGCTTAAGATCAACTTAGCTCATTAGCCTCTTAATTGTCGTCATCAGTCATCCAAAACCCACGGGGATGTCTAGATGCACTTTCACGGAGCCACATCTAGCCAGGAACCCAGACCCCTTGGGAAGGGTCCGGAATCACCTGAAGGCACGTCTGGATCCCAGCCCCCAGACACGGAGCATCAAGACGAAATGCTAGGGGATCAACCTCATTTACCTGAGGAAGTTCATCTGGCCGACCAAGATGATCTGGACCATTCTAGCAAGGTCCAGGTCGAACAAGAAGGAGTTTTTGACCCCTCCAGGAGGGTCCAAGAAGCACAACATGAAGGTCCAGAACCCTCCATGAGGGTCTGGGTCGATGGAGAAGAAGCTTCGGGTCCTTATGAAAGGGTCTGGACCATCCAACGTCTTGTGTACTTCATCAGCGAAGTCCTCCACGATGCCAAGAGAAGATACATTGAGGTGCATAAGCTGCTTTACGCAGTTCTTATTGCCTCAAGGAAGCTTCATCACTACTTCCAAGCCCACAAAATATCAGTGGTAACTTCTTTTTCACTGTGTGCTATTTTGCATAACCCTAACCCTACTGGGAACATTGCAAAGTGGATAGCGGAACTGGCCGAATTCGATCTAGAATTCGTGTCACGACAAGCAATCAAAAGTCAAGCATTGGCTGACTTCATGGCGGAGTGGACTCCCTCTCCATCAAAACCTGGGGGCCACAGTGAGCAGAAACAAGAACCCAAGGTTCTGGTATTCACTGAACCTCACTGGATTCTCTACTTCGACGGCTCCGTGCAGAAGCAGGGGGCCGAAGCTAGAATCCTTCTCATGGCTCCAATTGGGGAGAAAGTCATGTACATGGTTTACCTTGATTTCAAGGCAACCTACAACATGGCGGAGTATGAAGATCTCATCTACGGACTCAAGGTGGCACTATCTTATAGTGTCAAACAGTTGTTGGTGAAGAGAGATTCACAACTCATCATCAAACAAGTCAAAGGTGAATGCTCCTGCAACAATCCTCAACTAGCTTCTTATCTCCTTGAAGTCCATAGGCTTCAAAAGGACTTCAAAGTCCTGGATCTCCACCATGTTCAGTGTCTTCACAACGCTGAAGCCGACGAAATCTCGATGAAAGCCTCAACTGGAGCTCTGACTCCTGACAGAATCTTTGTTTGGAGGTTGTCAAAACCAACAGCTCAGCCTGCCGAACTGAGTGAAGGGGGCGAGACCAGCACCACGCAGCTGGCATCCTCGGTGTCCCTACTACCATGGCATCCACCAAGGGTCGTAGGTGCTGTCGGAAGCTCTGAGCAACCCAGCGCGCAAGACTCAGAAGCTCAAGTAAGCTCCGATGCATGGATCTCAGAGATCCGGAGCTACTTGAAAGATAATATCCTTCCTGAAGACAGTGTATCCGCTGACCGGATTGTCAGATTGGCTAAAAGATACATGTTGGTAGAAGGGGATCTCTACCGGCGCGGTGCCAATGACATCCTAATGCGGTGCATTGCAAGGGAAGAAGGTCGCGAGCTTCTCGCGGAATTTAATGGAGGCGAGTGTGGGAACCATGCTTCTTCTCGCACGCTGGTTGGTAAAGCCTTTCGGCATGGCTTTTACTGGCCTACAACACTTCAGGATGCAATTGAGCTAGTGAAAAAATGTGAAGCATGCCAGTTTCACGCAAAACAGATTCACACAGCGGCTTAGCCACTACAAATGATACCTCCTACATGACCATTCATTGTGTGGGGCATGGACATCTTGGGACCTTTCCCAAAAGCCGTCAGAGGTTACAGATTCCTCTATGCCACAATTGACAAGTTCACCAAGTCGCTGGAAGCAACTCCAGTTGTGACAATCAACAAACAATCTGCAATCAAGTTCTTGAAGTCCATTATATGCAGATTTGGAGTTCCAAATAAATTCATAAATGACAACGGAACTCAATTCACAAGTGCTACATTCCAAGAATATTGCGAAGACCTTGACATTCAACTCAGCTACGCCTCAGTAGCTCATCCAGCAAGCAATGGCCAAGCCAAGAGAGCAAATGCAGAGATCTTAAAAGGACTCAAGACACGCACATATGAGTGCCTGAAAATGAACGGAGCTAACTAGATTGAGGAGCTTCCATCAACATTATGGGCGAACAAGACAACTCCAAACCGGTTAACCGGGGAAACTCCATTCTTCCTGGTGTACGGAGTTGAAGCAGTCCTTCCTCCGGAGAGCACCTTGGGGTCCCTCCAGGCCCGGACCTTTGACGAAACCACGCAGGACCAGCTCCAGTGTGAAGCTCTGACCTCGTCGATGAGGGAAGGTGCCAAGCAGCTGTTCAGAATGCACGTTATCGCCAAGCGCTCCGGTGCTATCATCAAAAGCATGTGCGCAACCGACAACTCGAGGAAGGTGATCTCGTGCTTCGGAAGATACTAACTCATGAAGGAATGAACAAACATTCCCCCAGCTGGGAAGGTCCATTCCGAGTGATCAAAGTATCCTATCCCAGATGCGTTCGCTTGGCAACTGAGGATGGGATTCCACTTCCTAATCCTTGGAACATTGAGCACCTTCATAAGTTTTATGCTTAGAATCACGGAGGTGAGTCTTTAATTACACACGATGTATGTTATAGAGTCACAAACAGACATGGGTAGGTCCTTCGGGAGAACATTCGGACCCCTCCGGGAGGGTCCGAGAAGTTCAAGTACACTTCATACAGTCACCGCACTAACAGTGTAATTACCTACCCTGGGTTAGTACAAGATGTATAGCACACTTAGCTTGGTCTTGCACCCTAAGTGTGTCTATCTCCCCTATAATCCATAACTATAATGAAAGACATTGTTGTGTAAAAACAGATCCACGTGCATTTATTTTTGTACAAGGCTCGACTTATCAAATTATTGTTTTTAACATTCTTGTCTATAATGAAGTTGTGCAATTCTTTATTTGTTTTTACCCAAGTAATTCATATGTGTTGCAAGTTATATTGTTGATCGCTTTGGGTCTTAACATGTTGTATAGTCTACTCGCCTAAATGCCAAGCCAACATAGGTACGGAATGTGCTATTGACTTAGCCTAGTCCAGCACCCTAAGTACGCCACTCTACCTACACTCCGGCAGGCCTCAGTGGGTGAGTACTAAAAAAGCATATGGGTCCGCAAGAGTTACATCAATATACTTGCTACCATATCGAGTTACTTTGGAATAAAAACTCAAGAAAGAACAATAAGACACATGATTTATAGACAAGAGGACGAATTTTACTATTTTCTTGTATTTAAAGTGTAGGAAAAACAGAAATTCAAAGCGATGGTGGTTGACATCGGAGCTACTAAGTTCCGACAAACCCTAGGGGCCTAAATTCCACTATTTGTGCGGTGACATCCGGAGCTACCAAGCTCCGATCGTTAACATTTATATGTTGATATTCTTTACTATCGGAGCTACCAAGCTCCACCAATCCCAGGGGACCTGCCGTCGACGCCTCAGAATTGAAGACTTCAGACCTAAAATCTACAAGTGCAAAGCATTCAAATCATCAATATACTATCAAAACCTTTGGTACATGTACGCACTTCAATTGTACACATGTACCAGGGGGCGAACAAGACAGAGCACATTATATTGAAGACAAAAATAAAGTGAAGTTAATAAAGTGAAGTTCATGGCAAAATGGATTTCATTAATTTGAAGCACTAGATTACCAAATTGGGATTACAATAGAAGACAAAAGGAAGAAGTCCTAGCTACTGGAGGATCTAAGTCCTACGGAAGAATGTGGCGACTTTCTGGGCAACCTCTTGGACGTTGGTCACCTGAAGGCACGTCTGGATCCCAGCCCCCAGACACGGAGCATCAAGACGAAATGCTAGGGGATCAACCTCATTTACCTGAGGAAGTTCATCTGGCCGACCAAGATGATCTGGACCATTCTAGCAAGGTCCAGGTCGAACAAGAAGGAGTTTTTGACCCCTCCAGGAGGGTCCAAGAAGCACAACATGAAGGTCCAGAACCCTCCATGAGGGTCTGGGTCGATGGAGAAGAAGCTTCGGGTCCTTATGAAAGGGTCTGGACCATCCAACGTCTTGTGTACTTCATCAGCGAAGTCCTCCACGATGCCAAGAGAAGATACATTGAGGTGCATAAGCTGCTTTACGCAGTTCTTATTGCCTCAAGGAAGCTTCATCACTACTTCCAAGCCCACAAAATATCAGTGGTAACTTCTTTTTCACTGTGTGCTATTTTGCATAACCCTAACCCTACTGGGAACATTGCAAAGTGGATAGCGGAACTGGCCGAATTCGATCTAGAATTCGTGTCACGACAAGCAATCAAAAGTCAAGCATTGGCTGACTTCATGGCGGAGTGGACTCCCTCTCCATCAAAACCTGGGGGCCACAGTGAGCAGAAACAAGAACCCAAGGTTCTGGTATTCACTGAACCTCACTGGATTCTCTACTTCGACGGCTCCGTGCAGAAGCAGGGGGCCGAAGCTAGAATCCTTCTCATGGCTCCAATTGGGGAGAAAGTCATGTACATGGTTTACCTTGATTTCAAGGCAACCTACAACATGGCGGAGTATGAAGATCTCATCTACGGACTCAAGGTGGCACTATCTTATAGTGTCAAACAGTTGTTGGTGAAGAGAGATTCACAACTCATCATCAAACAAGTCAAAGGTGAATGCTCCTGCAACAATCCTCAACTAGCTTCTTATCTCCTTGAAGTCCATAGGCTTCAAAAGGACTTCAAAGTCCTGGATCTCCACCATGTTCAGTGTCTTCACAACGCTGAAGCCGACGAAATCTCGATGAAAGCCTCAACTGGAGCTCTGACTCCTGACAGAATCTTTGTTTGGAGGTTGTCAAAACCAACAGCTCAGCCTGCCGAACTGAGTGAAGGGGGCGAGACCAGCACCACGCAGCTGGCATCCTCGGTGTCCCTACTACCATGGCATCCACCAAGGGTCGTAGGTGCTGTCGGAAGCTCTGAGCAACCCAGCGCGCAAGACTCAGAAGCTCAAGTAAGCTCCGATGCATGGATCTCAGAGATCCGGAGCTACTTGAAAGATAATATCCTTCCTGAAGACAGTGTATCCGCTGACCGGATTGTCAGATTGGCTAAAAGATACATGTTGGTAGAAGGGGATCTCTACCGGCGCGGTGCCAATGACATCCTAATGCGGTGCATTGCAAGGGAAGAAGGTCGCGAGCTTCTCGCGGAATTTAATGGAGGCGAGTGTGGGAACCATGCTTCTTCTCGCACGCTGGTTGGTAAAGCCTTTCGGCATGGCTTTTACTGGCCTACAACACTTCAGGATGCAATTGAGCTAGTGAAAAAATGTGAAGCATGCCAGTTTCACGCAAAACAGATTCACACAGCGGCTTAGCCACTACAAATGATACCTCCTACATGACCATTCATTGTGTGGGGCATGGACATCTTGGGACCTTTCCCAAAAGCCGTCAGAGGTTACAGATTCCTCTATGCCACAATTGACAAGTTCACCAAGTCGCTGGAAGCAACTCCAGTTGTGACAATCAACAAACAATCTGCAATCAAGTTCTTGAAGTCCATTATATGCAGATTTGGAGTTCCAAATAAATTCATAAATGACAACGGAACTCAATTCACAAGTGCTACATTCCAAGAATATTGCGAAGACCTTGACATTCAACTCAGCTACGCCTCAGTAGCTCATCCAGCAAGCAATGGCCAAGCCAAGAGAGCAAATGCAGAGATCTTAAAAGGACTCAAGACACGCACATATGAGTGCCTGAAAATGAACGGAGCTAACTAGATTGAGGAGCTTCCATCAACATTATGGGCGAACAAGACAACTCCAAACCGGTTAACCGGGGAAACTCCATTCTTCCTGGTGTACGGAGTTGAAGCAGTCCTTCCTCCGGAGAGCACCTTGGGGTCCCTCCAGGCCCGGACCTTTGACGAAACCACGCAGGACCAGCTCCAGTGTGAAGCTCTGACCTCGTCGATGAGGGAAGGTGCCAAGCAGCTGTTCAGAATGCACGTTATCGCCAAGCGCTCCGGTGCTATCATCAAAAGCATGTGCGCAACCGACAACTCGAGGAAGGTGATCTCGTGCTTCGGAAGATACTAACTCATGAAGGAATGAACAAACATTCCCCCAGCTGGGAAGGTCCATTCCGAGTGATCAAAGTATCCTATCCCAGATGCGTTCGCTTGGCAACTGAGGATGGGATTCCACTTCCTAATCCTTGGAACATTGAGCACCTTCATAAGTTTTATGCTTAGAATCACGGAGGTGAGTCTTTAATTACACACGATGTATGTTATAGAGTCACAAACAGACATGGGTAGGTCCTTCGGGAGAACATTCGGACCCCTCCGGGAGGGTCCGAGAAGTTCAAGTACACTTCATACAGTCACCGCACTAACAGTGTAATTACCTACCCTGGGTTAGTACAAGATGTATAGCACACTTAGCTTGGTCTTGCACCCTAAGTGTGTCTATCTCCCCTATAATCCATAACTATAATGAAAGACATTGTTGTGTAAAAACAGATCCACGTGCATTTATTTTTGTACAAGGCTCGACTTATCAAATTATTGTTTTTAACATTCTTGTCTATAATGAAGTTGTGCAATTCTTTATTTGTTTTTACCCAAGTAATTCATATGTGTTGCAAGTTATATTGTTGATCGCTTTGGGTCTTAACATGTTGTATAGTCTACTCGCCTAAATGCCAAGCCAACATAGGTACGGAATGTGCTATTGACTTAGCCTAGTCCAGCACCCTAAGTACGCCACTCTACCTACACTCCGGCAGGCCTCAGTGGGTGAGTACTAAAAAAGCATATGGGTCCGCAAGAGTTACATCAATATACTTGCTACCATATCGAGTTACTTTGGAATAAAAACTCAAGAAAGAACAATAAGACACATGATTTATAGACAAGAGGACGAATTTTACTATTTTCTTGTATTTAAAGTGTAGGAAAAACAGAAATTCAAAGCGATGGTGGTTGACATCGGAGCTACTAAGTTCCGACAAACCCTAGGGGCCTAAATTCCACTATTTGTGCGGTGACATCCGGAGCTACCAAGCTCCGATCGTTAACATTTATATGTTGATATTCTTTACTATCGGAGCTACCAAGCTCCACCAATCCCAGGGGACCTGCCGTCGACGCCTCAGAATTGAAGACTTCAGACCTAAAATCTACAAGTGCAAAGCATTCAAATCATCAATATACTATCAAAACCTTTGGTACATGTACGCACTTCAATTGTACACATGTACCAGGGGGCGAACAAGACAGAGCACATTATATTGAAGACAAAAATAAAGTGAAGTTAATAAAGTGAAGTTCATGGCAAAATGGATTTCATTAATTTGAAGCACTAGATTACCAAATTGGGATTACAATAGAAGACAAAAGGAAGAAGTCCTAGCTACTGGAGGATCTAAGTCCTACGGAAGAATGTGGCGACTTTCTGGGCAACCTCTTGGACGTTGGCCTTGGCGGTGTCTTCCTCTTCAGCAATGGGACCTTCAAGAACCAGGTCCAGGGAGGATTGGGGGTCTCTGCTTACGTAACACGTCAGCACATATTCTTCAACGTTAGTAGCCAAAGCCTTTCCCTCTGTCTCGAACTGGTCCGCAATAACATCGCCCATCGCGTCGAGTTTGCCGCCAGGACCATTGAGGGCCACCAATGCTCGGTCCAAGTCCAGCTCTGGGTTGTCCAGACGTACGGGGCTGAAGACTAGTGGTGTCAGTGCGTCGTTGGCCCGCCCCAAGAAGTCCCACACTTGAATGGACTCCATCTCATTCAAGCTCCACAGCTCCTCCAATGACTTTCGGGCGGCCGCAAGCTTCGAACCTTCCCGAGCAAGGCGCTCGACCAATTTAGCATGTTGCTACATACTCTCACCAACTTGCTTCTCACGGTCGGTCATCTCCGTCTCCCAGAGGTGGATGCGGTTCCGCCTTTGCGCCATGTCCTTCTCCCTGCCTTTCACCTTCCCTTCCCTGGTGGCAATGTAAGCCCCTCTTTTCGAGAGCTCCTGCCCCAGTTTCCAGTACTTCTCTTTCTCTTCTTTGCTCCATAGATCCAGCTTTTTGCTGCGATCCGCCAAATTCTATTCACCCAGAGTCAACTTCTGGGTGACCTCCGCTTCTCTCTTCACAACATCCTCCTGCTGCTCAAGGTGCTTCTCTTCCCTCGCCTCCAGGTCCACTCGGTGCTTCAGGAGAACCTCGTTCAATTCATTGAGGTTTTTGTCAATCTCATCAGCACCATCACGCCTCTCCTTGGCTTGCTCAAGGATTTCCCTGGAGTTAGCGTCGAGCGCCCGGACGGCAGCTTCCTTCTCCTCAAGCAGCTTGTCCCAGTATTCTAACCGGGCCTTCTCCCTATTTATCCACTCCTTCTAGTCAGATAGCCTCGTCTGGGTAAGCCTGGTCTCAAAATGGAGTCTGTTGCGCCAATGCCTCAAGGTGTTGCGCTCCTCCTCCAGGGATTTGCTCTCATGATCGAAGGCGAGTTGGACTTGTCGGGGGCTGGAGCAGGCGTTGTCTATGGACAATGCCAGAGGGATAGGCTCCGGACTGCTAGGACCATCTCCGCATGATGCAGAGGGTTCTCCATTACAAAAATAGGATCCCACTCTACAAGAGAGAACCCTTGAGCTTCTGCGGCACTGGGACCGCTCTCTGGGAGCCCTTCAGCAGCAGCAAAAGAGGAACCCACTGGAGGAACTCCCACCTCCGGAGCATAAGTTGAAGGTGCTACCTCCGGGCTTTCAGTTGTTGGCTCCGAGGGTGGAGGACCCATTGCTACTTCTTCATTCATCTCCGGCTCTGGCACAGGCACCTTTGGGACAGCTACTTCCGGGGCAACGGTCGGGGCTTCATCCTGCGCCCCTGCCACAGCCAGCTCAAACACTGGCGCGTTGGTCATTTTCGGTCCAACGACCGGAACTTCAAGCATTTCCGGCTTAGCCGCTAGAACTTTGACATCTTCTGGCCCAAGGGTCGGATTGTCAATCATTTCCGGCCCAATGGTCGGGGCTTCAATTACATCTGGCTCAGCACCTAGGGCTTCGATGACTTCCGGGTCAAAGGGCGGAACTTTTGGCATCTCCGGTGTTGGAGCATCAGCCTCTGCCACTGTCACCAGGGGTACATCTTTGACTTCTCCCCCGTGGTCCGGCGCTACCACGGGAGCTTCAGGCGAGGACTTCAAAACCAAGTCCACCACAGCTTGCGCCGGAGCTGTCGTGACCTCTGCCACCACTTGATGGGGAGGCTCGATGCCTCAAGCCAGAGATTCGGCATGTCCAGCCCTGGTCGTTGCGACAGGCGCCGAAGTCCCAGACCCATTCTTCGACACCCTAGAAATAAAAAGTCCGAAGATTAAAGACACATCAAAAATAAGACTAGCATTTCAAGGTGAGCAATCAATGCTTCCCTAGGGATGCTACCACCCTAGTCGCCTCAGAACATCTTCTTTTGAGGCCCAGAGCTAGAGCCCACCAATTCTGGTGAGACAACGGCTTCGGACCTCAGTTGAGGGCCACTTGCAGCAGTCGGAGTCTTCTCGGCTGGAGCTTCTCTTGGCCGGGAACAACTCCCGGACCTGGAGCTTTTAGTCGGCGCTGAGGCCAGGGTTGACTGCCTGGAGCTGGCGCCTCTTGAAGACACCTGCGCCGGAGAAGGTGCAGTCACATAGGATCGACCTCGCCGGAGAGAAGGAGTCGTCGTAGAGGGAGCAGCCCTGACAGACCTCCTGTCAGCATGCTTTAGCTTTCTCTTCCGATTGGAGGGTTCAACCGGCTCCTTGCCCTGGCCTTTGCCTTTGTCTTTAAACCTCCGGCTCAGGGCGGAGACAGGCCCTCCTTCGGAAACTATGGGGATCACGACCCTAGAGGTCGGACGCCTATCCACCTCACCAAGGTCGTCAAGCACCGGCATCTTCCTCCGGAGCTCTCTGCTAAACTGCGCCTCCATGTTCAGAGGGAGGAAAGCTGCTGGCGGGACTAAGTCATCGCCGTCGACGTTTATCCCATGCTGGAAGTTCTTGAGATGAAGCCTTAAAGCTTCGTCATCCAAGTTGGATTTCATACCAGTTTCAATACGGTCATCATCCATCACGCTGTTGAGGGACCACACGAGCTTCTCCCTCTTCCTCAGTAGAGCCCATCTGTTGACCAGGAAGTTACAGAAGACCATCTGAGGGGTCACTCCACCCTCCACGCATTCGCGGATTCTAGTCAGGAAGGGGTTGAAGGCATCCGACAGCACCACAAATACACTCCAAGCATCAGTGTCAACGTTGGAAAGTCCTTCGGGCAGCTCTAGCCTCTCAAGCTCCTCCACTGCATCGATGATCCAGTCATTCTTCCAGTCATCCCATTTGCCGGAAGGAAATGACTTCAGGTATTTGTAGGGGCAGTTCTTGTGCTTCACGAAATAGTAGAAGCCAAGAAGCTCAGTCCCCTTGCCGGTGGTGTGGATGGTGAAGAAGGTGCGAAACAGCTCGATGCAGGGGGGAACACCCACCTACATCTCGCAAAAGTGGACAAAAGTCACCACTAGAAGAAGAGAATGGGGGCCAAGATGATACAGCTGGAGACCATAGAAGTCTAGCAGCATCAAAATAAAGGTTGAAAAGGGCGGGATGAATCCCACCATGGCGTATGAAGGGAAGTACACCATGTTGCCACTACGCTCCTTCTTGAACGGGAGCTCACCGGCGCGGATCGGATGGTTGAAGGAGTCAGTGGACCACCCCATATAGGTCCGGACCTTCATCAAGTCGTCCTTGCTCTTGAGGCGGCTCTTGGGAAGACCCAACTCCATCGCGGCAAAGTGGAGCAAAGGAGGAGAAAGATAGGCGGAGTTTGGGAGGCTCAAAGCGCAAGTTTGATCGAAAGCGTAAAGAGTCCCCAAACCACGCACACTTTCCTTCTTAAGTAAGCCTCCGCGATGTTTGGATGGAAACCGCAACCAGAGTGGGGTCACATTTCATCTACCACGTCCATGATGAATGGGCCCGGGGCCACCCCGACGAAGAGATCAAGCTTATTACCTAGGTGAATCGTTGTTATGATGGACGACGAGAGACCCAAAGGCGGCACCCTGACAAGGCGCTCGGAACCGATACAGTTTTTGTATCGAGAATTGGCGACCTTCAATTGCGTGAGATCCGCACTCAAAGATCTCATCTGCCATATTCATAACAAGCCACACGGCGATGGTTTAACCCCGAACCATCACCCCAACGGCACATTATGAGACTTTTGAAGCCTAAGCGCGGGAATCAAAGATGGCCCCACCTTTGGTAGAATAACTTAACCCAAAGGGTTTCTCCCAAAGATAGGCCCGGGGGCCACTGTCGGTACCCTGCATACCGGGTACCCTATGATACCGCAGGAAGTGCAAAAGAGTTCTGCCCATCAAAATTGAAAGCCTCCTCAGGCCCCACATGTCATATTACACCGGACCCGCATCCCTCATTTGGGTAGCTCCAGAGATTGACGCGTGTAATGTAAATCTGGAGGTAACCTCTCAACACAGGGAAGCTCCACGATCAACACGTGTATAATGACTCTGGACCTAACCCCCAGCAGAGTGAAGCTCCGGTGTTAACATGTGTACAGCGATGCCAGAGCCACCTCCCCACAATGGAAAGCTCTTAAGCTGCCACGTGTGGAGCCTCCGGATCTTCATGAACGTATACACTAGCAGATCTCCTTCAGCACGAACATTCATGTGACAATCGAAGCGGCAGTTACAAGACTTGATTATGTGTCGTTAATGTTGTATTAACGACGCACAGTCAAAGCACCGTTAATAGAGGTAACGCAGCCATTAAGGCACATTATCACACTATTAACCATGCTTAATACTCGTAGACAGTGTATTAGGCAATTTAATACACCAGGGCACATGTCGGGCCAGGTGAATGATGTAACGATCAGTCCTTGGACTATAAAAGGACAGAGCCGCACGTTACAAAGGTATGGAAGTCCAGGCTAAGCGAGAGACAAGGCTTTCTAGCGATCCATAATACAACACACACACACTCCGTGGAGTAGGGTATTACGCTCAGGCGCCCCGAACCACGTAAATCTCTGGTGTCGCCATCTTGATCTTGATCTCTGTGTGCCCCAACCAAAACAAAAACCTCCGCGGGCTACACTTTAGTATTACCAGGGGAAGTGTCGTTGCTACACTTCAACACACATGAAGTTTTTCCTTTTAACTTCATGAGAACGTAAAGCATTGTTCAATATAGAAATTTCATTCATAGCATCTTGTAGTTTCTTATCAAGATCATCACAAATAGAACAATGCAAATGAATTGTAGAACAGCTAGCATCTTTCAAGTTTTTATCATTAAGTGCAGCAAGCTCTCTGTTATTTTCAATTTCTAACTCAAGTTTATCAAGTGTGGAGGTGTGCGCACTTCTTAATGAGGACAATTGTTCATATATTAAATCACATGAGGAACAGAATCATCACTAGGAATCAAGGATTTCAAATGATTAATTTTAGATTCTAGTGACTCAACTTTAACAGCATTGTCCCTAAGCTTTTTGTCCTTTTTCTTAACTATAACAGTGGAACAAGAAATAGCATCACACATTTCTTCGCAAGTAGGACATACCTCTTCAGTGTTGCCGTTGTGTTCAGCCTCCTCTATACTTGATCTTGACTTGCCCGCCATGAAGCACAAGTTTGCCAAATCATCTTCATCTTCGGCACTTCCAATATCCACATCGCTTGAGCCATGTTCTTGAAGCGCGGAGATAAAACTGCTCACCAATTGATGTCCTGTAAAATCCTTATTTTTCTTCGTATCTTTTGCAGAGGAGTGCTTCGCCCTTGTTTGCTTTTCATCCCGGGAAGTAGGACATGAAAGGTTAGGGCAATCTGAACGAAAATGTCCTGTCTTACCACATTCAAAACATCGTTGAGGTCTGGAGCTTCCTCTCCTTCTAGTTCTCACATTTTGCAATGCTTTTGAGAACCTAGTAGAGAGAAGTACTAGCTCCTCCTCTGGAAACTCCTCAATCTGTTCAAGGGTTAGAGAGAACAACAAAGCAAGTGTACCACAAGATGCAGATTGGCCGGAGCTAGGCATATCACATTGAGAAACAAATGCAAGAGACTTGTTCGGTTCTTACGTGAGATTATGTCAATTTCATGCGTTTTCCATTTAGAATATAGTACATCTAAAGTAAGTTTACTCATGATAGTAGATTCACGAATAGATGTAACCTTCATCTTCCAAATTGACATGTCTAATGCACTTAGTAATTGTCTAGCATTCTTAGCATCTGAAAAATTAACATTGACACTATGCAAGTACCTGAGAATTTTATTAAAGCGGGCAAAGAGATCATCAATGGACGCACCCTGTTGCATATCGAAGCGCATGTATTCTTTCTTGAACATGTCTTGCCTTACCTCCTTGATCGTGTTGGATCCTTCATGGTAGTCACATAGTGCCTTCCACACATCGTATGCAGAACGGAGGTGTGCAACACGGTCGAAGTCTCTTTGAGTTAATCCTTGTATGATCAAGTTCTGAGCCTTGTTGTTATTGTCGACTTCTCTCAGATTTGTAGCTGTAACTTGATCGTTTGACAGCACTTCGTAAGGCGTGTATACCTTCTTCCATATTGTGAAGCCTTATGCCTGGATGAAAGCTTCCATACATGCCTTCCAAACCTGAAAATCAATACCACTAAACACACAAGGTTTGGCGGAGTATTTCTCCATGATGATTAGTCAAAAACACGTGCAAATGACAAATATTAGAGCACCATGGCTCTGATACCAATTGTAGGATCGAAGATCACGTGAAAAGCTACCAGAGGGGGGTGCATCGTAGATTTAAAACTTTTTCAGCAGAAGCAATGAAAACCCCTCGATAGAGAACGATCTGTTAAAGAAATTGTGTGTGAGACTAATCTAAATGTGTTTCACCATGACAAAATGATAGATATCAGAGAGAATCAAGTCACGAAGACGACACAACAAAAATAAATCAAATTCGTTGAGAGAAACTCATGTTACGATCGAAAGATCGAACAAAGGTCAATCTGTTCTACCGAGTAAAAAATAGATCTACAATACTGCAAAGAAACGCGTGTAGATCAAAAACCGCAAATCCAATGATCGTGAAATTTGACAGATGATAGATAATCAAATTGTGAAGACAACCCAAAAAGAATCACGTCAAATGGATATGTAAAACTCGAGTTATGATAAAACCACCGAAGAAAGGTAGTGCTGTGCAGAAAACTCAACGAGAAAAACTTGTCTGGAACAAGTCGGACGAACAAGGCACAAAAGTTCCTTTAAACTACAATCTTTATTCAATAGAACACAAGAGGAATAGCCCAAAAGTCATGCACCACGAGCTCTGGCCTCCCTTACTTATATAACCAGCCCTTCGGCCAACCCAAACCTAACTAGGACTCTTATCGTACTCAATTCACGAATCAAAACTTTATGTACCTGCTCAAGACTCTACTATATGTAGATAGAAGCAATCTTAAGACTTCCAAACACTTTCTGTACCATTCCGGCCACATTTTCTTCTCCATAACTCTTCTGCACACCTGAAACAATGTTTTTGACCCAAGCATGCTGCTTGACTTTATGATCAACTCAACTACAATTCCTTCCGAACTTAGTTGTTGAACCCCATCTTCTTCTTAAGACTAGTTCAATGGATCACCATCATCAACCATGTCTTGATCTTAAACAACACCTGCACATGAACAAACAACCAAAATCTTCCGAGCATAAGTCCTCGACTTGACTCATATTAGTTTGAAAGCCACAATATTTTATGTGAGCACCTCACATAAGCATGTTGTAAAACATAGCAAGATATTGTCAACCATGATCAGCAAAATGCATCAAAAACTTAGTCCAAAAGTACTAAAGAAACTTCCCATAAGGTTGCCCGCAGTGCCATGCTGTAACGCATACTGGATATGTATAAATTTAGAGTAGATACTGGAAAAATAGAAGAAGAATAGTGTATAGAGTATGGTTCAGAGGAAACGAGTGCGGATAGCCTAGGATAATAAGTAAGATTGAAATATTGCAAGTTAAAAAAAAGAACAACCGAACATAAACATTAAGATCGGGCAATCTGAAGTGCGCAAAGCAGTTACTTCTAATACGCACTTGGGAAAGTTCGAACAGTTCAAACTATTTAAAAGGTAACTGCTATTCTCGGTACACATTGAAAAGTTCAGATAGTCGAATAATAAACACGTGCGTGAATAGTTCGGACAGTCGGAACTGAGTTCCCGTAGTTGGGACATTTTGATGTGTGTTTCTCAGATATATTCAAAATTTTGCATGTAAACTCTCACTTTTAATCTATTTGCTAATGTATTCAACACATAGGTCTCACATAATTACACAACTAAGCAACTAATTGACTAATTAAGAAACTAATCAACTAAATAAACAACTATAAAACAACAAATTAAACCAAAAATTAAATAACTAATTGTGAGGAGGCATGTTGGGGGTGTGCTGAGGGTGCATGGGGAGGTGGTGCGGTGAGGCCTGGAGGGAAGGGGTGCATGCACGGCGGCGTGGTGAGGCCAGAGCAGCAGGGTGGTGTGTGGGGGGCGGCGGCGTGAGGCTGATGCGGCGCGGGGCGGCACAGTGAGGTTGAGGAAGCGCGGGGCAGCGCGGTGAGGTGTGGGAGGCAGCGTGGGTGTGGAGGCGACGATGCCGGAGGAGGGAGGAGGGAGGCAGCAGTTTACATGGCAGCGGTGCGGCGTTCGACAGGAGATGAACAATTTTAGCAGCTTAAAGGCGTCGTTTCAAATACCAGACAGCTATGTTTTGCAGGTTCCGGTCGAGCGGCCTTATAAAGGCTTGATTTTACATGCAGCCTTTATTGTGCTACCGTCTGTAATATTATCCATTATAACAGGCGGTTCGTACCACCGACCGTATGTGATTATCTATATTTTTTAACATGCGGTTTTTAATTTTGGACCGTCTATGATATGTTATTATCTCAGACGGATTTTAGTGTATTTTACATCACAAACGTTTTTTTTACTTACCATCTGTATAAAAAGTAAGAAGCGCCTGTGAAAATGTTTTTTTAGTAGTGGCGGAGCCGTGCTGAGTTTCCAAAGACCCACGGCGAGCGTCTGTTAAAGAATCAAACACGCCCTGGGAATCTCTCGAGCTCAGTGACCCGCCTGTTCGTAATTCATATGGAGCTCTTCTGCTGTTACTTGTATCTACTACAAATCCACGTGGCTTCATATGTTTGTAATGCGATCGTATTTCTACACATGCATACTACTATATAGCAGGGATTAGCATAACAGTATGAGGCGTGTGTTCATTCTCAGAGCACATGGACTGTTTCATCCTTCTAGCTATTTCAGATCCGAAACCATTTCGTGGCAGCGGGTTACGGTCCAGCCAGCCAGCAGAATTTTTGTTTTGTCGTACTTGGTTTTATCAGTTAGATGCTCCCTTGTTCTTGTAAATATGTAAGCACATCAGGATCAACATGAGAGAGCTCACATCGTATATATCATCACTCTGCCATAGTAATTATTACCAAGAAAACAAGACAGGCGCTTGCAGTTTGAGGGTTCCAACCTCTCTTGGTTCCCGTCGAGCATCCCGGAAGTTTGGAAACCTCCGAAATGTAAGTTTTTTCTTCGTTGATGGTGCAAGACAAATTGTGGTCAACAGCTCGGTTGTAGTGCCCGTCTAATCAATATTTTTGCACCTTGTGCACTCAGAGCGTCGAAACGATCCTACATTTGTTCTCGGAGTGCCCGATGTCGTGTCCAGTTTGGACTTCCATTGCTTGTGGAATGGGGCTGCACACCTTCAACCCGATCGCATGGCCGACTACGTCGGATATCTAGTACTGGTTCCTGCAGCTTGTGAGGCCGGGGCTACATGCACAGGAGCCTCGATCGCTGGCCATTCTTGTTTGCTGGGTCATATGGCGTGAAAGAAACCCAAGGGTATTTGATCTAAAAGAGGATACGATTCTCCAGATCCTCAACTCAATCTCGGAGGAGGTCAGTCTTTGGATGATGGCTGGCACTAAGGGTCCGCACTGACCTCGTCTTGATATGTAATATTTGTTCTATGTTTCTTGTGCACCTCTAGTGCCCTGTACACCCAAGTTTGTAATATGTACTCTCTCCGGTGCACAAAAAACTGTTGTTGTACATTGGAGTCAAGAGAGCACAAAAAATTGTGGTTCTACACTACGTGCCATGAAAAATGGTGTAAAAAAATGATGTGACGCGTGGCTAGGAATCAAACTTGCATCGGAGTGGTTGGAAAGGCGTGAAGGAGACCAGTTGGGCCATAAAGGAGAGTGCTTTTGTAAAGTAAAAAAATCTATTTAATGCTTTTTTGATATGCGAGAACATGTCCAAAATAACAGTTTTTTTGCACTGGAGGGAGTACTAGATTGTACTTCATTCGTCTCTTATAACATATGCCGGCTTGATCCGAATTTTTTTTAGAAAAAAAAAAACAAGACAGGGCAGTCGGCCTCTGGTTGCCTCAGACGGCGGGGCTTGGATCCCCGCCTCTGCACCGTTCCCTCTTGTACTGGCAGAACAGTGCCCAGTTTCAAAACAAAAAATTAACATGAAAAAAAGGAACAAAATAAACCATCATCAAACTTTCTTCATTGAATTTCTCATCTTCTTCGAGAAACATGATAGCACGCTCGCTAAAGACTGACTTATAAACTCATGTACCGTGATGGCATCGGGCACGTTTGTTTTCCGAGTCGGCGCCATTTTCTGACTTCAACTTGACTACACTACTTTGCCATCTTCAGATTATTATTATTCAAAGATATCTGGTCAATAATACAAAATGATTGAGTTTATTTATCTATTTCGATCAGTGTTAGTACCGTTAATTTATTTGTGATCTGGTGGCCTGCAATCAACTAGCCCGGCCCATTATGTCAAACCATACGATTTCGTCTTATAGGGACCCATGACTCTGCCCCTAGATGTCCCGCGACCTTGTTATCGAAACACTGGATCAGATCAACTACACGTGGAATGATAATAGAGATGCTGGGTTTTGAGTCAGCACGTTATCTGGTATCGTGGTTTAAGCCTGGGCGAACGAACGCACCACATGAACCTGCGCACGGTCAGAGGCTTAAAATAACTTGGATGTATTTTATACTCCTTCTGTCCTACAATAGTTGGATAAAAAATTTAGTTCAAAACTGGACTAAATTTTTGTCTTCACGACAACTATTGTATGACAGAATGAGTAAAAAGTAAGCTGGGATGTAATAAACTCTTCTCTATGTATGAAAGACAAATAAAGAAATTTTTTATTTAACATAACCGGGGAGGGTGTTTATCACTACTATAAAAAGCATTTTCACATGCGCCTCAATTTTTCAAACACATGCGATTCCTAAAAAATCCGACTGCGATGACGAATGATACAATAACCGTTTGTGATGATAGAACATCACAGACGGATTTTAAAAAACAACCGCCTGTGTAAATACATGATTTTCATGGCGGCTATTAATTAAGAACCGTCTGTACTCTAGCAAACTTCACAGGCGGTTTTTAATTAACCACCGCCTGGGTAAATAAATGATTTTCACGGGCGGTCATTGTTTAAAAATCGTATGTACTAGTTCAATCATCACAATCGGTTTTTGTTGAAGAATTGCATGAGAAAAGTAATTGTTTTCACAGGCTGCTTGTTAGTTAAGAACCACTTGTGATGTTGATAAGCTCCTGTAACACTGCAAGCTCTTGTAGATGCAAGTAACACCCATGGCTTATCATTTGCATTGTTGAAAGCCTCAACTGAAGCCTGAATATTCTTGGAAGGATTTTCCCATCCATTTGAAGGATTTCTTTCCCTCCTGTCCATTTGAAAACTTACGAAGATGCTCCTTTCTCAGTTTATGACAGAAGGCTGTGATAATGTGTCTTCACAGACGGCTAGTCGTAAGTAAAGAACCGTCTGTGATAATATCATTATCATAGGCGGTTTCACTTCTCCGCCTGTGAAATTTCATATTATCACATGCTCTTCATTTCAGGCGGTTTTAGAAACCGCGTGTGATAATACGTTTGGAGCCGCCTGAGATGATGCTTATTGTAGCAGTGTATTGATCAAGAATCATTAGTATGTACAGTTCCAGCTCTATAATTCCAATGGCCCCAGGGTGAAGTATATAGTATATATATTTCACTCCTTCAATATATGTATATTTATGCATATATTGGTAAAAGGGATGAACATCATATCACAAACCTAACAGTAATAACATATTTTTGGTTCTTAGACGTTAATGAAAATAATACAATAAACAAGTTCTAAAAGAAAATAGATCTAATATGATCACATCAAATAAGAAGAAAACGAAACAAGACCATTATGGATAACATGTGTATCATCAGCATAAAATCATTTCTTTTGTCTTGGTTATATATATATATATATATATATATATATACACACACACACACACTACCCCCTCCCTCTCCACCCGTGCGCGCCTCCTCGCCCCACCACAACCCTCCGACCCCCACCCCACCCCACCTCACCCCGACCCCGCACCCCCAAACCCTAATTCATTTGTAAATTATGTGGTTAATTAGTTTAATTAGTAGTTTAGTTTGTTAATTCCTTTGTTAATTATGTGTTTAATTAGTATTTTAGTTGCGTAATTCATTTGTAAATTACATGGTTAATTAAATTAACTAGTAATTTAGTAGATTAATTGCTTTGTTAACTATGTATTTAATTAGTAGTTTATTTAGTATATTACGAGTAGTTTAATTATAAGTTAATTGCTTAAATGTTTAATTGATTAACTAGGTGATTAAATATTGTATTAGGTGATTAATTATTTAATTAGTTGATTAAATGTTTATTTTTTAAATAAGTTGATTAAACAATTTTTACATTGATTCATCGTCTAATTAGTATCTTAATCTAATAATTATTTAATTAGTAGTTTAATTGATTGCTCGTTTAATTAGATGTTTTCATTACTTGTTTAGTTGAATTATTGTATAGTTATTTCCTTAACGATGGTTAGCTATATACACTATCGTATGAGTGATATATAACATGTTATTTACGACAGCTCAGGACCGGGCCATCGTAAGTAGCACATTCATCGTAAGTAGGAGCAGCCACCGATCGTCGAGTCGGCGTCCATCGAGTAGGAGGAGCCTAATGAGGGTGAATCGATCTCAAGAGAGAATTCCAGGAGGTCAAGATAGGCACGAAGGCAAACGGCGCCGGTGCGTCAAACGTCCACGCGTGGACATGGGCCTCCATGGGGCAGGTTAATCTCTGGCCCACTTTGCCTATCTGTCTCCGAATCTAAGGTTGTACACGACACGTTCATTGGCGTGCGAACACGGCCACCCCCTATTCTTTCCACTCTCTCTAGTTGTTTTCCTCTCTCTCTCATAGATGACTAAAAATCAAGTAACATAACCTATATTATGCGTCTCCCATTTTGAACCTGCACGTCTCACATGCTTTACATATGTGAGGCGTGTAAGTTTAGAAATATCCCTTTTTGGATAGCCTAGGAGTGACCGAGGGGGGTGTGCTTATGACGAGATGCAAGGTTCGGTTTCGGACGAGATCTCGACGGCGTAACCCTGGTGCTCTCCGCCACACTATTTACGGGAGTGCAGTTGGACAATAGCGGGGTTATGCTGCAAAAATTCCGTCCGGACTTGGACCCCGTGTCTCGTCATAAGCATGTTCCTCTTGGTCACTCTTGGATTGGTTAAGGATCTATCCTTCCTATTCGATGTAGGACCGTGACATAAAAAAAACTGTAAAAGTAATTTCTCTCGCTTTAATCTGTAGCCTAAAATATGTGTGAAGAACGCAGTTGGATGTATACTAGTTAGATCAAGAAAGGTGGTCACTCAGACAAGTGGTTCGCCGAGACACATGATTTTATAGATTGAGTTTTTTTTTGTCAACGATCAATAAGGTGCGGTGCCCATGTCTGAAATGTTGGAATACAAAGTTTGTGGACAAAATAACAGTTTCGAATATACTTGTGTCGAAACATTTACATGACACATTATGAAGTGTGGAGTTTTCACAGTGAGACATATTCGCAAGCCGTACAAGAAGTGGAAAAGGATCATCGTAGCACGATAAGATCCAATACCGGAGTTGTGATGAGGGCAATAAACTCTTAAGGATGTGAAACTAAGCACTACGGGATTATTAACAAAATTCTTGAATTTACTTTTGTCAGGAATAACAAACTTGAAGTAGTATTATTTGACTGTGATTGCTTTGATAACAATCATGGAACTCGACAAAACCAATTTAGTATGATGGAAGTCAAACACAACGAATGGCCGCAAGGCTACAATACATTTTTTTCTTGCACACCAAGTAGAGCAATTTTTGTATATTCCTTATCCATGTCAAAAGCATAGTGCTTGGTGGGTGGCAAATAAGGTGAATTCTTATGAGCGGTTATATACTATAGGAGATTACAGTTATCATGATACTAATGAGGTCGAAGAGGTTCGTCAAGAAGAAGAGTTGTCAGACTCATTTATCGTTGATCCTATTGTAGGACTCAGTGGATTAGTTGGAGACCCTGAAGGTGTAGAGACTTCTGATATGCGGAAACGAAACCAGTCATGAAAGAAGATTGATGGTCTAGCTTAAGGAGTAGGATACATGATTGAGATGTTGTTGAATTTTGAAACTGAATATATGTGACATTTTATTCGTGAAATTAACATAAAATTTATTTATTTTTTTAGCATATTTATAAATTATTCCTTATGATAGGATGTCGTAGGAAAAGAGGAAGGGGAAGGTGGTGAGGGGGTTTCTCAGCCAGACACGGGACACCATATTTAGGGTACTACGTCAAGTGAAAGCAGACGCTCTCAGCTGATGAGACACGATTCAGAACTTGCGGGCAGATTTTTAACCTTACACCGCACAAAGGTAAATTTCAGTTGTCAATCATATTATCTTAAATTTCACCTACCAATTAATTTTTCTTATCAATCCTTTAATTTTGCAGTCTTACTTAGAGTCATTTGAGTTAGAGTAAGCGGCTAGTAGGGGTGGGTATTCGGTTAACCGATATAATTTAGTTCGGTTTCTCAGTTTTTTAGAAAACTCGGTTTTTAGATAATAGAAACCAAATTAAACCATACAAAATAAAAAATCGGACCTTCGGTGAATCGAAGAATTCGGTTTGGTTTTCCATTAAATCGAACCAACTAAACCGAAGCAACATCGGTTATGCAGAAATATCGAAATTAAGTTATGATCGAAATATCGGTGAACCACAGCAACCGATTCGGTGATTTGTAAAACATGAGTTATGACCGAAATATCGAAGCAACATCGAGCAATGCAGAAACTCATCAAGAAAAGCTTGAAGTAAACAAGCCGCATGATCAAGGCACAAAAGCTCCTAACAAATTACGAATTTTATTCATCAAAATAGAAAAGAAGCATCTACAAGTCATGCTCTCCACAAGCCCTGGTCCTCCTTGCTCATATAACCAGCTCTTAGGCCACTCCAATCCAACTTGGACTCCATACTCTAACTTGGATTCATCCGAAACTTTCCATAACACTTAGGATTCTTCCATATGCAGATAAAAGCAATTATATGGCTTCTAAACTCCTTAGGAATATCCCACAAATTCCAAAAACAACTCAACATCATGCCTCACACAAAATCTAATCAAAACAAACTCGAAACTTTCCATAAACGCACCATATCTATCTTAGCTTCAGCTTGAGCGCGTAATCTAGCCGGTGGACCTTTTCGGCCATACCTTCTTGTCCATAGCTCTTCATAATGCCTTGGTATAATGTTACCATGTCTATACACCCCTTGCACAGGTGCAAAAACTTTCCAAAAAATCCACGATACCTTCATATGCATTGTTCATGACCCAAGCATGTTGCATGACCTCTCGGATCGACTCAATAACAATTCCTCTTCAGGTTGATTATTGAACCTCATCTTCTCTCTAAGATTAGTTCAAGGATCACATCACTAGCCATGTTTTGACCTCAAGCAACACCTGCACATGAGAAAACAATCAATCCTTATGAGTCCAAGTCCTTGACTTGACTCTCTTTAGTCCGATAACAACAACACATTGTGTGAGCACCTCACATAAGCATGTTACACAACTTAGCAAAATATTATCCAACATTATCAGGCAAAACATATTAAAAACTTAGTCCAAAAGTACTAAGAAAACATTCCTATAAGGCAAGCAAGTTTGAAACAATGCAAGTGAAAATCGAGCTATCACACAATTATTAAAATATTTGCATGATTATTAAAGCAAATGTTGAGATCGGACAGTCCAAACAACCTTCCCACAACTCAAATTGAAAAGATCAGACACTACGATTTTAAAATCATCACGTGCGCTCAGTTCGGACGGTCTGAACTGGCATTATGCAGTGCATATTGACATGTTCAAACAGTCCCAACATGACTTCTCGGGTATATTCAATACTTTGCATGCAAACTCTCACTTTTAACATATACTCCAACGTATAGATTTAACAGTATGGAGCGGTTTGACCATTGTGGAATCCTACAGTTGTTGATGGCTGGTGCGTCCCAGATGATAATCTGCAAGTGCACGGAGACCGCTGTAACGCTTCCCCTTAAATAGTATTTACAAGGGTATCGAATCCATGGAACGTGTGTGCTAATCTTCTAACTAGTTCACCTAAGACAAAAAGCTTGGTGGTAGGCAAGGGGTAGAGAGGATTTCTTGGATTGGTCCTTGTAAATCCTTTTAATTATGGGCATATTTTACATGCATACAAAATTACACCAACACTTGTGGAAATCGTGAGTAAATAGCTCCTACGACTATGTTGGTTGTCAAATTCATATATTTTATGCAAGGAATTGACGGTCGGATTTGGCATTTAAGAACTGTCAACAAACTCCCCCGCACTTAGTCCTTTACTCGTCCTCGAGTGAAAGCAAGAAGAACTAATGATAACATAATTTAGCTACAAATATGAAATATGTACAAAATATTCCAAACACATACCTTTGTTCAAGAACCTTTGTTGTGGATGTGGCTACCACATCATCTTGGTTGTTGAGAGATGGAACAGTTTGAATGTAGTTCACCTTGACTCCTCCTGCTGAAATAAACTTAGAAATTGCTATATTTTCACAAGTCAAAAAGATATTGCAATACTCCTCAAAAGAATGCTCTTGTCTCTCGATGTGTTTAGTCCTCACCTTTGTATAAGTTGCCACTTCTTTTCCTACAACTAAATATGGCATTTTGTGGAGCTGGGTAGGGATAAAGAGGGGGGTCACTTGAAATTGATATATCACTAAGTCAAAGACTGGATCCTATGAGGGGGCCAAGTAATTAAAATATTGACAAAAGAATTTTCTTGTGCACTTGTGGTGGAGGTATGTATGAAAATGACTCCCAAATGTATTCTCTCTTTTTATGCAAGGATGAAGCATGGCTACTTCTTATTTTTCTTTTTCTTTTTTTGATCATACTCTTTTGTTGAAAGCATATTTTACTTTATTTTTCCTGTAGCCATGCCTTCTACTCTTTTTTCGGCAAATATTTGTGGATAGAGTATTTTGCAAAGGAAATATGGATGTTTTTTTGTAGTGGATGGATGAATGCATGCTAATTTTCAATGTGAAAATTTAGCAATAGTTGGACGCACAAGACATCCTTAAATCAAAAATTCATGCTAGTCATTCAATAGAGTCAAGAATTTGGCAAAGTTCAATGAAAATGCAAGTGGCTTATGCATGTGGTTTTCAATAATTTGCATCATATGACCTTGGTGGGAATTTATATTCTTATGAGTAGGTAGGCAAAAATATGATGACTTCAAAAATTACAATACCAAAATTCAATTCGAGCATGGAGAGTTTCCATGTATCACTCATTTACTCACACCAATCAAATACTTAGATGACATGTTTTTCCTATATTGATATGTGTTTCAAGAACATGGTAATGAATTTGAAATGGGGTGTAGACATATTTCATTCTCTAGCAAAATATGACATGAAATCGCAAAATTTTAGTTTCCAATGAGTTGATTTTAATGATATTATCATGCATAGTTAGATTCAACTAAAAAATCTAGTATAGAAAGATACGAGGTGAGAGAGTGCAAATCGTCACCTTAAAGAAAGTGGGCCAAGCCATCATGACTTGGTTGAATCTTATTGTGGTACTTTATGTGATACCTTGAATTGTTCTTTCATGATTGTCCCGACATGTTTGCGCTTTGGGAGGCTTGTAGGACCTCCCACACACTTGTTCTTGTACCTATCGACACAAAAACATGAAAAAGTGAAAGACTCTACCGGTCTTACCTACACCAGTGAGTCATAATTTATTTGACAAAGGCACTTTATATGATGGAACCAAAATTAACAAGCGCATAAGTCCTAAGTAGGAAAACTTTCATGATATTCTACATTTTACTTCTCTCCTACTTAGCCAAATGGGGATAGTTGGATGATTGGAAAGGAACAGTGAGAGATGGAGTTTACTTTATTGGACATAGAAACTTTAACCAAATTTCAAGCATATACGTTAAAGTCAATAAAATTGACTATGTCTTCCTCTTTGTCCAAATTTCCTTCAGGCTCTAAAAAGATCATGAGACGGTGCCCATTTACTTTGAATAGATGACCTTCATTATTTTGGAGTGTAATTGCTCCATGAGATGAAGTATCTACCACGGTATAGGGACCTTCCCATTTACTTTTTAGTTTCCCATGCCCAAAAAGTTTGACTCTAAAGTTGATAAGTAGGACATTATCTCCAGGCTTGAACTCCTTAGGCGCAATTCTTTTCTCGTACCACCTCTTGGTTTTCTCTTTATAGATCTTGGCACTTTGGTACGCCTTACCCCTCCATTCTTCCAGTTCAGAAATTTGCATCTAATGCAACTTTCCAGCTTTGTGGAGATCCATGTTACGCTTCTTGATAGCCCAACACACTCTATGATCCAATTCTACGAGTAAATGACAAGTTTTCACGTAGACAATTTAGAAAGGTGACATTCCAATGGGTGTCTTATAGGTGGTACGGTGCGCCTAAAGTGCATCGGGTAACTTGTTCTTCCATCCATCTCAATGGTCTTTTGCAGAATATTTTTGATTTGTTTGTTTGAAGTTTCTACTTGACCGCTTGTTTGGTGATGGTACGGAGTATCTATGTTATGCCTAACCCCAAGCTCCCTCAAAAAGCTCTGAAAGGTCTTATTAATGAAATGAGACCCTCTATCACTTATGACCATTTTAGGAGTTTCAAACCATGGAAAAATGATTTCGTGAAACATTTTTGGGGCGGCCTTGACATCGCCATGTTTACATGGTAATGCTTCTACCCATTTGGGAACATAATCTACAGCCACCAGAATATACTCGCAATCATACGACTTTGGAAAACATCCACGAAGTCCATCCCCCAGACATTAAGTAATTCTACTTGGAGATTGTATGTGAGGGGCATTGCATTGCGAGCAGTGATTCCTCCATGCTTGCATTCCCAGAATCTTCGAATGAATTCTATTGTATCCTCATACATTTACGGCCAAAAGAACCCACTTTGCCAGATCTTTTTCTGAGTACGGAGAACACCCTAGTGCCCATCATAATGGGCCACATGGCATCTTTCAATGATTTTGGTGCCTTTGATTGTTGGGATGCACCTTCTAAGTAACCCATGAAAACATACTGTATAGAGGTATGGATCATCCCACAGGTGATGCTGACCCTCAAAAGTGAGCCTCTTCTTATCCTCTCACGATGGTACCTACCCTGTAACCATGAAGTTTACGATGTCTTCATAGGAAGGGTTAGAGTCGGTCACCTTGAGCAACATATCAACACGTAGGTGATAGGTATGTCTGGCAGATTTGGGATTTCCGTACGTGAGAGATGATCAGCGATGGAATTGTCTACTCCATTTTTATACCTTATCTCTAGGTAAAACTTTTCGAGTAGGAGAGAATCCATTGGATTAGCGTAGGTTTAGCATCTTTATTGGTGAGCAAGAATTTCAAAGCAGCATGGTGTGTATGGACTATGACTTTTGTTGCAACCAAGTTAGATCTAAACTTATCGATAGCAAAGACAACTGCTAGGAGCTCCTATTTAGTTGTGGCATAGTTAAGCTAAGCTCCTATTAGATTCTTACTAGCGTAAGTTGTTGTGTTATGCCTCTTATCCGTGGTTTGGCCAAGGACCGCTCCAACGGCATACTCACTAGCATCACACATGACTTAAAATGGCAGCGTCCAATAAATGGGTTGAGTGATTGGAGTTGTGACGAGTGCCTTCTTGAGTATGGCAAATGATTTCTGACACTCATCATCGAAATCAAATGGCACGTACTTAGATAATAGGCTAGTGAGGGGTCTAGTGATTTTGGTAAAGTCCTTGATAAATCGTCTATAGAACCCCGCATGGCCTAAAAAGTTGTGGATACCCTTAATGTTGGTGGGATGTGGAAGCTTTTCAATGACTTTAATTTTAGCTTCGTCCACCTCAATCCCCATTTCGGACACCAAGTGTCCTGAGATGATGCCTCACGAACCATAAAATGGCAACTTCCCAATTTAGGACCAAGTCATTCCTTGGCATCTTTGTAAGACCCTGTCTAGGTTCTCAAGACAATGATCAAAAGTTTTTCCATAGACGGAAAAGTGGTGTATAAAACTTCCATGATTTTCTTGATCATGTCTGGTAAAATAGACATCATGCACCTTTTGAACGAAGCGGGTGCATTACACAACCCAAACGGCATCTGTCTATAGGCGTATGTTCTATAAGGGCATGTGAATGTAGTCTTACTTTGATCGTCAGGCGGATGGAAATTTGATTATAACCAGAATACCCATCAAGGAAACAAAAGAAGGAATGTTTCCCTATCTGCTCAAGCATTTCATGAATGAAAGGCAGTGGGAAATAATCCTTTATTGTTGCCTTGTTGAGTTTTTTGTAGTCAATACACATTCTCCAACCTTTGACAGTTTGTTGAGGAATGAGTACATTCCTCTCATTTTGAATTATTGTCATCCCTCCTTTTTTGGGCACTACTTGGACGGGGCTAACTCATTCACTATGAGGAATGGGATAAATTATTCTGGCGCGTTCTCGACAACCTTCGTGTAGTATGGTGTGCTAAACGGGTCAGTGGGAATACGATGGGTGCAAAGAGCAGGGCTAGTTCCCTTAAGGTCTTGGAGTGTGTAGCCTAGGAAAAATCAATGCTTTTCTAAGATGGTTATGAGTTTAGTGGTTTCTTCTTGTGAAAGCTTGTCACTTATGATGATAGGAGCTTCCGTGTCACCATGTAGGAAAGCATAGCATAGGCCAGGAGGTAGGGTTCTCAACTCAATCAGAGGCTTTTGTGATGGCCCTTCTTTGGGCAAATAAACTGTCACTTGCAATTCGTAATCTTCTTGGAATTGTTCTTCTTCATTTTTAGCAGAGTCTAAGAATTGAAGGGCCATGGCTTCCTTGATTGGCTCACTCTTGGAGGGGGGGGGTTCTTCTCTTGGATTGCAGAATGGGAATGGAAAACTTCATCCCAACGAGTTTAACATCTAGGCTGCCTTTTGAGGGTGTATCCACGAGTAATTTCTCAATGGGTAACCCTATCATTACATCGGAGTCTTGGACTTCGAAGACATGAAAACCAAGGCAGAACTCGATGTTCTCATGTCTTATAGACACGTTTTGTGAAATCCCATATCCTTCCTTAATATTTCCATAGGAATCTATGAAAGATTATCTTGTTGGAGCCCAAGGTAGATCACCCAAAATGGATAAACAACATCTATAGAAAATGATATTGGCTCCAACAGTGGGATTATAAAGGATGTTCACCATTACCCCTAAGGCACCGAATGATTGTTGAGGGTGAGTTTAGCCGAATTATTTCAGGTGAAAGCTCAACCTTCGTCGTACATTCTATACTCATGATCTAGGTCAACTCCTTGACCGTTCTTGAAGGATTTTTTCTTTGGGTGGATCAAGGAGTGAGGGATGTAATGATAGCTTCCTTTGAGAACAATACTTTGAGGCATTTCATAAATCTTCAAAAAGATCTTCCTTGAAGCATAATTGAAACTCTGAGGATCGAATTTCTTCTTCCTTCGATGCTTCCGGTTCGAGTGAGAATTTCAAAGTCAAAACTTGAGATGAACTAGGTATGAGTTCTGGTTTGACTGTGGGGGAATCCCCATGACTCGACTGGGCTTCCTCTTGGAGAGGTTGTTCAAGATCCGCGATAAAAGAGGTATTTTCTAGAATTGATATAGAATTTCCCTTCCTTCAATCGAGGTCTTGTAGAGGAAAGACCATCCTGCCACAATGTCGAGATATACGGCAGAATCTTTGTTCAATCCTGTACAAAAATGTTGAAACAACATTGATTCTGGAATTGACAAATCTGAGCCTCATTTTCTTAATAATAACATTCTTGCCCATGTTGCACCTATAGATTCTTTCTCCATCTGCCGGAAAGTGAGTATTTCTACACGTAAAGAGACAACACAGGTTATAGGAAAGAATCCAAGAAAAAAATTTGTTCCACAAGTCTTCCCAATTCCCATTTGTTCCCCTAATGGTAGTAGTGTATTATTGCTTAGCTGTCTCCTTGTGGGAGAAAGGAAACAATATCCATTTAAGAGTTTTTCGTGTCATGCCTTCAATGTGATGGAAGAGAAACAATTGCTCAAACTCACGAAGATGGTGGTATGGGTTCTCACAATCCATTCTTGAGAAGGATTATTCCTGAACCATGGCTACTAAGCGAGGGTGGAGCTCATAGTTGGTTGAGCAAATGGGATCCGCCGATGGTGGTGGCTTACAAAACTCACCCTTGGGGGCAGAAAATGATAGAAGGGCTGGTTGCTCCATGGTATGGATGGTAAAGGAAAGGAATAAAGATAAAAAATAGATACGAGGTTGGACAAGGTTCAAAGATCAACAACAACCATTTCCCGGCAATGATGCCAGAAATGCTTGTTGACGGTTGGTACGTCACAAATGAAAACCTGCAAGCACACGGAGACCGTTGTAGCACTTCCCTTTAAAGCGTATTCCCAAGGGTATCGAATCCAAGGAACGTGTGTGCAAATCTTCTAACTGGGTCACCCAAGGACACAAAGCTTGGTGGTAGGCAAGGGGTAGCATTGGATTTTCTAAGAGAAGGGTTTTTAATTCAAGGCAAGTTGATCAATAGCTATTTGTATTTGGCACGAGCTTACCCTGGCTCGCCAAGCGACTTCCGCCAAGAGCCTACGTCGTAGTTGAACGTGTGGGATTACAACAAACGAATAGGGCTGTCACCACCTACCGTCCACCTCTACAACCCATTGACTACGAGATAATCAAAGGTAACGTCAAGCCTAGAAACCACGCCTACTCTATCTATTACTTCCCTAACCTCTTGCAAAGACTACAACCTCTATTTGAATAGAGTGATGAACGAACAAGCAATTAAAGAATTAAATTCTTTGAATTAAATAAATGAACTCAATTGGAAGTCATGTACCTTACTTGAATTGGAAACGATCGTCAAGGTACAAGGGTGGAGAGGGTTCGACAAGCCTGAACCCTATCCTTAAGTGGAAGAAGCTCGACAAGGCGGAGCCTCCTCCTCCTCTTCCTCTTTCTAACTCTCTCCCTACTTTCTAAGCACATAAGCAGTGCTACGCCTCTGGAGTGGAGTACTAGACTCAAGATTTTGGTGTGTGGAGAAGAGTGAGTCTCTCCCCAGTATTTATACCCTCCAAAGGACGATTTGGTGCCAGAATGTGTGCGGGAATCACCATCATTAACCAAGTCGTGAGGAGCCAACACGTGGCGACATACCAAGTTTGGCACTGTGAATACTTCAAGCGAACCAGGAGCTCGACTGAAGTTTCGATGGCTCCCCTCGCCTCGAAACTTCTTCCTAAAACTGATATGTGGGCCCCCATCATGGGTATAGGGTGATTCTGCTGATCTGTAGTTGGTTTTCTCCTCCGGGTGGACTCATAATTTCTCATGCTTGTGCCTAATTGGTCAGAAGGTCAGTTTCTTGGATTGGTCCCTATAAATCCCTTTAATTTAACTGCGTACAAAATTCTATCAACACATGTGGAAATCATTAGTAAATAGATCTTACCACTATGTTTGTTGTCGAATTCATATCTTTTATGCAAGTAATTAGCGGTCGGATTAGGAATTTAAGGACCGTCAACAACGGTTCGACTGCCGAAAAGGATCAATGCATTTGAAATGTGTTCTGTGGATGGTATGGCGTGCGGTGACGTGCTGGAAAACATGGTGGGGAACGAGGTGCCGCCCCACCCTAGAGTTGCAAGATCACGTTTCATGGATTCCTCGGAGTGGAAAATCCAGTGTCATTCCTCGTATCATTGCAACGGTTCTAGCTCCAGTTGGAGGACAAAGCGTTGAAAGCAGGGGCGCCAAAAGTAGAGGCTCTAGAAATTGGGCTGTCAGAGGTAGGGGCACCGGAAGCGGGGGCGCGTAGAGGTAGCAGCCAAGCCACTAGAATTTCTCGGCTTGGACTTTGTCTCAATGTCCTTAAGCTAGAGGCTATGGCGGACTTCGTTGGAGGTGGGGAAGGGGTGCTGCCACTTCAGGAGAGATGTTATGTGGGAGAACCAGTCATTCGGGCCGTGAAGCATCATAAGAACGAGGGTGCGGTCGGAGAAGGCATCGCCCAAGTCGCTGCGCGCATCAGTCATCAATTTGAGATGGCAGCAATAGTGATTGGTGAAGAGGCCCTCTAGAAGAACATGTGGAACTCAACGTCCAGAATAATGGCACGAGTCTCCTGATTGCCGATGAACTGCTCCTAAAGCTCGTACTAGAGGGAATGAGTTGTGTGCATTGCCCATCGTGACAATCATAATGAGATTTGAGGAGAAGGTGTTGTGAATCTTAGATATGATGGTGCAGTCAATGCGGTTACAATGAGGATCGGCGGCATCAGGATCAACATTAGTGAGAACGTGATCGGAGAGCTCGTACTTGACAAGGGTGTTGCGGAAGAGACTCTTCCACAGGTTGTAGTGCAATGGAAGTTTTTCGAGGATGACGGAGATCATGGTCTTGATGTTGAGAATGGCAATTGCTTGACGGTGGAAGGAAGCAATATCATCAGACGATGGTGGAGGAGGGTCGTGGCTGTCCAAGTCTTGATGAACTTCATCGGCTGCGACAAGCAGTGCACGACGTGCCTTGTCGATACGTGCATGTGCACCTGCCGCCTCGATGGCCAGTGGGTTAGCCTTTGCACTTAATTGAGCTAGCTCGGCCACCAAGGTGACATCCTATGCGGCCGCTTCATCGGAGATGTTGTTGTCGTTGGAGTAATCACTATGGGGAATGCCTGCGGATGCCATCTGTTGGTGATGTGCCCAAGAGGCAATCATAACAATCTGGGTTAAGGCCTATTAGATATTTGATCTATAAACAATTAGGGTACTAATGGGCCTGCAACCTAAAAGCCCACTAATACGCCTATAAATATGAGGGGTAGGGTTAGGGGCTAATCATCCTACCACGTGACAGCCCTAGCCGCCACCCCTCGAAGGCTTCACGCCGAGACCGTTGCCGCGCGCGCGGTGCTAGCACACTGGCGCACGGCGTTCCTCTCCATACGTGTGGACTCAGTAGAGACGCTGCTACTACTACTGCGCTGATCGACTACGACAAACGTGTTCATCTACTACTGCTGAGAAGAGGGCGAGGAGGAGACGAACGGGATCATCTACTTCCCCTACACCGATGCACGTCTACGTTCCGCTGTGCTGCACGTCAAGTGGTAACGATCCATGACATCTGTACTCGCATGTTTCCTGGGTGATGCGATAGAGTTGCTAGAGTAGTGTACCGCCGATTTCTCAACACCATCGGATCGCGGTAGATGCAATATGAATGACTGGTTGGAGACGTGAGCCGTCACTGTTGGGGACACTTGCGGATGCCACTGAATCACAGCAGATGCAATTTGCATGGTTGACAGTCAGATCACAGGGCAGTGGTGGTCGGATGGTGGGCAAACGTCGACCAGCGTTAGGGTTGGTGGACTATGAAGGCGGGATGCCACGCGTCGGGGCTAGCGTGGTTGCAGTCTGACCGTTGGAATGCCTCGGTGTGGCGGCAGCTAGGGTTAGGGTTGGTGGACGGTACGAGCGAGTATCACATGTCGTGGGCAGTCTGACTGCGGGTGTGGGGACTGTCTGACCGCGCGGGGCAGCGTGGCCAGAGAACGGGGCTTGGTGGGGAAAGGATGAGGGAGCGAGGCCGTGGAGCACCACAGCGGCTTGGGCTGCGGAAGGAATGTCTCTAGGAAAGAAACCTCTAAGATACCATGATGAAAAGATGAGGGAAATAATCATTGAATTTATTGGAACTCTTGAGTGTGGTACATACTTATAAGAAGTCAAGAGACCTACTTGAATTACATAAATTTTGTGGTACTACTTTTTAAGTTCATAAATCTTGTGGTACTATTATTTATGTAACAAAAACCCACTAGAAACTCTCACCAAGAGCAGAGTAGGAAAGCGTTCGGAGGCGGCATGGGCACGTTGCAGGAGAGTGTGGAAACGTGACGGCTCGCATGCTTAGATAGTTCAACTTCAAGTAATAAACTCTTTATTAGTCTAAGAAAGTAGATTTATAAACATGACGTAGTCTATATATTACCACTCGTGTCTAGAAGAAGCTAGGCTGTTCTTTTTCAGCAAACAACAACTCACTTTGCTTCCATTGTCTGCAACGTCTACGACTTCATCCTCTTCGAACACTCTAGTCTCCATCGCAAGAGGATTCTAGATCGGAGGGCCCCTCTGGTTCTCAGACCATTGTTTACAAACGATTTCTCAAACAATCAATCCTACGAACAGAGAATGGTGAGTATGACAATAATGCCATGCACACGTACGAAAGTTGTATTGAGATTATTTCATCAGCCAAACCCATGTAATTAACAGCTAATTACTATCATTAACTACTAATTCTTATAATCAAGCATTGACCTTTAATTTTATAGGTTAATCATGATAGAATTGGTACAAGCCGCACTCTACAACCGACTTTCGTGTTGATATAAGTACGGGATTACAGATAATGTTTGTTACATGAGACAGCACGGAATAATAACAACCTTATACAGCTACGCTAGGAAATAGAGGATAGACGAGATAGAATACTATCGGTACCTTGCGGATCAAGTACCCTCGAGTACCAGACGAAGAAGCGTTGAGTCCCACAATTCAGAAGAGAAGACCTTCGGAAGCTAAAACATGTCCCACAATGCCAGACCTGCCTCCCTTCTAAGGGTGGCTCCAGTGCTGCCACGAGTCCCGCAGTACCGGACCTTCCCTCTTAAGAGTGGCTCTGGTGCTACCACGTGTCTCGGGTACCGGACCTACCTTCCTCCTAAGGGTGGCTCCAGTACTATCACGTGTCCTGCGGCGCCGGACCTACCTCCTTTCTAAGAGTGGCACCGGACTTGCCACGTGTCGGACCCTACCTCTCCGATGGGAAGGACTTCGGGATCTCGAATGGTGCAGACATTCGAGTGGCTATAAATCAGCCGTTACAAGACCTGGTTAACGCGTCATTAATCCTGCATTAATGATGCACAATCAGATGGCCTTCAAGCGTGATAATGCTGTCATCAAAACACATTATTATACAAATAAACTGTTGTTAAGCGTCTAGATTGAGTACAGGGTGTTTAATAGCGCCGGAGCCACCTGTCGGTCCTCGGCTACACTGTAACAACCAGACCTTGGCATATAAAAGGTATGCGCTACACGGCAGGCAAGGCAAAGCTCATTCACCCACATACTGACTCAGGCTCAGTAACGCTTAAGCATACAACACAACCCGTAGAGTAGGTATTACGCTCAGGCGACCCGAACCACGTAAAAATCCCTGTGTCACCTCTGTTCTTTAGTTCTTTAAGCTATGCCCCTCCTAAAAAGAACCATTGCGGACTACTTCTTAGTAGTACCGGGAGAAGTGTCGATTGCACATTTTGACATTTGGCGCGCCAAGTAGGGTACAATCTAAAGAATTTCAAGATCGACGATGGTGAACTCCACTGCCGCTTCCACTGGCCCTGATGCACGGACTGGAAGATGCAATGAGTTTGGTGACACCTCTCATCGTCCTGGTGGCAATCCTGCAACTAATCCACATGGTGGAGCACCAGGACAACATCCTGGAAACAACTAACCACCACGTGCCACAGCAGCCGCTACTGGTCAGTTGCAAGATGGTGTTCTAACGCCGGTCACTGAATCGACATCAAGCCTAGAGAACGCGCTGATTTCAGCGCGAGATCTTCTTCAGCATCCACCTTCGTCGGACACCTCCAGCAGCACTAGAGCAGTGGCACAACAACATCGACCATTTGGTCGCCACTACAGCCACGACGCTCAACAGTGTGCTGCAGCCTTAGCCCAGGCCAGCACCTACATGCAACAGGACCTTGTCGGGAAGACTTGGTCCTAGGCCATCATAGAGGGGACATGCGTTGTCGCATCACGCGATGTCCTGCACACCTTCAATGGTTTGCCGTACTCATACAGTGTCCAGACTCTCGACAGGAGACCACATTGCAGAACTCAACCGCTGTTACGCAGAGCAAGATGGTCGCATCACCATCGAGCGTAACCACGAGAGGCGACGCATCCTATAGGAGTCTTCCCCATCTAGGATTAGGTGGCGGTTGTGCGACGCTCGCACCACGCCTTCGCAAGGTGGAGTGGCCACCCAAGTTCCAGCCTCATCTGTCAGAGAAATATGATGGGACTGTCAACCCTATTGAATTCCTGCAGATATACTCTACAGCTATCCTTGTTGCAGGAGGGAATGAGGCTGCAATGGCCAATTACATCCCAGTAGCCATGACCGGTGTTGCCTGGTCATGGTTCTTAAGCCTTCCCCGCAACTCCATCTACAGTTGGGGAGAGTTGTGCCGCCAGTTCACGTCCGATTTCGGGAGTTAATACACTCGCCTAGGCACTGAATTGGATCTCTTTGTTGTACGGCAAAACCTGGGATAATTACTACGATCCTTCATCCAGCGGTTCACCTAGGTACGAAGCACTATACCTTCTATATCCAATGCCCTCGTTGTTGTTGCATTCTGATGGGGTGTTAGAGACAAGAAGATGTTGGACAAGCTAGCAACCAAGAACGTCCATGACGTTACAAAGTTCTTCCGTCTAGAAGACAAATGTGCCAGAGCTGCTGAAGTACGTGACTGGCACTCCAAGCCAGCTACGGAGGTAGGTCTACAATCTGCTTCCAAAGCCAGAACCACTACCCAAGGCAGTGGTAAAATGAAGAATAAGAAGGCAGGTGGCAAAAACAAGCCATCAACAGCTGTAGCCGCGACAGTTCCAAGAGGCTGGGGCCCACGCCCTGACAAGCGTCCACGACCGTCGTCTGAGGACAACAACAACAAGATGTGGTGCCCGATCCACAAGACGTCAGATCACAGTCTTGAGGACTGCCGCAAAGTCAAGAGGCTAGATGAGCGTGCCCAGCACAAGCGTCGAGATAATGCACCTTTCCGCCAATGATAGAGAAAAAAGAAGATCAACGAAGCTCCATCGTAGCAGGAGTTAGGCTTCCAAGATGCCAAGAAGGCGTTGAAGGCAATCTACAATAAGGTTGATGACTCCGAGACCAACTCTTACAACGAGCGAAGGAGGACTCTCCATATGATGTATGGAGGGTCATGGGACATTACTTCGTGGCGTGTGGTGAAAACCTTGCGTCGGGAGGTAGTTGTTGTAGTTTTCACCATCAAGGTGGAGCCTAATCAGAAGTGGATGGACACTCTGATCATCTTCGACGCCTCCGAACGCCGCAAGAACATGGTGGGAGCTGGGCAACTTCTACTGATAGTCTCCCCGACTATCAACAGCCAACAACTCTTCCATGTTCTAGTTGATGGTTGTGCGACTCTCAACCTCATCAGCTTCGCTGCCTTCAACAAGCTGCAGGTTCTTATTTTGGACCTAAAGCCCTCGTGTCCATTCTCCGGATTGGGTCCGGGAGCTATCACTCCGATCGGTTGTGTCTCTCTCCTGGTACCATTCGAGACCCATGACAACTAATGATCGTAGAAGTTGATCTTCAACGTGGCGGAGATCAGTCTTCCCTTCAACCCCATACTTGGCCGACCAGCCTTGTACCGGTTCATGGCGGTAGCCCGCTACGGCTATTTGGTGTTGAAGATGTGGAATCCAATGGGCATCCTCCGGATCCAATGGGATCACACTGCTAGGGTCACTAAGTTGGAGAAGGTGCATGCACTTGCTGCTGCGCAAGAAGCTGATTCCAACAAGGAGCAATCAGCTCAAAAGCCTCCAAGCTCGCACCACCACAGCTCAACCTCTCATCAAAGTCGTCCAAATTTGTTCTGATGCCGCCCACACCACTCGCATTGCGGGAGGTCTGGGTGACAAATAGGAACTCGCACTCGTCACTTTCCTCCGAGCAAACATCGATGTGTTTGCATGGAAACCATCACAAATGTATGGTATTCCTAGGGAGGTGATTGAGCACCATCTGAAGATCTACCCTAATGCACGACCAATACAATAGAAGCCTCGAAAGCAACCCATTGAGAGGCAGAACTTTATTCGAGAAGAAATCACAAAGTTGCTCGATGTTGGATTAATCCGAGAAGTGCATCATCTGCGGTGGATGGCAAACCCATTCGTCGTACCTAAGGACGGTGGGAAAATTCGGATGTGCATCGACTACACCACTCTTTGTAAGGCATGTCCAAAAGACCCTTTCCCACTACCAAGAATAGATCAGATAGTGGATTCTGCTTCTAACTGTGAGCTATTGGGCTTTTGAAATGCATATTCTGGTTTTCATAAAATTCCAATGGCTAAGGAAGACGAGGAACATACAATCTTTATCAAAGTAGATGGTCTGTATTGCTACACTGCCATGCCTTATAGTCTCAAGAATGCTCTTTCAACTTTTGGGTGAGCAATGCATAAATAATTTGGGGAGGTTGTCCGAGAACTTGTGGAAGTCTATGTCGATGACATCGTCGTCAAAGTCAAGACCAATCATTCTTTGCTAGATAATCTTTACTCTGTCTTTGACAAGCTGCGCATGACGCGCATGAAGCTAAATCCTGACAAGTGTGTCTTCGGGGTTTCTTTTGGGATGCTTCTCAGATTCCGTGTAGCACACCGGGGAATTGAAGCAAATCTATAGAAGATAAAAGCAATTGAATCGATGTGGCCTCATGTTCGTATCAAGGATGTCCAGAAGCTTACAGGGTGTCTAGCCTCAGTCAACCGATTTATCTCTAGGTTGGCTGAGTAGGCACTCCATTGCTTCAAGCTTCTGAGGAAGTCCGGACCTTTCCACTGGCTCGAAGAAGCAGACAAGGTGTTCCAGAAGCTTAATCAATCGCTCACTACACTGCCCATGATGGTAGCTTTGGAACCTAGCAAACCTCTTCTGCTTTACATTGCGGCAACGATAGAAGTTTTCAGCATGGTGGTCGCGGAGAGGCCAGAAGCTCCCCCGAGTTCTTCTCACAAAGGATTGGACCCCTTTGGGAGGGTCCGGAGCAATATGGAGGAGTTAATGTTCAAGGCAAGTTTGGGTCCCAGCTCCAAGACAATGAAGAAGGTCCTGAAGGTGGAGGGCCTCCAGACCTACAAGAAGACATGTCGGACCCCTCTGCGGGGGCCCGAACTGTCCGGCGACCTGTCTACTTCATCAATGAGGTCCTCCACGATGCCAAGAACAGATACCTTGAAATGCATAAGTTGTTGTATGCAGTTCTTATTGCATCAAGAAAAATGCACCACTACTTCCAAGCTCACAAGTTCTCAGTGGTAACCTTATGTCCACTGCGTGCACTACATCATAATCCCAACTCAACCGGAAACATCGCTGAGTGGGTTGCGGAGCTGGCAGAATTCGAGCTTGACTTCCTGCCTCCACATGCCATCAAGAGTCAGGCGCTAGTTGATTTTGTCGCAGAGTGGACTTCATCTCCATCTGGTCCGGGATCTTTGAGGTTGAAATGGCGGAACCTATGGTCCCGGTATTCACCGAGCCTTCGTGGACCCTCTTCTTCGCCGGCTCCATGCAGATGTAGGGGGCCAAAGCTAGAATTATGCTCCTCGCACCGACCGGGGAGAAAGTCAAGTACATGGCCTGCCATGACTTCAAGGCGATGAACAACATGGAGAAATACGAAGATCTCATCTTTGAACTCAAGACGATGCTATCCTTTGGCGTCCAACATCTGTTGGTCAAAGGGGATTCGCAACTCATCATCAAACAAGTCAAAGGTGAATGCTGTTGTAACAATCCTCAACTAGCAGTGTATCTTCTTCAAGTCTAGAAGCTGCAAAAGGAATTCTAGATCCTAGACATATGCCATGTACAGTGTGTCAGCAACGTTGAAGCTGACGACCTCTCAACGAAATCTTTAGCCGGGGCTCTGGCACACGACAGAGTTTTTACAAGAAGATTAACAGCACCTTCCGCCCAACCTGCCAAACGGGGTGAAGGGGCGAGACCAGCACCTCGAAGCTCGCAGTCCCGGTGGCCCTGTTACCATGGCGCCCAAAAAGGGTTGTAGGAGTCACAGGAAGCTCTGAGCAACCAGGTGTGCAAGATCCAGAAGCTCAAGTTAGTCCCGATGCATGGATCCCGGAGATCCGGGACTACTTGAAAGGCAATATCCTTCCTGAAGAAAATGTGTCCACAGAACGCATTGTCCTGATAGCTAAGAGATACACGTTGGTAGAAAGGGATCTCTACCGACGTGGCGCCAATGGCATCCTATTACGGTGCATATCCCGGGAAGAAGGCTGCGAGCTCCTCATAGAAATCCATGGAGGCGAGTGTGGGAATCATGCTTCATCCAGCATGCTGGTTGGTAAGGCCTTCCGACATGGTTTTTACTAGCCTAGAGCTCTCTAGAATGCAGTCAAGCGGGTCATGAGATGCAAGGCATGCCAGTTTCATGCCAAGCAGATCCACACACCGGCATAGTCACTACAAATGATTCCTCCCTCATGGCCATTCGTTGTGTGGGGGATAGATATCTTGGGACCATTTGCCAAAGCTGTCGATGGGTACCGGTATCTCTATTTGCCATCGACAAGTTCACGAAGTGGTCGAAAGCAACTCCAGTTGTGAGTATCAACAAACATTTAGCAGTCAAGTTCTTGAAATCCATACTCTGCAGATTTGGAATCTCAAACAGAGTTTTTACTGACAACTGGGCCGAATTCACAAGTGCAGCCTTCCAAGAATATTGCGAAGACTCGGCATCAACGTCACCTACGCATCAGTAGTGCACCCGGCAACCAATGGCTAGGATGAGAGGCCGAATGCTGAGATACTTAAAGGACTAAAGACCCGCACCTATGAACGCTTGAAAAAGCATGATACCAACTGGATTGAGGAGCTTCATTTTGCACTGTGGGCAAGCCAGACAGCACCCATCCGGGCTACAAGAGAGACACCCTTCTTCTTGGTGTACGGAGCGGAAGCTGTTATCCATCCAGAAGTCACCATGGGGTCTCTCCGAGTCCATACCTACAACGAAGCCGTGCAGGACAAGCTCCGGTGTGATGATTTGGACCTTGCCAACGAGGCAAGGTGCCAAGCAATTGTCCAAAATGCGCAGTACCATCAGGTGCTCTGACGCTATCAGCAATGGCATGTGCATAATCGGCGACTTGAAGAAGGCGATCTAGTGCTGTAATGCATGATTTCTAGAGAAGGACTGAACAAGCTCTCCCCTAGCTGGGCGGGTCCCTTTCGAGTCACAAAAGTATCCCGCCCCGAATGCGTTAGCTTGGCAACAGAGGATGGGACACCGCTTCCCAACCCCTGGAATATAGTGCACCTCTGTAAGTTCTACACTTAGCACAGAGGTGAGTCTGTTTTTGTTTAGTATTTCATAGTGTCTATGTATAGATATGGGTTGTTCCAAGATGTATAGCATGCTTAACTTGGTTCCGTACTTTAAGTGTGGCATTGCCTCCCCTGTTATTCGGACCTATTATGAAATACAATTATATGAAAACAGACTCTACGTGCATTTGTGCAATCCTTTTAACAATGGGTTTCTAATAATTCATGTGATACATACTCAAGTATTATTGGTAGTCTTTTTCGGGATATAGTGCTCGTTGAATGGGCCTACTCGCCTGAATACCAATGCCAATGACAGGTTTGGAGTGTGCTACGGACTTAGTCTGGTCCAGCACCGTAAGTACGCCACTCTACCTATTCTGGTGTTACGTCAAAGTAAGGAGGGTCTGGAAGCACACAAACCTATGGAAGTACAACTGATATACTAGTATTATCAACCGTTGAATTGTTTAGGACCCAGAATTCAAGGAAGGATAGTAAGCCACAACTAAACGATAGGCAAGAAGAAGCAATCTTACAGCTTTTCTTGTCTCTCATGTGCAGGACAAATGAATTACGTGATCATTCTGAGAGCTGTGACACCATGCAAGGGGCTCCCCATCGACGTTTCTTAACATTGATGGTGGGCGCTGCCGGAACATACAGATTCGGCACCACCCAAGGGAGCCGCCATCAACGTTCTTCTCGCTGATGATGGGTGCAGCCGGAACACCAGTCCTGGTGCTCTCGAAGATCAAGCTCGGAGCTCGAAACTAACTAAAAAGCTTGGACCTCGGAGCTACCACAAAAGCTTCAAGTCATCGCCACGTACCTGATGGTACATGTCCTCAACTCATTATGTACATCTACTAGGGGGCCAATCAAGCTATGGCAATGACAAAAACAAAGACAAAATATGAAGTTCAACATAATTTCATTCATTCAAAGTTCCAAGTTTTTACAAGCTTGAGGATACAAAGGCATTCAGAAGATGAAGAGGTTCTATCTAGTCGTTGGATGCTCGATGGAACCACGCGGCAACCTTCTGGGCAGCGTCCTGCACGTTAGCCTTGGCAGTTTCCTCCGTCTCTTCGACGCACCCTTCAAGCACCGGAGCCAGTGAGATAGAGGGGTCATGGCTGCTAAAACAAGTTAGTACATATTCTGCTACTGACTTGGCTAGGTTCCTCCCCTCTATTTCAAGTTGGTCGCTGATGACATCTTCTAGCACTCCAAGGTTGGTTCTAGTTGAGTTCAAAGTTGTTTGGGCTTGGCCAATTTCAAGCTCTAGATCACTTGACCGGACTGGATTGAAACCCATGGGCACCATTGCGTTCTCTACACGCCCCAATAAGTCCCAAATCTGTTGGGCTTCAAATATCCATGTGGTCTGCAGCTCCTCAAGAGACTTCCTGGCGGTTGTCAGTTGCGCGAAGCCTCCCTTTGTGAATACTTCGACCTCCTTAGCATGTTGTTGCATCCGTTCAGCCAGCTGCTTTTCTCGGTTTGCAATTTGCTTCTTACGGAGGTTTAGGCCACCCTTCTTCTCCACTAGGTTCTTTGCCTTCCCCTTCAACTCATCCTCTTTGGTGGAAATAGCAAGATCGCGCTTGGTGACTTCCTGCCCCGCTTGTCATATCTGCTGCTTCTTCTCTTCGTAGTGGAATTTGAACAGATCAATGTCGAGAGCTAAATCTATCTCTCCATGCTCTAGCTTCCGAGAGATCATTGTGTCTCTCCTTCAGAGCTCCCGCTCCTTATTATCAGTCGCCTCTTGGTGTCAAAGAAGCTCCTCCTTCAGCTTATTCAATGACTTGAAGCGGTCATTTGCTAATTCGTTAGCAGCCACCGTTTCGCCACAAATTTGATGAGTCTCTAGAACCGCCGCAGTATCTTTCGCGATCTCGGAAGAGGCCACGACATCGATCGGCGGATCGGCCGGTCTGGTGTCTACGACTATAACTATAGCTTGAACCACTGATGGCGCCCAAACATCGACTGGCCTCGAAAGTCTGCAAACAAAGGAATCAGCAAGAAGCAAGAAATGTAAAAGAAGACAAGTTCCTAATGTTACTTCGTACCTGGGGGATCTACGGCTCCAACCGACACGGAACTTCTTCTTTGGGCGGATGGAGTCATTTCATCAACCATCACCGATGATACAGATGCTCCACACTTGGCTCTAGGAGTTCCCAAAGTAGACATCGGCTTCGTAGAAGTCGGCACTTCCAGAACAGATGCCCCGCCTCCTACTGTCGGAGATACTATTGAAGACTTTTCGAACCCAGCACCCTCTGTAGGTGCCGGGACCGAAGATGAAGATTTTCTAGACTAAGAGCTTGCATTGTGCTCTGGGGCTAAAGCTGAGGTTGTAGAAGGTACGACCACCACATACTTCAAAGTTGGATAGGCACCGATGATGACACTGCTTCTGTTGGAGCTGGCCTGGCAGAGCTTGCATCAACTTGCTCCAGCTTCCTCTTCTTGATAGAGGAATCGGCAGGCTCCTTCCCCTTGCTCCGGCTTGGGTCTTGAAAGTGCATCTAGGAATCCCTTGTGGGTTTTTGATGATTTATGACAAGCAAATGTGATCCTAAATACTTTGTTGAGATGAGCACATGTTTTAATAAGAAAATGAGCAAAGATCCAAAAAGAACGGAGAACGAGGAGCAATGTGGAAAAGAGCTAAAGGAACAAGTGTAGTAGATCATTGTGTATGGAATGTGTTAAGGAAACACGCCCCAAGAGATCAAGCACAAATAATCACACACATTGCACAAGTTTATACAGGACCGGACTAGTGCGACTGACTCCGGACTAGTCCAATATCTTTCTGCACAAGATCGGACAAGTCCGATATCACCACGGACTAGTCCGATATCTCTCTGACTAGAACCGAACTAGTCCTCCCTAGTGTGGACTAGTCCTCAAAACACTTCACAAGTTTCACAAAATCATACAAGTCTGATCACACAACGGACTAGTCCGATATCATTCTGATGTAAATCGGACAAGTGCGATACCAAAATCAGACAAGTCCGTCAAGTGTGGACTTGTCACCCAATTCACTTAGGGTTTCACTTTTCCGGACAAGTCCGATATCTATCGGACTACTCCAAAGATTTCCAGAAGAAAAATCGGACAAGTCCGCTTCAAGCTGGACTAGTTCGATATTTCGGAACACCTAGGGTTTGCTACACACAGCACACCGGACTAGTCCGGTTTCCACGACGGACTAGTCCGATATTCATTAACCCTAACGGTAACTTTTGGGAATCCCATATAAATAGGTGTACACGGCCCATCTTTCATATCTCTCGATCTCCTGCGCCGTCACACCTCCCAAGAGCCTCAAAAACACATCTCTCCACGAAATCAAACGCAACAAAGATCAATCCCTTGAGGATACACTTTGGATCATTGGAGAGACACAGTTCATCACTCATTGAGCTCTTGGTTTGATTCCCTAACACACTCCTGTGATTTTCATTGTAATCTTTCGAGTGTGTTCTTGGTGGAGTTCTTGTTGTAATCTTGGGGAGCCCTCAACGTGTGAGAAGGCCCCTTGAATTTTGTTATTTACCCTTTGTGATAAGTGAAGAGGATTGGCCTTCGTGGCGATCCGACAAGGGTAGGGTTGGAGAAGACCCGGTCCTTTCGTGGACTCCTCAACGAGGACGTAAGTTGCCTCTGTGGGAACCAAACCACGAGATAAAATCATTGTGTTCTTTCTTTGCGCCCATTGTTCTTACATTTCATATATATATCTAGGGTTTCGATCAATCGTGCTCACTTTACGTTGAAACATTGAGTTTAAGATTAAATTGTGATACACCCGAGTTTATATTTGCGCAACACTTAAATTACAAGTATAATTCCGCTGCTTACATCCTAGAATCAAGTTAATCGATCAAATTTGATTAGCCTAGTCGGTACACACCGGACTAGTCCGCACTTGACCGGACTAGTCCGATATCTCAAGATTTGACCTGGTTGTTAAGTGTTGAAGGTTTCGACAAAATTCAAAAAGGCCTATTCACCCCCCCCCCCCCCCCCCCCGCCTCTAGGCCCCATTCAATTGGTATCAGAGCAACATTCTTCAAAAGGATACTAATCGCTCGAAGAGATCATGTCGGACATGAGGGACGTACACAAGAGCAACAACCAAGAGAAGGTTGATGAATACAAGAACCAGAAATTGGAGAAGCTCCTTGAAGCCATTCAAGACTTCGAGGATGACGATGAGGAGACATTGGAACTCAAGGCGCTCCTAAGGAAGAAAACCCTTTCCAAGGGAAAGGTGAAAATCGAAGATGAGAAGAAAAAGAAGGAGAGTAGTCACACCGACTACTCCCGATATCCTTTTAACTATGATCGCCTAAATTCTAACAATAATCATTATCTATCTATTCCACTTGGAAAATCCCCACATTTTGACAGCAATGACTACTCAATGTGGAGGCATAACATGAAAATGCATTTGATTTCTCTCAATCCAAGTTTGTGACACATGGTATGCACAGGAATAGATATCCCTGATGATGATGAGGAGCTCACACCTAGCCAAGAGCAAGCGATCCATTGAAACGCCCAAGCTGCTGCAGTCATCACTTCATCGCTCAGTTGTGATGAGTTTACAAAAGTGGATGGACTCGAGATCGCAAAAGAAATATGGGATACATTGCAAACCGCACATGAAGGTGATTGTCATGTGCGAGAAGCAAAGATAGAGATGATTGAAGGCGAGCTGGGAAGGTTCGCAATCGAAGAAGATGAGTCGCCACAAGACATGTACAACTGATTAAAGGTGTTGATCAACAAGGTGCGAGCATACAGAAGCAAGAAGTGGAACGACCACGAAGTAGTGAAGCTCATACTTAGAGCCTTCATGCCTTGCAATGTCACCTTGTGCTCAATGATACGAGAAAGCCCCGGATACAAGAAGATGACCCCGGATGAGCTACTTGGGAAAATCATCAACTTTGAGATGATGGAAAAACAAGCCAAACATGTTAAGGAAATTGCCGACCTCACCTCGGCAAAGAAGAAAGGGGTTGCTCTAAAGTCCACCCTTAAGCCCTTGTCTAAAGAAGCTCGAGAAGCTCAACTAGAAGAAGACGGTGATGATGAAAGCAGTGACTTGGATGAAGATGACATGATACTGTTCATGAAGAAATTCAAGAAGATGATAAAGAAGAGACAAGGCGCGAAATCAAGTGAAGGAAAGTACAAGGAGAGATCAAAACCAAAATTGAGGTGGGCATGCTATAATTGTGGTGAGTATAGCCACTTTATAGTTTATTGCCCATATGAAGAGAACAAGAAGAAGACCAAAGAAGCAAAGCCTCAACCCAAGAAGTTCTTCAAGAAGAAGAAGAAGCAAGATGAACAAGCACATCTTGGGAAAGAATGGGACTCAAATGATGAGTCCTCATCCGAAGAAGATGAGGAGATGGCTAGCATAACCATCAAAAAGACATCCAAGAAGTCCACTCTCTTCCCTACTCTCGGCGCATGGAAGGGGAACGACACTTGCCTCGTGGCAAAGGAAGGTAAACGCAAGGTAACAACAAAACCCTCTTTCGTGCATTCCTATTCCAGTGATAGTGAAATTAATAGTGATAACGAAGATATGCTCATTGGGTTAGATAAGAAAACGGCCAAAAAAATGAAATTTTTACTTGATCAACTCGTTGAGAAGGAGAAGTTGATACATCGTCAAGAAGACATGATTATCTTTGAAAAGGAGTAATATGTTGAACTTGACAAGCTTCTAGAACTTGAAAAGGAGCGAAGCAAGTCACTAGAGCTTGAATTAGCTTCAAGCAAAGAAGCTTGCTTGGAGTTAAGCAACTCAAATGCTACAATCAAGGATGAACTTGCTAATCTAATCAAGGTTAACAAGATCCCCGAAGTGCAAGTTTAGTCACTCAAGCAAGGTGACCCTTCATCCTCTTCAAGTTCACCTTCTCAACCCATTAAAACTGAAGTTGCTTCTACTTGTACATGTGGTAAAGTTGAAACCAGCTTGAAAGACAAGTCAACCTCTACCAAGGACAAGCATCCTTCACAAAATGGTATATTTGACAAAGAGAAGATCAAATATGCACGTAGTGCATACTTGGTCACAAGACCTCCAAATGTCAAATATGGCATTGGTTACTCTTATGGTGAAAAGCAACATGCTAGAAGCCATAAGAATAACAAGGAGAGCAATGCGTTTGTAAAGGGAAGACACTCTGAAGCTGGAAAATCCAAAATTAATGAATCCAACACGCATGATCACCGGACTAGTCCGGTCGGGATCCGGACAAGTCTGGTCCTCCGGACAAGTCCGATCTCCCAGACTAGTCCTATGTATAAACAACAACAGTTGCTATTTAGAACTTTTGATGCATCTTATGTCTTAATGAGAAGTAATCCTGCATTAATGACACACGATCAGAGGCCTTCAAGTGTGGTAATGCTGCCATCAAGGCACGTTATTACATAAATAAACTGTTGTTAAGCGCCTAGATTGAGTACATGATGTTTAACAGCACCGGTGCCACCTGTCAGGCCTCGGCTACACTGTAATCGCCAGACCTTGGCATATAAAAGGTCTACTTTGCACGGTAGGCAAGTCTAAGCTCATTCACCCGCATACTGACTCAGGCTCGGTAACGCTCAAGCATACAACACAACCCCATGGAGTAGGATATTACGCCAGGCAGCCCGAACAACGTAAAAATCTCTGTGTCACATCTGTTATTGAGTTCTTTGAGCTACGCCCCTCCTAAAAAAGAACCTCCGCAGACTACTTCTTAGTAGTACCGGGGGAAGTATCGATGTCACACTACGATAAGTACAACTACTAATCCATATCTAAACTCCATGTGTTATACGTATTGATCCTGAGTTTGATCCTATCTCCTTCTCTGTATCTTGTTAAAACTTCATATGTACGACAACATTGCTTGTGTTGCTTGCATCGTCACATACAGGTACTGCTCCACATTCTTCTTTCTTAACATCCCTCGTCAATCTCATCATTCTCATGTTGAGATTGTATCTGAAGGCAATAAACTTACTAACAGACAATGCCTTTGTAAGCCTATTGGCTACTTGGTCCCCAAAGGAAATGAATATAATTTCAAGAGTCTTGCTAGCAACCTTTTCTCGGACAAAATGATAATCAATCTCAATATGTTTAATCCTCACATGGAACACTTTATTTGCCGTCAAATATGTGGCTCCCAAATTGTCACACAATGGAAAAGTGTAGGATCGAATAGCACGTGAGAAGCTACCAAAGGGGGGGGGGGTGAATGGTAGATTAAAACTTTTTCAGCAGAAGCAACAAAAACACCTCAGTGGAAAATCAATCTATTAAGAAATCCTGTGAGTGACTAATCTAAATGTGATCAACCGTGACAAAACCAGTATAGATTATGACAAATCAAGTCACAAAGAAACGACAACACGAATCACGAAAAACTGTCGAGAAAAACTCAAGTTACAATCGAAAGATTGAACGAAGGTCAATCTGTTCTACCCGAGAAAAACCAGATCTGCAACACTACAAAGAAACTCGTGTAGATCCAAAACCACAAATCCAATGTCAGTGAAATTTTTACAGATTATAGATAATCAAGTTGTGAAGACTACCCAAAAAAAGAGTCATGTCAATTGGATCTGTGACTCGAGTTATGATAAAACCAACGAAGCAAGGTAGTATTGTGCAGAAACTCAATGAGAAAAACTTGTCTGAAACAAGTCGGATGAACAAGGCACAAAAGATCCTTTAGACTACGAATTTTATTGATCAAAACACAAAAAGAAAAGCCCCAAAGTCGTCGACCACGAGCTCTGGCCTCCCTTGCTTATATAACACGCCCGAAAGCCAACTCAAGTCAAACTAGGACTTTAATCCTACTCAATTCACGAATTGAAAATTTCCATAACTGCTCAAGACTCTTCTATATGCAGATAGAAGCAATCTTAAGACTTCCAAACACCTTAGGAACGTATCACACATTCCTAAAACAACCCAACTTCATGACCCACATGAAACCCTATCATAACCAACTTAAATCTTTCCATATTTGAGTCAAACCCGACTCAGCCACAGCCTGAGTCCATAACCTAGTCGGTTGGACCTTTCCGACCAAATTTTTACGTACAGATATCTTCATCATGCCTCGGAACTATGTAGCCACGTCCATGCACTCCTTGAATACGTACAAACATCTTCCAACGACGTCCACGATACCTTCATATGCATTGTTCTATATTCAAACATGTTGCGCGACCTCTCGATCAACTCAACCACAATTCCTCTGCAATTTGGTTGTTGAACCTCATCTTCTCCCTAAGACTAGTTCAATGGATCCTCTCACCAGCAATGTCTTGAACTCAAGCAACACCTACACATGAACAAACAACCAATACTTTTGAGCACAAGTCCTCGACTTGACTCTTGTTAGTCTCAAAACCACAACACCTTACGTGAGCACCTCACATAAGCATGTTGCAAACCATAGCAAAACGATATCAGCCATAACCACCAAAACACACCAAAATCTTAGTAAAAGAATACTAAGCAAACTTTACATAGATGTAAAGCAAGTTCAGAACATTTGCAAGGTAAAAGCAGAACAACTGAAATCTAGCATCAAACCTTGCCAAAGCTAACCGGACCTTGAGCTGGAGCTTACTAAAGCTACAAGGACCTAGCGCCAGAGCTGATCAAAGCTAGTCGGAGCTTGCGTTGGACCTAGCAAAAACATTTAAAATCTAGCCACAGCAAGTCAGACCTAGCCAAAGTAAGTCGGACCTATACAATGCAAGTCGTACCTTACGTTAGACCTTGTCGGAGCTACACAAAAAAAGTCGGACCTTGCTGGAGCTCAGACCTAGAGTCAGACTTTGTTGAAAAAGGTGATTTGGTAGTATTCAAGTCTTTTATTGCCATAGCCAATGTATTCAGCAAACATAGGTCTCACAATCTCCCCCTTGATGAATGCATTGGCAACACCGCTTAGAATCCGAATATTGGCTTATTAACATGAAAAGTTTTAAAAACAAAATTCCCCCCTATACATATTTCTCCCCCTTTGTAAACCAGAAATAAAATGAGAAGAAAAAAAATACAAAAATTCTCCCCCTGAGAAGAATCGTGCCAAAACACTTGTTAATGTGTGCAATGTGTGATTAATTTCTCCCCCTTTGACAATGTATTCAGCAAGGTACAAAATAGAAATTTTAATTGTTATGAGCATATTATAACATATACATATAAAACAAAGCTCATCCAAGTCATACAATCAAGTAACTTACACTATCACATCAAAGAGATACATAAATAGTGTATGCCATGTAGAGATCAAGTGTAATTTTCAATTTAAGCAAGTCATGATCTCACAAACTTAACTATTTCAAAACCTGAAAGCATGATACTTGTTGTTGCAATTTTCATTTTTCAATATTATTTAAAGCACAAATTCTGATCATATAACATTTGCAAGAGATTATATGACGTGCCTGCCTTATTTTAACCAACCAAGCCAAGCCTATGTCATTTGACAATCAGAAGCTTAAGATCATGGTTTTAGTCATACACAACTTCTTCCAAGTTCATATCTAAGTGCAATGATAAGCCATCTCAAATGAAGAAGTGTGATGCATGCATATTCCCTTGATCTTTTCTCAATTTATATTTGACCATAAAAGCTCAACATGTGAGTTGATTACTTGATTAATTATTTATGATTAAAAACACTTGTGAGTATGCAACAAGTTCAAAAAAGCAAGAAAGTTCGATTATGATCGGATCTAGTGTAAGTAATTATTCCAATTACTAGCCATGGCAAAAACTACAAAAATGTATAAAATGAGTAATGTAGTAAGAACTTTCAGCATGTAAAAGGAATCACAAAGTCATATATGTATGAAATTCTATGCTCATATTATTTTTAAGTTCATATTCACATATAGATTTCCCAAGTTCAAAACTCCCCCTCAATTTAAGCCACGAGGATGCATAACCCCTATTTCACTACGAATGTAACAAAAACGAGTGAAATCCAAAGGTTTTGTAAAAATGTTAGCCAATTGTTGTTCGATATCTACATGGTGAAGCACAATGTTTCCTTTTTCAATATTATCACGGAGAAAGTGATACCTAATGTCAATATGCTTTGTTCTAGAATGTCGCACAAGGTTTTTAGTAATGCAAATGGTACTAGTGTTGTCACAAAACAGTGGAACACTATCTAGATCAACCCCATAGTCCTTAAGTGTCTGAACAATCCAAAGAATTTGTGAGCAAGCGCTAGCAGCTGCTACATATTCAGATTTGATAGTGGATTGTGCAACTGAGTTCTGTTTTCTAGAGGACCAAGCAACAAGTGAATTACCAAGAAAATGACAAGCACCTGAAGTACTTTTCCTATCAATCCTACAATCCCCAAAATCAGCATCCGAAAAAGCTTTCAAAGTAATTGTTGAGGAAGAAGGAAGAAAAATGCAAAATTCTTGAGTTCCATGTAAGTACCTGAGAATTGTTTTGATGGCTTGACGATGTGAAATATGTGGGGAAGCTTGAAACCGTGCACAAAGACATACGCTGAATTATATGTCCGGTCTTGATGTCGTGAGGTATAAAAGTGATCCAATCATGCTTCTATATTCTTTTTGATCGGCCGGGTCACCATCTTCATCATGTTTAAGTGTTGTTGCTGTACCCATTGGTGTCCGAAGAGGCTTGCTTTTGTCCATGTTGAAGCGCTTAAGAAGGTTTCTCGTATACTTTGTTTGATGCACAAAGGTACCTTCCTTGGTTTGCTTGATTTGCAGCCCCAAAAAGTATGTGAGTTCTCACATCATACTCATCTCAAATTCTGAACTCATCATAGCTGGACCGTGTGACTCGTTCGTGCAAGCTTCCAATAATTTGTTGTGGAGGATGACTTTTGAGAACCCAGAGGGGAGTGGACACTTCACAAGCTTCTTCTTCTTCATGTTCTTCACAAATGATGAGCTTGTGACTTGAGGACGATCTGGACCAGCAATGGTGGTTGTCTTTGCTGGTTGTGAATCAAAATTAGGAGCTGGAACAATGTCATTAGCTGCTGAATTTTCGGGCAGCAACACCTCTTCTTCCTCCACTGCAGGAATCGCGACAATAGACGACGGACAGGTTAATAGACGACGGTCCCGTCGTCTTTAAATTAATAGACGACAGTACTTTCTAGCCGTCGTCAATAAGCCCGTAATTGACAACGGTTGACCTAGAACCATCGTCAATAACATAAATACGATGGTGGGCCGTCGTCTATTACTGTCCGTCGTCAATAACGTGCTGAATAGGGCCCACTTTAAGTCGTTATAGACGACGGTGACCACAGGCCATCGTCTATAAGGTGTAACATACGACGGTATCCTTTTACCGTTGTCTATTAGGGACTATTTCCAGCACCCACGCGACTAAGTCCTCATTTGGCTTCTCCATCGTTCGCACTCGAGGCCGCCGCCGCCGCTGGTACTCTCGCCGAGCCACTGCCGAGGTACGCTGCCTTCTCCCTCCCCCCCCCCCCCCCCCCCACGCGCGCCGCCTTCTCCCGCCCCGCGCGCCACCTCTTCCCACCACGCGCCGCCACCTTGCAGTCGCCTCCTCCCCACCGTGCGCCGCCGCCCCCTCCCCGTCCGCCCTATCGACAGCCCCGACTCCTCCCCATCGCCCCCTATCGGCAACCCCGTCCCCACCGCCCTCCACCGTGGGACACTACCCCCCCCCCCCCCCCCCCCCGCCACCTCCTCGCCGACCTCTCCCCCCTATGTTAGCTAAGAATTAGTCTACTTTTAACTGTAATGTTATCTTCTCTGTAATGTTATCTTCTCTGTAATGTGGGATAAGAATTAGTCCACTTTTAACTCCATGTTTTGATAGATTAGAACTAATCTAAGAGTATGTTTGCAAGTAGGTTCTATGGGGAATGATTTGGTTTAACATGTCACTTGTCATGAGACATGATATAACCAACAAAGAATATTATGTAAGTTTCAAAATCGTAAATCTAAACTAGCTGAGAAAAAATATCAGATAGAATACGGGATGAGTGAGTAATTCATTGGCTCTAGAATACTGCATGCATCAACTTCATTGGCTCTAGAATACCGGAGCTTGTCCCATTGGACCTCATTCTGCTAGGGTCAGATTCCATCACTCTCAACACTTCATCAATATAAAAAACATTGTCTTCCCTGCGCTTGGTGGTGTTTATAGTAGCATTCTTACGGGTAGTAACAGATTGCTCGAACCTTGGACTTAGTTAATCATGGTCTTAGTTAACATGGTCTTAGTTAATCATGGAAGTAGTAAATTTTGAAATTGCTAAGCCTGCATGACATTGTAAACCGAAAATCATTCGGATCATAATCCTAAAAATAATTTGCTATTCTTAGTGACTAAACACCACTTACTTTTAACAACTGTCCTGCAGTTTTGTTTTTGATGTCATTAGGCATAATAGTTCTGCTCTTTTCAGTTGTACTGAACGTGTAATTGTTTATTAGTTGGTTTGTTTATTAATATGTAAATATAAGGGTTTTGGGCTGGCCCGGCCTGACCCGACACAACACGGCACGGAATAAATACGTCTGTGCCGTATAGACAGTTGTAGTCGTAATGTATGCGTCGAGACGACACGGAAGCGAACGGCGATGGTGAGGAAGTCAATCACCCGCAATTGCGCAAACGGTGGATCCGGACGTGGAATTGTCATCTAAGACAAACTTCCCTCCTCTTTCTCTCATTCTTTCCTCTTGTAAATGACTTAACAATGAAAATGAGGAATGTAACCTATATCAATGCGTCACCCGTTTCGGATCGGCACGTCTCACATGCTATTGGCATGTGAGACGTGAAGGTTCGGAATTGTCCCTTTTTGGACAGCCTGAGAGTGACCGAGAGGGCGTGGCTTGTGACGAGACGTGGGTCTGGATCTAGACGAGATTTCGACGGCATAACCCTGTTGTTCTCTGCTGCACCATTTTCGGGCGTGCAGTGGAGAACAGCGGGGTTATGCTGCCGAAATTTCGTCCGGGTCAAGACCGCGTGTCCCGTCATGAGCACGCTCCGCTCGGTCACTCTTGGGTGGGTTTAGGACCTATCTGCCTAGTTATAGTGTCGTGAGATAACATAACAATGAAACTAATAATGATTTATCTGCTTTGAAGGTATACCCTCAAACATGGCTGAAGACCGCACTTGGATGTATACTGGTTGGAAAAAGGACGGGAGTCACTCAGATGAGTGGTTCACCAACACGGATGCTTTCATACAACGAGCTTTTTCGTTGTCAAACAACAGCAAGGTGCAGTGCCCATGTATCAAATGTCAAAATGTGAAGTGTTTCGACAAAGTGACATTGACATTCCACTTGTGTCGAAATGGTTTTATGCAACGTTATGAGTTATGGACCTTTCACGGCGAGACACCTTCTCAAGCCGTAGAAGATCAAGATGGGGATGATAGCACTGGTGTCAATAGGATGGACGAGATGCTTGAAGCCATAAATCCTGAATTGACGGAGAATTCTCCTACAACGGAGGCAAAGGAGTTCTTCGAGCGTCTCAAGACATCAGAACAATCGGTGCATGAACACACCAAAATGACGGCCCTCAATTTCATGACTAGATTTATGGCAATTAAGTCTAAGTATTTCTTCTCCAATAATTTCTACAATGACCTCATCAAATTGATCAGTGATGTCCTTCCGCAGCCCCATAAATTGCCTAAGGATATGTATCATTCTAAGAAATTGATTTCTGATCTTGGTATGAACTATGAGAAGATTGATATGTGTCCAGACCACTGCATGCTTTTCTGGAAAGAGCATGCCAACGAGAACAAGTGCTTAAAATGTGATAAGGCAAGATTTGTCGAAGTTATTAATGAAGATAGTACAAAAATAATGACTGAAGTTGCATAGAAGCAGCTTCGCTACTTGCCTGTCACACCTAGGTTGAAGCGCTTGTTTCTCTAAAAAAAAGCAGCCAGACACATGAGGTGGCACAAAGAAGGTGTACGCGAGAATGACGGAATGATGGTGCACTCGTCCGACGGTGAGGCATGGAAAGCGCTTGACCGCTTCGATCCAGATTTCACCAATCACGCGAGAAATGTTCGCATCGGGTTGGCGACAGATGGCTTTTCACCGTTCAGTACAAACGCAACACCATACTCTTGTTGGCCTGTGTTCGCTATTCCGTACAACTTACCACCATCTCTTTGTATGAAGTACGAGTTCATGTTCCTTTGCCTTATTGTACCTGGACCGGATCATCCCGATTCACGACTAAACGTGATGTTGAAGCCGTTGATTGAAGAGTTGAAAATGTTATGGACAGGAATTGAAGCGTACGACTGCTACAAAAAATAGAAATTCAACCTTCGAGCTGCATACTTGTGGTTTGTCCATGATTTTCCAGCTTACGGCATGGTTTCTGGCTGGAGCACTCATGGTCGTTTGACATGTCCAATATGTGCTTCGGACACGGAATGTTTTCGTTTAAAGCATGGTGGCAAGAGTTGCTACTTTGATTGCCACAGATGTTGGTTACTGCCCAATCACGTATTTAGGCAACAGAGAAATGCCTTCAGGAAGGACACCGTTGTCAAAAAAGGACCACCACAACGTCTAAACAGGTCGGAGATTGTTGAACAGTTGAACAACTTAGTGCCAGATGAAGATCGTCCTGGATATTTTGTTGGTTACGGAGAGGACCACAATTGGACTCATATATGTGCACTATGGGAGCTACCGTATGTTAAGTCCTTAATCTTAATGCATAACATTGATGTCATGCATCAGGAACGTAACATGGGCGAATGCATCATAAGCACATGCTTCGATGTGACTGGCAGAACAAAAGACAATATAAAAGCTCGTAAGGATTTGGCAGAGGTTTGTAATTGTCCAACTCTTGAGCTATCTGAAGCTGGTGGCAAACCGCGTGCTTCTTTCTGTCTTCGACCAAAAGAAAAGAAAGAAGTCTTTGAGTGGTTGAAAAGTTTGAAATTCCCAGACGGTTATGCTGCTAGCCTGAGACAAGCCGTAAATGTTAAGACTGGAAATCTCACAGGGTTGAAGAGTCATGATTATCACATAATCATGGAAAGACTACTGCCAGTTATGTTTCGAGGCTACATTGACGATGCGGTGTGGAAGGTGTTAGCCGAGCTTAGCTACTTTTATAGACAGCTTTGTGCTAAAGAAATCACAAGGGAGATGATGGAGAAGTTGGAAAGGGAGATACCAGTGCTTTTATGTAAGATGGAAAAAGTTTTCCCTCCAGGGTTCTTCAATCCAATGCAACATCTCCTGATTCATCTTCCATATGAAGCTAAAGTGGGCGGCCCTGTGCAATATAGGTGGATGTATCACATTGAAAGAGCACTCAGGTGTCTTAAACCAATGGTTCGCAATCGGGCAAGGGTTGAAGGATGCATCGCCGAAGCATATGCCATTCAAGAGATAGGATACTTTTCAAGTGTATATTTTGCAGAAGAAAACAATGTTAATGCTTCCACGTTGCGGTACAATATGGATGAAGCACCCTCTTGTAGCAACCTCTCAATTTTTCAAACGAGAGGCACTACTGTTGGTAGCGGCACTAGCTACGATATTGAAACAGATGACAAGACGGCTGCTTTGCTATACATGTACGCTAATATAGAGGGGATGGAAGAATATTTTCAGTAAGTATTTGTTCAACTTCTATAATAATTAGCGTGTTGTGTTATACATCTATGCTAATTATTCTCTTTTTTTCCTTATTTAGTGAGTTCGATCAACAAAATTGGAAATCGAAGCAGCAACCTACGCTTCGACAAATACAATCGATGCGATATTATGGAGTACAAGGAGGGCCTAACTTCATATCCTGGTTTCATGCACAAGTAACGTGTTCATGTTTTGTTTCTCTTAGTAATTACATGTATAGCATAAAATAGTCTTCTAACTTCGTATGTTGAACAGTGCAAAAAACGAGCCGGTGTCCATGAAGATTTGCGACAACTGTCCTACGGATCCATTAAAATTAAAAGTTATGGTCGATACGACGTCAATGGGTTCCGATTTCGTTCCACTCAATTTGAAACTCAACGTCCTTTCAGGGCAACATGTAACACTAGAGTTGTGACGAGGGTAGTTGACGCCGAAGGACGTGAAACTAATTATTATGGGATCATTAAAAATATCCTTGAATTCAGTTTTGTGGGGAATAAGGTCCTTAAATTAATCTTCTTTGATTGCGATTGGTTTGATCATAATCATGGAACTTGACAAAACCAATTTGGCATGGTAGAAGTAAAACACAAGGACCGGCTACAAGGCTGCGACACCTTCGTCCTTGCACACCAAGTCGAGCAAGTGTATTATTTACATTATCCATGCGAAAAGCTTAATGCTTGGTGGGTTGTACACAAGGTGAATCCTCGTGAGCGGTTATATACACCAGACAATGATGGATACCTTGATGATGAGGTTGATGTTGTTTACCAAGAACAAGAGTTGCTGGACTCTTTTGTCGTCGAGCCTGGTTTAGGACTCGATGACTTAGTTGGAGATGCAGAAGATGTAGAAACTCCTAAGATGCGAAAACGAAAACGAAAACAGGCAACTTCCACTACAGAAGATCGATGGTCCGGTTTACGGAGTAGAGTACATGAGCGTGATGCTGATGAATTTTAAAATTGAGTACAAGTAACATTTGCTTCATCTCTTCTTTCTTCTTCTATATTTTCCATTACATTCTTTAACAATTTTTTATTAAACAGGATGTCATCGAGGAGCAGCAGACGACGAGGGACAGAGGCACGGAGCTTTCTGTCATCGAGAGCCACAAGAGGAGACGAGGTCTTCCAGGGCAGTCAGCTTAGCGGAGGTAGACGGGCTCAGTTGGTGAGCCATCTGCCGCAGTCGTCACGTGGCTAGGTAAAGAACATTTAATTACATAAATTATATAATAAATTCTTTATTCTCTAATATGAATCTTTGAAATTGTCAGGACGACTCTATGTCCGAGGACTCAGAGGCTAGGATGCCTCTTTCGGTGCCTGCTTTGGAGCCTCCTTCTTCGGTGCCTGCTTCAGAGCCTGCTTCTTCGGTGCCTGCTTCAGAGCCTTCTTCTTCGGTGCCACCTTGTTCAGAGCCAGTGCAGTCGGGTGACCCCACTTCTGGGTCACCCGATGTGGAGCCAGCTGCACAGCGATGGACTAGGAGGAGCCACTATGTGGCTCCTCCTCCGGCTCCTGCAAACCCAAATGATCGGATCGTTATTCGTCCTATTGGCGAGAAGTAAGTAAATCTTTACCAATTCAGATATTTAAAGGCTTATATATATGCTAATTGAGAATCATATATCAGGGCTTGGGAGGATTGTTCGTTCACAGGGCAGGGACACCACAAGCAGGTGAATGGTGTCTTGGGCAGTCTAGTCTGTTTGCACTACCCCGGTGTAGTGAACGGACAGCCTGCCACGTCTTGGGACCATTACGCTACGGCCCAGGACCTTGCTTACGGCAACCACCAGGAGGCTGTGTGGCATGACTTTATGGTAAGTATGAACAAATATTTGTGTAATACATATTTATTATAAATTAAATACATTTACTTGTATATTTGTTCTTCCAGGCACAGTACCGTTTGGAGAACGAGGCCGAGCAGACGGATCAAGCTCGTCTCGTCTTCCATAACTGCGCCAGGAAGCTCGTGACTCAGTCACTACCGACGGCTCGCATTCAAGCTATGAATGCGTATTTCAAGTTGCATCCGGAGGAGGGTCAGCCGGGGAAGTACAAGGAAGGGGCCGACAAGTACTTGACGGAGGCGCAATACGCAGAGGTAAAGTATTTATTGTACTTTACTTCATTATATGATTGCGATCAATGCTTTCATTTAATAATAAAATGTGTGCAGGTCGGTGTACCGTGGCTTGACAGCCGTCTGGACGCGTACTGTGCCTTGTGTGCTCGTTGGGGGAGCCAAAACTTCTAGGGCGTGTCTAAAACCCGTCGAGAGAGTAGAGGGACAGACGGAAAACACCGTATGGGTGGGGACGGCTACATACGTCTTGCTAAATGGATGGTAAGTGTGACTTGAATTCTATTTAAGTAATTTTATAATCTTTCATTGTGCTAACATGTATCGATAGGAGCACGAGAGGGGTCAGGAGCTGTCACCTATTGAGGCGTGGAAGAGGGGTCACTTGGGAAGTGACTCGTCGCAGCCTGAGCTGCTGTCTTCTCAGACGGCGACTCAGACGTTGGTGAGTTATTTTGTTAACATAATTGAATTTTCTTTAATAGTTTCAATAATGTTATTTTACTGTGTTTCCAGGCAAAGTACGGGCAGGAGGCGCGGAGGCTTTGAGGCGAAGAGTTCGATTGGCAGAGCGCGCCAATTGTCCCCGAAGCCGCGTATGCAATCGATGGCGGGAAACCTCATGGACGGTGAGTTTTGTTAATTTTATTTTACTGCCACGAACTTTGAGTTACAAAAATTTAATCATCTTACTTCGCTATGCAGGTTGGCCATCTTCGATGGAGTGGTCGACCCGAGGCAGGCGCGGGCTTCCTCGAGAGCCTCTTCATCGCAGCAGGGCGGGTCCAGTAGCAGCCGTACGGGACAAGATTTGGAGCTCCAGAGTCTTCGGGAGGAGCTCCATAGGACACAAGAAGCGCTCCGGACTAGGGACGAGATGCAGGCAGCAGCGCTCAGGGCTAGGGACGAGTATCAAAACTCGTACATGCTACAGTGGCAAGCTGCCTTCCAGGTAAGTTCTGAATGTTGTACTTAACATTTGTAATATACAAATGACAGTTATAATGATTTGATTTGTATTCGCAGGCTATGAGCGCAGGACAGCCGGCTGTGTTTCCGCAGTGGGCGCCGCTATCGGTGGAGTTGCCACCGGTCCCGACGATAGGAATACAGGTACAAAATTATTCAAAATAACTGAAACTAGTTAAACTTGTTCAAATTTAGTAAAATATGCATTTTTGTACTTATAACTTGTCTAACCACGCTTGCATATCACAGGGATCGGGGACGGAGGCTCAAACTCCGTCGCCCCGGATTCCGGCGCTTGGACGACTGCCGGAGGACAACTTTCTAAACTCCGGCGGCAGCGAACAGGGTAGCGTGTGATTGTCAGGTCAGCCGATTTGAAATCTACTTGCATGTTAATTCTTATCATTTTCTTACCGCCGTCGAGCAAGCACCAGTCCCCTATACCACGCCTGCTGCTTTGCCCAGTAGGGTTAAAAATAGTATTGTATTATACTCCAAGAGACCACATGGTTAAAAATAGAAAAAACAGAACTAAATGTTAGAAAAATAACATTTATTATATTAAAAAATCTATTATATTAAAAATATTAATTTAATAATGGTGAAAGTATATGCCGCATGGAGGCGCCAAGACGCTGAGAGAGTTCAGACTGAACGGTGTCAGGATGCTATTTAGAGTTTCAGTTATCTTTTTTTCGTTGTGTGTGTGTGTGGCACTGAAAATAGATTGTGCATCTTTTCAGCTATCACGCTAAAGTAGTAGTGGAAAGCTGCAAAATGTTTTAGTACTGCAAGTCCTTGCTTTCTTCATTCTAAAATATTTGTCACTCTTTAGTTTAAAAATGAATTAGAGAGTGACAAATATTTTTGAATGGAGGAAGTAGTTCTTTTGGCACTTAGTTGAGATATTTGAGCTAAACTCTGTACACCGTCAGTAAAAGTGGGAACCAGGCGATCAACGTGTGTCCTATTAATGTTTTTACAAAAATGAACAGAACATTACGGTGATTATGCAGGTGACCTCTGTATTTTTTATCTGTTTTTTTTTGTTGATGTAGAGATGCAAAGCCCTATAAAACTGCATGAGCTTTTCTCCCCTTTCAACACAGAGACCCACAAGTCCCCCAGAATGAGCAGACATCTTTCCAAACAAAATGAAAAAGAAATGAAATTGTCATATTCAGCAATATTATTTTGATTTTGTGCATATTTTCGTTCTACATCTATTGTTAGTATTCATGTTTTTTCCTCGATTAATGTCTGATACCAAAAGAATTTCATTTTTCAACAGCAACTGGAATAAGCCAATGGTGCAACATCTGAACATTTAAAAAAATATATGACATGCATGTTATTTGTTCTTTGGCTAAAAACATATAACAAGTTGTGCACTAGCAAAATTAGAGGGCTATACTAAATGCAGCCATCAATTTAACTAGACCTGATGTGCAAAATGTCAGATTGTTGCTGATTATTAACGACCTGTTGCTGATTATTAACTTTGTGTTGTTGCTTTGAAGCAGGGGCAAGGCAAGGCAAGGCAGCGGGAGGTTGGCAAAAAAAACCATAGCAGTCTTCTATTTTGAACATGGCAAATTTCTAGTGTTTTTGTGGTGTTTCGAAATGTGATAGTGTTTCTGTATAATATCTATGGTTATGTGGTTCTGTGTGTTTGCGAAACATGTATAATACCTAATTTCTGTTTTTTTTAAACAGAAATAATAGACGACGGTGTATCTTTGGCCGTCGTTTATAAGGAACACTTATAGACGACGGCTTTTGGGTTCAATATAGACAACGGTTACTGTCGTCTATAAGGTTTTTATCCTGCCACGTGGTGGAGCTAACTTATTGACGACAGCTAAAGTTGACCGTCGTCAATTAGTTAATTGATGACGGTAACCATCGTATATAAGGTTATAGACGACAAATAATCGTAGACGGCCGGTTACCGTCGTCTATAAGCTTATACCATCGTTTATAAGTTATAGACGACGGTTCCTGGCCGTCGTCTATTATCGCGATTGTTGTAGTGCTCATCTTCAATGAAAATACTCTCCCCCTGCGGATATGGATCTGGACCTGCAATATTTGAGCTAGTACATGGGCTAGCTTAATCAAAAGAAACCTCATGAGTCTCCACAATTTTGTTAGTGTCAAGTGAAAGCACACAGTAGCCTCTAGTATGAGATGGATAACCAAGAAAAATGCCATCAACAGATCTAGCTTCACATTGATCAAGATTACCATGTTTCTTAATAAAGAATTTGCAACCAAAGATCCTAAAGTGTGTGACACTAGGCCTATGTCCAAACCGAAGCTCATATGGTGTTTTTCCTAGCCAAGCACGCAAGAAAACACGATTTGAAACATAACAAGCGGTTGCAATTGCATCTGCCCAAAACTTTCTAGGAGTTTGATATTCATCAAGCATAGTCCTGGCCATCTCAACTAAGGTTCTGTTCTTTCTCTATACAACATCGTTTTGCTGAGGTGCATATGGGGAAGAAAATTGATGATCTATTCCTTTTTCAGCACAGAAATGATCAAAGGATTGATTTTTAAATTTACTTCCATTATCACTTCTAATTGCTCTTAAAGATCTGGGTGATCAATTGGTAATCTAAGAAATAATGTTCTAAAGTGCCTAAAAGCTTCATTCTTAGATGCCATAAAATAAACCCAAGAGTATCTAGAATAGTCATCAACAATCACAAGAACATACCATTTACCTCCGAAGGATTCAACACGTGAAGGTCATACGGTGTCAAGATGCAAAAGTTGACCCGGATCAGTTGTCTTGGTCATTGTGAGAGGAGCATGTAAACATGCAACCATCTTAGCATGTCTACAAGAAGAGCACACAATTTCTTTGCCCATTTTAGGCTTAGGCAGCCCACGTATGCGATGAAGAGCACTAACACGCGTGAATGATCAAAGCCTACGTGACCAAGTCTACAATGCCAAAAATATAAGTCTTTTGAATCATTAGACACTAGAAACCATGCTTAGAAGAAGACACATCAAAATCAGCTTTATAAACTCTTCCAAACCTAGACATGTTAAAAATAAGCTCACTATTTGAACCTACAACTTTGCAGCAATTTTTATTGAAAATAATTTCCAAATTTTCATCTAGCAATTCTGAAATAGAAAGCAAGTTGTATTTCAAATTTTTGACAAGTGCCACATCCTTCAAAATTTAGTAAAGATTTACTCTAACCGAACTCTTAGTAATTATAGGAGTTGAAGAATTATCGGCAAAAGTAACATTCTCTACACGTGACACAAAAAGAGAGGGAGGAGAACCATTCTTTATTATCGGTCATGTTGCGTGAGCAACCTGAATCCATAATCCAAATGTTATCCTTCCTTAAGCGTGTAACCTACATAGAAGCAAAATACGTCGATGACTCAATATTGGGGTTAGTCAAAACGCATTTAGGAATATAGTACTGAGTCACACGATGTGCTGTAGGAATAACACGCGAAAGCTGAGATAAAACAACAGGTTTATGTTCCAAAGCTTGAGGATTTTTGTACCCAACTATTGACCTACAAGGTGTTACATGTGTAGCACGAAAAAAGGTAGGTTTGGGAGCAAACTTTGCATGTTTTCGACTCATTACAGCAGGATGCATGTTCTTATCATTCAGTTTAGCATGTGCAGCAAATTTTGCATGAAAGTTATAAGATCTAGCATAAAAACCTAAACCATATTTATCATTGCAAGATTTAGAGGAATTTAGCAGCAAGTTTAGGTTCTTATTTGCATTACAAAACTGATCTAATGTCCTATGCCTGTCATCGAGTTTATTTGACAGATCAAGGCACTTTTCACATGAAGTTTTTCCTTTTAATTTGCAATTGGAACAATATTTAACTTCATGAAAACGTAAAGCATTGTTCAATACAGAAATTTCATTCATAGCATCTTGTAGTTTCTTATCAAGATCATCACAAGTAGAACAATGCAAATCAGTTGTAGAACAGCTAGTATCTTTCAAATTTTTATCATTAAGCGCAGCTAGCTCTCTGTTCTTTTCAATTTCTAACTCATGTTTATAAAGTGTGGAGGTGTGCACACTTCTTAATGAGGACAATTGTTCATATATTAAATCACATGAGGAACAAGAATCATCACTAGGAATCAAGGATTTCAAACGATTAATTTCAGATTCCAGTGACTCAATTTTAACAGCATTGTCCCTAAGCTTTTGTCCTTTTTCTTAACTATAACAGTGGCATGAGAAATAGCATCACACAGTTATTCGCAAGTAGGACATACCTCTTCATTGTCGCTGTTGTGTTTTGCCACCTCCATACTTGATCTTGATTTGCCCGCCATGAAGCACAAGTTTGTCAAATCATCTTTATCTTCATCACTTCCAATGTCCACGTCGCTTGAGCCACGTTCCTGAAGTGCAGAGATAAAACTATTCACCAGTTGGCGACCTGTAAAATCCTTCTTCTTCTTTTTATCAATAACAGAGGAGTGCCTAGTCCGTGTTTGTTTTTCTTCTCGAGAAGTAGGACCTAGAAGGTTAAGACAATCTGAACAAAAATGTCCTATCCTACCACATTCGAAACATCGTTGAGGTACGGATCTTCCTCTCCTTCTGGTTCTCACATTTTGCAATGCTTTTGAGAACCTATTAGAGAGAAGTGCTAGCTCCTCCTCTGGAAACTCCTCAATCTGTTCAAGGGTTAGAGAGGACAACAAAGCAAGTGTACCACGAGATGAAGAGTGGTCAGAGCTAGGCATGTCACATTGAGAAACAAATGCAAGAGACTTGTTGGGGTTCTTACGTGATATTATGTCAATTTCATGAGTTTTCAATTTAGAATATAGCACATCTAATGTAAGTGTACTCATGACAGTAGATTCACAAATACATGTGACTTTCATCTCCCAAATTGACATGTCTAATGCACTTAGTAATTGCCTAGCATTCTCAGCATCTAAAAATTTAACATTGACGCTACGCAAGTTGCTAAGAATTTTATTAAAGCGAGCAAAGAGGTCATCAATGGACTCACCAGGTTGCATCTCGAAGCGCATGTATTCTTTGTTGAACATAACCTTCCTTACCTCCTTGATCGTGTTGGCTCCATCGTGGTAGTCACAAAGTGCTCTCCACACATCATACGCCGATCGGAGGTTTGCAACACGGTCGAAGTCGCTGTGAGTTAGTCCTTGGATTATCAAGTTGCGGGCTTTGTTGTTGTTGTTGACATCTCTTAAGTTTGAAGCCCTGACTTGATCATTCGGCGGCACGTCGTAAGGATTGTACACCTTTTCCTATATCGCAGAGCCTTGCGCCTGGATAAAAGCTTACATGCGTGCCTTCCAAACCTAAAAATCAATGTCAACAAACACACAAGGTTTTGTCGAGTATTTATCCATGAGGATTAGTCAAAAAAACGTGCGAATCATAAACATTAGAGCAACCTGGCTCTGATCCCAATTGTAGGATCGAAGAGCACGTGAGAAGCTACCAGAGGGGGTGAATGGTATATTAAAACTTTTTCAGCGGAAGCAACAAAGACACCTCGGTAGAAAATCAATCTACTAAGAAATTGTGTGTGTGACTGATCTAAATGCGATCAATCATGAAAAAACCAGTATAGATTGTGAAGAATCAAGTCACAAAGACACGACAACAAGAATCACGAAAAACCGTCAAGAAAAACTCAAGATACGATATAAAGATTGAACGAAGGTCAATCTGTTCTACCCGAGAAAAACCAGACTTGCAACACTGCAAAGAAACTCAAGTAGATTCAAAACCAAAAATCCAACGATCGTTAAATTTTAACAAATGATAGATAATAAGGTTATGAAGATAACCCAAAAATAATCATATCAATTGGATCCGTAAAACTCGAGTTATGATAAAACCACCGAAGCAAGGTAGTGCTGTGCAGAAACTCGACAAGAAAAACTTGTCTGAAACAAGTCGGACGAACAAGGCACAAAAGCTCCTTTAGACTACGAATTTTATTGATCAAAACACAAAAGGAACATCCCCAAAGTCTTGTACCATGACTCTGGCCTCACTTGCTTATATAACCAGCTCGAAAGCCAACTCAACTCAAACTAGGACTCTAATCCTACTTAATTCATGAATCGAAAATTTCCATAATTGCTCAAGACTCTTCTATATGCTGATAGAAGCAATCTTAAGACTTCCAAACACCTTAGGAATGTATCCTGCATTCCTAAAACAACCCAACTTTGTGACCCACATGAAATCATATAATAACCAACTCAAATCTTTCCATATTTGAGTCAAACCCGACTCAGCCGCAGCCTGAGTCCATAACCTAGTCGGTTGGACATTTCCGACCAAATTTTTACGTCTACATCTCTTCATCATGCCTCGGAAACATGTAGCCACGTCCATGGACTCCATGCATACATGCAAACATCTTCCAACGACGTCCACGATACCTTCATATGCATTGTTCTTGATTCAAACATGTTGCGTGACCTCTCGATCAACTCAACCACAATTCCTCCCGAATTTGGTTGTTGAACCTCATCTTCTCCCTAAGACTAGTTCAATGGATCCCGTCACCATCCAAGTATTGAACTCAAGCAACACCTGCGCATGAACAAACAACCAATACTTCTGAGCACAAGTCCTCGACTTGACTCTTGTTAGTTCCGAAACCACAACACCTTATGTGAGCACCTCACATAAGCATGTTGCAAACCATAGCAAAACGATATCAGCCATAACCACCAAAACACACCAAAAACTTAGTAAAAGAATACTAAGCAAACTTTCTATAGATGTAAAGCAAGTTTGAAACATTTGCAATGTAAAAGCAGAACAACTGCAATCTAGCATCGGACCTTGCCAAAGCTAACCGGAGCTTACCAAAGCTAGCAGGACCTAGTGTCAAAGCTAATCAAAGCTAGTCGGACCTAGCGCCAGAGCTTATCAAAGCTAGTCGGACCTTGCACTAGACCTAACAAACCATGTCGAACCTAGCCACAACAAGTCTGACCTAGCCAAAGTAAGTAGGACCTAGACAAAGCAAGTCGGATCTAACGTCGGACCTTGCCAGAGCTACCAAAACAAGTCGATCCTATTGTCGGACCTTGCTGGAGCTCAGACCTAGAGTTGGACCTTGTTGAAAAGGTGTTTTGGTAGTATTCAAAACTTTTATCGCCATAGCCAATGTATTCAACACACATAGGTCTCACAACAAGCTATTTCACTTTCAACAATTCCAAGTTGATTGAGTATTGTTTGTACCCATATTATTTCTGCAGTAGTGTTGGCCAATGATTTATACTCTACTTTGGCGCTAGACCGAGCCACTGTCTGTTGCTTCAGAGCACTCCAAGAAACTGGGTTTGCACCTAAGAACACCACAAAACCTCCTATAGATCTCCCGTCATCTGGGCGTCCCACCCAACGCGCATCTAAGAATCCACTAATCTTTAATGAATTTCCTTTCACAAATTTAATTCCATGATCTATAGTACCTTGTATGTACCATAAAATCCTTTTAACAGCAGTCCAATGTATTGTGGTAGGAGAGTGTAAGAACTGACACACTTTATTAACAGCAAAAGCAATATCAGGTCTAGTTAAGATGAGATATTGTAATGCTCCTACCGTGCTGCGGTATCTTGTTGCTGTTGGTGATGTGCCCAAGAGGCAATCATAACAATTCGGGTTCAGGCCTATTGGATATTTGATCCATAAGCAATTAGGGTACTAATGGGCCTGCGACCTAAAAGCCCATTAGTACGCCTATAAATATGAGAGGTAGGGTTAGGGGCTAATCATCCCACCACGTGACAGCCCTAGCCGCCACCCCTCGCAGGCCTCACGCCGAGACCCTTACCGCGCATGCGGTGCTAGCACACCGGTGCACGGCGTTCCTCTCCGTACGTGTGGACTCCGTGGAGGCGTTGCTGCTACTGCTGCGCTGATCGGCTACGACGATCGTGATCGTCTACCTGCTGCTGTGACGAGGACGAGGAGAAGACGAACGAGATCGTCTACTTCCCTTACACCGACGCGCATCAACGTTCCGCTGCGCTGCGCATCTAGTGGTAACGATCCATGACCGCTGTACTCGCATGTTTCCTGGGTGATGCGGTAGAGTTGCTAGAGTAGCTTTCCGCTGATTTCCTAACAGTGGCATCAGAGCCGACTTGCATAGTTTTTGGTCTGGATCTACTGCAGACATGTTCATACGATGAATTTTTCGCACGGTTTTTGGGGTTTGGAATTGGTTAGAGTAGATTGCGATCGTATATGACTAAAGGGTCAGTTCGTGCTCCTTCTCTGTTGTGTGCGCAACCTGTCCCTACCGGCTGGAATCACCATCGGGACTAATCGCGTACATAGCTAACAGATTGAGCCAACAGACCACGGTCATGAGTCGCGATCTACTCATGAATAACCGATCACATTGAAAATTTGAGACATTCTGAATGTCTCGGATTCGGGGTGATTTGATCAATCCGATGAGATTTTCATAGTGATTTCATAGATGTGATTTTCATAGCGGGACCGCCGTTTTGCTGTCTGCTATAGCGATTACATAATATCGTTTTGCGCTAGAAACCGTTCTACGCTTAACTCGTTTTTGCAGGGAATGATGTGAATGGTATGGCCTAATGTGATGTGATAATCTGTGTGTAATATTCGTGCGGCCTGCGTGCTGCAAAATTAACACAACCGGGTTGAGGTTGTCACATAATTGTATAACGACCTGCGTGTCGACCTGTGATGCTTGATCTCTCTTGTAATTTATTTGGTAGCTATTAATTGTATTAGCTTCTTTTATTATCATGGAGATGTCCTCAAGCATGGTGGAGATGGAGATCACCACAAGAAGGGAAGCATGGCAGCTCAGATCTTAATGGAACCATGGCGATGGAGACCATTATGATTCTAAAGGCCATACTATTCACAATGTGATATTATCATATGCCTGTGATGCTTATTACTTTCTTTTCATGCTCTTCATATGGTGGATGTTTTGTCATGATAGAATAGCTTCCCTCACAAAAGTTGAGCATTTGATGCCATTTACCAATAGCTGCACCTATGTTATTTTGATCGTTGTGTGGTAGGTTTGCCAAAGCAAAGTACCATCATCTATCATAATTCATAGGGTGAATGTTGGACATTCACATGCATAGTGTTGGTTTACTCAACAAAGCTATCAAAACGGTTTTGGGCTTTATGGCATAGAGTTGGGAGCCGGGGCATTGGATGTCACCCAACAAACAAGAGTCATATAGGGATATGATTAACAATTGTTGTTTACCTATGTCACTATTTTCCTAGCCGTGAAGCCAAAGCTCACTAGGAATTAGTGAATATGGATCTTGAACCACTATATATCGTTAGAGGGAAGACGATGATAATATAGTGGTAATATCTTTTATTAAACTGTTAATAGAAGATTGGTACATAACATAGTGCTAAACCTTGCATATTTATTTTCTATTGTAGATCATGTCTGCTAGTAACAATTCCGGTTTCAATTTGCGATCTGTGCTTGAAAAGGAAAAGCTCAATGGAGCTAACTTTATTGATTGGTAAAGCAACCTGAGAATCGTTCTTAGGCAAGAGAAAACCGAGTACGTTCTTCTGCAGCCTTACCCTGATGACCTCCCAGCTGATGCAACTAATACAGCACGTAGAGCTTATACGAAGCACTGCGATGATGCGCTTAATGTAAGCTGCCTCATGCTTGCCACTATGTCCCCTGATCTACAAAAACAGTATGAGCATACAGATGCTTATTCTATGATTGAGGGACTGCGTGGAATGTTTGAGAATCAAGCAAGAGCTGAAAGATACAATATCTCAAAGTCCTTGTTCTCATGCAAGCTGGCGGAGGGTAGCCCGGTCAGCCCTCATGTAATCAAGATGATTGGTTACATTGAAACTTTGGGCAAACTTGGTTCTGAACTCAAGGATGATCTGGCTATTGACGTTGTTCTCCAGTCGCTCCCACCGAGCTACGAGCCATTCATATTGAATTTTCAAATGAATGGCATGGAGAAAACTTTGGCTGAATTGCATGGGATGATTAAAACAGCCGAAGAAAGCATTAAGAAAAATGCCAATCATGTGATGATGGTACAAAAGGAGAATAAAAAGAGGAAGCGTGTGACGCATCCTAAAGGCAAAGGCAAGGGAAAGGTTCCCGATGAGCCCTCAAGCTCAAAGTCTAAGCCAAAGGGCAAATCTGGCCCTTCTCCTGATGATGAATGCTTTCACTGTCATGGTAAGGGACACTGGTCTAGGAACTGCAAGAAGTACTTGGAGGATATGAAGAAGAAGAAGGGAAGTGAGACTTCCACTTCAGGTATAAATGTTATAGAAATTAACATTGCATTATCTTCTAGTGAATCATGGGTATTTGATACCGGATCGATGATTCACACTTGCAAATCATTGCAGGGTCTAAGTGAGACTAGAAGATTTGCAAAAGGCGAGTTGGATGTTCGTGTTGGCAATGGAGCAAAGGTTGCGGTCATAGCTGTCGGAACTTACCACTTGTCATTACCCTCAGGATTAGTTTTGGAATTGAATAATTGTTATTGCATTCCTACTTTGAGCAAGAATATTATCTCTTCTTCGTGTTTAGAAGAAGTTGATGGTTATGAGATTGTAATAAAGAACAAATGTTGTTCTATTTATTACAATAATATTTTCTATGCTCAATGTCCATTGGTGAATGGATTATATGTTCTTGATCTTGAGGATAAAACTGTTTGTAACATTAATACCAAAAGGGCTCGTCATAATGATCTAAGTCCCACTTTTATTTGGCATTGTCGCTTAGGTCATATAAATGAGAAACGCATTGAAAAACTCCATAAAGATGGTTTACTAAGCTCATTTGATTTTGAATCACTTGACACATGCGAATCTTGTTTGTTTGGGAAGATGACCAAAGCACCCTTCACTGGTCAAAGTGAGAGGGCGACTGACTTGTTGGGACTTATACACACAGATGTATGTGGACCAATGAGTTCAATTGCCAGAGGTGGTTTTCAGTACTTCATCACATTTACCGATGACTTTAGTAGATATGGTTATGTCTACCTAATGAGGCACAAGTCTGAATCCTTTGAAAAGTTCAAAGAATTTCAGAATGAAGTACAGAATCAATTGGGCAAGACAATCAAATTTCTACGATCTGATCGTGGGGGTGAATATTTGAGCCATGAATTTTATGATCATTTGAAACAATGTGGAATTGTTCCACAATTGACTCCACCTGGAACGCCTCAATGGAATGGGGTGTCCGAGCGGAGGAACCGAACCTTGTTGGACATGGTTAGGTCGATGATGAGCCAAGCAGATCTTCCACTATCCTTTTGGGGTTATGCTCTTGAAACTGCTGCGTTTACACTAAACAGAGTCCCAACTAAGTCTGTTGAGAAGACACCATATGAGATGTGGACCGGGAAACGTCCCGGATTGTCTTTCCTCAAAGTTTGGGGATGTGATGTTTATGTCAAACGTTTGACGTCAGACAAACTCACTCCAAAATCAGACAAATGCTTCTTTGTGGGATATCCTAGGGAAACCAAAGGGTATTATTTTTATAATAAAGCAGAGGGTAAAGTGTTTACCGCTCGCAATGGTGTCTTCTTGGAGAAAGAGTTTCTCTCAAAAGGAGTTAGTGGGAGCAAGGTGCATCTTGAAGAAATTCAAGAAATACCTGAAAATGTTTCAACACCCACCGATCCTATACAGGATGTACAAGATGTTGTGCAACCAGTTGATGAAACACCAGCCCCACGAAGGTCTACGAGGGTACGTCGTGCGACTGAAAAGTTAACGCTTCTAACCACGGAGCAGCATGACATGGTATTGTTAGACAATAATGAGCCCACGACCTATACTGAAGCAATGATGGGACCCGACTCTGAGAAGTGGCTTGGAGCCATGAAATCTGAAATTGAATCCATGCATGAAAATCAAGTTTGGAACTTGGTTGATCCAATCGAAGGTGTGAGACCTATCGATTGTAGATGGATTTTCAAGAAAAAGACTGATATGGATGGAAATGTTCACATCTATAAAGCGCGATTGGTAGCGAAAGGTTTCAAACAAATTCAAGGTGTTGATTATGATGAAACTTTCTCACCCGTTGCAATGCTTAAGTCTGTTCGGATTCTTCTAGCAATTGCTGCATATTTTGATTATGAAATATGGCAAATGGATGTCAAAACAGTCTTTCTTAATGGAAGTCTGACTGAGGATGTGTACATGACACAACCTGAGGGTTTTGTCGATCCTAAAAATGCTAGTAAAATATGCAAGCTTCAAAAGTCCATCTATGGACTGAAGCAAGCATCTCGGAGTTGGAATCTGCGTTTTGATGAAGTAATCAAAGGGTTTGGTTTCATCAAGAACGTAGAAGAACCTTGTATTTACAAGAAGTTTAGTGGGAGCACACATGTATTTCTGGTCCTATATGTAGATGACATATTATTGATCGGAAATGACATTTCAATGCTTGATGATGTTAAATCCTCATTAAGAAAAAGTTTCTCAATGAAGGATTTAGGAGAGGCAACGTATATTTTGGGCATAAAGATCTATAGAGATAGATCTAAAAGGCTAATTGGATTAAGTCAAGATACATATATTGACAAGATATTGAATCGGTTCAATATGCAAGATTCCAAGAAAGGTTTCTTGCCAATGTCACATGGCATTACTCTAAGCAAGAGTCAGTGTCCTTCGACACCTGATGAGCAAAAGAGGATGAGAGCAATTCCTTATGCTTCGGCTATTGGATCCATCATGTATGCCATGCTATGTACACGCCCAGATGTATCTTATGCTCTAAGTATCACGAGTAGATATCAATCAGATTTTGGTGAGGCTCATTGGACCGTTGTCAAAAACATCCTTAAGTACTTAAGAAGAACTAAGGATGCATTCTTAGTGTTTGGAGGTGAAGAAGAGCTGGTTGTAAAAGGTTACACTGATGCCAGCTTCCAAACTGATAAGGATGATTCTAGATCGCAATCCGGTTTTGTATTCTGCCTCAATGGAGGGGCAGTGAGCTGGAAAAGTTCCAAGCAAGATACAGTAGCAGATTCAACCACAGAGGCGGAGTATATTGCAGCTTCTGAAGCTGCAAAGGAGGCTGTTTGGATCAGAAAATTTGTTTCTGAGTTGGGTGTTGTTCCTAGCGCGTCCAGTCCTGTGGATCTCTACTGTGACAATAGTGGAGCCATTGCACAGGCAAAGGAGCCTAGATCACACAAACGATCCAAACACATACTACGACGCTATCACCTCATTCGAGAGATCATCGACCGAGGTGATGTGAAGATATGCAAGGTGCACACGGATTTGAATATTGCAGATCCGTTGACAAAGCCTCTTCCACAATCAAAGCATGAGGCACACACGAGATCTATGGGTATTAGATACTTACATCAGTGATCATAATGTGTAGTGGGAGACTTGTGTCACAGCTATGTTTATGTACTATTAAATAAATTGTTATATGAGTAATCATTATCTACATTGATCATCAAGTATGTGACTTGTTCGTGAAACTCTTTGTTAAAAGTAATGTTACTCTAGATGATCCCTAGTCTATATCATTATATGAGATAATGATTGCATACAGACTAGCACATGTATTAATTGATGATCACGTTTCACGGATCATAGATATAGAGATATCAAATTAATAATGTGAACACATGTTAGTGAACATGGTGTTGGATTGACCCACTCCAAGACACTGCTGGGATTGTTATTTCCATATGTGCCATCAGTTGGTCTTGAGTGATACACCTGCTAGATCCTTAGACCTGAGATCGCCATTGTTTCTCACTATGCATAGTTGTGTACTTTGAGACTACCAAACGCTACTCCGTAACTGGGTAGTCATAAAAGTAGTCTTCGGGTATATAATGAAACATAGAATGTGATGTGCGCGGATCAAGATGGGATTTGCCCCTCCTAAATAACAGGAGAGATATCTATGGGCCCCTCGAGATAGTTGGATTTGAAAGTGCATGGCCATGCCAAGGTGATTAAAGGTTAATCACAGTGACTAAAAGTTAGTCACGGAATGAATCCACTATTTGATCGAGTGAATGGTCGAGCTATCACAAGGATGGCACGCATCTCGCCTTGAGCTTGACTGGTATCGTGAGGCAAAGGGATTAGCATGTTGAATGCATCTAGGTTCGGCCGATATGATCTTTATGTACAGTCGGGAGTCAGTATGTCCTGCTAGGTACCTCTACTGACTTGTGGTTGGAAATGGTTTCCATTCACAACCGACTGCTCATGAACCTAACGGGTCACACACTTAAGGAGTTGGAATATCGAAAATCTTGGCTAGATGATTGTCTCTAGTGCAAGTGGGAGATTGTTGGTGATGTGCCCAAGAGGCAATCATAACAATTCGGGTTCAGGCCTATTGGATATTTGATCCATAAGCAATTAGGGTACTAATGGGCCTGCGACCTAAAAGCCCATTAGTACGCCTATAAATATGAGAGGTAGGGTTAGGGGCTAATCATCCCACCACGTGACAGCCCTAGCCGCCACCCCTCGCAGGCCTCACGCCGAGACCCTTACCGCGCACGCGGTGCTAGCACACCGGTGCACGGCGTTCCTCTCCGTACGTGTGGACTCCGTGGAGGCGTTGCTGCTACTGCTGCGCTGATCGGCTACGACGATCGTGATCGTCTACCTGCTGCTGTGACGAGGACGAGGAGAAGACGAACGAGATCGTCTACTTCCCTTACACCGACGCGCATCAACGTTCCGCTGCGCTGCGCATCTAGTGGTAACGATCCATGACCGCTGTACTCGCATGTTTCCTGGGTGATGCGGTAGAGTTGCTAGAGTAGCTTTCCGCTGATTTCCTAACAGTTGCCTGATCCGGGTCAAGAGGCTCTCCAATGTATGATGATATCTTCTCTGTTGCAGACAAGGGCGTGCTTGCGGCCTTGCATGTCCTCATGCCAGCCTTGTTTATGATCTCTCTTGCATACTTTCTTTGATTAATCAGTATGCCATTCTTCATTTGTTTGACCTCCATGCCCAAAAAATAATGAAGTTCGCCTAGATCCTTGAGAGCAAAGTCCCTTTTCAAGTCCGCAAGTAATGCCTCAACAGCTTGTTTAGATGATCTTGCCACAATTATACCATCCACATAAATTAGTAAGAAAATCACAATATCATCTTTCCTAAATATAAATAGAGATGTATCACCCTTGGAGGCCACAAAAACGAGCTGGATAAGTTTTTAGCTTAATTTAGAATTCCATGCTCTAGGTGCTTGTTCTAGTCCATATATAGCCTTCTTCAATTTACAGACATGATCAGGATATCTGGAGTCCATATAACCTAGAGGATGGCTCATATGCACTTCTTCTTCTAGATCACCATACAGAAAAGCATTTTTCACATCAAGTTGCCTCAGTACCATCCCTTAGTAATAGCCACAGATAATACAATCCTGATAGTAGCTGATTTTACGACGGGACTAAAGGTATCTTCGTAAACTATTCCGTACCTTTGCTTAAACCCTTTAGCCACCAATCTTGTTTTGTACAGATCAACAGTCCCATCTGCATGCTTCTTTACTTTGTAGACCCATTTTGAGTCCATCAAATTGTTCACACCTCTTCTTTAAACTAAGGTCAAGGTCTTATTTTTCTCTAAGGCTTGTATTACCTCATCCATTGCCATTTTCCATTTTTTATCCTCAAGAGCTTGTTTCAGCGTTTCTGGCTCACCTATTGAAACAGACATACATAATCATAAAAAATTTTAGGTTTCACTATTTTATTTTGCAACCTGGTTGTTGGACATAAAGATGGCCGAACAGCAAATAACGGTCCTGGTTGCATCCCCGAGGAAGACTCACTGCTGTTGTCTCCCCCTGCGCCAGCAATCCCGAGATGGTTTTGTCCAGGTGTGATTGTCTGCTGCGGGTCTTACCGCATGTGGCCCGACATTGATGTTGCTGTTTGACAATTTGGCGTGGACTCTATGGACAGCTGCTGCGCACCGAATCTGAGGCCGAGTCAGAAGCTGCTCCTGGTGCATGACCCGAAGGATCAGGTTAGGCTGGATCTTCTTCGGGATTGGCGCTGATGGGATCTTCTGCTCCATGATCATTTGTTTCCAGCTTTAAATCAACTCCAAAATCGCCAATATTATCTGATAAGGCAACAGAATCATGGGAAAAAAGTTTGCTGGTTATTTTCTTGCTAATCCTACAGATGGGATCAACGTTGGATGAAGGAGGAACAACTCGGATTTTAATCAAGCCCCGGCATTTGGATGGAGATCTGCAAAAGGGAATTTGGATTCATCGAATACTACATCTCTAGAGATGTATATCCGGCCACTATTAACATCAAGGCACTTGTACCCCTTATGTAGTGGACTATATCCTAAGAACACACATGGCTTTGAGCAAAAGGCTAATTTGTGTGTGTTATAGGGTCTTAGATTAGGCCAACATGCGCATACATGCACCTCCAAAAGGAGTAATTTGGTGATATTTGGGACAACCTATTTATAGGAGGCTTGAAATTGAAGACTTTAGATGGGTTTCGGTTTATAAGGTAGGCAGCGGTAGAGAAAGATTCGTCCCAAAATTTCAAGGGAATAGACGCATGTGCTAGTAGTGAGAGCCCTATTTCAACAATGTGCCTATGCTTATGCTCAACGGCCCCATTTTGTTGGTGTGTGTGTGGACAAGATACTTGGTGAGAGATTCCAAGATTAGTGGAAATGGAGGGAAGTTTTTGATACTCCCCTCCCCTATCTATTTGGATAGAGATGATTTTTCTATCAAGCATGCGTTCGACTTCTGCCTGAAAATTATGAAAAGTTTGAAAAACTTCAGACTTGTGGCGCAAAAAATTGATCCAGGTGAACTTGGAAAAGTCATCAATAAAACTAAAAATAATATTTATGTCCTCCTACAGATGTAGGTGTAGGACCCCACACATCCGAGAAAATGAGTTGTAATGGACATTCGGACACAATCATGGATCTAGAAAAAGGGATTTGATAACTTTTCTCTTGTTGGCATGCATCACACACTTGACTCTCACTACTTTTGGAACAAGCAAGATTATTCTGACTCACTACTTTATTGACTATCACTATTGAGGGATGACCAAGCCTGTCATGCCACCTCTCCAAGGATGGTTTTGAAACCGCAAGAGCACATCTTGAAGATGAGGAATTTTCAAGGGAAGGCCAAGGATAAAGACCCCTACATTTGCATTGTAGAAGAATTTTCTTCGTAGCCAGATCCTTCACCAAAAAATAATTGGGGTGATACCCAAGAAAGATAGAATTTTCTAAGGTTAGCTTATGGACCGAGATTAGATTATTTTTAGTGGTTGGGACATGAAGGATATTTGAGAAATGCAATGGTTTAACAGGAGTATGCAAGATAGAACTTCCAATAAAATTTATACCCATACCCGAGGCACTTGATGTATGGATCTTCTCCTGGCCATTATATTTTTCCTTTGTGGATAGCTTCTCAAGTTCACCAGTTATGTGGTCCGTAGCAACCGTTTCAGTCTACCAATTAGTGTCCACACCGTATGACATGGTTTCATTATTTGCTATCTTTTCTTTAGTTTTAGTGTCACGATCATACCTGTACCAGCACCTGTTTGCCGTTTGTCCCACCTTCTCACAGATTGGCACACCGGCTTGTTTTTAGTGTTGTTGCCATGTCCTCTTCCTGGCTGACCCCAGCCTCTACTATTGTTTGTGCGCCATCCGTTACCACTACATAAGAAAGGCTCATCCGAGACGTGCCCGAACGGAAATGGGAGACGAGCAAACCGCGTGTTTCCATCGTCGCGTCTCGCATTACATTGTCATCAAAGACGTGCGGCAAGGCGCGTCGCCGATCAGACTGTGTGTGAGACACGCTCAAAGATAGTGTGTATTCTTTCGTTTAGTCATAACAGACGGGCCTTACGGGGTCATTGGAAATGGGCCCCGGGCGCGTCGCCCAGCGTACATGCGAGACACGCTCTAATACAGCGCGTCGCAAATTTGTTTACTGATCCGAGATGCGCTTTATGTTAGCCTGTCACATATTTGTTGACTGATCTGAGATGCGCTCTAAGGAAGCGTGTCTCCTTTATTTTGGTAATCCAAGATGACCTCTGTTACAGCGCATCGTGGATTGTTTATAGCCAGGTCACTATGGCACTAACAGAAGACTCTCCTGCTAGACGCACGTCTCCTATTAGGTGCCCCCCGCCCCTGATTATCCTCATTGTCGGCTGCATCCTGGAGCTAGCCTGGATTTGGCAGCCGCATTGCCAGTGTCTGCAACATACACATATAGAAACATATGTAAAGCCAAATCGAGATCAACCACATTGACCATTCAAATATTAACAAATTGTCAATCGTGGTTACCAAGTAACTATTTACACAGAATTCCCATGTTCATCCAGCTTAACAAGTAACTAATTACACAAAAGAATAATTGTCATCTAATCCTCAATGCAAGGATTCCAGTTTATCGCAACGAAAAAATTCATCGTAATAGGTCATTTTTCGTCGCAATAGGTCACTGTTGCAACGAAAAAGAGTGTGGTGATAGTTTTTACGAATGGTCATAATAATTTCCTTGGCGATAGGTTATTGCGATGCCTTGACATCCGTGGCAAATTGTAGGGTATTGCAACGATTTCACAACGGTGGCAAATAGGATGTTATTGCAATGATTTCACGTATTACGATGATTTGACGTATCGCAACGAATAGTACGGTATTGCAACGAGTTCACGGTCGTGGCCAATAGTACGGTATTGCAATGATTTTATATTTGTGGAAAATAGTATGTTATTACAACGATTTAGTGTATTGCGACGATTTAACGTATTGCAACGAATAGCATGGTATTGCAACGATTTCACATTCGTGGTAATTGTATGTGGTTGCAACAATTTCACAGCCGTGGCAATAGTACGGTATTGCAACGATTTCACATTCGTGGAAAATAGTATGTTATTGCAACGATTTAGCGTATTTCAACGATTTAACGTATTGCAACGAATAGCATGGTATTGCAATGATTTCACATTCGTGGTAATAGTATGTGATTGCAACGATTTCTCATTCGTGGCAAATACTACAGTATTGCAACGATTTTCACAGTCATGGCAAATAGTACGATACTGCAACGATTTACGGTATTGCGACGATTTAACGTATTGCAATGAATATCATGGTATTGCAATGATTTCACATTCGTGGCAAATAGTATGGTACTGTAACGATGTCACAGCCATGGCTATGGTACTGCGGCAGTTTAACGTCTGTGGCAAATAGTGTGTTATTACAACGAGTGCACAAACATGGCGAATAGTAGTGTATTGCAACAATTTCAGATCCGTGGGAAATAGTATGGTACTGCAATAATTTCACATTCATGGCAAATAGGTTGGTATTCCAACGATTTCTTATCTATGACAACAGGTTCATAATGCAATGTTTCCTGATCTGTGCCAATAGGTTTCTAATGCAACGCTTCCTGATATGTAGCAATAGTTTTGTAATGCAGTGTTTTCTGATCTGTGGCAGTACAGTTGTAATGCAATGTTTAATGATTTGTGGTGATAGAGGTGTAACGCAACATTTTCTCATATGTGGCAATAGTGTTGTAATGCAACGTTTTTTGCGTGGTGGCAATAGCAGTCTAGTGCAATGTTTTTTTAGTCATGGCCAAATGTTTATACTGCAAAGTTTTGTAATTCGTGACAAAAGCTTCCTATTGCAACAATTTATCATTCGTGACAAGAAATTTTTAATGCCACATTTTATAATTAGCGGCAGTAGAATCCTAATGCACCAGTTTTGAAAATTAGTGGCAACAGAATCACGAGTTTAACAATAAACATCCATCAATTGATATTGCAACACGCATAACAACACTCAAGTATTACGTTGTTTGCGACATGTTTGCATGTAATATTGCCTAAGCTGACGGGGACTAATTGTTGCAACAGGTGGCTTTTGGCGGTTCCTTTGGTGGACTTTTTGTGGAGTGGTCTCCATCATCATTTTGTGCATTTCGGCCATTGAGACGCGCATGTCCTGCATTTCCTTAGCTGCCTGTTCATGATCAGCTGCTATCTGACCTTGTAAGTTCTGGACTTGAACGTTTAAATCTTCATTCTTCTGGTTTATGCAGTCCATCTGGGTGGTGAAGCTATCATTTCTTCCTTCCAACTCCTACACTTGGTGATTGAGGCCTGCATTTCTATCTTCTAAGTTTCGAACTTGGTCGTTGAGGTGTTCAGACATCTGGTACGCAGACGTTCACATTTAGGACCAGTTGGGTTAGCCATATAACCACGCCCCCAAACCTGTGATCCTGCATAACCGATTGAGGATCTATAACAATGCTGGAAGATGTGGTTTCTCTCCTCATTTGGAATTGGGCCTCCCTGCTCAGCTTCCATGCCATCCACATGGGCACATGTCTGGATCTATATACGAAACGAAAAGTCACAGGTAAATTGCAAATATTTATTTAATTGGGGATTGTTTGAAGTGTTACTCACATGTACAGCTTCTGCCAGCTTGTTTGCCCAGTCACCGTTCTCCAACAAATGGTTTGCCTCCCACGGTTGTATGTCATCGGGTTCTTCTCCGGTCTCTATGTCTCGCAACATAAAATACAAGTAAAATTCAACATGTCGATATACATATTGTTCGCAGCGCAAATTAAAAGCGTGATTTATTTTTCATACCTTCTCGTAACTAAGTTGGGCGTAGGATTTGGAGCCAAGCAAGTGACTCGCCTTTTTTCTTCTTCAATTTTGAGAATTGGTCCTGCTTATTGACTGCAATAATTTTAATAATTAATTCATAAATCAAATAGTTATTGTATGATGTGAAGCTATTAAAAAGTTAGCTGACCTTGAATCGCTCAAACCCAAAATATTCTATTAGGTGCAACCACTCGGGGCGCCGTTACGTCAGCAGGCTTGTTTCGTATACGTTCTTCATCAGTAGAATAACTCTTGTAGGTGGCATGCAAAGTCGAGTGCCACCCCTTGTAGCGCTCACCAGCAATTTTCAAAAATTTTCTTGCTCTCTCCGGTGTGTCCTCCATGTCCCAGGAATCCTGTACATTGTATAACAAGTTGTTGTAAACGTACAAGATGGACACTGCAAGAAAAAAATACTTGTGTGGGGGTGTGACAAAACTTACCAGAATGTCTCGTACTATATCTCTCTTGTTACTATGGCCAACCTCTACCCACTTTCTTCCACCGCTGAGGGATGCATGTCTTTTTGTAAACATAACCACATCATCGACAAAGTGCCGCTGGTTAATACCAACCGCAGAACCCAACCTAGTGGAGAACTGAATTGGTAGCTTCACATGCTCCGTTCTACTAACTTGGGATGCATAGCGTATTCTGGCAACCTTAAGTCCTTTAGCCACACTTCTTCCAAACTTTTTTCCTTCTGTTATATTGATTCAAACGGTAAACGATTAAAGCAAATTACCGTCTGCCCAAGTTTAGTATCATGTACAAATAGTGTGAATAGAAGAAAAGTCTGATGTTTGTACCATCTTCAGGATGAGTGCGGCAATACGAGCGTGGGAGGACTGCGTCCCAGCAGCATTTTGTTCTGTATTACTCCCTCCTAGTTTATATTAATTGTCGTATCAGACCAACAAATGAATTAAAAATGAACTAGTTAGGACTGTATGAATGACAACTATTTTAATCGGGGGGGGGGGGGGGGGGTACATTGTTTACTTCTTTGTTGTTGTTCATACCCTAAAATGAGCCATCAGGTACACATGTCAGTGGCGGTAATGCACTCGTACTACTGCAGAGGATTTTCAGTCTAGTAGCGAAGTAGGCAAGACTGAGAGGGGGCGAGCATGTAGCTGGCAACGCTAGACTAGACAAAGATAGGGTTCGCCGGTTCGGTCTGACTGACATCAGCCGGAACGCGTCTCGAAGAGAATTATTAGTTGCAGGGCAAGTAATGAACGCCAGCGGTAGCAGGTGGCGAATGCAAGATAGATAAGGCAGCCAGTTTGCGGGATTGAAATCCTCTGCAGTACTGCAACTGCATTAGCTGCCACTGACATGTGGGCCCATGAGACATTAGGTCCACTTGTCAGTGGCGGCTACTGCAGGTGAAGTACTGCATAGTCCCAGCTTGCGACGCTTAACAAAGTGAGGGTTCGGTCTGGCCGAAACACTCAAGGAGGATTGGTGGCAGGGCGAGTAATGGCCAGGGATTTGTGGGTGGAGGGATCATCATGGCACGCGAAGGATGGGACGTGGCGACAGGCGAGGGAGACGCGTCGGGGAGGACACTGAAGTGACCAGCAGCAGTGTGTGGGCGCCGGGCCAGCCGGAGTGGCCGGCAGTGAGAGAGCACAGCGCGGAGGCATCAAAAAATCACGCCATCACACAGTCTGATGAACTGTTAACTATAAAGACTACTAAGAAAGTAGCATCGCAAGGCATGCTAAAACAATTAGTAGAGCCTAGAAAAGAATGCAAATCACCATGATACACCCATCATCAATACATCTAAAGGACAGAACGTAGTCTCTCAAAATGCTCCAAATTCAATGCCAAAGGAGTAAAAAACTAACACGCTCTGCCAAAACAAATGGCACGATAGAGAGGCAGGTAGTAATGTGATGTGATATCGGTAGTTGGAAGCTACCGATAGAGTTGGAGTGGGATATTTTTTAAGCTCCACAAGTAAAGTTGCGATGGGGCAGAAGGAGTATTTCTGGTTTGTATATATATACCTGCTTTTGGTTCATGCATCGTAGTTCCAGGGAGTGAAGAACCTCGGGGTTCCTGAACATCATGTGCTGCAATATTCTCTGCATACCATGCAAAGGATTTAATGTTTTCTACTTTCTTTTAATTTTGATAGTAAACACATTTATAGTTATACCAGGTGCTTGTTGGCCACCATGAATGCTTGTAGACGACATCACGGTTTGATGCCTTGTTCCTAATGTAAAGAGCATTGTAAGTAGTCATTCCAAAAAACAGTGATAACATCATATTACATGACCGAGGTAGATTTTGGATCGGATGGTGTGGTTTCTATAAACTGCAGTGTTTGTTTCGAACAGAGGAATTAGAAATGAAGGAATAGAAAAAAAATGTACGATCGAAGAGCACGTGAAAAGCTACCAGAGGGGGGGTGAATGGTAGATTTAAAAATCTTACGCAGCGGAAACAATTAAACCCCAAACCCTTTTGGCAGAAAAACGATATGTTAAAGAAATCGTGTGTGAGACTAATCTAAATGTGTTTCACCGTGACAAAAGTGATAGATATCAGAGAGAATCAAGTCACGAACACAACACAAAAAGAATCACTCAAATCCGTTGAGAAAAAATCAAGTTATGATCAAAAGATCAAACAATGGTCAATCTGCCCTACCCGAGAAAAAAACAGTTTTGTAATGCTGCAAAGAAACTCGTGTATATCATAGACCACAAATCCAATGACCGTGAAATTTTGACATATGATATACAAAATCAAGTTGTGAAGACAACCCAAAAAGAATCACGTCAATTGGATCTATAAAACTCGAGTTATGATAAAACCACCGACGAAAGGTAGTGCTGTCCAGAAACTCGAGGAGTAAAACTTGTCTGGAACAAGTCGGATGAACAAGGCACAAAAGTTCCTTCAAACAATGAATTGTATTCAATAGAACACAAGAGGAACAGCCCCAAAGTCGTGAACCACGAGCTCTGGGCTCCCTTGCTTATATAACCAGCCCTTACGCCAACTCAATATCAACTAGGACTCCAATCCTACTCAGATCACGAATCGTAACTTTCCATAACTGCTCAAGATTCTTCTATACGCAGATAGAAGCAATCTTAAGACTTTCAAACACCTTAGGAACGTATCCCACATTCCTAAACAACTCAAATTTGTGACCCACACAAAATCCTATCATAACCAACTCAAATCTTTTCATATTTGAGTCAAACCCGACTCAGCCGCAGCTTGAGTCTATAACCTAGTCGGTTGGACCTTTCCGACCAATTCTTTAAGTCCACATCTCTTCATCACGCCTCGGAACCATGTAGCCACGTATATGCACTCCTTGCACACGTGCAAACATCTTCCAATGATGTCCATGATACCTTCATATGCATTGTTCTTGATTCAATCATGCTGCGCAACCTACTGATCAGCTCAACCACAATTCCTCCTGAATTTGGTTGTTGGAACCTCATCTCCTCCCTGAGACTAGTCCAATGGATCCCGTTACCAGCCATGTCTTGAACTCAAGCAACACCTGCACATGAATAAACAACCACTCCATACAAGCTCAAGTCCTCGACTTGACTCAAGTTAGTTCCGAACACAACACCTTACGTGAGAACCTCACATAAGCATGTTGCGAAATCACAGTAACACGATATAATCCATATCAACCAAAACGCACCAAAAACTTAGCAAATGAATACTAAGCAATCTTTCCAACAATGTAAAGCAAGTACAAAACATTGCAGATGAAAAGCAGAAGCACTACGGTCAAGTTCCGGACCTTGCCAGAGCAAGCCGGAGCTTCAGCCGGAGCTTACCAAAACTAGTACAATGAAGCACCTGCCGGAGCTTACCAAAACTAGTAGATCCTAGCACCGGAGCTTACCAAAAACTAGTACAACCAAGTTCCCGTCGGAGCTTACAAAACTAGCAGGACCTATGGTTAGAGCTAACCAGAACTAGTCGAAACTAGTAAACCCAAAAGCCAGAGCTAGAAATATCAACTTCGGAGCTATCAAAAACATGTCGGAGCTATCAAAGACATGCCGGAGCTAACAAATATACGCCGGAGCTATCAAAGACATACCGGAGCTAACAAAGACATGCCGGAGCTAAAGATAAAACTCACCGGAGCTAACCAAAGCTAGTCGGACCTTACCAAGAAGTCGGACCTAGCATCTAACGTAGCTGGAGCTACCCAAAACAAGTCGGACCTAGCGTCGGACCTTGCTGTAGCTCGGAGCTAGAGTCAGACCTTGATAAAAAAGGTGTTTTGGTGATATTCAAAACTTTTATCGTCAAAGCAAGTATATTCACTACAAGCCAATGTATTCAGCACACATAGGTATTACAATCTCCCCCTTGATGAATGCATTGGCAACACCATTTAAAATCCGAACATTGGCTTATTCTCAATAAAAGTTTTGAAAACAATTTCTCCCCTTTTGTAAATCAGAAATAAAATGAGAAGAAAAGCAAAAATAAAATTCACATATTTCTCCCCCTTTATCATCTCTCCTTATACACATATTTTCTTTCTCTTCATGCTTATCTCTCCCCCTTTGACAATGTATTCAGCAAGTCATGAGCATATAAACAGATTATCTCTCCCCCTTAGGTTGTTATGAGCATATTATAACATATACATATAAACAAAGCTCATCCAAGTCATACTATAAAGTAACTTGCATTATCACATCAATGAGATACATAAAGTAGTGTAAGCCATGCTAGAGATCAAATGTAATTTTCAATTTAAGCAAATCATGATCTCACAAACTTAACTATCTCAAAACCTGATAGCATGACACTAGTTGCTGCATTTTATTATTTTTCAAAGCATAAATTTAGATCATATGATATTTGCAAGAGATTATATGTGCATCTGCCTTATTCTAACCAACCAAGCCAAGCCTATGTTATTTGACAATCAGAAGCTTAAGGACATGGTTTTAGTCATACACAACTTCTTCCAAGTTCATATCTAAGTGCAATGACAAGCCATCTCAAAAGAAGAAGTGCGATGCATGCATACTCTCTTGATCTTTTCTCAATTTATATTTGTTCATAAAAACTCAACATTTGAGTTGATTACTTGATTAATTCTTTATGATTAAAAGCATTTGTGAGCATGCAACAAGTTCAAAACAGCAAGAAAGTTCGACCATGACCAGATTTAGTGTAAGTAATTATTCCAATTACTATACATGGCAAAAACTACAAAATGTATAACACGAGTAATATAGTAAGAACTTTCAGCATGTAAAAGGAATCACAAAGTCATATATGTATGAAATACTATGCTCATATTATTTTAATTTCAGATTCACACATAGACTTCCCAAGTTTCAAAACTCCCCCTCAATTCAAGCCATGAGGATGCATAACCCCTATTTCACTACGAATGTAACAAAAACGAGTGAAATCCAAAGGTTTTGTAAAAATGTCAGCCAATTGTTGTTCGGTATCTACATGGTGAAGCACAATGTTTCCTTTTTCAACATTATCTCGGAGAAAGTGATACCTAATGTCAATGTGCTTAGTTCTAGAATGTTGCACAGGGTTTTTAGCAATGCAAATGGCACTAGTGTTATCACAGAATAGTGGAACACTATCTAGATCAACCCTATAGTCCTTAAGTGTTTGAAAATCCAAAGAATTTGTGATCAAGCACTAGCAGCAGCTACATATTCAGATTCGGCTGTGGATTATGCAACTGAATTTTGTTTTCTAGAGGACCAAGCAACAAGAGAATTACCAAGAAAATGACACGCACCGGAAGTACTTTTCCTATCAATCCTACAACCCCCAAAATCAGCATCCGAAAAAGCTTTCAAAGTAACGATTGAGGAAGAAGGAAGAAAAATGCCAAATTCTTGAGTTCCATGTAAGTACCCCTTTTGACGGCTTGACGATGTGAAACACGTGGGGAGGCTTGAAACCGTGCACAAAGACATACGCTAAATTGTATGTCCGGTCTTTATGCCATAAGGTACAAAAGTGATCCGATCATGCTTCTATATTCTTTTTGATCCACGGGTTCACCATCTTCATCAAGTTCAAGTGTTGTTGCTGTTCCCATTGGTGTCCATAGAGGCTTGCTTTTGTCCATGTTGAAGCGCCTTAGGAGGTCTTTGGTATACTTCGTTTGATGCACAAAGGTACCCTCCTTGGTTTGCTTGATTTGCAGCCCCAAAAAGTAAGTGAGTTCACCCATCATACTCATTTCAAATTCAGAACTCATCATTGCTGGACCGTGTGACTCGTTTGTGCAAGCTTCCAATCATCTGTTGTGGGGGATGATCTTTGTAAAAACGTAGGGGAAAAGTTGTCTCACAAGCTTCTTCTTCATTAGATTCATCGTAGATTGATGAGCTTGTGACTTGTGGACGATCAGGACCAGCATAGGTGATAGCCGAAGCTTGTTCAATGTCCGGAGCTGGACACGTGTCAACTTCGGAACTACCAGGAAGTATCACCGGCTCTTCTTCATCTTCGAAAATACCCTCCCCCTGAGGATACGGATCTGGTCCTGCAACACCGGATCTAGTACCTGGGCTAGCTTCATCAAAAGACACTTCACAAGTCTCCACAATTTTGTTAGTGTCAAGTAAAAGCACACGGTAGCCTCTAGTATGAGATGGATAACCAAGAAACATGCCATCAAAGGATCTAGGTTCAAATTTATCAAGATTACCATGTTTCTTAACAAATCATTTGCAACCAAAGACCCAAAAGTGTGTAACACTAGGCCTATGTCCAAACTGGAGCTCATATGGTGTTTTACCTAGCTTACCACGCAAGAAAACACGATTTGAGACATAACAAGCGGTTGCTAACGCATTAGCCCAAAATTTCCTAGGAGTTTGATATTCATCAAGCATAGTCCTAGCCATCTCAACTAAGGTTTTGTTCTTTCTTTCTACAACACCGTTTGGTTGAGGTACGTATGGTGAAGAGAATTGATGATCTATTCTATTTTCAGCACAAAAGTGACCAAAAGATTGATTTTTAAATTTAGTTCCATTATCACTTCTAATTGCTTTTAATGATCTTGGGTGATCAATTGATAATCTAAGAAATAAAGTTCTAAAGTGACTAAAAACTTCATTCTTAGACGCCATAAAGTAAACCCAAGAGTATCTAGAATAATCATCAACGATAACAAGAACATACCATTTACCTCCGAAGGATTGAACACGTGAAGGTCCTACGATGTCAAGATGCAAAAGTTGACATGGTTCAGTTGTCATGATCATTGTGAGAGGAGTATGTGAACCTGCAACCATCTTATCATGTCTACAAGAAGAGCACACAATTTCTTTGTCCCCTTTAAGCTTAGGCAGCCCACGTATGCGATCAAGAGCACTAACATGCGTTAGGTGATCAAAGCCTACGTGACCAAGTCTACGATGCCAAAAATATAAGTCCTTTGAATCATTAGCAACTAGACATCTATGCTTAGAGGAAGACATATCAAAATCAGCTTTAAAAACTCTTCCAAACCGAGACATGTTAAAAATAAGCTCACTATTTGAACCTACAACTGTGCAGCAGTTTTTATTGAAAATAATTTCTAGATTTTCATCTAGCAATTGTGCAATAGAAAGCAAGTTGTATTTCAAATTTTTGACAAGTGCCACATCCTTCAAATTGTAGTGATCATTTACTCTAACCGAACCCTTAGCAATTATAGGAGTTGAAGAATTATCGGCAAAAGTAACATTCTCTACACGTGACACAAAAGAGAGGGAGGAGAACCAATCTTTGTTACCGGTCATGTGGCGTGAGCAACCTGAATCCACAATCCAAACGTTCTCCTTCCTCAAATGTGTAACCTACATAAAAGCACAATACGTCGTTGACTCAATACTGGGGTTAGTCAAAAGGCATTTAGGAATCCAGTACTGAGTCACGCGACGTGCAGCAGGAAAAACACGCGAAAGCTGAGACAAAATAGCAGGTTTATGAGTCAAAGTTTGAGATTTTTTATTCTTGACTACTGACCTATAAGGTGTTACTTGTGTAGCACAAAAATCAGTAGCTCCGGAGGCAAAAACAGAAGGTCCGGAGGTAAACTTTGAATGTTTTTGACTCAAAACAGCAGGTTGTACATTCGGTTCAATGTGTGCAGCAAATTTTGCATGAAACTTATGAGATCTAGTAATCATTCTTTCCCTTTTCTGTTGTTTAGCTAGTCTATAACAAAAATCTATGACATGACCATCTCTACCACAGAAGGTACAATGCAATTTAACTTTGTGTTCATGTCTAGATGAGCAAGCAATATTTTTATTTGAAACCGAATGAGGCAACACTCCTGCAGATTTGAAAATCACTCCTTTTTGTTTAGGAACTGTTTGAATCAAACCACTTCCTAATGACTTTACAATTTTAGGTGGATGTGCCTTAGCATGAGCATGAGAATCAAAACCTAAACCAGTTTTATCATTGCAAGACTTGGAAGAATTCAGTAGTAAGTTTAGGTTCTTATTCCCATTACAAAATCGATATAATGTCCTATGCATGTCATCAAGTTTATTGGACAGATCAGGGCAATTTTCACATGATGTTTTTCCTTTTATTTTGCAATTGGAACAAAATTTAACTTCATGAGAACGTAAAGCATTGTTCAATATAGAAATTTCATTCATAGCATCCTGTAGTTTCTTGTCAAGATCATCACAAGTAGAACAATGCAAATCAATTGTAGAACAAGAAACATCTTTCAAGTTTTTATCATTAAGTGCAGAAAGCTCTTTGTTCTTTTCAAGTTTATCATGTGTGGAGGTGTGCGCACTTCTTAATGAGGACAATTGTTCATATATTAAATCACATGAGGGACATGCATCATCACTAGGAATCAATGTTTTTAAACGATTGATTTCAGATTCTAGTGATTCAATTTTAGCAACACTATCCCTAAGCTTTTTGTCCTTTTTCTTGACAATAATAGTTGCACGAGAAATAGCATCACACATTTCATTGCAGGTAGAACATACCTCATCGTCTTCACTGTTGTGTTTTGCATCCTCCTGACTTGATCTTGATCTTGTTTTGCCCGCCATGAAGCATAAGTTGGCCAGATCGTCATCATCTTCATCACTTTCAAAGTCTACATCACTTGAACTAAGTTCTTGAAGTGCGGTGATGAAGCTGTTAATCATCTTGCGTCCTATGGTACCCTTCTTTTTCTTTGTATCTTTTGCAGAGGAGTGCTTCGTTCTTGTTTTATTTTCATCCCGGGAAGTAGGACCTGAAAGGCTAGGGCAATCTGAACAAAAATGTCCTATCTTACCACATTCGAAGCATCGTTGAGGTTCGGAGCTTCCTCTCCTTCTTATTCTCACATTTTGCAATGCTTTTGAGAACCTCGTAGAGAGAAGTGCTAGCTCCTCCTCTGGAAACTCCTCAATCTATTCAAGGGTTAGAGAGGACAACAAAGAAAGTTTACTACAAGATGAAGATTGGCCGGAGCTAGGCATATCACGTTGAGAAACAAAAGCAATAGACTTGTTGGGGTTCTTACGTGATATTATATCAATTTCATGAGTTTTTAGCTTGGAATATAGCACATCTAAAGTAAGTGTACTCATGATAGTAGATTCACAAATAGATGTAACTTTCATCTCCCAAATTGACATGTCTAATGCACTTAACAATTGCCTAGCATTTTCAGCATCTGAAAAATTAACATTGACGCTACGCAAGTTGCTGAGAATTTTATTAAAGCGAGCAAAGAGATCATCAACTGACTCACTGGGTTGCATCTCGAAGCGCATGTATTCTTTCTTGAACATGTCTTGCCTTACCTCTTTGATCATGTTGGATCCTTCGTGGTAGTCACAAAGTGCTTTCCACACATTGTATGCAGATCGGAGGTGTGCAACACGGTCGAAGTCGCTTTGTGTTAATCCTTGTATGATCAAGTTCCGAGCCTTGTTGTTGTTGTCGACATCTCTCAGATTTGTAGCTGTAACTTGATCGTTTGATGGCACTTCGTAAGGCTTGTATACCTTCTCCCATATTGCAAAGCCTTGTGCCTGGATGAAAGCCTCCATGCGTGCCTTCCAAACCTGAAAATCAATACCAGCGAACACACAAGGTTTGGCAGAGTACTTCTCCATGATGATTAGTCAAAAACATGTGCAAATCACAAAGATTAGAGCAACCTGGCTCTGATACCAATTGTAGGATCGAAGAGCACGTGAAAAGCTACCAAAGGGGGGGGGGTTAATGGTATATTTAAAAATCTTATGCAGCGGAAACAATTAAACCCCAAACCCTTTTGGCAGAAAAACGATCTGTTAAAGAAATCGTGTGTGAGACTAATCTAAATGTGTTTAACCGTGACAAAAGTGATAGGTATCAGAGAGAATCAAGTCACGAAGACAACACAAAAAGAATCACTCAAATCCATCAAGAAAAACTCAAGTTATGATCAAAAGATCAAACAATGGTCAATCTGCCCTACCCGAGAAAAAAACAGTTATGTAATGCTGCAAAGAAACTCGTGTATATCATAGACCACAAATCCAATGACCGTGAAATTTTGACATATGATATACAAAATCAAGTTGTGAAGAAAACCCAAAAAGAATCACGTCAATTGGATCTATAAAACTCGAGTTATGATAAAACCACCGACGAAAGGTAGTGCTGTCCAGAAACTCGAGGAGTAAAACTTGTCTGGAACAAGTCGGACGAACAAGGCACAGAAGTTCCTTCAAACTATGAATTTTATTCAATAGAACACAAGAGGAACAGCCCCAAAGTCGTGCACCACGAGCTCTGGGCTCCCTTGCTTATATAACCAGCCCTTAGGCCAACTCAATATCAACTAGGACTCCAATCCTACTCAGATCACGAATCGTAACTTTCCATAACTGCTCAAGATTCTTCTATACGCAGATAGAAGCAATCTTAATACTTCCAAACACCTTAGGAACGTATCCCACATTCCTAAACAACTCAAATTCGTGACCCACACAAAATCCTATCATAACCAACTCAAATCTTTCCATATTTGAGTCAAACCCGACTCAGCCGCAACTTGAGTCCATAACCTAGTCGGTTGGACCTTTCCGACCAATTCTTTACGTCCACATCTCTTCATCACACCTCGGAACCATGTAGCCACGTCTATGCACTCCTTGTACACGTGCAAACATCTTCCAATGACGTCCACGATACCTTCATATGCATTGTTCTTGATTCAATCATGTTGCGCAACCTCCTGATCAGCTCAACCACAATTCCTCCTGAATTTGGTTGTTGGAACCTCATCTCCTCCCTGAGACTAGTCCAATGGATCCCGTTACTAGCCATGTCTTGAACTCAAGCAACACCTGCACATGAATAAACAACCAATCCATACGAGCCCAAGTCCTCGACTTGACTCAAGTTAGTTCCGAACACAACACCTTACGTGAGAACCTCACATAAGCATGTTGCAAAACCACAGTAACACGATATCATCCATATCAACCAAAACGCACCAAAAACTTAGCAAATGAATACTAAGCAATCTTTCCAACAATGTAAAGCAAGTACGAAACATTACAGATGAAAAGCAGAAGCACTACGGTCAAGTTATGGACCTTGCCAGAGCAAGCCGGAGCTTACCAAAACTAGTACAATGAAGCACCTGCCGGAGCTTACCAAAACTAGTAGATCCTAGCACCAGAGCTTACCAAAAACTAGTACAACCAAGTTCCCGCCAGAGCTTACAAAACTAGCAGGACCTAGCGTCGGAGCTAACCAGAACTAGTCGAAACTAGTAAACCCAAAAGCCAGAGCTAGAAAAATCAACTTCGGAGCTATCAAAAACATGTTGGAGCTATCAAAGACATGTCGGAGCTAACAAATATACGCCGGAGCTATCAAAGACATAACGGAGCTAACAAAGACATGCCGGAGCTAAAGATAAAACTCACCGGAGCTAACCAAAGCTAGTCGGACCTTACCAAGAAGTCGGACCTAGCATCTAACGTAGCCGGAGCTACCCAAAACAAGCCGGACCTACCGTCGGACCTTGCTATAGCTCGGAGCTAGAGTCGGACCTTGATAAAAAAGGTGTTTTGGTGATATTCAAAACTTTTATCATCAAAGCAAGTATATTCACTACAAGCCAATGTATTCATCACACATAGGTCTTACAAAAAATGTACGAACCGAGAAAGCCACAAGGAAGAAAAAAGTGTAAAAACCGTGGGAACTGAAAATTTTAGGAATACAAATTTGTAAAATAGGAATGAGAGTACAACATTTGGAGTGGTTGATTAGATAACTAGTGCGTCATTTACTTCTAAATCCAGAAATTACTACCTCTGGTTTTTTGTATTTGTCGTTCCCGGCCAGGAATTGAACTAGAAATATACTACCGTAATAAGCTGTCAGAGCGACATTTATTTTGGAACAGATGTATTATATATATATATATATATATATATATATATATATATATATATATATAACTAAATTTGTGAAATAGAAGACCACATTTCTTCTTTGTTAATTTATTTAATCTCCGTATATAAGGATGGATCGTGTAGAACTTAACTAGCCCAAAAATGCATCGATCCTGTAGAACCAAGCCAATATAGCTCCATAAAAAAATGGCATGGATCGTGTATTTTACCTAGAACAAAACTGGAGTCAGGGATGCGATGTCGCAGGGAGGTGTCGGCAACGAAGAGGTTCGGTAGAGCCCGTCAAACTTGGTCGCCCGGCGTTGTACCAAGTAGTCAACATCACCAATAGCTTCGATGCGTCACTGCGAGATCCATGGGGAAAAAATTGTAAAAACCGTCGTAAATGAAAACAAGAAATTTCTTAGGAATACAAGTATGGAACACACGACAGAGAGACAACACATTTAGAGTATTGCGAGATCACCGGAAGGGCGGAGCAGTGATGTGTCAGGAACGGAGGCTAGTGTTTCCATTTATACTCATCGTGGCTGAAATAGGGTTACAATAAGCGGGACTGAAATTGGAGGCGTAGGCAGTGAAAATTGAATTGCCCGTGGAGAATTTGATGCTAGCAGTTCTCTTGTGCACTCATGCAATTGTGATTAATTACATGTCATGTCGCATCGATTCCTGCACATGGTGCGTGTAGCTAGAGGGGTAGACTTGTTAGGACAACTTGCTCGCTTCTTAATTCATCTTTGTTGCCATGCATGGAGATCAAAATCTAAAAGCAGTCATCTGCTAGCTAGTGTGACATTCCAAGAAAATACGAACAAAAATATGAATTGCCAAATGTATATGTGCTAATGCAAACGATATGCAAATACAGAACACCCAAGTCCACGAAAGGACGATGGAAAACAATCAGCACTTTGTAACATTAATCACAATGAAATGGTAACATGTAGTATATACTACTACTAAAAATACATTTTCACATGCGCCGACTACAAATGAAAAAATTGAGTGAAAGAACACAAAACAGGAGAAACACAGCCTCAACCACGATCTCAATGGAGTTTCAACCAAGAGTCGTCGATTGTCACAACACAACAAATTCTTGGATAGACATTGAACAACAGTTATCTCGCCCCTTTTTCAAAAAGGAGTTGTTTTTCGATACTGCATAGGATGCATTGTTCATGAACAGAAAAAACATTTATCATTAAAATAATAACAACACATATATTACAAACAAGAACTACGAAAGCATATAGAAAATAAGAAAAAAGAAAAACTACAAATACTACTCTACTCAGAGTCGGAGGAGATCTCCTCCAGCTCTTTCTCTGTCGCCACCGCCTCCTCCTCCGCCGTCGCTGCAGCCGCCGCCTCCTCCACCGCTTCCATCGCCGCCTCCTCCACTGCCGCTGCTGCTGCTGCCTCCTACGGCAATTAAGTCTGAAGCTTCTGGGCGATGGTCTACAGAAGATGACGGCGGCCCTCCACCCCAGCCACCTTCCCAATCGCCTCGTAGAGAATGTTGAGACGACTGGCCACAAACCCTAACCCGAAGCAGTAGTGGTCGATGGTCTCCATGCTGGTGCAGACAGGAAGTTTCCCAAGACCCAGACGGTCACACGAGTGAGATGTATCGGAAAATACACCCCGCGCCAATTTGTCGAGCTTTTTTTGTGTGCTCCGCAGTGGCGTAAAGGTACTCGGTGGCCTCCTTCCGGCACCAATCGAGTTCATCGAAGCGGTGTTCGACGAGGCGGACAGTCTCCTGAACCCAAACAGGATGAGGAGGTGCTGGCGCCGCGGGCGGAGAAGGGGACAGGGGAGGTGCGGGCGCCGCCTCCAGTTCCACCGGCATTGGCTGTGATGGAAATAGACAAGAAGGAGGTTCGAAGGATGTCGACGGCCTGGAGCGCTTCGGTGCGGGGCTACCAATTTGTGCGGTGACAGAGGTGCGGAGAAAAAGTCAGAGGTGGTCGACGATGGTGCAGCGGTGAAGCAAGAGAAGTTTGGAGGCTACGATCGATGGAGTGGTGCGGCGGAGATGCAAGAGGACGGGTGTGCCTTTATAGCGGGTCATCGTCTAAGCACGCGAGTGGAGATGATCAGACGCTTCGAAAACCGCGCTTTCGAACCTGTGGGTGGGTCGGAGTTAATCCAAACCGTGGTTTGCATCCTCTAAGTTATCACAACGGCTCGACGCGTCCCATCTCGGCTTCACAGGCAGTTTTTTAATTTGACACGCAAAGGGTTCAGGGTATGAAGTGGCCCACCTGGCATATTTTGTAGGTCCGTCTGGCGGTGTTTCAGCTTTTTAGTTCCAGTTTTTATGTTTGACACGCAAAGGGCCCACCGGCCCAAGGTATATGCAATGTTCCAGTTTTCTTCAGTTTGTCACGCAAAAGACCTCAATCATGTTTCATGACATTACGTATTTTCTCTTTTTGTTGAAAGATCATCATATATAGTTGAAAGATCGTCACAAAACACAAGAAAAAAGTACAAGACCGTGAACACACCACACATTCATTCATTAACACACAGACACAAATATATATATATATATATATATATATATATATATATATATATATATCACAAACCCTCGTTCATGTTTTTCTCAGTTTGACACGCAAAAGACCTCGACCATGCATGTTTGATGACGTTAGGTGTTTTCTAATTTTGTTGAAAGATCGTCATATTTGATGCTCGTTGATCACGGTTGGGGTGTAGCAAGTATGGACAAGTAACATGCACTTGAAAACCTCGCGATCATGTTTGATGACAACATTATTACGTGTTTTCTCTGCTTTTTGTTGAAACATCGTCATATATAGTTTGAGGCTCGTTGATCATGTTTGGGGCGTCACAACTAACATGTTATATATATAGTTTTCTCTTTTCGTTGAAAGATTGTCATATATATATATATATATATATATATATATATATATATATATATATATATATATAGTTTGAGTCTCGTTGGTCATATGTTTGGGGCGTAGCGTAGCATGCATGGACAACTATAACAAGCATGTGAGAGAGACGTCGATGATCATATATGATAACTTTACGCGTGTTTTTTCTCTTTTTGTTGAAAGATTGTCATATATATATATATATATATATATATATATATATATATATATATATATATATATATATATATATATATACTCCCCCCGTCTTCATGAACTTGTCGCTTTGTAGTTCAATTTTTAGCTACAAAGCAACAAGTTTGAGGCTCGTTGATCATATGTTCGGGGCGTAGCATATATAAATATGCATGGACAACTATAACATTAATGTGAGAGAGACCTCGACGATCATGTAATATATGACGTTACGCATGTTTTCTCTCTTTTTGTTTGAAATTTGTCATGTTTGAGGCTCGTTGATCATGTTTGGGGCGTAGCAACCATGGACAAGTAGTAGCATGCACTTGAAAAGGCTCGTTGATCACGTGCTGATTAATAGTTGCCGCATCAGAAGAGCTTGTTTATTGGCTCATGGACAAGGAAAATTCTTTGTACGTAGTAAAAAAAGTATAAGTTGGTTGGCGTTGCCGTTCGTACGCGAAGGATGCGGCCAGGTAGTTGCTCTTGCAGGTGTATGCTAATTACGTGAGTGTCTGGGCGGGTCATGTGGTTAGTCCACAATGCATCCTAAACCCAGTGTTGAGGTCGTGTATTTGTGCGTACACTCTAGTGACATGTGACAAAGTGCTCAGTCATCAATTGCGTTTGGTTTGACGTTGAAGTTGGGTTGGCGATATAGGATCATCCATTTCATTATGTATTGGATCATCTAAATTAACGTTTGGTTGGATGGACAGGACGATCCAATTTTTTGTTTGGTAGGTTGGATGAAACTTGGGTGGATTATTGAATCATCTAAGTTGATAATTTCATAATATTAATTATTTATATACTAATTATTATATTACTATCAAATATTAATGTTAATTTCATAATTGTAATTATTAATCAACAATCAATAAGTTAATTATCACTAATTACATTACTAAGAAGTATAATTAGATAAGGTGAATGGACTCACATCCAACCAAATATCCTGAACCATCTCATCCAGCATCTGCAAGGAATATTTTATATTTCTCGAACCTGGATCACCCTGTCCGTCTGACCGCGAAACAAATAACACATGACTGGACCATCCAATTAATCCAAGTCAATTCAATCCAAGACAAGCAACCAAACACAGATCTTTTTTGCTGCATCTTGCTCGCGTGCATGATGATGGATCGTGCACGCCGAGCATCGAGTTATTCGGATCGCAGAGCAAATTTTAGACGTGGAGTTTGTGTGCCTGTGCGCGCTGCAAGATTCGGTGTGTTGCCGTACGTGGCAATCATCAGGGCAGGGCGGCACAGTCGTGGGAACCGTGCAGTGCGCCCTTGGCTTTATGGCTGTAAGATTCGGAGCGTGAACGTACGTGGCAACCATCTGGGCAGGGTCACACATAGACGGTTGTGCGGCAGGGCCACAGAGAATTCGATTTCTGCACCAAGAGGTTAAGAGATAAGACCATATGATCTGCAGGCCGCAGTCCAGTAAGGCTAGTTTGGGAACACGGTATTTTTGGAGTTTTAGAGCAATATTGTGGTACTTGAGATTACTATGGTATCTTTTACAGAATGTTGTTTGGCAACCAACTCAAAAAACTATGTATTTAAAACCATGATTTTGTCTATACTATGGTCTTTTTGAGTATAAAAAACTTTGGTCTGAACCAAATTTTTTCTCTGCTGGCTTGCTCTTGATGCTTGCTACATTGCTCCCAAACAGTCCTATGTATTGCAAAATCATGGTATTACAAAACTGTGGTATTGAAATACTTTGGTATTGCCATGTAATTTTAAAAATTGTGATTTCCAAAACTTCAGTATTTAAATATTGTGCTCTCAAACACAGCCTAAGCTTTACCGTGAACCACTGCGGATGGTCTTAAAGGTAGGCCCAACTTTGGGCCTAGGCGGGAGGGGCTACTGCCTAGGGCCAGGCCGGTGGGTGGGGGGCACGATGACAGCTGGTAAAGTGAAAAGAAATAAAATTAATTAGTATTTGCATCATCCGGATGCGATGTACAGTTACACGGTCTAGCTTTTTATTTTTGTAATTTTTTGAAATATAATTCTACTATGTATGTCCTAGTGTGTTTAATATTTATTGGATATAATATTACTAATGTGTTAATTTTTGATGTTTTTTGATAAAAGGACGAGTTTTTCAATAATGCATGTGGTGTAGGACACCATGTTAATGAACATAAAATAAAAGACATTTTTCATTAACATAAAAACAACATATATATTACAAACAAGAAAAAAAACATAGAAAACAAAAGAAAAAACTACTACTAATCCTACTCTACTCGAAGGAGGACTTGTCCACCTCCTCCTCCGCCGCCTCCGCATCCGTCGACGGAGCATCCTCCAACACCAGATTGAACTTCTTCTGGCCGACGGCGTTCTCCAGTTGCTCACGAAACTCACCCAGCCTCCTCACCGATCGTCTCGTAGAGGCAGTCAAAACGAGCGGCCACAAAGCCTAATCCGAAGATGTAGTAGCCGGCAGAGTCCATGCTGGTGTGGTGGGGAAGGATCCCATGTCCCAGTCGGTGACAGGCGTGAGATGTATTGACAAATACATCCTGCGCCATTTTGTCAAGCGCTTTTGCCTGCACGTCGGTGGCGAACAGGTTGTCGGTGACCTCCTTAAGCTTGCTGTCGAGTTTGTCGATGCATTCCTCGATGAGGCGGACAGTCTCATCATAGTCGGATGGAAGAGGTGCGGGCACCGCGGGCAGAGACGGGGGTGGAGGAGGTGCGGGTGCCGCCTCCAGTTCCATCGGCATTGGCGGTGACGGAAACGGAGAAGGAGGTTCAGAGGACGTCGATGACCTGGAGCACTTCGGTGCGGGGCTACCCATTTGTGCGGCAATGGAGGTGCAAACAAAGTGAGAGAGGTGGTCGATGGTGGTGTGGCGGAGAAGCAAGAGGAGAAGTTTGGAGGCTAAAATAGATCGAGAGGTGCGGCAGAGAAGAAGAGGACGGTCTACCTTTATAGCGGGTCGTCGTCTAAGCGCGTGAGTGGAGATAATCGGACGCTTCAAAAATTGTGCCTTTGAATCGATGGTCAGAGTTACTCCAAACCGCGGTTCACCTCCTCTCAGTTATTGCAACGGCTTGACACATCCCATCGGCCAGTTTTTTAATTTGACACACAAAGGGCCCAGGATATGCAATGGCCCACCTGGCATACTATGTAGGTCCATCCCGCGGTGTTCGTAACATTTTGTGCGAATGATTTCAACGAGGTGCGGAGATTGACGTGAACGCACGTTGCAATCGACTAAGAGTCCATATCTTTTCTTTGAAGGATCCGACCGTTGCCAACAGAGAGTCCATATCAAATCGATGATAATTGTCATGATCATATATGATGGTGGATATGAATATAATGCATGTGAAAGAGACTCGTGATCAAGCATGTTTGGTCATGTGTTGAGGATTTTTGTTCCCCCTTGTTGAGGAACATGTTAATTTGATGACGTTGAGGATTGGATGTGGCATACATGTTTTCACAAGTGTGTTCATTTGTTCCTAAAATCAGAACACGTAGCGGCTAGCGCCTACGCCTGTCGTTTCTTCAAAAGACAAGTACAACGATACATAATGGTAGCATGCGATTGATTAATTTGATGAACCACGTACGTAGTGAGAGATGTGTGCTTATTAGACGATGTTAGTCCACATTCTATCCTTGTACCCTCGAGGGAACATACTTGTGTCAAATTTGTTATCTCTATTGATGACAGAATAATATTCTTCATTAGTGTGGTAGATAAACTGCCATATAGGTTGAGAGCATACACATGCATGGTAGAGAATATGGTAAATATAGAAATATATATACATGGTAGGAAATATTCTATTCTTGGAATACATGTTTGGGGCATAGCATGCATATGTACGTCTAACATCCATGTGGAAGACCTCGATCATGTTTTATGACGTTACGTGTTTTCTCTTTTTGTTGAGAGATCGTCATGTTTGAGGCTCGTTGATAATGCTTGCGGCGTAGCATGCATGGACAAAAACATGCATGTGAAAGACCTCGATGCATGTGAAATAACATGCATGTTTTTAAAATAAAGATATAGTGTTTCCTCAAGAAAAATAATTTTATGAGAGATTGGGCGCACAAGCAGAAAAGCTAGAACTTGAGCGATGCACCTGCGAATTCCTTCCCGGGATTATCGACGGCAGCCGATCCGCAAACTCGGTGGTTAGATCTGTAGTCGTCGGAGAGCAGCTTGTGGCCGACCTCGAAGGAGACGAAGGCATCAATGCACGCATAGTTGATCTGCTCGCTAGAGATATTGTACGTGACCGTGTTGCTCCTCCTCACCCGTTAAGGCTTCTCCATGTCGGCGCCCATCACGGTGCTCGCTATGTCCTTCAGCCCCGCACGGCAAAGGCTCAGGCAATCCATATCCTCTGTCGTGAGCTCGGCCAGGTCCACCGTTTTGGCCACCTTCAGCTGCCAGTCCTTCCAAAGTCTATCGGCATCACCCTCCAGGCCCACGCCAATGAAGCGATAGTCGGAATCGCCGAGGAAATCATCCAGCTCGTTAGGGAAGTAGTCAGTGTGGATGACCTAGAAGATGAGGCAGCGGAGGCCGACGCGGAGCTGCAGAACGGCGACGGGGTTCTGGTCAGCGGAGTAGCTGGGGCGCCACTCGATGTCGAGCCCGACGACGAGCTTGTGAGGGTGCCAACGGTGGACGGAGAGGGCATCGTCGAGCTAGCCCTCCACGGCCTCATCGGAGGACGTCACGGTGGTGGTGATCACGTATTCCTCGAACGTCATGTTGTACACCTGTGTCCACGCCATTGGGTCCTCTCTCCTTGTCGTCCCTACGGTGATCGTCTGCGGCGGTGCGGCGCAACTTCTCTTTTGTCCAAACCTTCGTCTACACCTTTAGTTTGGATTTTAATTGGAAACGGGCCTGGATATATAACTGATGCAGTGACTATATGAGTGGAGGAGTTTCCGAATTTGACAGGCGCGAGCTCAGAGTAAAGAGAGTAATGAAGATTTTTGAATCTGATATACTCTTTCTAATTTTTAATTCTTATCGTTGTGACCACAAGTTGCATTGTCTCAACCAAACACCACATACAACAACAACAACATTTCTCAGGGGCCCACCCACCGGGTATGCTAGGTGGGCCACGGGATACCCTGGGTCCAGCCACCAGAGAGTAGCTAGTGTGAATGCATGCCGGAGAGATCAGCGGAATCGGGAACTGGCCAATAAAGATGGAAGTCAGCAGTCTCACGGTTCTTGTATCGAAACACGTGCCATCCTTTTTCTTCTTCCCTTTTTTCTTATATGTATTATTTTTCCACCAATCTTCTAGCCCTCCTTTATTTGAAGTTGTATGGTTAGATCAGGATACATGGTCGGCGTGAGGCGGGAGCCGTGTCACCAGGCGGACCATCATGGAGAGACGTTGCTCCCCTTGTTGAATTTGATGACGTTGAGGATCGGATGTGGTGTACGTGTTTTCACAAGTGTGTTCATTTGTTCCTAAAATCTGAACACGTAGCAGCTAGCGCCTACTGCTGTCATTTCTTCAAAAGAACGAGTACAGCATGGTTGGAAATTATATTGTACTGTGCAAGGCAGGCGATTAATTTGATGAACCGCGTACGTAGTGAGCTTTCCTATATGGTATTCTATCCTCGAACCCTCGAGGGAACATTCTTCATGTCAAACATGCACGACGAGAGTGAGGACGGCACTCGGTCCTCGGTGGACGGCGCTTTGTTAATCTGGGCTAACGTTTTTTTAGATAATGGAATTTATTGAACCAGGCGATGACTGCTGTGCAATCTGGACTCTGGTGCAAGCTGCAATCCGCATCTAAAGATGGCTACCATTTTACACATAGATCCTTCCTTTTACACAGGCAGGTGGAAGGTTTTATATGAAAACTGTCAGCCACTTTGGATGTCTGTCAAATGGATGAGATTTTCGGATTGCACGCTTGCACAAGTGTCCAAATTGCATAGCAGTCATTGCCATTAAACCGACCTTTTCCTCGGGACAGAGTACGGCCACACTGATACACCAAGTTGTGAAGATCAACAACAATAGACTCAACCCGACACACTAGTGAAAGTAAAACACCCGATACATTTTATGACACACTAGTGAAAGTAAAACAGCCGATAAATTTTATTATTATGGAAGTCTATAGCTAAGACCCAATCCAAATCGGGCAAAAACTTCGATGACCCTGACTTCTAGTATGTCTTTGCAAGCCATCCGAATCAAGTCTTTTTTGTCTTCACCCTTTTGCAATGACACCCACGAGCATTTAATCTGGGCTAAAGTTGATACTCTAGAAACTGTTGTAGCATTTTTTGTGATTTACTACATACTTTGATGTTTGATTGCTCATTATGTTGGATCTGTGTTTGGTTTGAACATAGAGAGTGGGCTTCTCCCTGCTGGTACTGTCAGATAAAGTAGGTGGTAGTCACTTTCCAGATCTCCAGCTCAGTAGAGTTGGACGTGGAAATATATTCCATTCTAAAAAAATAAAAGAGATAAATAGTCCACTAGTTTATCATTAGAACTGCAACATTAGAACTATTTTTGCGCACCAATGAACAGCAAAATAAAGTTCATTACCTTAAGATGATACATTACAAATAAGAAAAAAGAAAACACAAACTACAAACAAGAAAAGAAAACAACACAACTAAGAACAAGAAAAAAAAACTACTTCTCAACCTCCTCCTCCTCCTACTCCTCCTCCTCCTCCTCCTCCTTCTCCTTGGGCTCCTGGCAGGGCGAGGGAGCCTCCCGCGGCGGAGACGGGAAGTCCAGTTTCCTGGACATTGCAGCCACCAGGTTGTCGCAGCCGGCGACGCCGAGATCGTCCACCGGCGTCTCCCAGAGGACGTCGAGGCGACCGGCCAAGTGCGTCATGTCAAAGACGTAGTGCCTGTGGTCCCCATTGCAGTATACTCTGGAAGGGGACCAAGCCCAAGGCGGCGCATGGTGCGCTATGTATTGTCAAATACATCGTGCGCCATCTTCTGGAGAGCCCACTCCTTGTCCGGGGGGAGTCCGGTCGGGGACGCTTTCCCTTGACGTCCTTCAGCAGGCATGGCGGCGGCGTTTTCTTGTCAGCCATGGTGTTCTTGGCACAGTTTTGGGAAGAGAGAAAGAGTGGTTGTGCGGAGAAGATGATGGCGTGCCCGGGTGATCTTATAGCGTAGTAGCAGTCTGGTTGTTCATTTTTCGATGCGCGCATTAGTGGTGACGGGACACGGAGCGGTTCCAATTGAATTCAAAGATGCGCATGCGCCGCGTGTCTAAGGCGCCTCGGTAACTGGTGCACACGTAAGCTCGGTGCGCATGGACGCATCAGCCACCTGTACAAATGGCTACGGCTTCATGGACCAAACCTTATGCGGCAAACAACAACATATAATATTTCCTCCACCCCAACTCAACTCTATTTTTGTTTTGGTCAAACTTACCTTTGACCAATGATTTATATGGATTTATTAACTTCAATAACATGTAGTACTAGATTGTATATTATAGAAATATTTTCATGGTGAATCTAAAAGTACAATTCTTGTATTGTTAAAACAGATCAAAGTTACGTAAATCATTGGTCAAAGATAGATTTGACGAAACCTATGGCTCTCTTTGGATAAGGAATTGAAAAACAAAGGAATATGTAACACCCTCATTTTCATGCATCATGCCCTACATACACTCATATACATGTTTAACATTAACCCACATAAAGAGGAACGAGTCTAACTTTATTTCGGAGCATTTAAAATTGATTTGGAGCAAAACCGCACTTAAAACGCAGGAAAGTGCGGACTAGTCCGATTTTACTGAGGACTAGTCTGATTTCTCTCTGACTAAAAACGGACTTGTCCATTTTTGCTATAGACTAGTCCAATTTTGGCTCTGGAAAAATTCGGACTTGTCCGATTTTGTGCGGACTAGTCCGATATTCCATGAATCCTTGAAAATTTGCTAAGTCCATGGACTTTTCTGGACTAGTCCGGTGTTCCAGCGGACTTGTCCGTTTTCCTCTCTGTTCAAATTCGGACTTGTCCGATTTTTGGCCAGACTTGTCCGATTTTCTCCCTGGACGACTTCGGACTAGTCCGGTCCTTTCCGGACTTGTCCGATATTTCGCGACTCCGAGTTGATCTTTTGTTTTACGACTTGTTTCTTGGGTTTCACGTTAAGTGGGCCTAGGTACGTCGTACCTAACTCTTTTAGAGCCCATGTGGGACTCTAAACCGGCCTCTACTCATCCCAAAACTCGAAATCCATCTAACCCTAGCCTCCACCTCTATATAAAAAGCCCCACCCCTTGGTTTGACATCTATTTGCCACTTTTCCACCCACCCAAACCCTAGTTCGTGGGGAGCCACCATCAAGGAGGGGGGAGAAGATCCCAAGCAAGAAGAAGAAGAGGAGGAGATGAAGAAGGATAGAGATCTCCACCAAGTTTCGTCCTTCACCACCAATTCATCTCCAAGTTCATCACCAACCCTAGATCATCAAGATCCAAGTGTTACCTCCAAGTTTTTTGGTTCATTGGAGTTCTAAACACCTGGTATACCTTCTATTCTCTTTTCCTTACGTGAATTCAACCCCTAATCTCCAAATTCACGTCGATCTAGAAAACCCTAATCCGCTGATCTCGCAGAGTGCGGACTTGTCCGGTCCCTAGCGGACTAGTCCGATCTTTCTGGTTAAATTGTGTTGAATTAATTCTTAAATTTGATCTAATCGAATCCAAACCTGTATAAACTTGTTAAAAGCTATTAGAACTAGTTAGTTATCATTAAAAGCAATCTAGTAACAAGTTCTACCTTGCATTTGCATCGATCATGCATGTCATGTCATATTGAGTAATATTTGTGCACTCTTTGATTGTGTTTCTTGTCTTGTATGTTTATTGTGTGGATTAGACGGATTTGCGCTAGAAAGTGCCGCGGAGGATCTACAACACCAGGAGTTTGAAAGCTTTGACCCTAATCAACAGCAAGAGCAAGGCAAGTGTCCTTGAAGCATATTGATCCTATTTTTAAAATAAGTGTTTTGTTTGCAAAACTGCATGCTTGTGTCAATTTGATGGGAATCCTATGGTAGGAAGTTTACTAGTTTTGTTTGACCACCCTTGTCACCTGGAATTTATGGTAGAGAGTCGGGAAGGCTTTTTACTTTTTGCTTCGCTTAACCAAATGGGATGGAAAACAACTATACCAATCAATTTATTTATGCATGGATGAGATTATGGATAACATGAACTGGTTAATATGGTATTGTAATGGGTGATCTAAGCAAGCCTGGTAGGTGGATGGGTTGGATGTTATGGTGGTTTGCTTGCTTTAGATCTAAGGACCGGTTCATGCGAGAATAAGCCAGGACTACAGTGCCACCACGAGGCCAAGTATGGGTGCGGCGTAGCTGATTAATTAGGGCTTTGCTAGTGCTGTTTGGACCATTGTGGATGCTCGGGGAAAGGGTAGTCGGATTGGGTTTGTTGATGATTGGTGGGACTATCCTGGGATCCGAATGGCTCAAGAGGGGGCCCTTGGTTGAAGATGTGCTCAGTTGGAGGCATCGCCACCGGTGAAACCTCAGTGGAGTCTAAATAGGCTAGTGATCCCTTTGTAAAGGCTATTTTGTGATCTCTTGGCCACACACCAATGGAAGTGTGTAATATGACTGACGGGTCATGGGCATAAGGGAGATTCTTAGTCGCCAAAAGGTGATGAAATCACGAACACGTGGGTAAAGAGGTACAAACTCTGCAGAGTCAAATAAAACTATCTTGATAGCCGTGCTCCCGGTTATGAGCACCTGGACAACTTCCATGATTAGAGGGTATTTGGTATTGGTGATGGTTATGGATTTATTTCTGGTATTGAATATGGTTATTGGCAATGGTGAAATCTGGAATTATTGATAAGGATGGTGAATTATGGACTGGTATTATGATATTATTTATGATTATGATGGGTTTACTTCACATACATATAATATGTTGCTTTTCAAATGTTTTACTGTACTTTTCAGCACTTTGCCATTATTATTGTCGTCATTTGAATCAGCCACATGTCATACTTTCCACACTTGCTGAGTGCGACATGTACTCACTCTTGCAATCCCCCCCCCAACAGTTGCAGGTCAGGATTGGGAGTTTAATGGCGATAATGCGGAGTTCTAGGCCGTGTCTACCGTCAGCTTTGCCTGTGGTGTTGATTGGAGCTGCGCATACATACCCTGTCGCTTATGCTGCATAGTTGCTTAGTTTGCTTAATTAGTTTATTTCCGCTGCATTAGTTGAACTTGTCATTAATATTCATTGGAGCTTGTATTCGAGGATAATCTGGTTTGTGTAATAAAATTTGGTTAATTAATCTTGTTCTGTGGTAATTTTCTGTATACTCTTTTGTGATTGCACTCGTGTATGTGTGATGAACATCCTGGGCACACATATACGTTAGCTTGGTTCATTTTTCGGAACCGGGCATCACAGAATAGGAAAAACATAGGAATTGAAATTGTATGTTTTTGCAATCCTATAGGAATTGAAAATATAGGAATTGAGATGAGAAGCCCTTTGGCAGCATCATAGGAAAAACAAAAGAACCTGCAACATGAGCCAGAAAAGAAAAAAGAGATCCAAGCTCATGTTATCTTTCCTATAAAATTTAGCAAAGGAATTCATTCCTATAGAAACTACCGTAGGATGCAGCCTAGATAGAATGGACACTTTAGAGCACATAGGAGCACTCAGGGATCGATGTGTTTTTGCTTGGAGTGCTGTTTGCTATATATATTGTTTGCTTGTGTGCTTAATAGAGGATTTTGGGATGCCTTAGCATTGCCATGTCCACCTAGGCTAGTGTAGCTAGCTGTTTAGTTTCATATCCCTTGATGCATATAGTTGGGGACATTTTCTAATTCTTACCTACTGCTTTTCTTCAGATGGTGAGGACTCGCAACCAGAGGGATGGCAATGATGAAGAGGAGAACAATGGAGTGCCTCAGAACAACAATGGGCAAGGATCTACTCAGGGAGGTATCAACATCGAGCAGCTATTGGCCATGCAAAACCAGCTCATGCAGACCATGATACAGACTATGGGACAGCTGCAGGCTGGCAATATCAATAATCAGCCCCCACATGCCTCCACCGTCACCCCTGCCTCCTCATAACCGGTTGGGAGAGTTTATGAGGACTAGGCTGCCAACCTTTGCTCAAGCCGCAAACCCTATGGATGCGGATGATTGGCTCAAGTCTGTGGAGAAGAAGCTATCTATTGTCCAATGTAGTGACCGGGAGAAGGTGCTATTTGCTTCTCATCAACTAGTTGGAGCAGCTGCGGATTGGTGGGATGCTTATTGCAATGCTCATGAGAACCAAAAAAGAATCACTTGGGCCGAATTCAAGGAGAATTTTTGTTCTCATTATGTGCCCGAGGGAGTTATGATCTTGAAGAGGCAAGAATTTGAGAATTTAAGGCAAGGAAGATCAAGCGTGAGTGAATATCTCAATAAATTCACCCAACTCTCAAGGTATGCGCCTGAGGATGTTAGTCGGGACAGCCGGAAGCAATACTTGTTCATGAGGGGCTTGAACAATGAGATCCAAGTGCAACTACTCAACTGCGATTATGCCAATTTTCAGAAACTTGTGGACAAAGCAATTGTGGTTGAGAACAAGATTCGTGAGATGGAGCAATAAACCAAGAGGAAGGCGTCGTATCAAGGACAGCAACAAGGAAGTAATGTGCGCCCTCGCCTTGCACCACCCAATGCGCCTCATTACAGCTCCTCTATTCCTACTCAGCGCCCTAGTTATGCTCCACGCCCAACTCAGTTCGTGCAGCAACACCCTGTCATGCAAGCACCTAGGCCTCCGATGCCTTATGCACCTCGTGCTGATTTTCCTGGAGCCAATGTTCAAAACCAAACTCGTCCCAATAATTCTGGTGGAGTTAGGAAGTGTTATACTTGTGGAGAAGCTGGACACTTTGCGCATCAATGTCCTAAGTTGGGCCTTGGTCAAGGAAGCAATGCACCGAGGCAAGACCCAAGACCTAATGGAGGACAACCACAAGGAAGCCGTGGACAGCAGAATTTTGCTCGTGGCAACGTGAACCATGTCTCTACGGAGGATGCTCAACAAGCGTATGATGTGGTCATTGGTATGTTTCTCGCCAACTCCAACCCCGCGACTATGTTATTTGATTCTGGAGCATCGCATTCATTCATTGCATCGAAGTATGTTGCCAAGTATAGTTTGCTTATCTCTCATATGAAGATTACTCTGTTGGTTAAGTCTCCTGGAGGAGAGATGAGGACAAATATAGTATGTCCAAAAGTAAGCCTTAGAATAAGGGGGGTAGACTTCTCCGCCAACCTCATAGTTTTGGATTATCAAGGATTGGACATTATACTTGGTATGGACTGGTTGAGGAAGCACAATGGAGTTATTGAGTGTGCCACAAAGATGGTGAAGTTGACTAATGAGGAAGGGATCATAGTAGAATTTGAAGCATCTCAAACTGCACCGAAGCAATTGGAGCTGAATCATATGGACGGTGCCGCAATTGAGGAGATTCCGGTAGTGTGTGAATTTTTGGATGTGTTTCCAGATGAGTTGCCAGGTATGCCACCTGATTGAAACATTGAGTTTGTTATTGATTTAATACTTGGAACTGCACCTATAGCTAAGAGGCCGTATAGGATGCCTCCTATGGAATTAGCGGAGCTCAAGAAGCAAATTCAAGAGCAATTAGAGAAGGGTTTTATTCGCCCAAGCTCTTCACCTTGGGGAGCGCCCGTTCTATTTGTGGACAAGAAGGATGGAACGCAAAGGATGTGCGTGGATTACCGAGCTCTCAACGAGGTAACAATAAAGAACAAGTACACCTTGCCCCGTATAGAGGATTTGTTTGATCAGATGAAAGGCGCCTGTGTGTTTTCCAAGATTGATTTGAGGTCGGGATACTTTCAAATGAAGATCAGACCATCGGACATACCCAAAACAGCTTTTAGAACACGGTATGGATCTTATGAGTACACCGTGATGTCATTTGGATTGACAAATGCGCCTGCCTACTTTATGTACCTCATGAATAAGGTCTTCATGGAGTACTTGGATAGATTTGTTGTGGTGTTTATTGATGATATTATGATCTACTCGAAGGATGAGAAGGAACATGAGGAACACTTGAGGCTTACGCTGTAGAAATTGAGGGAGCATCAATTGTATGCCAAGTTCAACAAGTGCCAGTTTTGGTTGAAAGAGGTGCCATTTTTGGGTCATATAATCTCAGGAGGAGGAGTATCGGTTGACCCCAGAAAAGTGAGAGACGTGTTGAAGTGGGAGCCGCCGCAAAATGTCAAGGAAATAAGGAGTTTTCTTGGGATGGTTGGATATTACCGTCGGTTTATCAAGGATTTTTCCAAGATAGCCAAGCCTATGATGGAGTTGCTAATGAAGGGAAAGGCGTTCCAATGGACTGAAGCTTGTCAAAACGGTTTTGAGGAGTTGAAGAAGAGGTTAACAACAGCCCCAGTTTTGGTATTGCCGGATGTAAGCAAGGGTTTTGATATTTATTGTGACGCATCAAGACAAGGACTCGGACGCGTGCTTATGCAAGAAGGTCAAGTGGTCGCCTATGCGTCAAGACAATTGAAGAAACATGAGCAGAATTACCCAACACATGATTTAGAACTTGTAGCCATGGTACATGCATTGAAGATTTGGAGACACTATATTCTTGGACATAGGTGTGAAATTTACACGAATCATAAGAGTTTGAAGTATATTTTCACACAAACGGATCTGAACTTGAGGCAACGAAGATGGTTGGAGCTCATCAAAGATTATGATTTGGGGATCAACTATCATCCGGGAAAGGCCAATGTAGTGGCCGATGCTTTGAGTAGAAAGGGAGTAAGTCATCGACTCTTAGTTCGAGAGTTACCATTCGAGTTATGTAAGGAGTTTGAACGGTTGAACCTCGGGTTTGCAAATGAGACAGAGATGATGGAGTTAAACCCAACCTTGGAGCAAGAAATTCGAGAGGCCCAAACCGCAGATGAAGAGATCAAGGAAATCAAGGAAAGGACTGAGGAAGGGAGAGAATTCAGATTTGATGAAGACGAATATGGTACCTTATGGCTTGGAAAGAGAATCGTTGTGCCTAATGTAAAACATATTCGGGAGACAATATTAAAGGAGGCACATGACTCACCTTACTCGATTCACCCCGGATGTACGAAGATGTACAAGGACTTGAAGGCTTGCTATTGGTGGGATAGCATGAAAAAGGACATAGCTGAATATGTGGCATTGTGTGATGTGTGTCAACGAGTCAAGGCGGAACATCAAAGGCCAGCTGGACTATTACAACCATTAAAGATTCCGGAATGGAAGTGGGAAGAAATCGGTATGGACTTCATAGTTGGGTTACCACGTACTCAGTCCGGGTATGACTCAATTTGGGTAATTGTGGATCGCTTAACCAAGTCGGCTCATTTTGTCCCTGTGAAGACCAAATATACAGCTGCATGATTGGCCGAAATATACATGGAGCATATTGTGTGTCGACATAGAGTCCCTAAGAAGATAGTCTCGGATGGAGGTTCTCAATTTAACTCCAGATTTTGGCAAAAATTGCATGAAGCTTTGGGAACGAGGTTGAATTTTAGTTCAGCATATCATCCTCAAACGGATGGACAAACCGAGAGGACCAATCAGATTTTGGAGGACATGTTAAGAGCTTGTGCTTTAAAGCATGGGAAAAGTTGGGACAAAAGCTTGCCATACGCGGAATTTTCATACAACAATAGTTACCAAGCAAGTTTGAAGATGTCACCATATGAAGCACTTTATGGAACGAAGTGTAGGACACCTTTATTCTGGAATGAGGCAGGAGAAACTCAAGTATTTGGTCCGGATGTGTTGCAAGAAGCCGAAAAGCAAGTCCAAATGAGTCGTGAAAACTTGAGGGCAGCCCAATCAAGGCAAAAAGGCTATGCGGATAATAGGAGAAGGAAATTAGCCTTTGAAATAGGAGATTTTGTTTACCTCAAGGTGTCACCAATGAGAGGTCATAAGAGGTTTCACATAAGAGGGAAGCTTGCACCTCGCTATATTGGACCATTCAAGATTTTGGACAAAAGAGGAGAAGTAGCGTATAAGTTGGAGATGCCACCTCATCTTTCAGACGTGCATGATGTCTTTCATGTTTCCCAGCTCAAGAAGTGTTTGAGAGTACCGGAAGAACAAGTGCCAATGGAAGAATTGGAACTAGAGGAAGATTTGACGTATGTCGAGCAACCGGACAAAGTCTTGGAAACTAAGGAGAGGGTCACAAGGAACAAGGTCATTAGATGGTGTAAAGTTCAATGGAAGCACCATACCGGAAAAGAAGCAACTTGGGAGCTAGAAGATGATCTCAAGAAGGAATTTCCCTATCTCTTCTCTTCCGCGTCGAATCTCGAGGGCGAGATTCATTTTAAGGGGTAGGTTTGTAACACCCTCATTTTCATGCATCATGCCCTACATACACTCATATACATGTTTAACATTAACCCACATAAAGAGGAACGAGATTAACTTTATTTCGGAGCATTTAAAATTGATTTGGAGCAAAACCGCACTTAAAACGCAGGAAAGTGCGGACTAGTCCGATTTTACTGAGGACTAGTCTGATTTCTCTCTGACTAAAAACGGACTTGTCCGTTTTTGCTGCGGACTAGTCCAATTTTGGCTCTGGAAAAATTCGGACTTGTCCGATTTTGTGCGGACTAGTCCGATATTCCATGAATCCTTGAAAATTTGCTAAGTCCCTGGACTTTTCTGGACTAGTCTGGTGTTCCAGCGGACTTGTCTGTTTTCCTCTCTGTTCAAATTCGGACTTGTCCGATTTTTGGCCAGACTTGTCCGATTTTCTCTCTGGACGACTTCGGACTAGTCCGGTCCTTTCCGGACTTGTCCGATATTTCGCGACTCCGAGTTGATCTTTTGTTTTACGACTTGTTTCTTGGGTTTCATGTTAAGTGGGCCTAGGTACGTCGTACCTAACTCTTTTAGAGCCCATGTGGGACTCTAAACCGGCCTCTACTCATCCCAAAACTCGAAATCCATCTAACCCTAGCCTCCACCTCTATATAAACAGCCCCACCCCTTGGTTTGACATCTATTTGCCACTTTTCCACCCACCCAAACCCTAGTTCGTGGGGAGCCACCATCAAGGAGGGAGGAGAAGATCCCAAGCAAGAAGAAGAAGAGGAGGAAACGAAGAAGGATAGAGATCTCCACCAAGTTTCGTCCTTCACCACCAATTCATCTCCAAGTTCATCACCAACCCTAGATCATCAAGATCCAAGTGTTACCTCCAAGTTTCTTGGTTCATTGGAGTTCTAAACACCTGGTATACCTTCTATTCTCTTTTCCTTACGTGAATTCAACCCCTAATCTCCAAATTCACGTCGATCTAGAAAACCCTAATCTGCTGATCTCGCAGAGTGCGGACTTGTCCGGTCCCTAGTGGACTAGTCCGATCTTTCTGGTTAAATTGTGTTGAATTAATTCTAAAGTTTGATCTAATCGAATCCAAACCTGTATAAACTTGTTAAAAGCTATTAGAACTAGTTAGTTATCATTAAAAGCAATCTAGTAACAAGTTCTACCTTGCATTTGCATCGATCATGCATGTCATGTCATATTGAGTAATATTTGTGCACTCTTTGATTGTGTTTCTTGTCTTGTATGTTTATTGTGTGGATTAGACGGATTTGCGCTAGAAAGTGCCGCGGAGGATCTACAACACCAGGAGTTTGAAGGCTTTGACCCTAATCAACAGCAAGAGCAAGGCAAGTGTCCTTGAAGCATATTGATCATGTTTTTAAAATAAGTGTTTTGTTTGCAAACTGCATGCTTGTGTCAATTTGATGGGAATCCTATGGTAGGAAGTTTACTAGTTTTGTTTGACCACCCTTGTCACCTGGAATTTATGGTAGAGAGTCGGGAAGGCTTTTTACTTTTTGCTTCGCTTAATCAACTGGGATGGAAAACAACTATACCAATCAATTTATTTATGCATGGATGAGATTATGGATAACATGAACTGGTTAGTTTGGTATTGTAATGGGTGATCTAAGCAAGTCTGGTATGTGGATGGGTTGGATGTTATGGTGGTTTGCTTGCTTTAGATCTAAGGACCGGTTCATGCGAGAATAAGCCAGGACTACAGTGCCACCACGAGGCCAAGTATGGGTGCGGCGTAGCTGATTAATTAGGGATTTGCTAGTGCTTTTTGGACCATTGTGGATGCTCGGGGAAAGGGTAGTCGGATTGGGTTTGTTAATGATTGGTGGGACTACCCTGGGATCCGAATGGCTCAAGAGGGGGCCCTTGGTTGAAGATGTGCTCAGTTGGAGGCATCGCCACCGGTGAAACCTCAGTGGGGTCTAAATAGGCTAGTAATCCCTTGGTAAAGGCTATTTTGTGATCTCTTGGCCACACACCAATGGAAGTGTGTAATATGACTGACGGGTCATGGGCATAAGGGAGATTCTTAGTCGCCAAAAGGTGATGAAATCACGAACACGTGGGTAAAGAGGTACAAACTCTGCAGAGTCAAATAAAACTATCTTGATAGCCGTGCTCCCAGTTATGAGCACCTGGACAACTTCCATGATTAGAGGGTATTTGGTATTGGTGATGGTTATGGATGGTTATGGATTTATTTCTGGTATTGAATATGGTTATTGGCAATGGTGAAATCTTGAATTATTGATAAGTATGGTGAATTATGGACTGGTATTATGATATTATTTATGATTATGATGGGTTTACTTCACATACATATAATATGTTGCTTTTCAAATGTTTTACTGTACTTTTCAGCACTTTGCCATTATTATTGTCGTCATTTGAATCAGCCACATGTCATACTTTCCACACTTGCTGAGTGCGACATGTACTCACTCTTGCAATCCCCCCCCCAACAGTTGCAGGTCAGGATTGGGAGTTTAATGGCGATAATGCGGAGTTCTAGGCCGTGTCTACCGTCAGCTTTGCCTGTGGTGTTGATTGGAGCTGCGCATACATACCCTGTCGCTTATGCTGCATAGTTGCTTAGTTTGCTTAATTAGTTTATTTCCGCTGCATTAGTTGAACTTGTCATTAATATTCATTGGAGCTTGTATTCGAGGATAATCTGGTTTGTGTAATAAAATTTGGTTAATTAATCTTGTTCTGTGGTAATTTTCTGTATACTCTTTTGTGATTGCACTCGTGTATGTGTGATGAACATCCTGGGCACACATATACGTTAGCTTGGTTCATTTTTCGGAACCGGGCGTTACAGAATAGGAAAAACATAGGAATTGAAATTGTATGTTTTTGCAATCCTATAGGAATTGAAAATATAGGAATTGAGATGAGAAGCCCTTTGGCAGCATCATAGGAAAAACAAAAGAACCTGCAACATGAGCCAGAAAAGAAAAAAGAGATCCAAGCTCATGTTATCTTTCCTATAAAATTTAGCAAAGGAATTCATTCCTATAGAAACTACCCTTTGTTTTTCTTGTGAGCCAAATGGTCATGTAGGAAAAAATTCTTTACAAATCCTATCCTTCAAAATTCTTTGCCATTCCTTCAATCCAAAGGGAGCCTAAAAATAGAGTTGACATGGGACGCACGACGGAGGTTATGGTGCACCGGCACTCCCGGACCGTACGTGTACCCGGCCAGCCGTGTAGCTTCCTTTTATATTTTATTCCCTAGGCTTGAAAGTTTCCTCATCCTTGTTGTTTGCTCTGTTTGCTCTTCCCTAGGCTTAAAAGTTTTATATTTTACAATATTTTTACAGATGTAATATGCACATAGGATATATCACTTGATAGTTTTGCAAAGAAACATGGAGGAGAAATATGTATATCCCATGCAACTACGTAAATCCACCTGAATTAATTAGCTAGTTACTTTTTAAGATGATAAAAAATTAGTATATTTTTATAAATGAGGTGGCTGGGGTAGATGATGCGACATAATAGCTTATGTGGCATGCCAATGTGGATGTCCAACTCAGACTAAGGATGAAAGTGAAATGGTTGTGTGAAGTTGAGGGACTAAATAATTGACCCATTTGAAAGTTCAAGCACCAAAAACTGAGTTTTGATTGAAAGTTTGAGGATGAAGTTGGGAATTGTGCCAATTCTAAAAGAGCCAAGAGCTTGCGAGCTTGATGAGCACCGTCATTGTTTTGAGCCATTGTTTTGAGCAGTGATTAGTTCATGGCGTCATCAAATCTGTTGTAATTTTTCTAGATCATTTGGGGCCGAAAAATTAGTTAGCACGCAATATATGAGGAGAAAGATTAGGATATGCTACCTTTTGCTTGTGTTGAATAACCCTGCGCCGTGGACAAGATATCCGACACTTCATTCTAGTCGTCAGGATCATTCTGCCCCAAGTCATCTGGGGCAGCAGACGGAGGACCTTAACCATCAGGATAAGGACCAAGCAAGAAATCATTGGTCAAAGGTAAGTTTGACCAAAGCTAAAAATTGAGTTGACATGCGACAGAGGGAGGAGTACTAATTTTTACAGACCGCTTTGCAGGCCCCGCGACGGGCGATCTCCTACCTCTTGACAACTCCAACGGATAAAGTAGTGTACAGCTGCACTTCAGAAGCCATATCTCCAGCGCTCGTCTTTTGTTTGGCCTAGTTTGCATCAAAGGAAACTCACGGGACAGTTTAAAGGAATGGAATCCTCTGGAAGGGAAAGACGTTCATAAGGAGTAGTTTTGTAAGTAGCATTCCAAACGGTGCACTTTAGAAGCCATAACCATCACTGCGCACGTCTGCGCGCGTCTCATCATCTTCTCTGTGCGCACTAATAAAGACACACCATCCTCTTCTCCGCAACACACACAGGCCAGCCTCTTCTCCGCGCGTACTCTTCCTCTTTGTCTCCGTCGCGCGCGCCCTCATTGGTTCCCTTCGAAGCCCATGGAGTTCCCCTTTTCGCATGATATTGCGGTCCTGATCGCGGGGTGGGTCACTGCAGCCTCCCCGCAGCCCATGGACGACCTCTCCAGTCTGCGCACCACCTGCAAGGCCATGCAGCAGCGTGCCGGGATCGCGCCATGGGCAGGCGCGTGGCACTAGAGCAGGAGAGCATCTGAAGCTCAACGGGAGCTACGACACCGTCGTGGAGCGCCTGGTAATCATCGGCAACCCTCATGCGTGCTACGTCACCGGGTTTGACCTCGTCTTCAAGGACGATCGCATGCAACCGGGCACCCAGTTCCTTGCCCGGGCGGTCGCGAACGTCCACATGGTGGCAGCCTACGTCCTCGCCATGCTCCGCTACGACGCCGACCGCGGGGCTCACGACGCCCTCGAGTATATCTGGCAGGTTGAAGGTGAGGCTCATGTCGGATACAACGCGACCGAGTCCATCGCGTTGAAGTGGACCAACAAGGAGTGCCACCGGTGTCAGCATGAAGCCATGAAGAGTGTCTATGGTGTCGTCTGGAAGTTCCTGGGCAGGCCTCGTCCGGGAGCGCCGCCGGTGGCGGTGCCCAACATTGACGATGACGATTGGGGCTGCCCCACAGGGGGGAACCAGGGAACTGCCCGCTGCAGCAGGAAAGGGTGGGAGGAGTGGAGAGTCTTCTATACTGAGAATTGTAGGATTAAGCACGAGCATGACCGGTTTTGCCGTGAGGTGTTGTACTCTATGGGTTATATTCCCTCCAGTCCCTTTTGGATGCATCCCTAGTTCTCCCATCGCCAATTAAAAGAAAATAAAGGGAGTATATAAAATAGACTTGTATAAGGCATGTTGATGTGGTTCCCCTATGTGCGCTCGTCTCTGATGAATGTTGCACTTCTCGTGTTTCCCCTATGCACGCTCGTCTTTTGTTTAGCCCCGTTTGCATCAATGGAAACTCACGGGACAGTTTAAAGAAATGGATTCTTCCGGAAATGAAATACATTCAATCTAACAGTAGTTTGGAACAAAGGAAATCAGTGTTCCCTTCCGAAGGAAATACATTCGATTGGGGGATTTGCTCGGACCAAAGCATCTCTCTCCAGTTTATTTCTTAACTTGTGCTACATGCCAATGCCATGGGGATGTGCACCGTAAGTAATACGTGCATTCTTGTTTGATCCTGTATGTACATTGCTATCTGGTTCATAAATTCATTGGAGTTAGTACCTCATTTGTGACCGCAATCGCATATTCCTCATATTTCTTTGCAATTTTGCCAGATATGTGGCACAGCAGACCACCATCTTCTGGGATCATCAGCTGCGGACAAAACCGACGGGGGTCGATGGAGAAGTTTTCGATTAATGAGCGACGAGCTGCGAAGAATCAAATATGCCTGAGAGGAACAAAGGGTGTACTACTTAAGTATATGGAGGTTGCGGTTTCTTGGGAGTCTTCGGAGTATTAGATGAGGGTCACGCGCAGTGATGGTTCGGCTTCCGGTGGTGGCAGATTCCACATCCTCTGCAATACTACAGGTGCATTAAGGGTGGCTGACATGTGAACCCACAGCCTATGAGACCCACGCCTCTCGCATGCACTGATAGGACACGCGAAGTAATGGAACCGCCCTGTTTTCAACATCAGCACAAGAATAATATCCTGTCATCAATAGACATAACATACTATGTTTGACAGTATTCTGCGCCAAACATTTCATGTTTTACAGTACTACCTATCTTTTTCTAACATTTTTCTCGTCCTTTCTTTTCTTTTCTCTCTGTCCATACCGTATGCAGAAAATTCGGTTTACCCAAACGAGGTCGTATGATGGCCGGACATGATAGGGATAACGCTAGGATTAATTCCAGTAACCGTATCCTCGTCACTTGCAATCTATGCACCACCTGGGCCCAGGTTGTGCACTAGTCACCTGGCATATTACCTACATCTGCTGCCGCGCGCGGTGTCCATAACGAATTCGTGTGAGTGCTTTTGACAAGGTGTGAACGATTTATCCCACCTCGGAATGTTGAGCTCGTCGCAACGAGAATATAAGGCAACACGTGCTATTGTAGTTACACATCCGATTGAAAAAAGATGTCGTACAAGACTTGGCCATGCTCCGATCGACATCATTCGCCTGGTTGAAGTCGAAAAGAACGTGTATGAGGCGTGTACTGGGCGGATGTTTTTTATATAAGCACTGGGCCCTATCCGTGTTAAATTAAAAAACTGCCAGTGAAGCCGATGGGACACTTCGAGCCGTTGCGATAACCGAGAGGGATGCAACTGTGGTTTTCTATAAGCATAATTTTTCCCCGCATATGTTGGGCCCTTTGTATGTCAAATTAAAAATTTCTCCTTTTATCGAAAAACAACTCCTTTAACGACGCACCGGGGAGCAAGTGCATACCGTTCTTAGATGGTGCCACGTATTTCCTTTGTGTCCTCAATCGTCGTTCCCTGATCGTGGCACCATCTATATACCACTGGCCCCAACGTACCACTGGCCCAATGCCCTTATATGTTGTGTAATCATTACCACTACTCCTATACGCGGCCAGAAGTTATTACCACTGCTTGAAGGGAAGTGATGCGGACTAGATGTGCTGATTAGTTTATTTTGTGTTTATTGGGGATTATGTAACATCTAGTTCGGTCAATTAGTTTGTTGCCTGGAATGGTACGTTGAACACAACTGTTTGGTTACGTCAATGTTTATATCAACTATAGTATTTAATCCTTGTTTATATCACGGTGTTGCTGTGGTTCAAGAGATTTTATGTGTATGCTTTATTTTGATCGGAATACTACCTCTATTGCTACATTAACTTATTTAGATAACAAATTGTCAAAGCCAGAAGCGCGCCTATAGATGGGCTCATGCGTCATGGGGACGAACACCAAGCGTCCCACCACAGATTCAACCCACGAATACAAAGTGACTCAGCGCAGTTTCAGCCCACGAATAACAAGCGGCCAGCGCAGTGTTGGGCCTACTCTAATAGCTTCATGTATGCTTTGTCCTAGCTGCCTCCTCGCTGGAACCTTCGATCCACAACGGCCCCTCTCCCGATTGCACGAAACGCACCCGGAGGAGCATCCGCCGGCCGCCACACTCTTGGAGGAGCATCCTTCGGCCGCCACACTCTTGGAGGAGCATCCCCCGTCCACTGGCATGGATAAGCATCCGTCGGCCGCCGCACGTGGAGGAGCAACAGCGCTAGGTACAATTGCTCACATAATGTTATTGTAGTTGTATCTTGTTACGGATACATTGATTGAATTGTAGGAAGCGATGTCAGAAGATAAGACATGGATGGGAAAAGACAGGCGTACGAAGGAGTGGCAGGATGGAATAAAGTCATTTTTAAATTTAGCATTCCAGGGCACTCATGAAGAAGAAACTAAGCCTTGTCCTTGCACAAAATGTCATAATATTTGCCACAGGACATGCAAGGAAGTTCATCTTCACTTGCTTCGTAATGGGATGTCATTTGTTTATACTTTTTGGGTACACCATGGAGAAAAATGAGTTGAGAAAAATATTGATGAGCAATCAGCAAATAATGAGGAGATAATTTCTGATGATACTACTATGGAAAATATGTTGTCCAGTCTACTTAGAGGCACTGATCATGATGATACTTCAACAGATGTTGATGATCCAGAAAATGATATAAACCAGCAGGAGCCAACTGGGTGTGCAAAGGCATTCTATGACTTATTAAATGATGCCAAAAAGGAGTTGTATCCTGGTTGTGAGAAGGTGACCCAATTATCCTTCATTGTCAGGTTGTACCAGATAAAGTGTCTAACTGGTTTGAGCAAAAAAGTGTGTGAGTTGATCCTTGAACTATTCTCATATGTGCTTCCAGAGGGCCATTGCATTACTAATACACTTGATAAAGTTCAGAAGGTTGTTCGTGACCTCGGGCTGAGCTACGAAAAGATCGATGCATGTGTCAATGACTGTGTGTTATTCTGGAAGGACTATTCTCTGTTGGATCGATGCCCAAAATGTGGTGAATTAAGATGGAAAAATAGTACTGGTGGGGATGCAAGAGAGGCTTTACCTTGTGGAAAAGCCAAGAAGCTTGTAGCACGCAAAATTCTATGATACTTCCCTCTTATTCCCCATCTTCAAAGGTTTTATATGGCAGAATCAACGACATCAAACATGCGCTAGCACAAAGAAGAACGTATTGATGATGGAGTATTACGCCATCCTGCAGATTCGAAAGCATGGAAGCATTTTGACAGCATTCACCCAAATATCTCATCTTATCCTCGCAACATAAGACTTGGGCTAGCATTTGATGGTTTTAATCCTTTTGGAGTAATGAATATTTCTTAAAGTACATGGCCTGTGATTCTAATCCTTTATAATCTACCACCTTGGTTGTGTATGAAGCAGCTTTATTGCTTGGTTGTGTATGAAGCAGCTTTATTGGTTGATGTCAATGATAATTCATGGGCTAAAGTCACCTGGAAACAACATTGATGTGTATTTGCAGCCTTTGATTGATGAGCTACTGAAATTATTGTCTGATGGTGTTGAAACATACGACTGTTCAAAGAAAGAGACATTTCTCATGCGAGATTCTATATTGTGGACAATAAATGATTTTTCAGCATATGCAATGCTATGTGGATGGAGCACAAAAGGTAAGCTAGCATGTCCGTACTGCAATGTAAACACTGACGCCTTGTGGTTGAAACATGTACAAAAGTATTGCTACATGGGTCATCGTCGTTTCCTACCTCAGAATCACAGGTGGCGTCGAGACAAAGCTTATTTCAACAACAAGATAGAGAATAGGGAGGCTCCAACATCACTCTCTGGTCACGAAGTACTCAAACAACATGAGACTTTTGATCCAGTGAGTTTTGGATAATAAGAGAAAGCGCACTGAGGAAGATAGGTGGCATAGTTGGTAAAAGAAAAGTGTATTTTTTCAGCTCCCGTATTGGAAGACATTGTTAATAAGGCATATCTTGGATGTCATGCACATTGAGAAAAACCTTTGTGATAGCATATTGGGCACATTGCTTAATATGGATGGTAAAACAAAAGATAGTCTACAAGCTCATCTTGATACGCAGGAAATGGGTATACAGCCAAAGCAACATCCGGTGGGTATGAAAGGGAAGTAAGATTGTCCATCAGCATCATATACTTTGCCTAAATATCAGAAGACCACCTTGTGCGAGTTTTTGGGGGATGTGAAGATGCCCGACGGTTATGCCTCAAACATCAAGAGATGTGTGGACATAACAGCACGTAAGGTATCAGGTCTAAAAACTCATGACTGCCATATTATATTTCAGAAGCTCCTTCCTATTGTAATACGTGACATATTGCCTGAAAAGGTTGTTGCACCTTTAGTTGAGTTTAGCAGATTCTTTTCTGTAATTTGTTCTAAAGAAGTGGCAGAACCAGATTTGGATAAGATGATCAAACAATTTCCTGAAACAATTTGTAAGCTTGAGATGTTGCTTCCTCCCGCTTTCTTTGATATCATGGTACATCTTCCAATCCATCTTGCCGAAGAAGCTCGCTTGGGTGGACCTGTTTCTTACAGATGGATGTATCTAATTGAGAGGTACCTTGGTACATCGAAGAGGAATGTACGTAACAGAGCTCACCCGGAGGGTTCTATAGCTGAGGGATATATTATGGAAGAGTGTATGACTTTTTGTAGTCAGTTTTTTGATAATATCAGCACCAAGCTTAATAGGCCAGAACGTCATGAAGCTGCAGCTAGGAATGAACCTTCTCTCGAGTCTAATATATCTACAGAAGTTGATAATTCTAAAAAGGGTTTAAATGGGGCCAACTTACTATGGTGGAACTACATAACATCAGACATTATATTATTTCTAATGTTGAAGAGGTCGCTCTATGGATCAAGTACGTATAACTCAGATGTTCTATACTATATTGGATCATGCTTATTGTAGATGGCTCATTTAATTTTGTACCCTTTTCAGTGAGCATTTTGAAGAGTTGAAAAAGATTCATTCTCGTGATGTTGAAAAACGCCGTAGAGATGAGTTTGTTTATTGGTTTCAAAAACAAGTAAGTACATGCAGGTTTTTACTTTGATGAAATATTGAACAAATATGTGTTCTGAAGTTGGATTATCAATGACCCCTTTTATACTAATGTGTATAGATTATGACATTACACAAAGAAGGCAAAGTAACTGATTATTTGTATGCATTATCTAGAGGACCTGATCGTCGGGCACGTTTTTTAGTCGATCATTCATTAATGGCTTCTTCTTTCGAACAGCAGAGGTGGAAAAAGATTTACGGACGCAAAACAGTGGTGTTGTTATTGGGTATGGTGATCATGAGTGGTATGGAGTAATCAAGAAATGATTTCTGTTGATTTTGAAAAAAAAATCAATAGGTTTTGTTATTTGAATGTAACTGGTTTGATCGGCCTCGTTCCAGTCAGAGCCAAAGCAGAGGCTACAAAATGGATCGATACGGAATGATAGATGTTGAAACTACTCTTTCTCAATTTAAGTATGAGCCTTACATTCTAGCCACCCAAGCAGAACAAGATTTTACGTTTGAAGTGTGAAGCAACCTAAATGGGCTACAGTTGTTAAAACGAAGCCATGAAACCTTTTTGCCATGCCCACTGGAGACAGTGAAAATAATGTCACTGAGACGATGGAGGCTGAGACATTTGATGATCGACGACTCACTGATATAAATGAGGATAAGATCGCATGGGATAGGAATGACATTGAGGGAGCAATCGGTGATGCTTCCGCTCTTCAAATGACAACATGTGATCAGTTTGAGACACATAGAGTTCCATCAGAAAATGAAGATGATGACGACGACGATGATACATATATCAATGATGGTATTGTACCTCCAATATTGGGGGGGCAGCGAAGATGGTGATTTTTTTATATAAGTACTGTGTGAGCTAGATGTACGTGAACTATTTGATTTTTTTGAAAAGATAGAAGCCGGTATTCGATTTAGTAGCAAGCTTAGAAGCAAGCCGATATTGAATCGTGGCAAAAGTTTGTAATGCAACGATTATGTTCCGTGATGATAGATCCTAACGCCACGAACTGGAGAATCGTGGCAAAAGTTCGTAATTCAACAATTGTGTTCTGTGGCGATAGATCCTAACACAACAAACTGGTGAATCGTGGCGAAAGTTCCTAATGCAATGAATGTGTCCCGTGATGATAGATTCTATTGCCACAAACTAGTGAATCGTGGCAAAAGTTCCGAATGCAACAATTGTGTTTTCGTGGCGATAGATCGTAACGCCACGAACTGGTGAATCGTGGCAACATATCCTAATTCAACGATTCTGTTCCGTGGCGATAGATCCTAACGCCACGAACTGGTGAAGCGTGGCTAAAGTTCCTAATGCAACGATCGTGTTTTGTGGCGATAGATCCTAACGCCACGAACTGGTGAATCATGGCAAAAATTCCAAATGCAATGATTATGTTCTATAGCGATAGATCCTAACGCCACGAACCAATAATTCATGGCAACCGATCCTAATACAACGATAGTGTTTCATGGCGATAGATCCTATCGCCACGAACTGGTGAATCGTGGCAAAAGTTCCGAATGCAACGTTTGTGTTTTGTGGCGATAGATCCTAATGCCACGAACTAGTGAATCGTGGCAAAAGTTTCTAATGCAATAATTCTGTTTTGTGGTGATAGATCCTAACGCCACGAACCGGTATTTCATGGCAACAGATCCTAATGCTACGATTGTGTTTTGTGTCGATAGATCCTATCGCCACAAACTGGTGAAGCGTGGCACAAGTTCCTAATGCAACGATTGTGTTTTGTGGTGATAGATGCTAACGCCACGAACTAGTGAATCATGGCAACAGGTCCTAATGCAATGATCATGTTCCATGGCGATAGATGCTAACGCCATGAACTAGTGAATCATAACAATAGATCCTAATGCAACGATCGTGTTCCATGACGATAGATGATAATGCCACAAACTAGTGAATTGTGGCAATAGAGTCGTGGCAATAGATCCTAATTCCATGAACTATTGAATCGTAGCAACAGATCCTAAAGAAACGATCGTGTTTCGTGGTGATAGATGCTAATGCCACGAACTAGTGAATCGTGGAAACAGATTCGTGGTGAAAGATTGTAATGCCACAGACTAGAGAATCATGGCAACAGATCCTAATGCAACGATTGTGTTCCGTGGCGATAGATGCTAATGCCACGAACTAGTGAATCGTGGCAAAAGACCAAGCTTACTGCAACGATTTAGTATTCGTTGCAGTACAATCATTGCAACAGGGCGGAATCCTTGTAGTGCCTCTACTTGGTAATGAAATTCTCCATTTGAACTAATGATGTAAAAAATGATAAACATGCATAGTACATCTCTAATTTGCTCGAGGCTACGACCTTCAGCATTCCTGAATGCGGGTCTATAGTCCCGCCACGATAAAATGATATTTAGAAAAAGATTAGTAATAAAGTAAAATAAATGCACTTAAACATACATTGCAATTAGGCTGCTCTCCAAATAAAGTCATGTGTAAGCAGACATGGAAGCTGCACGTGTTGCCAGGAGCTTGTTGTGGGACGTCGAATGCAATATGATGTTTAAGTTGTCGGCATTTTTCTATTACTTGTCCAAAAGCCCTAAACAAAAACCTTCACAGTTAATGTAAAATTATTGTGCAAGGACGAAACAATTAGAAACTAAAGTGAAGAAGGAACTTACTCCTCAATAACGAAAGAGATATCACTCCATGTACAGGTTGTTCGCTCGCCAGTTTTTTCATCTCGAGGCCTTGACGAGTTACAGTACCAGACTTGGTCGTACCTTGTAGAAATTGCTATGGTTACCCAATGGTTACCCGGGTTGAATGGTACTACCAGAAGCTCCTTATCACTGTAGTGTTTCAATGCCTCACAAAATATTGAACAACATCTTTTCGGTCGCTCGACGTTTGAATATAAGTTTTGGCTGGTACTTGCGGGTCAAGATATGCAGGAGATGCATTTGCCTTGTTATGATGGGTATGTTGTTGGTGGTGCCTACACGCAAAATGTCAAATTTGTTACATATAACACTTATATTGAATATATGTACTAAAGAACCTAGTTTTTTAGGACTTACAATGCGAAGCAGCGTATTAGAGAGACATCCAAAGCGTCGAGGTTGAAAAGGTCGTAGAGACCAGACCATGTGATGACAAAAGTGCCATTAACCGAGAGAAAGTGTTTATCCTTCAATGCTACTAGTATGGTATCACACTTTCTGTAATTTTCCATGTAGTATTGATAAAGTTAAACACAAGGTTTACCAACTTGTTTGAGTGTGGCCGCGGTTAACATTGGCTTTCCCCTTTCAAACTTCGGGTTTGAATGCGTCATAGCTTTCGTCGCCCTTAGGTTAGTTTTTGACTATGTCATTGGTTTCTTCCAACCTTCCTTCGATGATAATCGCCGCTGCGGCTGACTCTTGTTCTTGGCACGTACATTCTTCGTCGGCTTTGACGACGGCTGATCAGGTGTAGGGTGCGGGGTACTTCGAGTGCAAGGTGGAGACCGACGCGGTTGCTCTTCAAGTGGAGACTTTTGCGACAGCTCTAGAGTTGGAGACAGATGCGGCTTCTCTGTAACTAGAGGCAACTGCTCTCCAATTGAAGACTTCTGCTACTTCTCTATAACTGGAGGCAATGATAGCTCTAGAATTGGAGATACATCGATCTGTTCTGGATTTGGATGCAGAAGCAGATGTTCCTCAGGAGACATCGAAGCGCTCGACGCGGAAGCTGCTGTGGCAGCTGGGTCAACAACAATAAGGCTCCATCTCCACTAAACCCTTCTAGTAACTGCATCCCGCATAGTTAGTGTTGTATCATCTGGTGGCACTTTGAGCTGCAGGTTTTTCGTATTTTCATGTACCATGTCCACTTTGACCACAACATAGGATGTTGTGTCCACCTGGATGTCATCAATCTTGGTCTGATCAGGATACACTAGATCTCTCTCGACCTCATTCGAGCGATTCCTCCGACAATTAGCAGAAGGCCGCTTATTGTTGGCTGAGCTAAGTTATCTATCGTGTTCGGCTCAATTGAAGATCTAGACGCTGGTGCCTGAAAATCCACCTGTGATTGTCCACCCCAACTATTGTAGAAGCAAAGCTGCTCCTACGCTCCTCGTTGTTACTTAAGAGGAAAAACGCGTTAGGGATTGCTATACCTGCTCCCTCCAGAATTTGCTTCACGTCTCCTAGGAGCTCCCTTCCCAGTTGTGTTTTCAGCTCCTCGACGTCAACCTGTGATGTTGAGGTCATTTTCCGCTTCTGATAAGTATTCTTTTGCTCCAGAAAACCCTCCCTCAAGGTCAACATACTGGAAACACCACGAATACAGCCCCGTTGCTCCGGTCTTTGCAGGGCCTTGATGAGGGAATCATTTTCCCTCTCATCATTTGACTCTTCGCTGCTCATTTTCCAAGCTCTTTGAGCAACATTTAAGGTGCTCAGGTTGTAGAAGCTGATAACGCCTGACTCAGGCAGCTGTGAACGAGCACGCATAAATGGTTTGAGTCATCCACTAAAATTGTCATATGGATTTGCAACACCTAGGACAGCCAATGCTTCATCCTGTTGTTCCCAAATCCTTTTTTTTCCAACATAATCGGTGTTGCCGAGGTGGTGGTCAAGCTCGTTTTGCAATTGGAGCCACTTCATACGTTCACTGTTCTTGGCAAATTTTTGTGATTCGCACTTTTCAACAAATCTCGTCCAGTCCTCTTCTGACACATGTTGATACTTATGGAAGGGGGTTTCATGATTCTTCCAAAACTCGCGAAGCTTAGTTTTGTAGGTCCTCCATGCATGAGAGATCATCTTCATAGCTAGCTTCTTCCCCTTCTGTTTCATATGTTTTGGATATTGAACATATAGTTGGATAGAGCTTTCAAAGAGTTCATCTTTTTCATTTCGGTCAAGTGATCGAATCTCTGCAGGTTTAGCGGCACCCTTTCTCGAGCAGCTAGACCATAAATACTGGACAGTCTCGTATTCACATTTTGGTCCAGGGGTAAGCCATCATCATTGGCCTCATCAACAGTCAAAACATATGTCGGCCATGTCGTTACCAGAGGCAGATGCATCCACTTCATGTGTCTACTGCTGAGTCTGTTGTTGAGCCTCCTCTTCAATATGTTGTTGATGCTCCGACTGAGACATCTTCAAATTCACAAAAAATCACTGAAATCCTGTAAAACATTATCAAATTTGATTCACATTCGCACAGACAGTCACATAAGGGAGCAAATTCTCTCATGGCATTTGTACCTTAATAAGAAAAAGATCTATGTGCCAAGTGTAAGGACAATCCAAACCAAGCAACCATTAAATAAATCACTAAACATTGTCTGGTACTTAGCCGAAGCATAATACCCTAAGTGTAGGACTCCGAAAATATACTAAACATTGACCGGTGAACCACCAACACGCAGACCATTTCGACTCCAAACAAAGCGTAATACTCTAAATGTAGTACTCTGAAAATATACTAAACATTGACCGGTGAACCACAAAAGCGCGGACCATTTTGACTCCAACCAAAGCACGAACAAACCTTATGAGGGCAGTGCCAAGCTGGTCGACGGGGATTCGAGGGTCGATGGCGACAGCGCGACAATGATCAAGAGGGTAGCGTCGAGGCGACGACAAGCTTCAGGGAAGCGGACCGACGCGACGGCATGCTCCGAGGAAGGGGGCGACATGGCGGCGGTTTCTAGGGCTTTGGTTGATCAGCGCGCAAGAGCTAAAGTGTTGAAAAGTTTTGCTAAGTGTTGGTAAGAGAGAGCGCGAGAGAGCTAAAAGTACCTTAGGGCAACAATCTGAGACGCGCCTCAGAAGAGCGACCGCAGAGCGCGTCTCCCACACGTGTGTAAGCAAATATCAAAGACGCGCTTTACAAGAGCATGTCTCTTTTCTTTTGAATTAAGGCGGGCCATTGTCAGTAAAGCCATTCGCGTAAATTGAAGCATCTAAATCGGAGATGCGCTTTTGAAAAACGCGTCTCAAATTATCTTGCCTGAGAGACGCGCCTTTGTGAGGCGCATCTCGCATAACAAAGACGTGTCTCCCATCACATTCATATCCCATTTTCCATTTTCGAGGGAAGAGCAAGTGCTATATTCAGTAGCTCTTCATAAGAAATAGAGCACAAGGTATCAACACTTCTCCATAAGAAAGAGAGCACATATGACCAATGAAAGTCCAATTTTCACTCAAATGGCAATATTTTCACACATTTGAGCATATATCACACAAATATGCAAATGGAAGTAATTTTTCACTCAATTGACCAAATTTCACATATATGAGCATATTTACACACAATCAATTAGGTACTTTACGTTGCAGTTTTGGTTTTTTGAAATTCTTGACTTTTTCATGGTGGTCGTTCTACAAGTAAGGAAGTTCGTTGGCCGATGGTATTCTTAGCTTGATCATCGAGATGACAAAAGGAGGAACCTCATCAAATTGGTCAAACTCTTCCTCATCGACGGCATTATCGACTCTGACGATTCGTTGTTTTCCATGTATAACCACCTTAAGTCTTTTATTTGTTGTATCTGGAACATATAACACTTGAGCAACGTGTTTTGTTAACACGAAAGGCTCCCACTTATATCCTTGACAGTTAAGATCAACACTAATGAATGGTACTTTTCTTGTACAACACCTTTGATTCCATCAACCCAGTTGCAACGGAAAAGAGGAATCTTGAATCCTTGAAAGTCAAGCTACCATATCTCTTGTATTTGACCATAGTACATGTCTTGGTCTTGGCCCGCATCATTATAAGCATCAATACAGACACCACTATTCGGATACGTGCTTTTCTTATCTTGTTCTATAGTGTAGAACGTGTATCCATTTATATTGTACCCTTGATATGTAATAACTATGAATATAGGATCACAAGCTAACTTTTTTAGGTATTCACTTGTTTGAGTATCCAATGAGTGAGAAATCCGATCCCGGAGTCAACCAATGAATTTTCTCCTATGTTCATTTGCTAACCATGATTCATCGCGGCCAGTATTGTCTCTAAGCACCACCTCCTTGTGCTCATCGAGGTACTCCGACACAATGGACATGTGTTGCAACACCTGGAAATAAGCTTAGTTGAATAAATGTGAATCTGGAGTTATAGCCTTCTTCTCAATAGTCCCTTTTCCTGTGAGCCTCCCCTCATGATGAGACTTGGGAACACCAATCGGGTTATTCGGGTCAGTGTAGTTTAGAGCCCACACTGCAACTTCCTCTATAGAGTATCCTTGTACTATGCTGCCCTCAGGGTAAGCTCGATTTCTAATGAAGGACTTCAATATGTCGTTGAATCTCTCGTACGCATACATCTGGTGAAGGAACACATGTCCATGTGGCTTTATCTCCTTAATAAGATGAGTTGTGAAATAGACGCTGATGTCAAAAAATGCAGGTGCAAAATACATCTCAAGGAAGCATAAAGTTTCATAGTTCCTTTTTTCCAATGACTCGAGATCTTCTTCACATAGTATTTTTTGACCAATTGCATTGAAGAAAAAGCAAAAGTTCATTATAGCCTCCCGAACATTGACCGGTATGATATCCAAATTTCAATAGCAATCATCTACGTAAGCAATACATGGTAATCATGAGACTTCACACCGGGTGCTACTTTTAGATCTGGAAATGAAATAAGTCTTGAGACGTTCGTCGAGTAGTCGGATGGTACTTTCACATTTTTCAAGAACCCACAAAACTCTTTCTTTTAATTTTTTGAAAGGGTGATGCATGATGTGGGTAGTTTTGTTACTTTTACCGAGTCATCGACCCACAACTCAGGTATAATTCCCATTTTCTTTAGATCTGCTCGTGCATGTCCATGGTCCCTAGTTTTTCCATCCGTGTTAAGCAATGTCTCGAGTAGGCTCTCACACACATTCTTCTCAACATGCATCGCATCAATCGAATAATGAACGTCTAAGTCTTTTTAGTACATTAGCTCCCAAAAAATCAATTGCTTCTTACACATGTCATCTTCGCCAGTACTTTTGCCAGTCCTTTTCCGCTTACCAAGGACAACATGGATATCCTTGATCATTTCATAGACTTCATGACCCGTGAGATGAGGTGGAAGATGCCTCTTCTCAGTGTCACCTTTGAATTATCCTTCATACTCCGAAGCGGGCTCATTGGAATGTAGCGTCGATGTCCCATGTACACTATTTTTTGTGACTCGCTCAAGTACTTTGAGTCTGTTTCTATTAAACAATGTGGACATCTGCAACCTAGTTTCTTACTCTGTCCAGACAAGTTACGTACCGCCGGAGAATCACTAACAGTCACAAATAAAATGGCTTTGAGGCGAAAGTACTCGCGCTTGTGGTCATCCCAGGCATGCACTCCTTCGTTGTACTAGAACTGCTTCAGATCTTCAACCAAAGGCCTGAAATAAGTGTCAATTGCATTCCCATGTTGTTGTGGCCCCGGTATCAGTCCTGACATCATAATATATTTACGTTTATTGTACAACCAAGGATGAAGGTTCAAAATTGTTAGCACAATTAGCCATGTGCTATGTGTGCTACTATTCAAAAAAGGATTCATGCCATCGGTGCTCATTGCGATCCTAATATTCCTCAGATCAATGGCAAATTCAGGATTTCGTGAATCAATGTTTCACCACTGTGTGGCATCAGCAGGATGTCTTATCATTCCAGCATCCTGCTTATGCTTCTCTTTGTGCCATCGCAACAATTCTGACTCCTTGTTTGCAAACCAACAATTAAAACGAGGAATGATAGGAAAGTACAAAAACACATTTTTAGACCCTCTTTTTCTTCTATTGCAATTCTCATGATCACAGTCGTCTTTTCTACGATTGAATTGGTCCATTCCACAAATAGGGCATTTCTCGAGGTTTTCGTACTCAGGACCAGATATAAAATGCAATCATTCTTGCACGCATGGATTTTCTCTACCTCCAAACCTAGTGGACAGATTATCTATTTTGCCTCATAAACTGTCGTAGGGGCTGTGTTGCCTTGGGGTAACATGTCCTTAAGGAGCGTCAATAATTCCTTAAAACTACAATCACTTCATACGTTGCTCGCCTTCAACTGGAAAATTTTTACCATCGCAAACAGTCTGGTGTACTTGGCCGCACAACCATGATACAATGAATTCTTCGAGTCTTCGATCAACTTCTTGTAATTTGCAAGTTCACCATTACTGTACCGATCATCGTCGCCATGTCTCTCGACATTGCGTACCATCTCCTCTATTTTATGCACGTGAAACTCAATGTCGTCATCGGTGAACCCTGATATATCTGGCTCGCTCATATCGTCATCGTGATCTTCTTCGACACTGGTAGGGACCTCCTTCTCCAAATATGAATCTCTCATCTCTGCTTCCTTAAGCCCCTCCTCTCCATGTTTGTTCTAACATTAATAGTCCACCATGAATCCATGCCTGATCAAATGTGACATCAATACTTCATATGTGTGATATCTCTTCTCATTCTTGCAGTGTTTGCAAGGACAACAAATATTCCCTCTAATGTTATCCAACATGTCTTTCTTCGCAAAATCGATAAATGCACCTACCCCTTGGATATATTAATTGCAAAGATGTGGCCCATACATCCAACTTCGATCCGACAACATCTACGTACAAAAAAGAAGAGCTAAATCAAAGCAATTCAAAGCCACTGATAGTCAATCTAAAGGGATAAAAAATAGTAAGAAATGGAACAAGAGGACTAACCCTTTGTTTTAAGATCCACTGATAATCACTGCAAGACTTTTAGAAGGGCACCTCCACAGAGGGAAAGAACAGGGCAATAACAAGGCAGATCTGGTAGCCACTTGTTCACAGATGGGAGATCGTAGAAGGGCAATAGAAAATTGAGATGAACTGATATAAATCACGTCTCTCTATAGAGGGAATGAGCGACAAGCCCGCTTCCGTAACAAAAGGAGGCGCGCCTGACCGGTGGGTACGAGAGATGCATCAGACTCGATTATTAAAGGAGACGCACTGCAAGGAAAGTCTGTCTCAGTTACGTAACAAATATGAGTTGCGCTCTATAAAAGCGCATCTCCCGTTTGTCAAAGAGGAGGGCGCTACTCGGATACCTACTTAACTGAGACGGGCTCTATTGTAACGCGTCTCCTTGTACGTTCAACCGAGTCATGTTAGATCCGCGCTGAAGCGGACTCCTCTCGCTTAAGGTTATCAAAGACGTTCTCCTTTTAGCACATCGTTCATCTTTATCTCCTATTTGTGTTTCTTATGTAGTGTACGGCCTCCACGGTTGTGTTGCCACCTCTCTGGATGCAGAGTTGGCATTCATCTGATATTGTCCTTAGGACTGCCGCTCTAGGCTGGCCACAGCTGCAAGTAACCGGGCAAATAAATCAGATTATGTGACAGGATCTATACGTGTGCTTATTCTCAATCAAGGAATTATAGTCTGAGTCGAGTCCACCCAGAACGTAGGAGATGACGTCCTCATCCTCCAGGTGTTTTCTAGCAGCGGCCATCTCGTCCATGTAGGACTTCATCTTTGCAAAGTAGTGAGACACCTACATCTCTCCTTTGCGCAATGCTTGAGAGTCTGGCTCGAAGATTCATGGCACGAGCCCTAGATTCAAATTCAAAGCTTTGTTAAATTGCATTCCATACTTCATGTGAGGTAGAAAACATAGCTACCTGGGAGAGCACTTCTTTAGTTCAATAGTTGTTGATCTTGCACAACCCAGTTCATATACTCTGGGTTGGTAATCTTCTCTCGTCTTTTGTCAGCCTTCTCCATCGTGATTTCTTGGACGGGTTTCTGTCTTGTCCCATCTAACAGATCGTATATCTGTGCTCCTTCGGTCGCAGGCAAGACTTGAGCTTTCGAAAGGAGATAGTTCTCCCTTGTAAGCTTCTCTACGTGATGACTCAGGGAGTTCATGCCTGTCGCAGCGGATGAATTCGCCAGGCGGAACGGGACGCCGGCGCGTAAGAGTGCAGGCAGACGGGAGTAATTACGGGACCTGCCACTCAAACCGAACACTCCCCGGGAAGGTTCCTGACTCCCGTTCTGCTGAAAGGTTCCGGAAACAAGAGATTAGAAGAGAAAAAATGAAAGGAAAAAAAATAAAAATAAAAGAAAATCAAAAGGGATGACTAGAGGGCAATTTTTTTAATATTCAACGTGATTACATCAACACAAATGAAAACAAAGAAAAACTACAAAAAACAGTCAGGGGTAAATAGGTCAATACATCATTTCTCTTATTTCTATTGTACTGAAACAGAAATGCTAGCCAAACAGTTCTAATATGATTATGTTCCAGTATCTGAAACTGATTATGAGTTGAAACAGAATTGTTTTTTATTCTACTAGAATCTAGAACTGTACCAAGCGGAGCCTAAGCACTAATCATGTATTTAATCATTAAACCTTAAATCTATAGATTAATTAATCACAAATTTTTTTGTTTTATTGTTTTACAATTAAAATAATCCTATAAATTACAGATTACAATTAACAAATTGTAGATTACGATTAACAAATCACATATTAACAATTAACGAAATAAAAAAACTTACCTCTATCTTCTTCGCCACGCCGTCTTCTCTTTGCGCCGACGTCCACTTGTCGCGCCACCATCCGTTCGCAGCGCCGCCGTCCGCTCGCTGCACCACCCGTCGGCGCCGTCATCTCCGCGCGCAACGCCGCCGAGCCACAGACGGGCTGCGCACGCTGCCACGGGGCTCCGCTCGCGGACGCCGCCGCGCTGGCAGCCGAGCCCTCCGTCTGCCTGCTGCCGCCGCTCGCTGATTTGGATCGGGATTGAACCAGTGGAGAAGAAGGTTGTGTGCATTAATCTCAATGAAGTCCAATGGTCGTCTGAATTTTATTTTTTGTGATCTCAGGCATCTGAAGTATAACATTTACGTTTCTTTTAACTTTTGGATTAACGGAAATAATTGTTTTTATGTGTACGTGACCGCTCTTTGTTTATGTTTGTGAATATGAAAGGTGTTAATTTTTCTAATGTATTGAGCAAAGCTTGGTTCATGGATGCCTGGGATAGGAGATTTCTTATAACTAACTTAATTGTGCCGTCTTGCTAATTTTTATGAATGGTTCTTGCTTTGTGTTAATAAAATTCAGTAAGTGTACTAGCAAGTAGAGAAAAATTGTAACTTGTGACAGTACGTGTCTACCTAGCATGTTCGTTCAGTTCTATAAAAAAATATTTGTTATTTTTATACATCTAAAATTAGCATCTCGTTTGCACTTACGCTCTAAGTTCTAGGATTTCCTATAAACGATATATCAATATTTTTCTATAATCAATATATAACTTTATAAAAATAAAAAATAACTACAATAAACATGTAAATCTTAAAACAAATCCAAAGAGTTAAGCCCAGGTTAAAACAAAAGGCTAATTTTGTAACGTCTGAAAAATAGCATTCCCAACTAGAAATTATCCCTCTTCTACGTGTGTTGCTTTCACGCACTTCTGAGAAGCCACGCGAAACAGCTCAAGTAAAATGCAATAGCGGTACATAAATTTTTAAAAGTGTGTGTCAGATAGATCACAAACTTTTAAAACACATTTTAAGGTCTCTAATTTAATTATGTGAGCCATCACAGATCCAAATCCTGTCTGGCTTGCCATCGCGGTGGACACTCATTAAACCTGTGCCACGTTTGTCATGGTCTTTTTGCAAAAAAAAAAAAAAAAAAAAAAAAAAAAAAAAACTGATTTCCCTTCTTAGCCTCGCAGCACCATTCTGTTTCTAGTAGTTTACGTGATGGAAGCGCAGATCTCAGATCAAAGCTCATAGCGCCAAGAAGTCAGCAGGGCACGTCTTGCACTACTACAAAATGCTTCATCGCAGGCGGTTTTAAATATATTATCGCATACGGTTTTAAAAACCGCCTGTAACGAAGAGCCTGTGAAAATGATCGATTAACACAGGCGGTGGCATAATCTGCCTGTGAAACTACATTTTCACAGGCGGTTTTTAATTACCGACCGCCTGTGAAAATGCATTTTCACAGGCGGTTTTTTATTAAAAACCGCCTGTGAAAATGGCTAGTGAAACAAAAAAAAATTCACATGTGCCGCCGGGAGTCAGAAGAGGCCGCGCTGCCTGGAGGCCGCCGCGTTGCTGGGAGCCGGAAGAGCGCCGCCAAGTGTCGAAGGAGGTCGCACCGCCGAGAGCCGGAGGAGCCGTGTCGCCCGAAGCCCGACGAGGCCGAGCCGCTTGGAGCCGGAGGAGCCGCACCGTCGAGAGCCCGAGGTAGACCGTGCCACCGGATGCCCGAGATAGACCGCGCTGGATCTGTGCCCGCGCTCACGCTGGTAGGGCGCGCGCTCGCCGCGAGGCGCGTGGGGGCCGCGCCGCCGGGAGCCCGAGGTAGATTGTGCCAGATCCGCGTCTGTGCTCGCGTCGGCAGGGCTCGCGCTCGTCGGGAGGCCGCGTCGGAGCCGTCGAGGTCTGGAGCAACCGAAGTCACGCCTTGAGAGAGGCCGCCGGCAGCCGCGCCGCCGGGAGCCCGAGGTAGACTGAGCCAGATCCGCGCCCGTGCTCGCTTCGGCAGGGCTCGCACTCGTCGGGAGGCCGCGCCGGAGCCGCCGAGGTCTGGAGCAACCGAAGTCACGCCTTGAGAGAGGCCGCCGGCAGCCGCGCCTTGGGAGATGCCGCCGGAAGCCGTACCTTGGGAGGCTGACGGAGGATCACAGACTGAACCGTGGTTGCTGCTGTTATAGACACATCTATCATGCGGCTTCTAAACTGAGTCGTTGGATCGATAAGCAGCGGACAACGGAGATACGAAGTCCAAGAGTGATCCGTGGGATGAAGCAGCGGACCAATGAGGAGCCATCATTATCACAGGCGGTTTTTATGTTACAGACCGCCTGTGAAAATCAGTATATTTTCACAGGCGGTTGTTTGTTACGGACCGCCTGTGATAATGACTATTATTACAGGCGGTTTTTGTTACGGACCGCCTGTGAAAATCAATACATTTTCATAGGCGGTTGTTTGTTACGGACCACCTGTGATATTCTATTATCACAGGCGGTTATTAACTCATCTGACATCACAGGCGGCACTTTTAATGGACCGTCTGTAAAAAAAATATAGAAGCGCCTGTAAAAATGTTTTTTGTAGTAGTGTTGGGTCCTCGATCTCCTCTGGCGCAGATCAGGCTGTGGTCGACGATCAGTGGCTATTGCTATTGGTGGTTCCGAATTGGTTTGTATAAGGCCATCCGCACTAAATACACTGTAAAGTTTACTGTAAAACGTATTGAAAATGCAACTGAAAATTTTTACAGAATGCATATATTGGAAATAAGTATATAGAGAATGATTTAGAAAATAGATTATATGTTTTAAAGCATATTGGTGCGGATGCTCTAAAAGACTTAACTTTGTTGCATACAGCAAAATAGTGTTTGATTTACTGATTAGAGCATGTGACTATAAAAGGGCCTGTGTGGGTTCGACCCACCAGGTGCATGTTTTTTGTCGTCTGTTTTCCTTTGTCTGTTCTTATGAGTGCTTATAAGGACCATGATCAGCATGGCGTGGTAATACAGACGGAATTTGGACGTGTCATGACTCAAATAATTAGATTAAAAACTTCTAAATACATTTTAGAAGTTCATGAATCTATCTGGTTCACATGAACCTTCACTTCACTGTATTTAACTCAAACAGCTCGCTCCCGTTTAGCCACACCCGTTGAGATTGCATCCTCGTCGCCATTATATAAACCCGTCTCTCTCACTCTTCCTCCATCCCCTACTGTTTCATCCTCTTCCACTGCCGCGCGGTTGTTGCGCTGAGCTGAGCGTACGTTGGGAGGAGAGACGAGCGAGGCCGAGATGAAGAACTCCGTGTCCGACCGGAGCTTCCTGATCGAGAGCGAGGAGGAAGACGAGGACGCCGCCGCCGTCGCCGTGGAGGACGGGAAGCGGCGGCGCGCCCACGACGAGGAGAGCGGGTCGGACTCGTCGTCGTCGTGCGACAGCCCGCGCGTCGTCGCCGCGCAGTGCGGCCGCCAGCCAAGCTTCTACAGCCAGCAATGGCCGCAGAGCTACAGGTAATCCGCCTTCCTTCCGGTTCCGGATCGATCTTCTTGCTCCGTCATCCTCGTTTGCTCCACCAAACTTTTTACCGGGTGTTTATTTTTATTTTTCAAAAAACTTAATATTTACTCCCCACGTCTCAATCTTTCTATAGATGCGCCGCGTGGTAGTGTGGTACTAACTTCACAGTGCGTAACTTGCTCCAGCGGTGTTCTACAGTACGGAACGAAATAAACACGATGAAATCTTTATCTTGCCCAAAATCGATCCAATTGCACAAAAAAATTGTCAATTTCTGTCTAATTTCGTCCAGATTCGATCATGCCTACCAGCTGTCTACTACTCCATGTGTTCAGTAATAAAGTGCATGGGAATTAAAGTTTTCTTGTACGAACAGGCAGTCAGTGGATATGTACAGTAGCGTGCACTCACCCAACCTGAGTTTCCTGGGCACTCCGACACCGAGCCGGCTGTCCAACTCGTTCCTGACAAGCTCATTCCGGGGTGGTAAGCCCCCCGAAATCATCTCCAGCCTCATCAAGCCGCTCCTGCCGACGAGCACCGCCGCCACTGGCAGTGACGAACAGCAGCAGCAGCATGGAGACGTCCGGAAGAGCTCGCCTTACCTTCCGCCGTCCAGGAAGGCATCGTCGCTGCAGAGGATCCCTGAGGACTACAAGCCTCTGGTTGGGGGCCATGGCCATGAAGTGGGGCCCTATCGCCAGTGCTCCTACACTCAGGGGGTCATGAATGGTACATACATATATATGTTTCTTGGTTTAATTTCAATTCGTTGATTGTGACAATGGCAGTTCCAAAGAGGTGAATTTAAGCTGCATTTTGGTGGGGAAAAAACAATTGCCGCGTGATGGGGAGGCTGTTTCTGAGGACAATTTCTGATCATCATTCAATTTTTTTTTTTCTGAAGAACATACAACTCCCATGCATGGTTTCAGAAGAACAGACAACTCTTCGTACCACTAGCTATATTTAAGGAAGTGAACAGTAGCCGGCTCTATTTCTTTAGTACATCCACCTTTTGTTGTCATGCCAAATCACAGGCTCATCAATTATTTTTTAATCTCAGTGAACTATATATAACATTTTTTTTGGACGAATCTATATATAACATAGACACATCACATGACAGGAACATGGTCATGCACAACCTAGGCTATAAATGATGGTACCCAGGCATGTCAATTTAGATCTGTCGTAACATGAAAGAGAAACCTTAGTCCTAATCGAATCAATCAATATGCTAGTGGATAAGCTGGAAATTAGTCCTGCAACATCTGTTCTTGTTGATGAGATGTATTAAATCAAGAGAAGTCTCCATCAACTTTATGTTCTGGTGCATCAAAGTTTCTCATTTCAAGTACATCATTTTTCCAAGTAGTCTCACTGGTGTGGCTATCATTGATGGAATAAAATAATTTCTTGTATGGTGACAGGTCGAATTTAACTCAGTTGGATTAGTATGTTTTTGTTCGATAGCTTCAGCTCCTCAGTTACATCTCAATTGTCAGTTGTCATTGTAGTGAATGAAAATTTTCTTCAAGAATGTAAGCTGAATTATGAAGTTGTTTCATCAATACTAAGTTGTTGTACCATTTTCATTTGTAAAACAACTTTAGCTCAATTGCTCGTGTGTTATTGCAGGAGTGAATGTGTTATGTGGTGTGGGGGTCCTATCAACACCTTATGCTGTCAAGCAAGGTGGCTGGCTTGGACTAGTGATACTGGGTCTGCTAGGCATTCTGGCATGGTTCACTGGTTTACTTCTGCGGCGCTGCCTTGACAGCAAGGAAGGCCTCGAGACCTACCCGGACATTGGCCATGCAGCCTTGGCACTGCAGGTCGCATTACCATCTCGGTAAATATTTGGCACAAGTGATGCAATCTGTTCTTCAGTTTCTTGTATCAACAGTATATATTTAGTGCAAAGACAATGGTCTTGTGGTGACTGCTGACTCTTCTACTGTCTTGCCATTTGCAGATAATTTTGTATGTGGAACTCTATGTAAGTACTTACTATCTGACCACTACTGGTTGACCCTTAGCGCAGTACTCATGCACGCTGTATAAACAATAATCTGCCAGATATAATAGCAGTTGATCTGCTAAATACCGTATGGAAATGTAAAAAAGAAAGGTCAACACCTCCATAGTGACTGCCCAGACTTTCTGCTAGTTCTGTAAACTCCTTCATTCTATAGAACCATGATATTACGAATGTTATGAATAGCGCTTGTATTATTATGAGGGCCAAAGGCCACTATAAATAGAGGTACAAGAGATTACAAATATGTGAACCTATATATCTCTAACACCCCTCCTCAAACTCAAGGTGTGTCACGAACACTGAGTTTGGAGAGTTAAAAACTATGTTGAGCTCGAGTCTGTGCCTTCGAAAAGAAATCCGCCAGTTGAAGCTCTGAAGGCACATACTGAAGGTCAACAACACCGTCCTGCACTTGTGCTCGTGTATAAGAAGCATCAACACCAATGTGCTTGGTACGCTCATGCTTAACCGGATCACGAGCAATACTGATAGCACCTGTAGGGTCAGATAAAAGAGGAGTCGGCATACCAACAGAAACACCAAAGTCCTCAAGCAACCACCGCAACCAAGTAACCTCTGCACTCACAAGAGCCATAGCACGCAACTCAGCCTCTGCACTCGAACGAGAAACTGCTACCTGTTTCTTAGTCTTCCAAGCAATGAGGGAACCATCAAGAAAAACACAATAGGCAGAAAGAGATCGACGATCAGAGGGATCACTAGCCCAAGTAGCATCAGAATATGCTTTGAGCTGTAAAGAGCTAGAGCGTGGGAAGAACAGGCATCTATAGATAGTCCCACGTAGATAACGCAATACACGAAGCAAGTGACTATAGTGGACCTGGGTGGGAGCGGAAACAAACTGACTCAGAATGTGAAGAGAGTACGAGATATCAGGACGAGTGACACCAAGGTACACGAGACTCCCTACAATATGACGGTAACGAGTAGGATCATCAAGAGGCTCACCATCAGTGGCTCAAAGATGGACATTGAGTTCCATGGGAGTCTCAACAGTCCGGTGATGAGTAAGAGAAGCCCGATCAATAAGATCCTGAATGTACTTCTCCTGAGACAGATAAATTCTCTCAGAGGAGGAAGAAACCTCAATCCCAAGAAAGTAGCGAAGAGGACTAAGATCAGACGTAAGAAACTGCTCACTGAGACGGGCCTTTACAAAGGCTATGTACTTTGAATCATCTCCGGTGATGATCATGTCATCAACATAGAGAAGAAGAGTGCGGTCACGAGACGAAGTGTGCACAAAAAACACAGGATCATGAGCACTGGCAGAGAAACCAGCAGCAGTGACCACAGACGCAAAACGCTGAAACTAAGCACGAGGAGCCTGCTTAAGGCCATAAAGAGAGTGTCGAAGGTGACAAACCATACCCTCAGGAACAGAATACCAAGATGGTGGCCCCATATAAACTTCCTCACGCAGCTCACCATTAAGAAATGCATTCTTCACATCAAGCTGAGAGATAGACCAGTCACGAACAAAGGCCACAGCAAGCAAAGTGCGGACAGTGGTCATGTGAGCGACAGGAGCAAATGTCTCATCATAGTCGCGACCATGTTCCTGCTGGAAGCCACGGGCGACTAATCGAGCCTTATATCGCTCAAGTGAACCATCAGAGCGGGTCTTAACCTTATAGATCCACTTACAGGAGATCGGGCGAACACGTGGAGGACAGGGCATAAGTTCCCACGTGTCGGTACACTCGAGAGCATCAATCTCCTCGGCCGTCGCATGCTGCCATTCCGGATGAGGAACGACATCACGATACGTGGTCGGCGCAGGTATAGCAGTAGCAGCAAAGCTAGAAGGAGAGTATCGAGCAGGAGGCTGGCAAGGACGATGACCACGTCCAAGAGGGTGTTCAGGAGAAGAATCATCGGAAGGAGATGATCCCTCGGAAAAAGAAGGCATATCTGGAGAGGCAGATTGAGATGGAGAAGCTGAGACATCAGAAGATGACTCAACTGGAGTAGACGGCTCATCAGAACATGGCACATCTGAAGGGGGCTCAACTCGTCAAGTATAAACCTGCGTGACAGGAGCCTTCAAAGTGTAATCGAGAACCAAAGAACAAGGCTCTGAAGAAGAAGGTGAGACTGTCGAACGTGGTACAAAGTGTGAAAGGGGTACACTAGCAATAAGAGCATCTGGAAAGAACAAGAATGAAATAGGATCAACTACAGGTGCAGAAGAAGCATCAGAGGAAGGACAAGGATAGAAAGGACGTGTTTCATCAAAAACAACATCTCGTGAAATTCTCATCCGTCGACCAACCGGATCCCAACAACGATAACCCTTATGCTCCGAACTATACCCTAAGAAAACACACTCAACCGACTGAGCAGTCAGCTTAGTACGCTCACGAGGTGCGAGCATCACGTAGCACACACAACTAAAAAGATGAAGGCTGGTGTAATCAGGCATCTTGCCCGTAAGACGCTCCAATCCACCTTTAGGAGCAGACGAGGGTTGAATGTTAATCAAGAAAGTGGCAGTGGAAACAGCCTCAGCCCAAAAATGAGGCGGAACAGAGGAAGCAATGAGAAGTGTACGTGCTGTCTCAAGGAGATGACGATGTTTTCGCTCAGTAACACCATTCCGAACATGAGTACCAGGGCAAAAATTCTGAGCAAGGGTACCTTGCTCAGAAAGAAAATCACGAAGAGCATCAGAGAGGTACTCACCGGCAGAGTCAGCACGAAAAACACGGATAGGAATGTCAAAATGAATGCGGACCATAGCCGAAAAAGACTTATAGATAGACAATGCCTCACTACGATGTTTCATGAAGTAAACCCATGTGTGGCGAGAAAAATCATCTATAAAAATGATAAAGTACCGATGCCCTCCTTTGGAAACAAAAGGAGCAGGACCCCAAACATCTGAATGAACAAGGTCAAATGGAAGCTGAGATACTGACTCACTAGTAGGATAGAGAAGCTGAATCTGCTTTGCTAATCGACAACCCTGACACTGAGCTAACGATTGAGTTCCTGAAACCGATTCTAAGACACCACGATGAATCAAGGCAGATAGACGAGAGCCACAAATATGTCCTAGACGATGGTGCCACTGAGCAAAAGATGAGGTAGAAGGAGCAGCAAACGCGGAGCTAACACGACTAGCAGGCACATCAGAAGGAAGACGAAGTCAATCAAGCTTCCAGAGACGCTGGGAATCGCAACGACGAGGACCAGAGCCAACAAGCTGACCCTTACGACGATCCACAACGAAACAAGAATCAGAATCAAGAATCACTCGACAGCCATGATCAGTGAGTTGACCAGCAGATATAAGCTGCATGGTCAGGTTAGGAACATAGGAGACATCAGGAACATTAAAAGAATCAGATAAAAAGGTTCCCTGTCCAAGAACTGGAAGTGAAGAACCATCGGCAGTAAGAACAGTGAGAGAACGAGACGAATGACTCAGAGATGATAAACATGTGGAGTAAGGAGTCATATGAAACGAAGCCCCAGAATCAAGAATCCATGGGCGAGTACCTGAACGAGAAGTGGAAGGTGGTCCTTCAGAGGAAGAACGAGAAGCAGCAGCAGAACCTGAAAGTGCAGAAGGCTGAGTCACAATACCAACGGCTCCTGAAGATGTAGAGGCAGCAATGCGACGAAGATGCATAAGCAACTGGGCATCTGTGATAGCAGAAATCCCCTCACATCCTCCAGTACCAGCACCACGAGCATCCTGTGAAGAATGGCAAGCCTGAACACCAGCAGTGGGTCGACAAGTCGAAGAACGAGCAGGCGAAGCGGTAGAGGTCCGTAATAAGCCACAATCACGAAGACGAGTCTCCTCCATCTGATCAAATAACTCCTCCACGGTAGCATCTCCCTGTCGTAACAGCTGCTCATGACGAAAAGCAGCAAGAGATGTAGACTGACCAGTAGTCTCGTAACGACGACGTAGAAAAAATCACATCTGGTGAGAATACTCAAACTCAACAATATCAGCAGCAAGACGATCCTCCATACTAGCAAAAAGAATAGCACCAGCTCGAGCATCATCATCCAACCAAGCCTTGTATACGCTGAAGTCAGACTCGTAGGAAGACGGGCATTTGAGATCGCCTGTAAGAAAGTCCTAAAGATGCAGACCACGCATATGCAGACGCATGCAGGAAACCCAGTCGTGATAATTGGTGCCATTGAAATGCACTAGACATCGCAAGACTAGAACACCGCTCGACGAAGAAGTCATCACAACGAGATGACAGACGACGGCTAGAGCGCAAAGCAAGCAACGGCGGACGACGACGATAGCGTAGAAAAATAAGTGACGCAAACTGCAGTCTTTTTTTCTCTTCTCTCTGTTTTTTTTGAAACCCTAAATCAGGATTAGGATCCCGTGCATGTTGATCACCACGTCCAACACAGAGGTGACTTGGTCCACGGTAGACGTGGATTCACGTGCTCAAGCACAGAGGCAATCCACGTGGGAGGGACCCACTGCTTGGGAGAGGCAGATCGATGGAGCCCTGCCTGAGAAGGATCAATCTCATATATAGGGGGCCCGCTGCCTGGAGAAGCATTGATTAGGGAGCCGCTGGTGAGAATCGATCTGATGAAGAGGCACGGCTGCGGTCGCACGTGGGCTGTGCGCACAGCGACGAGCAGTCAGACGGTCGTAGGCGAGCACAGCGACGCCGGATGATAGTGTTAGAAATCAAGAGGAAGACTAAAGATTAAATAGCCACTAAATCATATCGAATTACATAGAGAAATCCGAATACAACATAAACATTAAGTGATATCTCTTAAATAGTACAAGAACATCAATAATACCTCCTCTTCCATCTTTATGATTGCTTAACGATGCGGCCATCTAGTCAATAAGGCGAGGTCGCAAGAAGAACGACGGCGAGAGGCGTTTCCACTTGTTCTTCTCTTGGTATCTTGATCGGATTCTGAGTAGGTTAGAGTGTTCAAGTGTGTATGAGTGTATACTCTCAAGCCTTCTTTAATCACACCCTTGACCCTCTTCTTATAGTTGACCAAGAGACACAAGAGGGGGTCTCCCACCCTTAGGGATTATTGAGTCTCCCGATCAGAGACTCAAAATTCGGTGGGTTGTGTCCTTTCAATTAGAACACATGTCAATTTCGAGTTCAAACTGACAGTTACTGAAAAATCGGACTAGTCCGTATAGAGTCCGGACTAGTCCGGTTACCCTTACTGAACAATATCGGACTAGTCGGTCTTAACCGGACTAGTCCGGTACTTCCAACATTCTTCCCCTTGAACTCGAATTTGAAACTTACCAACTTACTTAATACTAAACTTAGTGTCCATTTTCTTATGCTTGACATATAGGGCACGACGCATCACAACAACCATTTACGTATTGTTGGACTCGAAGACCACAATACATCTCACACTTGAAAATAAACCTTACTCTTACTTAGCTGGGTGGAAGACCTTTTGTTAGCGGATCCGCAAGCATACATTTGGTACTTATATGCTCAAGACTTATGGTATGATCCTGTATTCGATCTTTCACAACATAAAACTTAATGTCGATGTGTTTGGCAGCACCACTCGACTTATTGTTGTGAGAGTAAAATATTGCGGGCTCATTATCGCAGTATAACTTAAGTGATTTTTCAATGCTGTCGACCACTCTAAGACCGGGTAAAAATTTCTTAAGCCAAACAGCCTGCCCGGTGGCCTCATAACATGCAACAAACTCGGCATGCATTGTGGACAATGCAGTGACGGTTTGTTTGGAGCTTTTCCACGAAATGGCTCCATTCGCGAGGGCGAATATATAACCTGACGTGGATTTCTTAGTATCCAAACAACCCGCGAAATCTGAATCTGAATATCCCACTACTTCAAGTGGGTCTGACTTACTATACGTTAACATGAGGCCTTTTGTGCCTTGCACATATCTTAATGCTTTCTTAACTGCCTTCCAATGATCAATCCCTAGATTGGCCTGATATCTGCCAAGCATTCCGGTCACATAAGCTAAGTCAGGACGAGTACAGACCTGAGCATACATAAGGCTTCCGACAGCAGAAGCATATGAAGCCGACTTCATTTGATCGATCTCATATTGGTTCCTGGGACACTGAAAGTTCCCAAACTTATCGCCCTTGACAATCAGAGCAGGTGAAGGCTTACTCTTATGCATACTGTACTTTCTCAGTACATTCTCTAAGTATGCCTTTTATGATAAGCCTAATACCCTCTTATTTCTATCTCGGTGAATTTCTATGCCCAATACATAGGATGCTTCACCAAGATCTTTCATATCAAAATTTGAGGACAAATACTTCTTAGTTTGTGATAGTAGATTGACATCACTACTTGCAAGTAGTATATCATCTACGTAAAGCACGAGGAAAATAATTTTCCCGCTCTTAAACTTAGCATAAATGCAATTGTCCTCCTCATTTTCTTTAAACCCAAACTTTCTTACTGTTTCATCGAACTTGAGATACCACTGCTTTGATGCTTGTTTAAGTCCATAATGGACTTTCTTAAGTGGCATCTCATATGTTCCATACCCTTAACAACAAAACCTTTTGGTTGTGTCATATAGACGTTCTCATATAGATCACCATTGAGAAACGCCGTCTTTACATCCATCTGATGTAACTCTAAATTGTAATGTGCAACTAATACCATAATGATTCTGAACGAATCCTTACTTGAGACAGGTGAAAATGTCTTATTATAATCAATCCCTTCTCTTTGAGTGAAGCCTTTTGCAACAAGTCTGGCCTTAAACTTATCAATATTCCCTTCGGAGTCACGTTTAATTTTGTAGACCCATTTACAGTCTACTATTTTGGCTCCATTAGGAATCTCAACTAAATCTCAGACTTTGTTTGTTTCCATAGACCTCATTTCATCCTCCATGGCTTTACGCTATTCAGATGATTGAGGACTTCTCATAGCTTCTTCAAATGTGGTGGGATCACCCTCCATTTGAATTGCCTCACTCAAATAGATCTCATAACCGTCCAGAATGGCCGATTTTCTTTCTCATTGAGATCTTCTTAATTGCACATTATCCTCATTTTTAGGCTGTTGTTGCTATTCATTATTAGTGACAACGGGCTAAAAATGCTCAACCTCTCTTAATAATTCCATTGTCAATGGAGAACTAACAACAGATGTTGAATCATTACCAATAGGCACTGATGATTCAATAGTAGTAGGTAATGAGAAATATGGTTCTTGAATCATAAGAGTGGGTACATAAACCCACTTCTCTTCAAGATTAATTTCTCGTCTTACCGTACTCCCCCTGATCATGGCATCCTCTAAAAAGACGGCATGTCTTGTTTCTACAAACTTAGAATATCGTTCTAGACAATAAAAACGATATCTCTTACTCTTTTCTGCATAGCCAATAAAATGGCAACTTACTGTCTTAGAATCCAACTTACCAATGTTTGGGTTAAACAATTTTGCCTCAGCGGGACAACCCCATATATGCATATAACTTAATGAGGGCTTACGTCCTGTCCACAACTCATACGGTGTTTTGGGCACCGACTTAGTAGGAATCCGATTTAGCACATGAATGACGGTTTTTAATGCCTCCATGCATAAGCTAACCGGCAAATCTGATTGACTTAACATGGATCTAACCATATACATTAGCGTAAGGTTGCGCCGTTCCGCTACTCCATTTTGCTGAGGCTCGCCCGGTGTGGAATACTGGGTGACTATGCCATTTTCCTGTAGGAACCGAGCAAACGGTCCAGGAACTTGGCCATACGGGGTATGACGACCGTAGTACTCACCACCACGATCGAATCTTACCACTTTAGTCTTAATATTGTGCTGATTTCCAACTTCAGCCTTAAATATCTTAAATTTATCCAACACTTCAGAGCGTTCTTTAATTGGATAAATATAGCCATAGCGAGAATAGTCATCCTTGAAGGTTATGAATGAATCAAAACCATCAACAGATACTACAGGAAAAGGACCACAAATGTCCGTATGGATTAATTCCTAAATTCCCGCACTGCGTATGACACCTTTCTTAGTTTTCTTAACAAATTTTCTCTTAATGCAGTCTATGCATTCTTCTGAATCCGAAAAATTCAAATGGGGAAGAATCGACTGTGAAATCAATTGTTCAATTCTCCCCCTCGAAATATGGCCTAAGCGACAATGCCATAATTTCGAAGATATTTCGGAATCGATTCTCTTACGCTTACCCTGATGTGAGGAAAACTGATTGTCGCTTACAACATTAACATTATCATGCATAGATAATAAGTATAGCATGTCTTGTCTTATGGCAACACCAACCATCTTATTATCATACTTAATTACACATCTCTCTTTGCCAAACTGGCAAACATAACCATCATCATCTAAGCATGACACTAAGATGAGATTTCTACTTAAAGAGGGTACATATAATACATCCTGAAGTGTAAGTACAAAGCCATTTCTTAATACTAATAGATAATCTCCAATGGCTTTCACTTCAGCTTCATGACCATCAGCAACTTTAATGACCCTTTTTCCTCTTTCTAGGGTCCTCCTCATATTTAACCCCTGCAACGAATTGCAACGTGCACAGTGACACCTGAGTCAATCCACCAAGAAGATTGTGTATAATCTAAAAGCAGAGATTCATCAACAAAGGTCACAAAATCATTACCATTTTTGCAACACCATTTAAGGAAGCCAATGCAATCCTTCTGATGGTGACCTTTGTCTAAACAAATGCGGCACTGATCTTTATCCACTTTCACATCCTTGTTGTAAGGATGGCTGTGGAAACTTACTCTTATCTTTATCATGGTGAGAAGAACCATAATACTTAAAAGATTACTTAGAAGAATAACTCTTCTTAGCCTTACTTTTTCCCTTCACGTAATTAATAGCATCATAACCGTGAAGGGACTTAATCCTCTCTTCTTCCTGAACACACATAGCCATGAGTTTTTCTATGTTCTATAGTTTAAGTTAAGAGTTGTAGTTGATAACAAAAGTCTCAAATTCCTTAGGAAATGAGACAATGATGAGATGCACAATGAACTCATCTTTAATCCCCAAATCCATAGGATTAAGCTTTGCAGCCATATTTGTCATCCTTAAGATGTGCTCACGCACACCACCTCCGTGATACTTTTCAGTAACAAGCCTCTTGATAAGAGTGCTTGCAGTGGTCTTAGAAGAACCAGTAAACTGATTCTCTATCCTTTGGAGGTATTCAACAACAGTTCCACATTCAGGGATTGCTTCCCGAATGGCCTCAGTGATAGTGCTCTTAATAACCATCAAACATTTCCTGTTTGATTTCTTCCACTTATAACAATCAATGTCTTAAGCCAATAACTCAGTAGTATATTCCTTTGTCCCCACAGCAAAGGCTTCCTGGGTTTCATCAGCATCTCTTACTGGTTCAACCGGTGCAACCGGATATGGAGTAGTGAGAGTCAAGTCTATCTCAGAGACTGCCAAAACAATTTCCAACTTCTCTCGCCATCTCCCATAATTGCTTCCATTGAGTGGATCAATAGAAGCGATGAAACTCAGTGCTGAATTAGCATTGGAGGAACCTTCATAATCAAAAACCAAAATCAAGAAGAATGCATAGATGTTAACCACAAGAAAATGATGAGTTTTATCTTTCACTTTGGTTACTCGACCAAAACTCAACATTTGAGAATAAATGAAAATCAACATAGTAATTTATCTTTCGCTTTGGTTACTCGACCAAATTACTATGTTCTTACAAAAAGAATGTCATTAATGCCTTTCGCTTTGGTTACTCAGCCAATAATGACATTAAAACTGAACATTTAAGAACAACTGAAATACATAGTAATTTATCTTTCGCTTTGGTTACTCAACCAAATTACTATGTACTTAGAAAGGAAAATGTCATTAATGTCTTTCGCTTTGGTTACTCGGCTAATAATGACATTAATATAACTTAAAATCATGATAATTCTATTGTTCACTTTGGTTACTCAATAGAATTTCATGCAACTTAAATTGATATAGAAATTTATCTTTCATTTTGGTTACTCGACCAAATTGCTATGACAATAAACTTAATTCACAGCGGAAGCTTATTAAATAAGAAAACTTAATTGTATAGCACGGACTAGTCTGCACATGGCCGGACTAGTCCGAACTCTTATATTATGGTTTTCGAACTAGTCCGGTCCATACGCCGGATTAGTCCGGTCCCAACAAAAATATTTGATCTGTTCTTTATTGAACTTTTCGAGTTTGGTCCGTACTATTCCGGACTAGTACGACCAACCCCGGAAAAGTTTCATATAAAAAAATGAAAAAATGTCAAAATACCCAAAAGGGAATCTTAATCTTACCATCTTACCAAATCAACTTAATTTTCACAATGGATTTACATCCAAAGTGCTTAATTGGTTTTCAATCAGATGAATGCGTCAAAACGCCCTGATCCAAAATCCTAATCACTTTACTGTGGCACACCGGACTAGTCCGGCCTTTAGACCGGACAAGTCCGGACCTTCAAAACTTTCAGCGAAAAACTTCGATCAAAACTTAATTCGAAATGATTAGTGGTCTAAACGGCTCTGATACCATTGTTAGAAATCAAGAGGAGCCCAAAGATTAAATAGCCACTAAATCATCTCTAATTACATGGAGAAATTCAAATACAACATGAACACCAAGTGCTATCTCTCAAATAGCACAAGAACATCAATAATACCTTCTCCTCCATCCTTGTGATTGCTTGACGATGCAGCCATCTAGTCAATAAGGCGAGGCCGCAAGAAGAACGACGGCGAGAGGCGTTTTCTCTTGTTCTTCTCTTGGTATCTTGATCGGATTCTGAGTGGGTTAGAGTGTCCAAGTGTGTATGAGTGTATGCCCTCAAGCCTTCTTTGATCACACACTTGACCCTCTTCTTATAGTTGACCAAGAGACACAAGAGGGGGCCTCCCACCCTTAGGAATTATTGAGTCTCCCGATCAAGACTCAAAATTCGGTGAGTTGTGTCCTTTTAATTAGAACACATGTCAATTTCGAGTTCAAACTTGCAGTCACTGAAAAATCGGACTAGTCCAGTCTTAACCGGACTAGTCCGGTACTTCCAACAGATAGAACCGATTGGAAAAAATCGGAGACTGGCGGCGGCGGAAAAAATTATAACCCTAATTTTCTGGTTGTGATACCATATTATGAATAACGCTTGTATTATTATGAGGGCCAAAGGCCACTATAATAATATGCGGAAAAACCCCTATACAAAGGGGAAATAAAATAACTCATATATCTCTAACAACGAACAAATGCCAACTGCCTCTGCTAAGTACTCTGTACAATATAGTTATATAATGAACTAATTCTGATCACAATAAAAAATGGTTTCCTATGCTTAGTGTCTTCCACGAGCTAATTAGTCCTAATAATTATTACAGGCCTGTTGCGTTGAGTATTTGATATTAGAGAGTGACAACTTGTCGAAGTTGTTCCCCAATGCACAGCTGACCATAGGAAGCTTGACTCTGGATTCACACGTGTTATTTGCAATCCTGCCTGCCCTTACCGTCATGCCGACCACTTGGCTTCGTGACCTTAGCTGCCGCAGCATCGTTTCAGGTATCAACTCATTTGTTTCTTCCATGTCTTATATCATCAAATACACTTCTCATGTCTTTAATTCGACGGATCCAAGGATATCTTGTGTCCTTTCTAATTTTTATGTTGTGATTATAGCCGATGGAGTCATCGCATCTATGGTTGTTGTCTTCTGCCTGTTCTGGGTTGGACTAGTTGATCGTGTCACTACGGTCAAAAATGAAGGGACAACACTGAATCTTCCTGGAATTCCCATTGCCATTGGGTTGTATCATTGTATGGATATTGCTACTCGGGCCATGGAGTATTCCCTAACATCTCTTCTCTGAAAAAACGCAACCAGTTCCCTGCTGTTCTGTTCACGTGGTAAATAAATCTTGAATATTTGATTACAGGATGAGGTCTGCTTTTTGTAATTCATTATCTCATGGTTGGTTTGTGTTTGTTTCCAGCATTGCTCTAGCTACTGTTTTGTTCGCTGGTGCTGAAGTTATGGGATACATAATGTTTGGTGAATCTACTGAGTCTCAGTTCACTCTGAACTTACCCCCAAATCTTGTAGCTTCCAAGATTGCTGTCTGGACTACGGTAATCATGCTCCAAATTTTTATACCAAAACATTTATTTTCTAAATTAGCAAATGCAAATATGACTTCTAGCGAAAATTCCATAACTCTTTCTAGAATAATATTAAGTTGCCACGTTATGAATACATACTGCTATTTGGAAAAGAAAAAAGTCCATTTTACTCCCCTCAACTATCGCTTAGGTCCAAATAACCCCCTGAACTTTTATTTGGTTCAATTTACACCTGATCTTTGTTAATTCAGTTCATTTTACACCCTTAATCAGTGTTATAATCCCAGTTTGTTGATGTGGACGGGAATTAAGCTGGAATTGCCACGTTGGAAGCCACATGGAACTGGGATTGTCACGTTGGAATCCAGATGGAACTAAGTTTCTGTACCAAGCAACTAAGTCAACTAAGTGTCTGTAACAAGCTACAGGAAAATGCAACCGATCTTCAGGGAATGGCACCTGTGCGTGGTCCACGACGGGAAGGGAAGCGCCAGCAGCAACGGAAGGCCGCACTGCCTGAACCAAATGTCGGCGGCAACAGAGGACCGCACGAGGCGAGCCAACCATCGACGGCAAGGAAGGGCCGCGCGGGCTCGAGCCACCGCAGCGCGAAGGGCGGGGTTGGGGCGCCGATCCACCGCGGCCACAAAGAGCAGCGCGCGGCGAACCACCGCGCGGGGCAGGGGCGGCGGCAATGGATGGCCGGCCATGGAGGGGACAAAGCCGAGGGGTTTCCAACGTGGATGCTGAGTGGATGTCCCATGTGATTTCCAACGTGGCAATCCCAGCTTAATTCCCCTCCACATCAGCAAACTAGGATTATAAAACTGATTAAAGGTGTGAAGTGAAGTAGATTAGCAAAGATTAGGTGTAAACTGAACCAAATAAAAGTTTAGGGGTTCATCTGGACCTAAACGATAGTTGAGGGGAGTAAAACAGACTTTTTCCTTTGGAAAATGCTGGACCTCTGACTATGTATGCTTTGGTTTTTTTGTGCAGGTAACAAATCCGATAACCAAATATCCTTGGTGTTCTGTTCTTGTTGATCGTTTACTGTTTCCATGTACTCTGTTATTGCTGTTACACAATTTCGACATGGTTGCATACTCTGTCCTTAACTTATACTCACATATGCGCTTACAATGACTCCTTTATCCCTGAGCTTGGAGGAATTACTACCTCCAAATCAACAGACTTACCCGAACATAGTTATGCTCAGATCAGCACTAGTGCTATCTTCCCTCGTTGTGGCTCTATCTGTTCCATTCTTTGGTAAGTTATTTAAGTCTACTTCACTGGAATGACTTTTGCGTAATATTTTATTAACCTTTCTCCCTTGACTCTGCTTAAATGTTTGTTGAGCCTTTACAGGACTTGTCATGTCCCTTGTTGGGTCTTTCCTCACCATGTTTGTGGTACATTGACCATCAGAATCGAAGCATTTTTTGCTTATTTATTGCTATGGCTAATTTATGCTGCTTTATAGGCCTACATTCTACCATGTGCTTGCTTTTTGGCTATTCTAAGAAATAAAGTGACATGGTACCAGGTATATTTGTAATAATTTATTTCTACTTAAACCATTTATCCAATTTCTTCCAACTCAAGATCACTGAACTTTCACATGCATCTGCTAGCTATGAGTTATGAATTGATAATAATGATATATTATTTTGTCAAACAAAAGTAGAATATATGGGAGTATTTGAATGCAACAATGAAACTACACTCAGACGATTTTCCTAGTTCTGGCAACTAACTATTCTATACTTATTTAAACTTCACTTTACTCAATGCAAATAGTTGGTCTAATATTTCATATTCAACGTCATACCATCTGATACGGATTTGAGTGAACCATATTTTTCCGTGCAGGTAGTACTGTGTGTGTTCATCATTATTGTTGGACTCTGCACCGCTGGTGTGGGCACATACTCATCTCTTACTAAGATTATCCAAAAGTACCGATGAATGTGTTTCCCAGAACTGTTGTTTGTATGTATTCAAAGAATGAAAATTTATCGACGCTTGTTGAAAAATTGTTATTGTCGTGGAACAAGACCGGGGAAATGAACCAAATTAGGTATCTTTGTATTGTTGACTGTTATAGTTCTGCTCCCGAGCTCGTTCTCGGGCGGGATATTCTTCCCCTGACCTCGATATGGTTGGGTTCGAGCGACACCTTCCTCCTCTCCTGGGGCTCGGGCTCTCCCGGGTTGTCTTTTGCTCGAATATGGTTTCGCGTCTCCAGGTACCTGGTGTACAGAACCTCGTCGGTAGCCTTCGAGCCTTCGGCCGAGCTATTTAGCTGATCGGGGGTGAACTCGGCATCGTGTCATGGCTTGAGGGCTACTGAAGGGTTCTGCCCGCGTCGTCCCGGACATGGATATGGTTCTGCATCCTCAAATACTTGGGATACAAAACCCTATCAGTAGCCTTCGGCCGAGCTGTTTAGCTGGTTTAAGGGGAACTCGGCATCGTGTCGTGGCTCCTGGAGAGGAAACAATTTGATATCTGTGCTCGTGGTCCACTAAAAATCCACCGCCGAGTTTGGGACTGGAACAACATGGTGCTGACCCTGGTCTCAAGTCCCATGATGGATCTCAGAGCCCTTCGCGGGGTCGAGTTGACAATTCCACAAATCCACTTCGTGCCCCGACCGCGACTCAGTCATGGCTCGAAATGTGTGAGCTAAACTGGAGAGGAAACAATTCGATGTCAGTGCTAGTTCGTGGTCCAGTAAAAATCCACCGCCGAACGACACGGTGCCGACCATGAATGTTCTGGTCCTGATTCCCATGATGGATCTCCGAGCCTTTTGCGTGGTCGAGTTGACGATTCCGCAAATCCATTTCGTGTCCCGTCCGCAAGATGGTCATGGCTCGGAAGGGGTGATCTAAGCGAGAATTTTCCTCTATAGTTGAATTCACGAGCTCGGTGAGTTGCTTATCAGGTTGGTCCAAGTGAAACTCGGGAATCCATCTCACAAAGATGAGCGGAACTGACGGCCCTTACGTAAGGAAGGACCTGGTTGGGGCTTGGTGCCCGCTTTCCTATAAATCCCACTTGGTACACACGAATAGATCCTGAGCCGTTTGGGGACCCGAGCAGCTCAGATTCCGACCCTTCAAAGGGCTACTATGGTGATCCTGTGCTGAGACTTGGATATGGAGCGTCAAAGATGTTAGGGGTGTTTGCGGGCCCCAAAGTTGCCATTTGCGTTGTCCATCCCTCACTCTGGATCATTCCGTTACTTTGTATCACATTTTGACGGACGTCCTTGGAGTGGGCAAAAAACTTACCCACCTTACCTCGGCCTGCTAGTTTCGATCAGTCCACGTCTGTCGAGTCACGAACGAAACATGGGGTGCCGTTGGATCGGTGTCAGTTCCGAGGAGGCGCTGGTGGTTGCACGATGTTAGATTGGTGCTGGTTACGAGGAGATGAGGAGGCGGGACGTGTCGTGAAGGCCCTTGGGCGTCGCACAACTTATGGGGCTCTAGTTACGAGGAGGTGCAGCTTGCTTCTCCTACCGTGCTTGTTCACCTGCCTTCGCGTCAGTCGAGCGGAGATATAAGAAGTCTGGCGTTGTGTTCGTCTTCTCCCACGCTTTCCCCTCATCCTCATCGAGTCCTCTGTGCCTTGCCACCTTGCCTGCAAAAGGCAGACAATATTGAGAGGGTAGCAAAACCGAGTTTTGATGGACACGGCACCACCATCCCCTTTGTGATCCCCTTGCTTCGTTCGATGGTGTCCCGCATATGGTCCCGCGTCCGCATAGCTCACGTAGCCAGCTTTGTCGGCAAGGGGTCGTCATCATCGTGTCCCCTATGGCGTCTACCTTGCCGACGGGGAGCTCGTCCCGCACCGTGCCATGACGAAGTCGTAATGCTCCTCTGGTTTTGCGCGCTTGGAATGGGCCGGTTGTAAGGGCTGAAGGTGGAGGGCCTCTAGAGGGAGACTATCCTTCGCATCTTCGTCGAGCAGAGGACCCGATCGATCCGGGCCCGAGATGCATCTGATGCAGTCTCGCTTGAGTGCGGAAGGTTCGATGTAGAAGTCATTGTCGGCCCTCTCAGGGTTGGATCTCCCTTGATGCGGCCTCACTTGAGCACGAAATGTTCGATGCAGAAGTCAGTGTTGGTCCTCGCAGGGTCAGATCTTCCCTGGTGGACATCGGACACTTGTTTGCATGATCAAAGCCTTAGTGTATCTCTGTAATTGCACTAAGCTCTATCAAAAAATATGTGATACGTTTTGTGTTCCCGTCCTCAGATCTATATTTGGAGATGACAGGCCATTGGCTAGGACCAACAGCTCGAAGGAGGAGCTCAAGACCATCGACAAGTTGGTTCTCGACCCCATATGGCATCTGCGTGTGATGTTGTAAGATCGAAAAGCACGTGAAAAGCTATCAGAGTGGGTGAATAGTAAATTAAAACTTTTTCAGCGAAAGCAATGAAAATCCCTCGGCATAAAAATGATCCGTTAAAGAAATCGTGTGTGAGACTAATCTAAATGTGTTTTACCGTGACAAAAGTGATAGATATCAGGAGAATCAAGTCACGAAGATAACACAACAAGAATTACTCAAATCTGTTGAGAGAAACTCAAGTTACAATTGAAAGATTAAACAAAGGTCAATCTGTTTTACTGAGTAAAAAACAGATCTGTAATACTTCAAAGAAACTCGTGTAGATCAAAAACCACAAATCTAATGACCGTGAAATTTTCACAGATGATATATAATCAAGTTTTGAAGACAACCCAAAAAGAATCACATCAATTAGATTTCTAAAACTCGAGTTATGACAAAACCACCGAAGAAAGGTATTGCTGTGCAGAAACTAAACGAGAAAGACTTGACAGAAACAAGTCGGACGAACAAGGCACAAAAATTCCTTTAAACTACAATCTTTATTCAATAGAACACAATAGGAACAGCTCCAAAGTCGTCTACCAGGAGCTCTGACCTCCCTTGCTTATATAACCAGCCCTTAAGCCACTCAAAACTAACTAGGACTCTAATCCTACTCAGTTCACGAATCAAAACTTGCGATAACTGCTCAAGACTCTTCTATATGCAGATAAAAGCAATCTTAAGACTTCTAAACACCTATGGAACATATCCCACATTTCTAAAACAATTCAAATTCATGACCCACACAAAATCCTATCATAACCAACTCAACCAACTCAAAACTTTCCATATTTGAGTCAAACACGACTCAGCCGCAGCCTGAGTCCATAATCTAGTCGGTTGGACCTTTCCGACCAATTCTTTACGCCCACATCTTTTCATCACGTCTCGCAACCATGTAGCCACGTCCATTCACTCTTTGCACATGTGCAATCATCTTCCAACGACGTCCATGATACCTTCATATGCATTGTTCTTGATTCATACATGTTGCGCGACCTCCCGATCAACTCAACCACAATTCCTTCCAAACTTAGATGTTGAACCTCATCTTTTCTCTAAGACTAGTTCAATGGATCCCTCACCAGCCATGTCTTGAACTCAAGCAACACCTGCACATGAATAAACAACCAATACTTCTGAGTACAAGTCCTCGACTTGACTCTCCTTAGTTCCGAAACTACAACATCTTACGTGAGCACCTCATATAAGCATGTTGCAAACCAACAAAATTATATCAACCTTAACCACCAAAACACACCAAAAACTTAGTAAAAGAATACTAAGCAACCTTTCCACAAGTGTAAAGCAAGTTCGAAATATTGCAAGATAAAAGCAAAAACACTGCGATCAAGCACCGGACCTTGCTAAAGCTAGTCGGACCTTGATGATAAAGGTGTTTTGGTAGTATTCAAAACATTTATCGCCATAGCCAATGTATTCAGCACGCATAGGTCTTACAGTCTCTGATGAGATCATGCACATTATTATTGCACCTACAAATATGACACAATATTTATTTGTTTGGGATCTTGGCTCAAGTGAATGTGCACTCTTATTTGATGGACAAGATCAAGATGGCGCACTATGTCGTCCACCACCTTGGCCTCCTCCATTCATGCATACAAGAAGATTTGATGGCGTTGCACATTTGGACCAACACATGAGAGGAGACGAACTTGAGTCGAGGACGACTCCAATTCAAGGAGGGGAGGATGATGAGGACATCACTTATATGGATACAAACAACACTCTACTGAATATACAAGATGCAATCAATAGAGTTCATACACAACAATTAATTTCAGAGGTGAACTCGTTCTTATATATTTCCTTATATGTTTTTGAGCATAGATTGCTACTTAATGATTTATTTGTGATTAGGATCCATGGAGAGGTTCAAGGAGTACTTGGAGGGAGTATTAGGGACGTGGAAGACCAGAGAATTCGTTCAAAGAAGATGGAAACCGAACCAAACTCCAAATCGTATCCAACTCGGAGTCCAGGAGCAGTACGCACTAAAACGGACGCCCAGGACGCATACGGACTCCGTTTTGGACGTTCTACATATGCACGGAAAGGGGAGAGGATAACCTTTCCAATGGCACCGGTCCCATGTCAAAATTCCGTCGGAGTCGACGGGAATCGTCGAAACAAGATCAAGTACAGAATCTGTCAGGGTGCTGCGCCACTGTATTGGGCCATTGGGCCTTGTATCAAGTCTAAATCCATTATTTTCGTGTCTTAGGGTTAGGTCACGACCCTAACACCCCCTTGGACGTCCTCCCACCTATATATACTCCATGGTAGCCGCCATAGACAATTGGGTTTTGCATAGATTAATAATATCGCTGTTCTACAGTTTGTGAAACCCCAACTTCGCGATTTCAGATCGTGTCTTCTACGTTCTTGCTTGTGTTCTCGGTTGCACTTGTAGGGATTAGCCTTCTTGGCAAGGTCAATCGTGTGAAGCACGGTTGATAACCAACGGAGCGGTGGTGTAGTGATTGCAGCGGTTTTTCGTTTTTCTTCTCGAGAGCCTCGGATCATCAACGTCGAGATCTCCATCAATCGACTTACCCATTACCTTTCGGAAGATCGGGACCAATTTTCCTATCAATGGGTATAATATTTCCAGGTTGCCCGTTAGGTAATTCATCTACCAATTACATTAGTTTTGTTATTCATACCTAGAGTCCACAAAAAAGCCACAAAAAATTTGCAGTGTAGTAGATCTGTTCATTACTTTGTCCAAACCATATTGAGCCTTTGCAACTTTGTTATTCAGTTTGGTTTTGTTGAGTTTGTGTCCGTGGTTGAGTCATATTGCTGGTTTATAAGTGTTTTTAGTCTTAGTTTGAGTTTTGCATTGTGTTGATTCATCCTTTTGAATCACGTCATCACGTCCAGATTAGATTCATCTCTGTCCAGTTCAGTATTTTCATCATATCTGGCTCATACGAACTTGGATTTTCGTGTTCTTATACTTTCTGGAAAGCTTAAGAAGTTTTCTATAACTTTCTTATTCATCATTTTCCCAGAAAATAAAATTATCGACGTCGAAACTGCATTATATCCGAATCTGTTATTGACATAAAAATTCTGAACAGTCTGTATTTCGGGGGCAGTATCTCCTATTGTTCTTTTCCAAAATAGGTCTTACATATATTTAAATTAAAGAGGAGTTATATATCTACAATATTTCTGTTCTAAGTTTTCCAATTTAGAGCCTATAAGTGTGCCTATTTGTCCTTGGAACATTGAGCAGAAAATCTGCGACAGACACACGAGATATCTTGGATTGATTTTCATTGTGTTCTTCCCTTGCAGCACATTCTGAAAAAAAAAGGAAGAAAAAAGAAAAAGGCAAGTGCAAAACAAGAAACAAAAGCCGCACAAAAAAAGAGGAATAAAACAAAAAAAAAAGAAGTGCTTGCATTCTTTGTGTCATCTAATTTTGTCTCATGTCTTGCTAGCTTGAACTACTAGGAACACATTTAGGCCAGCAACTTTGACAAGTACTTTGGACACTTACTCAACTTTACTATCTGATTTCATTGTTGCTAATCCTTGCTACAAATAAAGTGCCATACAAGCTACACCTTACTCTTGAGCAGAATCGATACACCTTTGCAATCATCCCACGCTTCATTGGTTTCTTCATACCGGCCACCGTTTGCCACCTGCAGTGTCGGTAAGAACACTTGTAAGAGCGTGGTAAGACGCTTGAGAGTGTGTGATTCCACTTCCACTTTTCCATTATCCTTTGTAGTTGATAGGGATAACATATTTTTTGTGTTGTCTTCTGTTTGCTACTAACAATGTCAGGTAAAAGCAAGAATCATGCATTATATGCTGAGATGATGGACATGATGAAGACGGCGATAGAGTTGCTCACTAAAAATCAAACATCAACCAAGGATTCACATGACATTCAGACCACCTTTACAACACCTTCCACAAGAATTAATTACATTCTCCCATCTCTTCCTTCTTATGATGGTTTTGGTTACGATGAATATATTGCTTGGGAAATAGAGTTGGATAAAATTTTTGGACAATGTCATATGTGTGAGAAAAGAAAGATTAGAAATGTTGCAAGTGCATTAGTAGGTTGTGCATTGACTTGGTGGAACAACTTAAGTGATTTAGAAAGACCTCGAACATGGAAAGATATGAAAATTCTTATGCGAGAAACTTTTGCTAATGTATCTAATTGTAAACATGAAATACATGAACTTGAGACGAATTTTCTTGTTGTACCTCCTCCTTTGCCTAACCTTTTGCAGGAACATGAACAAATAAATGGAGATGCAAATGAGAGTGAGGTGTTGAACAACTCTTCTGAATTTTTTGATGAATCAACTCATAATGCATTTGAATTTCTTGCTGAAAATGAGAGTAGTGTTAATAGACAATGCTCTACAGTTAACCATGGTATGACATTTTCAGATGTGCTGAATTTTGCCACCAATCATACTATCGATGAGCAGCAACAAGATGAACCTTTTCATAATACAACTTTACCATTAGTTGATTTTCCCACTGATTCTTATAACAAAAATGAGTTGTGTGCTGATAATTATATTATACCTATACTAGAACAACCAAATGAATTTGATACTTTATCACTCACTTGTGCTGAAATTAAGCATTTGATCCCAACTACATGTGAAAGGGATGAGCTGAAATTGTTATCTTCTCTAAATACTTTGGGCTATATTGAATTTGACACTCTTTGTGATCTAGATATCGTAGAGAAGATAATATTTTCTCAATCTGAATTGCCTTTGTTAGGTAGAAATATTTTTCATGCTATAGGCAAATATGAACATAGTGGTATGTTTATGGTGCATAAAGTTTACATATGTTCAAATGAGGAAGCTCCTTTTGTGCTGCAACAACATGGTCAAGTAAATGAATGTACTAACACTAATAATGTCTTGTCAAGTTTTTCTAGTATGTTTTCCTTGCAGCAGGGACAACAAAAGCATTATTCACTGTGGTTGTGCATTATGGACAGCACTTACTCTACCTCCAATGCAATCCTCTTTGCTGGACATACGAGCAAGCCGAGGACGGCTTGTCATAAAGAAGGGGAGAATGATGAGATCATGCACATTATTATTGCACCTACAAATATGACACAATATTTATTTGTTTGGGATCTTGGCTCAAGTGAATGTGCAATCTTATTTGATGGACAAGATCAAGATGGCGCACTATGTCGTCCACCACCTTGGCCTCCTCCATTCATGCATACAAGAAGATTTGATGGCGTTGCACATTTGGACCAACACATGAGAGGAGACGAACTTGAGTCGAGGACGACTCCAATTCAAGGAGGGGAGGATGATGAGGACATCACTTATATGGATACAAACAACACTCTACTGAATATACAAGATGCAATCAATAGAGTTCATACACAACAATTAATTTCAGAGGTGAACTCGTTCTTATATATTTCCTTATATGTTTTTGAGCATAGATTGCTACTTAATGATTTATTTGTGATTAGGATCCATGAAGAGGTTCAAGGAGTACTTGGAGGGAGTATTAGGGACGTGGAAGACCAGAGAATTCGTTCAAAGAAGATGGAAACCGAACCAAACTCCAAATCGTATCCAACTCGGAGTCCAGGAGCAGTACGCACTAAAACGGACGCCCAGGACGCATACGGACTCCGTTTTGGACGTTCTACATATGCACGGAAAGGGGAGAGGATAACCTTTCCAATGGCACCGGTCCCATGTCAAAATTCCGTCGGAGTCGACGAGAATCGTCGAAACAAGATCAAGTACAGAATCTGTCAGGGTGCTGCGCCACCGTATTGGGCCATTGGGCCTTGTATCAAGTCTAAGTCCATTATTTTCGTGTCTTAGGGTTAGGTCACGACCCTAACACCCCCTTGGACGTCCTCCCACCTATATATACTCCATGGTAGCCGCCATAGACAATTGGGTTTTGCATAGATTAATAATATCGCTGTTCTACAGTTTGTGAAACCCCAACTTCGCGATTTCAGATCGTGTCTTCTACGTTCTTGCTTGTGTTCTCGGTTGCACTTGTAGGGATTAGCCTTCTTGGCAAGGTCAATCGTGTGAAGCACGGTTGATAACCAACGGAGCGGTGGTGTAGTGATTGCAGCGGTTTTTCGTGTTCTACTCGAGAGCCTCGGATCATCAACGTCGAGATCTCCATCAATCGACTTACCCATTACCTATCGGAAGATCGGGACATCATCTTTTTCTTATCAGTCTCCTCCTTGATGAATGCATTGGCAACACCACTTAAGATCCGAACATTGGCTTATTCACATAAAATGTTTTGAAAACAATTTCTCCCCCTTTGTAAAATAAAAATAAAATGAGAAAAAGAAATTCTCCCTCTGAGAAGAATTGTGCCAAAAGAAATTGTGAACATGTGCAATGTGTAATAAATTTCTTCCCTTTGCATACTTATCTTTAAAAATTCACATTTTTATCTCTCCCTCTTTGACAATGTATTCAACAAGGTTTATAAGACAAATTTTAATTATTATGAGCATATTATAACATATACATATAAAACAAAGCTCATCCAAGTCATACTATCAAGAACTTACACTATCACATCAATGAAATACATAAAGTAGTGTAAGCCATGCTAGAGATCAAATATAATTTCCAATTTATCAAGTCATGATCTCACAAACTTAACTATTTCAAAACCCGAAAGCATGGCACTTGTTGCTGTATTTTATTATTTTTCAAAGCACAAATTTAGATCATATGATATTTGCAAGAGATTATATGTGCACTTGCCTTCTCTAACCAACCAAGCCAAGCCTATATCATTTGACAATCAGAAGCATAAGGACATGGTTTTAGTCATACACAACTTCTTCCAAGTTCATATCTAAGTGCAATGATAAGCCATCTCAAAAGAAGAAGCGCGATGCATGCATATTCTCTTGATCTTTTCTCAAATTTTAATTTGATCATAAAAACTCAACATGTGAATAGTTGATTTATTAATTTTTCATTATTAAAAGCACTTGTGAGCATGCAACAAGTTCAAAACAGCAAGAAAGTTCGATCATGACCAGATTTAGCGTAAGTAATTATTCCAGTTACTAGTCATGGCAAAAACTACAAAATGTATAACATGAGTAATGTAGTAAGAACTTTCAGCATGTAAAAGGAATCACAAAGTCATATATGTATGAAATACTATGCTCATATTATTTTAAGTTCAGATTCACACATAGACTTATCAAGGTTCAAAAGTCCCCCTCAATTTAAGCCATGAGGATGCATAACCCCTATATCACTACGAATGAAACAAAAACGAGTGAAATCCAAAGGTTTTGTAAAAATGTCAGCCAATTGTTGTTCGATATCTACATGGTGAAGTACAATGTTTCCTTTTTCAACATTATCACAGAGAAAGTGATACCTAATGTCAATGTGCTTAGTTCTAGAATGTGGCACGGGGTTTTTAGCAATGCAGATGGCACTAGTGTTATCACAAAACAGTGGAACACTATGTAGATCGACCCCATAGTCCTTAAGTGTTTGAACAATTCAAATAATTTGTGAGCAAACACTAGCAGCAGCTACATATTCATCTTCAGTTGTGGATTGTGCAACTGAGTTTTATTTTCTAGAGGACCAAGCAACAAGTGAATTACCAAGAAAATGACAAGCACCAGTAATACTTTTCGTATCAATCCTACAACTCCCAAAATCAGCATCCGAAAAAGCTTTCAAGTAATGGTTTAGGAAGAAGGAAGAAAAATGCCAAATTCTTGAGTTCCATGTAAGTACCTAAGAATCCTTTTGATGGCTTGACGATGTGAAGCACGTGGGGAGGCTTGAAACCGTGCACAAAAGTATACGCTGAATTGTATGTCCGATCTTGATGACGTGTGTAGGATAGAAGAGCACGTGAAAAATCTACCAAAGGGGGCGGGTGAATGGTAGATTTAAAAATCTTACGCAGCGGAAACAATTAAATCCCAACCCCTTTGGTAGAAAAATGATCTGTTAGAGAAATCGTGAGTGAGACTAATCTAAACATGTTTCACCGTGACAAAAGTGATATATATCATAGAGAATCAAGTCACGAAGAAAACACAAGAAGAATCACTCAAATACGTCGAGAGAAACTCAAGTTATGATCGAAAGATCGAACAAAGGTCAATCTGTCCTAACCGAGAAAAACAGTTCTGGAACGCTGCAAAGAAACTAGTGTAGATTAGAAACCACAAATCCAATGACTGTGAAAGTTTGACAGATGATAGATAATCAAGTAAAGACAACCCAAAAAGAATCACGTCAATTGGATCTGTAAAACTCGAGTTATGATAAAACCACCAATGAAAGGTAGTGCTGTCCAGAAACTCGACGAGTAAAACTTGTCTGAAACAAGTCGGACGAGCAAGGCACAAAAGTTCCTTCAAACTATAAATTTTATTCAATAGAACACAAGAGGAGAAGCCCCCCAAAGTCATACACCACGAGCTCTGGCCTCCCTTGCTTATATAACCATCCCTTAGGCCAACCCAATCTCAACTAGGACTCTAATCCTACTCAAATCATGAATCGAAAGTTTCCATAACTGCTTAGGACTCTTCTATACGCAGATAGAAGCAATCTTAAGACTTACAAACGCCTTAGGAACATATCCCACATTCCTAAAATAACTCAAATTCATGACCCACACGAAAACCTATCATAACCAACTTGATACTTTCCATACCGAACCATAACCGACTCCGCCGCAGCCAAAGTCATCAACCGATAAGATCCGATCCTTCCAACCAGATCTTCCCACCCATAAAACATCTTCGGAACCACGTTGCCACGTCATGCACCGCATTCATACGTGCAAACACCTTCCTTAGACGTACAGTAACCTTCATATGCACTTCCCTTGATTCAATCATCCTGCGTGACCTCCTGACCCGCTCAACCACAATTCCTCCTGAATTTGGTTGTTGGAACCTCATCTCCTCCCTGAGCCTAGTCCAAAGGATCCTGTCACCAGCCATGTATTGAACTCAAGCAACACCTGCACATGAATAAACAACCAATCCGTATGAGCCCAAGTCCGCGACTTGACTCAAGTTAGTTTCGAACACAACACCTTACGTGAGCACCTCACATAAGCATGTTGCAAAGCATATCAAAATGATATCAGCCATATCAACCAAAACGCACCAAAAACATAGAAAATGAATACTAAGCAATCTTTCTAAGAATATAAAGCAAGTTTTAAATATTGCAATATAAAAGCAAGAACATTGCGATCAAGCTCCGAACCTAGAAAAAGCAAACCAGAGCTTGAGCCGGAGCTTACCAAAGCTAGTACAACCTAGCGCCTGAGCTTATCAAAACTAGCAGGACCTAGCACCGGAGCTAACCAAAACTAGTCGGACCTAGCGCCGGAGCGACCAAAACTAATCAGAACTAGTCATCCCAAAAGTCAGAGCTAGAGAAACATGTCGGAGCTTAACAAAGACATGCCAGAGCTAACCAACATAAGTCGGACCTAGCAAAACATATCGGAGCTTAACAAAGACATGACAGAGCTATCAAAGACATGCCAGAGCTAAAGAAAAAACTCTCCGGAGCTACCCAAAAACATGTCGGATCTAGACAAAGAAAGTCAGACCTATTTTTGGACCTTGCAGAAGCTCGGAGCTAGAGTCGGACCTTGCTAAAAAGATGTTATGGCAGCATTCAAAACTTTTTTTGTCAAAGCCAATGTATTCAGCACACATAGATCTCACATCGTGAGGTACAAAAGTGATCCAATCATGCTTTTATATTCTTTTTGATCCACGGGTTCACCATCTTCATCAAGTTCAAGTGTTGTTGCTGTTCTTATTGGTGTCTGAAGAGGCTTGCTTTTGTCCATACTAAAGCACCTTAGGAGGTCTTTTGTATACTTCGTTTGATGCACAAAGGTACCCTCCCTGGTTTGCTTGATTTGCAACCCCAAAAAGTACGTGAGTTCTCCCATCATACTCATCTCAGATTCTGAACTCATCATAGCTGAAAACTTGGACACAAGATCATGAGAAGCACAACCAAAGATAATATCATCCACATACACGTGAACGAATAATGGGTCATTGCCATGCTAATGTGCGTTTGCAGGCGTCCTCCAGCCCGCTCTAACTGGGCTAAAAACATTGTTTTGGGCCGAAATATACTTTCCGCAGTCATGAGTCGGGCAATTGTCTGCCAGCCCGCTCTGCCGACGTTGCTGGGCCATGAGTCAAGCAAACCGTAAGCATCCTCAACTCCAGCAGTCCATCACAAATGCCACCACCGAGGTTTCCTTTGCAGTTAATATGACTCATGCATGCATCCATGCATCAGCGCAGCAGGACCGCAGTCCGCGGCCCGAGCCACGGTAGAAGACGCGAAGTACAGGCAGGATCAGAGATGGACCGGTTCTAAAATCAGATCGACATCACCTGCGCTGCTCTGCCGTTGCGACGTTCCAACTGACCAGTTCAACGGCACATCCTTCCCCTGTACGAGAGCAGACCACGAGTGTCAAGAGCCAACTGCGACCACTACTATACTGAACTCTACTGTGCCAACCGTTGCAGCCCCAAAAAGTACGTGAGTTGTCCCATCATACTCATTTCAAATTCTGAACTCATCATAGCTGAAAACATGGACACAAGATCATGAGAAGCACAACCAAAGATAATATCATCTACATACACTTGAACGAATAATGAGCCATTGCCATGCTTAAGCACAAAAAGAGTTTTATCAACCTTGCCCATGGTAAACCCCTTTTCAAGTAAGAATGTTTTTAACCTATCATACCATGCTCTAGGGGCTTGTTTGAGACCGTACAAGGCTTTGGACAGTTTGTAAACATGATTAGGAAAAATCCGAATTTTCAAAACCCGGTGGTTGTTTGACATAAACCTCCTCATCTATGTAGCCATTAAGAAAAGCAATTTTGACATCCATTTGATAAATCTTAGGCCCCCTTTAGCATAGCTCCACAAAGCTGATTCTCTGGATTCACTTCTGATTCTCTGTTGAAGTGATTTTGTGACTGAAAATGATTCTCTATGATTCTCTAGAATAAACTCTTAGAATCAGGACAAAGAATCACTTCACAGAATTAGGGGAAGTTACTTTTTCAGCTTCCAGCCTCTTAGTTCATTTCAGAGAATCACTTCACAGAATCAGCCAAGAATCACTTATTCCGAAAAACAGTGTTTGGCACAGCTTCTCTGATTCTGCCTGAGAATCAGCTCCGTGGAGCTCTGCCAAAGGGGGCCTTAAAACCTTTAAATGCAGCAAAATCTCACAAAATTCTTATGGCTTCTAATCTAGCAACAGGAGCAAAAGTTTCATCAAAATATAGACCTTCAACTTGAGTGAAACCTTGAGCAACCAACCTAGTCTTATTGCTAACCACAACCCCATCCTCACTTTGTTTATTTTTAAACACCCATTTAGTTCCAGTTAAAGTGTGACCTTGAGGTGGAGGTACAAGTTTCTAAGCATTATTTCTTTCAAAATTTTCTAACTCTTCTTGCATGGCAATAATCCAAGATTCATTAGTGAGTGCGTGTGATATATCTTTGGGTTCAAAAGAAGCAACAAAAGCAGAATGAGCATGAGAGTTTGGATCGCAAAACCTGGACCCTGTGACTCGTTCGTGCAAGCTTCCAATAATTTGTTGTGGAGGATGACTGTTGCGAACCCGGAGCGGAGTGGACACTTCACAAGCTTATTCATCTTCATGTTCATCACAAATCGATGAGCTTGTGACTTGAGGAGGATCTGGACCAGCAATGGTGGTCGTCGGTGCTGGCTGTGAATCAAAATTAGGAGCTGGAACAATGTCATTAGCTGCTGAATTTTTGGACAGCACTTCCACCTCTTCCTCATCTTCAACGAAAATGCTCCCCGCCTACGGATATAGATCTGGACCTGCAATGTTTGAGCTAGTACCTGGGCTAGCTTCATCCAAAGACACCTCACAATCTTTACAATTTTGTTAGTGTCAAGTAAAAGCGCACGATAGCCTCTAGTATGAGATGGATAACCAAGAAACATGCCATCAACAGATCTAAGTTCAAATTTATCAAGATTACCATGTTTCTGAACAAAGCATTTGCAACCAAAGACCTGAAATTGTGTAACACTAGGCCTATGTCCAAACCGGAGCTCATATGGTGTTTTACCTAGCTTAGCGCGTAAGAAAACATGATTTGAGACATAAAAAGCAGTTGCCATCGCATCAGCCCAAAATTTCCTAGGAGTTTGATATTCATCAAGCATAGTCCTAGCCATCTCAACTAAGGTCCTGTTCTTTCTTTCTACAACACCGTTTTTTTAAGGTACATATGGTGAAGAAAATTGATGATCTATTCCATTTTCAACACAAAAGTGATCAAAAGATTGATTTTTAAATTCGGTTCCGTTATCACTTCTAATTGCTTTTAAAGATCCTGGGTGATCAATTGATAATATAAAAAATAAAGTTCTAAAGTGACTAAAAGATTCATTCTTAGATGCCATAAAGTAAACCCAAGAGTATGTAGAATAATCATCAATAATCACAAGAACATACCATTTACCTCCGAAGGATTTAACGCGTGAAGGTCCTACGGTGTCAAGGTGCAAAAGTTGACCCGGTTCAGTTGTCATGAACATTGTGAGAGGAGTATGTGAACCTGCAACCATCTTACCATGTCTACAAGAAGAGCACACAATTTCTTTGCCCCCCTTAAGCTTAGGCAGCCCATGTATGCGATCAAGAGCACTAACACACATTAGATGATCAAAGCCTACATGACCAAGTCTATGATGCCAAAAATATAAGTCCTTTGAATCATTAGTAACTAAACACTTATGCTTAGAGGAAGACATATCAAAATCAGCTTTAAAAACTTCTCCAAACCGAGACAGGTTAAAAATAAGCTCACTATTTGAATTTACAACTTTGCCGCAATTTTTAGTGAAAATAATTTCCATATTTTCATCTAGCAGTTGTGAAACAGAAAGCAAGTTGTATTTCAAATTTTTAACAAGTGCCACATCCTTCAAAGTGTAGTGATTATTTACTCTAACCGAACCCTTAGCAATTATAGGAGTTGAAGAATTATCAGCAAAAGTAACATTCTCTACACGTGACACAAAAGAGAGGGAGGAGAACCATTCTTTGTTACCGGTCATGTGGCGTGAGAAACCTGAATCAACAATCCAAATGTTCTCCTTCCTCAAGCATGTAACCTACACAGAAGCACAGTACGTCGATGACTCAATACTAGAGTTAGTCAAAAGGCATTTAGGAATCCAGTACTGTGTCGCACGACGTCCAGCAGGAATAACATGTGAAAGCTGAGATAAATCAGCAGGTTTATGAGCCAAAACTTGAGGATTTTTGTACCCAACTACTGTCCTACGAGATGTTACATGTGTAGCACAAAAAACAGTAGGTTTGGGAGCAACCTTTGCATGTTTTCGACTCATTACAGCAGATTGCATGTTCCTATCATTCGGTTTAGCAAGTGCGGCAAATTTTGCATGAAAATTGTGAGATATAGCAATCATTCTTTCCTTTTTCTGTTGTTTAGCTAGTTTATAACAAAAATCTATGACATGACCATCTCTACCACAGTAGGTACAATGAAATTTAACTCTGTGTTCATGTCTAGATGAGCAAGCAACATTTTTATTTGAAACTGAATGAGACAACACTCCTGCAGATTTGAAAACCACTTCTTTTTATTCGGGAACTGTTTGAATCAAACCAATTCCTAATGACTTAACAATTTTAGGTGGATGTGCCTTAGCATGAGCATGAGAATCAAAACCTAAACCAGTTTTATCATTGCAAGACTTGGAAGAATTCAGCAACAAGTTTAGGTTCTTATTCCCATTACAAAACCGATCTAATGTCCTATGCATGTTATCAAGTTTATTGGACAGATCAAGGCAATTTTCACATGAAGTTTTTCCTTTTAGTTTGCAATTGGAACAAAATTTAACTTCATGAGAATGTAAAGCATTGTTCAATATAGAAATTTGATTCATAGCATCTTGTAGTTTCTTATCAAGATCATCACAAGTAGAATAATGCAAATCAAATGTATAACAGCTAGCATCTTTCAAGTTTTTATCATTAAGTGCAGCAAGCTCTCTATTCATTTCAATTTCTAACTCAAGTTTATCAAGTGTGGAGGTGTGCGCACTTCTTAATGAGGACAATTATTCATATATTAAATCACATGAGGGACATGCATCATCACTAGGAATCAGAGTTTTTAAACGATTGATTTCCAGATACTAGTGATTCAATTTCAGCAGCACTATCCCTAAGCTTTTGTCCTTTTTCTTAACTATAATAGTGGCACGAGAAATAACATCACACATTTCTTCGCAAGTAGGACATACCTCTTCACTGTCGCTGTTGTGTTCTGCATCCTCCATACTTGATCTTGATTCGCCCGCCATGAAGCACAAGTTTGCCAAATCATCTTCATCTTCGTCAATTCCAATGACCACATCGCTTGAGCCAAGTTCTTGAAGTGCGGAGATAAAATTGCTCACCAATTGTTGTCCTGTAAAACCCTTCTTTTTCTTCTTATCGTTTGCAGAGGAGTGCTTCGTCCTTGTTTGCTTTTCATACTGGGAAGTAGGACCTAAAAGATTAGGGCAATCTGAACGAAAATGTCCTGTCTTACCACATTCGAAATATCGTTGAGGTCCGGAGCTTCCTCTCCTTCTAGTTCTAACATTTTGCAATGCTTTTGAGAACCTAGTAGAGAGAAGTACTAGCTCCTCCTCTAGAAATTCCTCAATCTATTCAAGGGTTAGAGAGGACAACAAAGCAAGTGTACCACAAGATGAAGATTGACCGGAGCTAGGCATGTCACGTTGAGAAACAAAAGCAATAGACTTGTTGGAGTTCTTACATGATATTATGTCAATTTCATGAGTTTTTAACTTGGAATATAGCACATCTAAAGTAAGTGTACTCATGACAGTAGATTCACGACTAGATGTGACTTTCATCTCCCCAATTGACATATCTAATGCACTTAACAATTGCCTAGCATTTTCAGCATCTGAAAAATTAACATTGACACTACGCAAGTTGCTGAGAATTTTATTAAAGCGAGCAAAAAGGTCATCAATAGACTCACCGGATTGCATCTCGAAGCGCATGTATTCTTTCTTGAACATGTCTTGCCTTACTGAATGTGGGCCTAGAGGGGGGGTGAATAGGCCTTTTTGAATTTTGTCGGATCTTGCAACACTCAACAACAAGTTCAATACCAGAGATATCGGACTAGTCCAGTAATGTGCGTACTAGTCCAGTGTTCACGGACTGAGTTGATTAAGCTTGATCGATTAGATTGATTCTTTTATGTATGCAGCGGAAATATAGAATCAAATAAAGGTTTCAATGTTATATATTAGATTATATCACAATTAAATCTTATGTTTGACAATTCAATGTAAGATGAGCAATGATTATTGAAACCCTAGATTATATTGATGAATAAGAATGATGAACACCAAAAACAAAACACAAGGATTTATCCCGTGGTTCGGCTACCACAAAGGCAACCTACGTCCACATTGAGGAGTCCACAAAAGGACCGGGTCTTCTCCAACCCTACCCTCGTCGAATCGCCACGAAGGCCAATCCTCTTCAACTAATCACAAAGGGATGAATAACTGAATTCAAGGGGCTTTCTCACATGTTGAGAGCCCCCTTGGATTACAACAGAAAATACCACCAAGAACACACTCAAAAATTACAAATGAATCGCAGGAGTGTGTTAGAGAATCAAACCAAGAGCTCAACGTGGTGTTGCAAGTGTCTCTCCAATGATCTAGAGTGAATCCTCAAAGGATTGATCGTTGTTGCACTTAATTTCATGGAGAGATGTAGTTTTTGAGGCTCTTGGGAGGTGTGATGGCGCTAGGGTTCGAGAGTGTTCATAATTGGGCCGTGCACCTCTATTTATATGGGGTTTCTAAAAGTGACCGTTAGGGTTCAGAAAGATCGGACTAGTCCGTGGTGGTCACCAGACTAGTCTGGTGTGCTGTGTGTAGCAAATCCTAAGTGCCCCGAAATATCGGACTAGTCCAGCTAGGAACAGACTTGTCCACTTTCTCTACTGGAAATCTTCAGACTAGTCCGATAGTCATCGGACTTGTCCGGACATATGAGACCCTAAGTGTATAGGATGACAATTCCGCACTTGGGCGACTTGTCCGATTCAGATCAGATGATATTTCGGACTTGTTCGTGCAAACATCGAACTTGTCCGATTTGGATCAGAAAGAATATCGGACTAGTCCGGTTGTGATCGGACTTGTCCGATTTTGTGTGACTTGTGAAGTGTTTTGAGGACTAGTCCGCACTAAGGAGGACTAGTCCGATTCTAGTCAGAAAGGATATCTGACTAGTCCGATGGTTATCAGACTTGTCCGATTTCATGCAGAAAGTATGTCGGACTAGTCCGGTTGTGATCGGACTAGTCTGGTCCTGTGTAACTTTGTGCAATGTCTGTGTTTAATTGTGATTGAGCTCTTGGGGTGTGTCTCCTTAACACACTCCATACACAATAATCTACTACTCTTCTTCCTTGAGCTCATTTCCACTATGCTTCTCATTCTTCCTTCTTTTTGGCACTTTGCTCATTTTCCTATTAAAATCCTGCACTCATTATCAAGAAGGTTAGGATCCCAATTGCTTGTCATAAATCATCCAAAACCCACAAGGGAGTCCTAAATGCACTTTCAATCTCCCCCTTTTTGGTGATTGATGACAACCAATTGAGATTTCACAAAATATGATAAAAATTGAGATTTTCATAAAGCATGCACATATGGGTCCAAAATACATCAAGCAGTGAGAGTATAATCCATATGTGCATTCTTTATGGTGGGATGCATAGCTAAGTACACTGGAACATAAAGAATGACATAATTGACTTTATTCAACCAATAGCAAGAATATATGTCATTTTAGTTTTCATAAATACTACTCAAAGGATCAAATCATTGCATCACATAACCATAATTAACATAAGATCTTTGTTAAAACATTACAAGCCATAAAAGAGTTAAGAAAACATAAAGAGAGCTCTCTCCTTGCACCTAACACCTAAAGCTGAGACTCTCCCTCAATCTCTCCCCCTTTGGCATCAAGACACCAAAAATAAGGAGTGTAACACCCTCATTTTCATGCATCATGCCTTGCATGCATTCATATACATGTTTAACATTAACCCATAACAAGAGGAACAAGTTTAAGATTGATTTGGAACAAAACCGCACTTAAAAATGTAGGAAAGTGCGGACTAGTCCGGTTTTGCTGAGGACTAGTCCGATTTTCTCTCTGTCTAAAAACGGACTTGTCCGTTTTTGCTGCGGATTAGTCCGATATTTGCCTCTGGACAACTTCGGACTTGTCCGATTTTGTGCGGACTAGTCCGATGTTCCATGAATCCTTGAAAATTTGTTAAGTCCCTGGACTTGTCCGGATTAGTCCGGTGTTCCAGCGGACTTGTCCGTTTTCCTTTCTCACTAAGATCGGACTTGTCCGATTTTAGGCCAGACCTGTCCGATTTTCTCTCTGGACGACTTCGGACTAGTCCGGTCTTGTCCGGACTTGTCCGATATTTCGTGACTCCGAGATTGACCTTTTGTTTTACGACTTGTTTCTTGGGTGTCACGTTAAGTGGGCCTAGGGACGTCGTGCCCAACTCTTTTGGAGCCCATGTGGGACTCTAAACCGACCTCTACTCATCCCAAACTCGAAACCCATCTAACCCTAGCCTCCACCTCTATATAAACGACCCCACCCCTTGGTTTGACATCTATTTGCCACTTTTCCACCCACCCAAACCCTAGTTCGTGGGGAGCCACCATCAAGGAGGGAGGAGAAGATCCCAAGCAAGAGGAAGAAGAGGAGGAAACGAAGGAGGATCAAGATCTCTACCAAGTTTCGTCCTTCACCATCAATTCATCCCCAAGTTCATCACCAACCCTAGATCATCAAGATCCAAGTGTTACCTCCAAGTTTCTTGGTTCATTGGAGTTCTAAACACCTGGTATACCTTCTATTCTCTTTTCCTTACGTGAATTCAACCCCTAATCTCCGAATTTACGTTGATCTAGAAAACCCTAATCTGCTGATCTCGTCAAGTGCGGACTTGTCCGGTCCCTAGCGGACTAGTCCGATCTTTCTGGTTAAATTATATTGAATTATTTCTAAAGTTTGATCTAATCAACTCCAAGCCTGTATAAACCTGTTAAAAGCTATTAGAACTAGTTAGTTATCAATAACAGCAATCTAGTAACAAGTTCTACCTTGCATTTGCATTAATCATGCATGTCATGACATATTGAGTAATATTTGTGCACTCTTTGATTGTGTTTCTTGTCTTGTATGTTTATTGTGTGGATTAGATGGATTTGCGCTAGAAAGTGCCGCGGAGGATCTACAACATCAAGAGTTTGAAGGCTTTGACCCTAATCAACAGCAAGAGCAAGGCAAGTGTCCTTGAAGCATATTGATCCTGTTTTTAAAGTAAATGTTTTGTTTGTAAAACTGCATGCTTGTGTCAATTTGATGGGAATCCTATGGTAGGAAGTTTACTAGACTTGTTAAACCACCCTTGTCACCTGGAATTTATGGTAGAGAGTCGGGAAGGATTTTTTACCTTTTTGCTTCGCTTAATTAATTGGGATGGAAGAACAACACTACACATTTAAATTTGCATTAATGATATTTTGGTTAATGTGAACTGGTTAAATATGATATGGTAATGGGTGATCTAAGCAAGCCTGGTATGTGGATGGGTTGGATGTTATGGCGTTTTGCTTGCTTTAGATCTAAGGACCGGTTCATGCGAGAATAAGCCAGGACTACAGTGCCACCACGAGGCAAAGTATGGGTGCGACATAGCTGATTAATTAGGGCTTTGCTAGTGCTGTTTGGACCATTGTGGATGCTCGGGGAAGGGGTAGTCGGATTGGGTTTGTTGATGATTGGTGGGACTACCCTGGGATCCGAATGGCTCAAGAGGGGGCCCTTGGTTGAAGATGTGCTCTGCGGGAGACATCGCCGCCGGTGAAACCTCAGTGGGGTCTGAATAGGCTAGTAATCCCTTTGTAAAGGCTATTTTGTGATCTCTTGGCCACACACCAACGGGAGTGTGTAATGTGACCAACGGGTCATGGGCATAAGGGAGGTTCTTAGTCGCCGAAAGGTGATGAAATCACGAACACGTGGGTAAAGAGGTACAAACTCTGCAGAGTTAATTAAAACTATCATGATAGCCGTGCTCCCGGTTATGAGCACCTGGACAACTTCCATGATTAGAAGGTACTTGGTATTGAGATGGAATTTGGGATGGTTATGGTTTGGTAATGGTTATGGATGGTTATGGATAAATTTCTGGTATTGAATATGGTTATTGATGATGGTGAAATCTGGAATTATTGATGATGGTAATGAATTCAGTTTGGTATTATGGTATTACTCATGATTATGATGGGATTACTTCACATACACATAATATATTGCTCTTCAAATGTTTTACTGTACTTTTCATCACTTTGCCATTATTATTGTCGTCATTTGAATCAGCCACATGTCATACTTTCCACACTTGCTGAGTACGACATGTACTCACTCTTGCAATCCCCCCCCAACAGTTGCAGGTCAGGATTGGGAGTTTAATGGCGATAATGCAGAGTTCTAGGCCGTGTCTACCGTCAACTTTGCCTGTGGTGTTTTTGGAGCTACGCTATCCCTTTTGCTTAGTTGCTTAGTTTGCTTAATTAGTTTATTTCCGCTGCATTAGTTAAACTTGTCATTAATATTCACTAGAGCTTGTATTCGAGGATAATCTGGTTTGTGTAATAAAATTTGGTTAATTAATCTTGTCTTGTGGTAATTTTCTGTATAATCTTTTGTGATTGCACTCGTGTATGTGTGATGAACATCCTGGGCACACACATGCGTTAGCTTGGTTCATTTTCGGAACTGGGCGTCACAGATTGGTATCAGAGCCACAGGTTGACCGTAGGATGCAGCCTAGATAGAATGGACACTTTAGAGCACATAGGAGCACTCAGGAATTGATGTGTTCTTGCTTGGTGTGCTGCTCGCTATATATCTTGCTTGCTTGTGTGCTTAATAGAGGATTTTGGGATGCTTTAGCATTGCCATGTCCACCTAGGCTAGTGTAGTTAGTTGTTTAGTTTTATATCCCTTGATGCATATAGTTGGGGACGTTTTCTAATTCTTAGCTACTGCTTTTCTTCAGATGGTGAGGACTCGCAACCAGAGGGATGGCAATGATGAAGAGGAGAACCATGGAGTGCCTCAGAACAACAATGGGCAAGGATCTACTCAGGGAGGTATAAACATCGAGCAGCTATTGGCCATGCAAAACCAGCTCATGCAGACCATGATACAGACTATGGGACAGCTGCAGGCTGGCAATATCAACAATCAGCCCCACATGCCTCCACCGCCACCCCCACCTCCTCATAACCGGTTGGGAGAGTTTATGAGGACTAGGCCGCCAACCTTTGCTCAAGCCGCAAACCCTATGGATGCGGATGATTGGCTCAAGTCCGTGGAGAAGAAACTTGCTATTGTCCAATGCAGTGACCGGGAGAAGGTGCTATTTGCTTCTCATCAACTAGTTGGAGCAGCTGCAGATTGGTGGGATTCTTATTGCAATGCTCATGAGAATCAAGAGAGAATTACTTGGGCCGAATTCAAGGAGAGTTTCCGTTCTCATTATGTGCCGGAGGGTGTTATGATATTGAAGAGGCAAGAATTTGAGAGTTTAAGGCAAGGAAGATCAAGCGTGAGTGAATATCTCAATAAGTTCACTCAACTCTCAAGGTATGCGCCTGAGGATGTGAGTCGGGACAGCCGGAAACAATACTTGTTCATGAGGGGCTTGAACAATGAGATCCAAGTGCAACTACTCAACTGCGATTATGCCAATTTTCAGAAGCTTGTGGACAAAGCAATTGTGGTTGAGAACAAGATCCGTGAGATGGAGCAAGAAATCAAGAGGAAGGCGCCGTATCAAGGACAACAATAAGGAAGTAATGTGCGCCCTCGCTTTGCGCCGCCCAATGCGCCTCATTACAACTCCTCTATTCCTGCTCAGCGCCCTGGTTATGCACCGCGCCCAACTCAGTTTGTGCAGCAGCGCCCTGTTTTGCAAGCACCTAGGCCTCCAATGCCTTATGAGCCTCGTGCTAATTTTCCTGCTGCAAATGCTCAAAACCAAGCTCGTCCTAACAATTCTGGTGGAGTTAAGAAGTGTTATACTTGTGGAGAAGCTGGACACTTTGCGCATCAATGTCCTAAGTCAGGCCTTGGTCAAGGAAGCAATGCGCCGAGGCAAAACCCAAGAACCAATGGAGGACAGCCACAGGGAAGCCATGGACAGCAGAATTTTGCTCGTGGCAACGTGAACCATGTCTCTACGGAGGATGCTCAACAAGCGGATGACGTGGTCATTGGTATGTTTCTCGCCAACTCCAACCTCGCGACTATGTTATTTGATTCTGGAGTATCGCATTCATTCATTGCATCGAAGTATGTTGCCTATCTCTCATATGAAGTTTACTCTGTTGGTTAAGTCTCCTGGAGGATAGATGAGGACAAATATAATATGTCCAAAAGTAAGCCTTAGAATAAGGGGGGTAGACTTCTCCGCCAACCTCATTGTTTTGGATTCTCAAGGGTTGGACATTATACTTGGTATGGACTGGTTAAGGAAGCACAATGGAGTTATTGAGTGTGCCACAAAGACGGTGAAGTTGACCAATGAGGAAGGGATCACCGTAGAATTTGAAGCATCTCAAACCGCACCGAAGCAATTGGAATTGAATCTTATGAACAGTGCCGCAATTGAGGAGATTCCGGTGGTGTGTGAATTTTTGGATGTTTTTCCGGACGAGTTGCCAGGTATGCAACCCAATCGAGACATTGAGTTTGTTATTGATTTAATACCTGGAACTGCACCTATAGCTAAGAGACCGTATAGAATGCCTCCTATGGAATTAGCGGAGCTCAAGAAGCAGATTCAAGAGCAATTAGAGAAGGGTTTTATTCGCCCTAGTTCTTCACCTTGGGGAGCGCTCGTTCTATTTGTGGACAAGAAGGACGGATCCCAAAGGATGTGCGTGGATTACCGAGCTCTCAACGAGGTAACAATCAAGAACAAGTACACCTTGCCCCGCATAGAAGACTTGTTTGATCAGATGAAGGGTGCTTGTGTCTTCTCTAAGATTGGTTTAAGGTCAGGGTACTTTCAAATGAAGATTAGACCATCGGACATACCCAAGACAGCTTTTAGGACACGGTATGGATCTTATGAGTACACCGTGATGTCTTTTGGATTGACAAATGCGCCTGCCTACTTTATGTACCTCATGAATAAGGTCTTCATGGAGTACTTGGATAAGTTTGTTGTGGTGTTTATTGATGACATTATGATCTACTCAAGGGATGAGAAGGAACATGAGGAACACTTGAGGCTTACGTTGCAGAAATTGAGGGAGCATCAGTTGTATGCCAAGTTCAACAAGTGTCAGTTTTGGTTGAAAGAGGTGCCATTTTTGGGTCATATCATCTCAGGAGGAGGAGTATCGGTTGACCCTGGTAAAGTGAGGGACGTGTTGAAGTGGGAACCGCCGCAAAACGTCAAGGAAATAAGGAGTTTCCTTGGGATGGCTGGATATTACCGTCGGTTTATCAAGGATTTTTCCAAGATAGCCAAGCCTATGACGGAGTTTCTAATGAAGGGAAAGGCGTTCCAATGGACTGAAGCTTGTCAAAACAGTTTTGAGGAGTTGAAGAAGAGGTTGACAACAGCTCCAATTTTGGTACTGCCGGATGTAAGCAAGAGTTTCGATATTTATTGTGACGCATCAAGACAAGGGCTTGGATGTGTATTGATGCAAGAAGGTCAAGTGGTCGCCTATGCATCAAGACAATTGAAGAAACATGAGCAGAATTACCCCACGCACGATTTGGAACTCGCAGCCGTGGTACATGCATTGAAGATTTGGAGACACTATATTCTTGGACATAGGTGTGAAGTTTATACGGATCATAAGAGTTTAAAGTATATTTTCACACAGACAGATCTGAATTTAAGGCAACGAAGATGGTTGGAGCTCATCAAAGATTATGATTTGGGGATCAATTATCATCCGGGAAAGGCCAATGTAGTGGCCGATGCTTTGAGTAGAAAAGGAGTAAGTCATCAACTCACAGTTCGAGAGATACCATCCGAGCTATGCAAGGAGTTTGAATGGTTGAACCTTGGGTTTGTAAATGAGATGGAGATGATGGAGTTAAACCCAACCTTGGAGCAAGAAATTCGAGAGGCACAAACCACATATGAGGAGATCAAGGAAATCAAGGAAAGAACCGAAGAAGGGAGAGAATTCAGATTTGACAAGGATGAACATGGTACCTTATGGCTTGGAAAGAGGATCGTTGTGCCTAACGTAAAGCATATTCAGGAGACAATATTAAAGGAGGCACATGACTCGCCTTACTCGATTCACCCAGGCTGTACGAAGATGTACAAAGACTTGAATACTTGCTATTGGTGGGATAGCATGAAGAAGGACATAGCCGAATATGTGGCATTGTGTGACGTGTGCCAACGAGTAAAGGCGGAAAATCAAAGGCCAGCCGAATTATTGCAACCGTTGAAGATTCCGGAATGGAAGTGGGAAGAAATTGGAATGGACTTCATAGTTGGGTTACCACGTACTCAGTCCGGGTATGACTCAATTTGGGTAATTGTGGATCGCTTAACCAAGTCAGCTCATTTTGTCCCTGTGAAGACCAAATATACAGCTGCACAATTGGCCGAGATATACATGGAGCATATTATGTGTCGACACGGAGTACCGAAGAAGATAGTCTCGGATAGAGGTTCTCAATTTACCTCCAGATTTTGGCAAAAATTGCATGAAGCTTTGGGAACGAGGTTGAATTTTAGTTCAGCATATCATCCTCAAACGGATGGACAAACCTAGAGGACCAATCAGATTTTGGAGGACATGTTAAGAGCTTGTGCTTTAAAGCATGGGAAAAGTTGGGACAAAAGCTTGCCATACGCGGAATTTTCATACAACAATAGTTACCAAGCAAGTTTGAAGATGTCACCGTACGAAGCGCTTTATGGGAGGAAGTGTAGGACACCTTTATTCTGGAATGCAGCAGGAGAAACTCAAGTATTTGGTCCGGACGTGTTGCAAGAAGCCGAAAAGCAAGTCCAAATAATTCGTGAAAACTTGAGGGCTGCCCAATCAAGGCAAAAAGGCTATGCGGATAATAGGAGAAGGAAATTAGCCTTTGAAATAGGAGATTTTGTTTACCTCAAGGTGTCACCAATGAGAGGTCATAAGAGGTTTAACATAAGAGGCAAGCTAGCACCTCGTTACATTGGACCATTCAAGATTTTGGACAAAAGGGGAGAAGTAGCATATAAGTTGGAGATGCCAGCCCATCTTTCAGACGTACATGATGTCTTTCATGTTTCCCAGCTCAAGAAGTGCTTGAGAGTACCGGAAGAACAAGTGCCAATGGAAGAATTGGAACTAGAGGAAGATTTGATGTATGCCGAGCAACCGGTCAAAATCTTGGAAACTAAGGAGAGGGTCACAAGGAACAAGGTCATTAGACGGTGTAAAGTTCAATGGAAGCACCACACAGAAAAAGAAGCGACATGGGAATTAGAGGATGATCTCAAGAAGGAATTTCCCTATCTCTTCTCTGCCGCGTCGAATCTCGAGGGCGAGATTCATTTTAAGGGGGGTAGGTTTGTAACACCCTCATTTTCATGCATCATGCCTTGCATGCATTCATATACATGTTTAACATTAACCCATAACAAGAGGAACAAGTTTAAGATTGATTTGGAACAAAACCACACTTAAAAATGTAGGAAAGTGCGGACTAGTCCGGTTTTGCTGAGGACTAGTCCGATTTTCTCTCTGTCTAAAAACGGACTTGTCCGTTTGCTGCGGATTAGTCCGATATTTGCCTCTGGACAACTTCGGACTTGTCCGATTTTGTGCGGACTAGTCCGATGTTCCATGAATCCTTGAAAATTTGTTAAGTCCCTGGACTTGTCCGGACTAGTCCGGTGTTGCAGCGGACTTGTCCGTTTTCCTTTCTGACTAAGATCGGACTTGTCCGATTTTAGGCCAGACCTGTCCGATTTTCTCGCTGTATGACTTCGGTCTAGTCCGGTCCTGTCCGGACTTGTCCGATATTTCGTGACTCCGAGATTGACCTTTTGTTTTACGACTTGTTTCTTGGGTGTCACGTTAAGTGGGCCTAGGGACGTAGTGCCCAACTCTTTTGGATCCCATGTGGGACTCTAAACCGACCTCTACTCATCCCAAACTCGAAACCCATCTAACCCTAGCCTCCACCTCTATATAAACGACCCCACCCCTTGGTTTGACATCTATTTGCCACTTTTCCACCCACCCAAACCCTAGTTCGTGGGGAGCCACCATCAAGGAGGGAGGAGAAGATCCCAAGCAAGAGGAAGAAGAGGAGGAAACGAAGGAGGATCAAGATATCCACCAAGTTTCGTCCTTCACCATCAATTCATCCCCAAGTTCATCACCAACCCTAGATCATCAAGATCCATGTGTTACCTCCAAGTTTCTTGGTTCATTGGAGTTCTAAACACCTGGTATACCTTCTATTCTCTTTTCCTTACGTGAATTCAACCCCTAATCTCTGAATTTACGTCGATCTAGAAAACCCTAATCTGCTGATCTCGTCAAGTGCGGACTTGTCCGGTCCCTAGCGGACTAGTCCGATCTTTCTGGTTAAATTGTGTTGAATTAATTCTAAAATTTGATCTAATCAACTCCAAACCTGTATAAACCTGTTAAAAGCTATTAGAACTAGTTAGTTACCAATAAAAGCAATCTAGTAACAAGTTCTACCTTGCATTTGCATTAATCATGCATGTCATGATATATTGAGTAATATTTGTGCACTCTTTGATTGTGTTTCTTGTCTTGTATGTTTATTGTGTGGATTAGACGGATTTGCGCTAGAAAGTGCCGCGGAGGATCTACAACATCAAGAGTTTGAAGGCTTTGACCCTAATCAACAGCAAGAGCAAGGCAACTGTCCTTGAAGCATATTGATCCTGTTTTTAAAGTAAATGTTTTGTTTGTAAAACTGCATGCTTGTGTCAATTTGATGGGAATCCTATGGTAGGAAGTTTACTAGACTTGTTAAACCACCCTTGTCACCTGGAATTTATGGTAGAGAGTCAGGAAGGATTTTTTACCTTTTTGCTTCGCTTAATTAATTGGGATGGATGAACAACACTACACATTTAAATTTGCATTAATGATATTTTGGTTAATGTGAACTGGTTAAATATGATATGGTAATGGGTGATCTAAGCAAGCCTGGTATGTGGATGGGTTGGATGTTATGGCAGTTTGCTTGCTTTAGATCTAAGGACCGGTTCATGCGAGAATAAGCCAGGACTACAGTGCCACCACGAGGCCAAGTATGGGTGCAGCGTAGCTGATTAATTAGGGCTTTGCTAGTGCTATTTGGACCATTGTGGATGCTCGGGGAAGGGGTAGTCGGATTGGGTTTGTTGATGATTGGTGGGACTACCCTGGGATCCGAATGGCTCAAGAGGGGGCCCTTGGTTGAAGATGTGCTCTGCGGGAGACATCACCACCGGTGAAACCTCAGTGGGGTCTGAATAGGCTAGTAATCCCTTTGTAAAGGCTATTTTGTGATCTCTTGGCCACACACCAACGGGAGTGTGTAATGTGACCGACGGGTCATGGGCATAAGGGAGGTTCTTAGTCGCCGAAAGGTGATGAAATCACGAACACGTGGGTAAAGAGGTACAAACTCTGCAGAGTTAATTAAAACTATCATGATAGCCGTGCTCCTGGTTATGAGCACCTGGACAACTTCCATGATTAGAAGGTACTTGGTATTGAGATGGAATTTGGGATGGTTATGGTTTGGTAATGGTTATGGATAAATTTCTGGTATTGAATATGGTTATTGATGATGGTGAAATATGGAATTATTGATGATGGTAATGAATTCAGTTTGGTATTATGGTATTACTCGTGATTATGATGGGATTATTTCAGATACACATAATATATTGCTCTTCAAATGTTTTACTGTACTTTTCAGCACTTTGCCATTATTATTGTCGTCATTTGAATCAGCCACATGTCATACTTTCCACACTTGCTGAGTACGACATGTACTCACTCTTGCAATCCCCCCCCCCCAACAGTTGCAGGTCAGGATTGGGAGTTTAATGGCGATAATGCGGAGTTCTAGGCCGTGTCTACCGTCAGCTTTGCCTGTGGTGTTTTTGGAGTTGCGCTATCCCTTTTGCTTAGTTGCTTAGTTTGCTTAATTAGTTTATTTCCGCTGCATTAGTTGAACTTGTCATTAATATTCACTAGAGCTTGTATTCGAGGATAATCTGGTTTGTGTAATAAAATTTGGTTAATTAATCTTGTCTTGTGGTAATTTTCTGTATACTCTTTTGTGATTGCACTCGTGTATGTGTGATGAACATCCTGGGCACACATATGCGTTAGCTTGGTTCATTTTCGGAACTGGGCGTCACAAGGAGAGGAGGGTCCTAATGTCTTCACTCTTCACTGTCGGTCCTCTCATCGTCGTCTTCATCTTCTTCATCTTCAGCTTGATGAGGAGGAGAAGGAGGAGGGGCGGAGCCGCTCGGGCCCCCAATGCCAAAGTAGGCAAGCTCGAAGGGGGTCAAGGGTCCGAGCTCAGTGTAGTCTGGGACGGAGTCCTCAGAAATCACTGGAGATCTAATGGGGTCGATCTCTAGCTTCTGGCAAATTTGCTTCACATTTTCCTTGATGTACTTCATGTCCCCCTTTCTTTTCATGTTGAGCTTGTGGGCCTTCACTTCGGCCTTCTTGCAGGAGGTGAAGATGTCAGCCAGGTATTTGAGGATTCCACTAGCTGATCCTCTCTGAGGGGCTGCCCTTGAAGTTGGAGCAGCTCTCACATCTTCTCTTGTTCTTGCCGGTGCCTCGGGACTGGAGGCCGGCGAGGGAGCAGCCTGCACACTTGGCTTTTGAGGCATTTGAGGCCTCAAGGGGAGATGCTCCACATCTTTCACAAACTCAATGCCGGTGAATTTTTCAATCACAAACATTAGATAAGGAGCATACCCGCAAGATCTGTTGGGAGTGCAGGATATGTTCACCATATCATTCCAAATGTATTCCGCCACATCAAATGGGCGATCCTTGCTTATGACTCTCATCAGAGTCCGGAGGTATCCTTGCACACTCCCAGCATTTCCATCCTTGGGAGCAATTGTCTTCCTTAACACTCTGTTCAACACCACAAAGAATGGCTTCATGTTTTTGGTGGAAGGAGGGTTGAACTTTGAGTTTGGCTCATATAGGAACTTCATCCTATCCTTGTCAATGACACCAATGTTGTGTATGACCAAGCAATAAGCTCTTGTGGTGTCAAGATGAAGCAGGTTAGCGAAATCTTCTTGAGTAATGCTATACTTGGATCCATGGGTCATCCAAGTGACACTCTCCTCATCTTCACTAGAGAAGTGACAGGTCGCAAAGAACTGCGCAATCACTTCATCATTCTAGTTATTTCTGAAAGCAAACAGATCTCTTAGTCCATGCTTCTCAATGGCTCTCACTACATCAGTGAACGGTGAGCAACCCTTCTTCTAAAAATGTGCCCAGTCAATCCACTGATTGCGCACAACTGGTGTCTTCATTGGGAGATACACCGATCTGTAGAAGTCAGCATGGAAGTTGCACCAGAACCTTCTATCAGCCACTTGCTTCGGTCGGCCATACCAATCGATGCTTCTAAACTTGGCCGCCGAGTCACTGCCCTTCCCGTTGAACTTCTCTTCATTTGGGTCCCAGACCCCTTCCCTTGGAGCATGAAGTTTCAACGGGCCAACCGGACCCGTAGCAATCCCCTTTCCCTTGCCCTTTGCTTGGCGAGGGCCACTCAATGATGCAGCTGCCTTGGAGACTCGCTTCTTAGCTAGCACCTTCCTCCAAGCCTGTGGAGGAGACTGGGCTGGCTCGGATGGTCTTTCTTGGCGCTTCTTGCCAAGACCCGTCGAGGTCCGAGGTGCCACCTCATGGTCCATCTCGGCTCAAAATCGGAGACATCATTGCCGGAGCTCGACATGACGTGAGAATGAGTGGTTTGAATGATAATGAATGACACAAGGCATAGGTGTGAAAGAATAGCAAGGAACTGCATTGAGGAATTGAAGAATTAGGTTTTGAGTTCAGAAATATCGGACTTGTCCGGTGCACAGGCACGGACTAGTCCAGGGGACCGGACTTGTCCGTTCATGGACCGGACTAGTCCGGTATTCAAACTCAAAAACCTAAGAAACTCGACAAATGTTGATTCCTAATGCACAATTAGCTTAGCAAGAACGTAATACAGCAAGGAGGCATGTATATAGTGAAGGATTCTAGGCTATTCGATCAACAATGAAGAAATTTGAGATTTCTAGGGTTTGGGTGAAAGTTACCGAAGAATTCGATCGAAACTTGGAGATGAGGGGTGTTGAAGGCCGGACAAGTCCGCTAGCTTCAATCCCCAAGTGGACAAGATTGATTTCTGCCCAAATGCAAAGCTTTTTGGTGGAGGGAGCAAGAAATCGCCTTGGGAGCTCGAGTGGAAGAGAGAGAATGCGTGAGCAATAGTGGAGGATGAAGGGATTAGGGTTTGGTGGCAGCTAGGGTTATGGACACGAAAATCGGACAAGCCCGGAGGTGACCGGACTGGTCCGAACTCATCCAGAGAGCAATATCGGACTAGTCCGTGGTCTATCGGACTAGTCCGGCCTAACTGGCACTCTGCGGACTAGTCTACATAAGCGGACTAGTCCGGATAACCACGGACTAGTCCGTGTTCACTAGGAAAGAATTGCATAGCCCATTCATATATATTTGAAGGTTCATAATTAGAGAGTAAAGGGGCAAATCAAATCAAATAATCTTGATGAATATGATCAGTAAGCATACAAAAATCAAGCAATGGTCATAATTCACCAAGATCTAGTAATTGACATAGTTTTTGGAGAAAAAATGAGAGAGGTGATTTTCACAGTCCAAAACAACATATTTGAAGAATTCATACAGGTATGCAACATTTCAAGCCACACTCCAAGCATCAAGGATATTTAGTTCATTTCGGAGTTTGCAAAAGCGTTTTTCATCAAGTGGCTTGGTGAATATGTCGGCTAATTGCTTTTGAGTGTTGACATGTGAAATGGCTATGTCTCCTTTCATGGCATGATCTCTCAAAAAGTGGTGTCTTATGTCTATGTGTTTAGTTCTGGAGTGCTCAACTGGGTTGTGGGCAATTTTAATGGCACTCTCATTGTCACAAAGGAGTGGAATATGGTTCATATTTTAACCATAGTCCCTTAGAGTTTGTCGCATCCAAAGGAGTTGAGCACAACAACTCCCGGCTGCAACATACTCCGCCTCGGCTGTGGATAAGGCAATGGAATTTTGTTTCTTGGAGGACCAAGAAACTAAGGATCTCCCTAGGAATTGGCATGTACCGGAAGTGCTTTTTCTATCTACTTTGCACCCAACATAATCCGCATCGGAGGAACCAATGAGATTGAAATTTGAGCCTTTTGGGTACCAAAGGCCAAGGTTGGGTGTATGAACTAAATATCTCAAGATCCTTTTTACGGCTGTCAGGTGACATTCCTTAGGATTGGCTTGAAATCTTGCACACAAACATACACTCAATATAATATCTGACCTAGATGCACATAAATAGAGTAGAGATCCAATCATGGAGCGATATACCTTTTGGTCGATGCTAGGTCCATCTTCATTGAGGTCTAGGTGGCCATTCGTTGCCATGGGGGTTTTTATGGGCTTCGCCTTGTCCATGCCAAACTTCTTGAGTATGTCCTGCGTGTACTTGGTTTGGCTTAGGAACGTCCCTTCCTTCTGTTGCCGTACTTGGAATCCCAAGAAGTACTTTAACTCTCCCATCATTGACATTTCAAACCTGTCTGTCATGATTTTACTAAATTCTTCACAAAAAGATTGGTTAGTTGACCCAAAGATTATATCGTCAACATAAGTTTGACAAATAAAAAGATCATCATCAAAATTCTTTGTAAACAATGTATAATCTACTTTGCCAATCTAAAAGCCATTTTCAATTAAGAAATCTCTAAGACACTCATACCAAGCTCTAGGAGCTTGTTTGAGGCCGTAGAGAGCCTTACGCAATTTAAACACGTGGTCCGGGAACTCTTCGTCTTCAAACCCGGGTGGTTGCTCCACGTACACCTCTTCCTTGATTGGTCCGTTGAGGAAGGCGCTTTTCACATCCATTTGGTACAGCTTGAAATCATGGTGAGTAGCATATGCAAGTAATATTCTAATAGATTCAAGCCTAGCTACTGGAGCAAAAGTCTCATCAAAATCCAAACCTTCAACTTGTGAATAACCTTTGGCCACAAGTCGTGCCTTGTTCCTTGTCACCACCCCGTGTCCATCTTGTTTGTTGCGGAAGACCCATTTGGTGCCGACGATCTTTGCATTGGGTCTTGCCACAAGTTCCCATACTTCGTTCCGCTTGAAGTTGTTCAATTCTTCTTGCTTTGCCACCACCCTGTCCGGATCTTTCAATGCATCTTCAACCCTGCATGGTTCCAAAAAGGATACAAACGAGTAGTGTTCACAAAAGTTAGCTATGCGAGATCTAGTGGTCACTCCCTTTTGGATGTCACCGATGATGTTGTCGATTGGGTGATCCCTTTGGACTCATTGGTGTACTCTTGGGTGTGGGACTTGAGGAGTTGTATCTTCATGATTATTTGCTTCTCCCCCTAAGTCATTGCCTTCATTAACTTGTTGATCATCTTTGTATCTTTGTGGTTGATCTTGTGTTGAAGCTCCCCCTTGATCGTTGATCTCCTCTTGTGGTTCATCTTCCTCATGTACGTGTGGAGGTGGCTCTTGTGGTCGAACATCACCTAGAGCCATTCTCTTCAATGCTTGACAGGGAGCTTCTTATTTACCTAGTTCACATGGATCAACTTGCTCCTTTTGGGAGCCATTAGTCTCATCGAACACTACGTCACGTGCTATTTCAACAAGTCCGGAGGACTTGTTGAAAAAACGATAGGCGTAAGTGTTCGAATCATAACCAAGCAAGAAACCTTCATCGGACATCGAAGCGAACTTTGAAGTCCTAGGCTTCTTGTTCAGGATATAACATGGAGAACCAAAAACTCGAAAATATGAGATATTTGGTTTGTTACCGGTGAGTAGCTCATAGGATGTCTTCTTGAGTAGTCGATGAAGATAAAGTCAATTTACGACGTGGCAAGCGGTGTTAATCGCTTCCGCCCAAAATTGATCCGAGGTCTTGTACTCATCGAGCATTGTTCTTGACATCTCTATGAGTGTTCGGTTCTTTCTTTCGGCAACTCCGTTTTGTTGTGGCGAGTATGGTGCTAAAAATTCGTGCTTGATACCCTCTTCATCAAGGTACTCTTCCACTTGTGTGTTCTTGAACTCTGTGCCGTTGTCGCTTTGAATACCCTTGATTGTCAATGAGAATTTGTTTTGAGCTCGCTTGAAGAACTTCTTGAGTGTTCCTTGTGTTTCTGACTTATCGTGCAAAAAGAAAACCCAAGTGAAGCGAGAAAAGACATCAATAATAACTAAACCATATTTGTTACTGCCGATGCTTATGTAAGCAATTGGACCAAATAAGTCCATGTGAAGTAGTTCGAGCGGTCTTGTTGTAGTCATGACGTTCTTTGCGGGATGAGGTGCTCCAACTTGCTTCCTGGCTTGGCACACGCTACAAGGCCCGTCTTTCTCAAAAACAACATCCTTCAAACTGCGGATGTGATCTCCCTTGAGGAGGTTTTGAAGATTCCTCATACCAACATGCGCTAGCCGTCTATGCCACAGCCAACCCATGTTGGTCTTTGCAATCAAGCATGTGTCAAGTTCGGCTTTATCCTTGTTGAAGTCAACGAGGTAAAGCTATCCCTTCAACATACCCTTGAATGCAATGCAACCATCACTCCTCCTAGAGACGGTCACACCCTCGTTAGTGAACAAGCAATTATAACCTTTGACACATAGTTGAGATATGGACAGCAGGTTATAATCTAAGGATTAAACATGTAAAACATGAGAAAGTGTGTGTGTAGAAGATATTGCAATTTTACAGGTACCGAGCACCCTTCCTTGACTATTATCTCCAAAGTATATGCCTTTGTTTGGGTCCTCATTCTCTTCATATTCCACGAACATTCTTCTTTCTCCGGTCATATGGTTGGTGCAGCCACTGTCTAGCATCCATTTGGATCCACCGGAGGAATAGGCCTGCAAAAACAAATTATGCTTTGGTTTTAGGTACCCAAGCTTGCTTGGGTCCTTGGAGGTTAGTTACAATACATTTGGGCACCCACACATGAGATTTGGTGTTCCCATGGCGTGGCCTAACATAATTAGCATAAACCTTGCCAAAATTATTTCTTATTAACACATAGGAGGCATCAAAGGTTCTAAAGAGTAATCGTTGTTGTTTGTATACAGGACTAGTTTGGGAGGCCAGACTTGTCTGGAGGACCGGACTTGTCCGGACACTTACCGGACTAGTCCGGTATTCGTTTGAGTTCAGGTTTTTACCCTTGGATTTACCAGTTTGAGAGGGTCTTCCCTTCACAAAGGAAATCCTCCCCTTGTTATTCTTATGACTTCCAGCATGCTGCTTTTCACCATAAGAGTAACCAATGCCATATTTGACATTTGGAGGTCTTTGGACCAAGTATGCACTACGTGCATAGTTGATATTCTCCTTGTCAAATATGCCACATTGGGTAGGATGTTTATCCTTGGTGGAGGTTGACTTCTCCTTCAAACTGGTGTCAATTTTACTACATGTGCATATATGAGCAAAATCAGTTTTAGTGGGTTGAGAAGGTGAACTTGAAGAGGAGGAAGGTTTACTCAGCTTGAGTGACTCAACTTGCACTTCAAGGATCTTTTTAACCTTGATCAGGTCAGCAAGTTGGTCCTTGATTGCAACATTTGAGTCAGTTAACTCCAAGCAAGCTTTCTTGCTTGAAGCTAACTCAAGCTCTAGTGAATTGGTTTTCTCCTTTTCAAGTTCTAGAAGTTTGTCAAGTTCGACATACTCCTCCTTTTGGGAGATAATCATGTCCTCTTGCCGATGAATTAACCTCTCCTTCTCAACAAGTTGATCAAGTAAAAATTTCATTTTTGTTGCAGCTTTCCTATCTAGTCCACTAAGCATATCTTCATCATCACTAATTATTTCATCATCACTAGAGTAGGAATGCATGGAAGGGGTCTTGATGATTACCTTGTGTTTACCTTCCTTTGCCATAAGGCACGTGCCATTTCCCTTCCTTGCGCCAAGTGTGGGGAAGAGTGTAGATTTCTTGGGCGCACTCTCGATGGCTATGCTAGCCATCTCTTCTTCTTCGGATGATGAGGACTCATCATTTGAGTCCCACTCCTTCCCAATGTGCGCTTGTTCGGCTTGTTTCTTCTTCTTGAAGAATTTCTTAGGTTGAGGCTTGGCTTCTTTGGTCTTCTTCTTGTTCTCCTCATATGGGCAATCAACTATAAAGTGGTTATACTCACCACAATTATAGCATGCTCGCCTCAACTTCGGCTTCGTTCTTTCCTTGTACTTTCCTTCACTTGATTTTGTCCCTTGTCTTTTCTTCATTATTCCCTTGAACTTTTTCATGAATAATATCATGTCCTCTTCATCTAGCTCACTGCTCTCGTCGTCACTATCTTCCTCTAGTTGTGCTTCTCTTGCCTCTTTGGATAGAGGCTTGAGGGTGGACTTTAAAGCAACCCCTTTCTTCTTAGCCGAGGTGGGGTCGGCAATTTCCTTGACGTGCTTTGCTTGTTTTTCCATCATCTCAAAGTTGATGATTTTTCCAAGCAATTCATCCGGAGTCATCCTTTTGTATCCGGGACTTTCTCTAATCATGGAGCATAGCGTGACATTGCGAGGCATAAAAGCTCTAAGGATGAGCTTTACCACCTCGTGGTCATTCCACTTCTTGCTCCCATATGATCGAACTTTGTTGACGAGTGTCTTCAATCGATTGTACATATCTTGGGGTGACTCGTCTTCGCGAATCTTCCTAGTTCACCTTGGATCATCTCAATCTTTGCTTCACGCACATGTTGGTCACCTTCATGTGCAATTTGCAGTGTATCCCATATCTCCTTAGCAATTTCGAGTCCATCCACCTTGGTGAACTCGTCCCGACTGAGTGAGGAGGTGATTACAGCTGCGGCTTGAGCATTTCTATGAATGGCCTACTCTTGGCTTGGGGTGAGCTCTTCGTCGTCGTCCGTAATGTCTATCCCTGTGCATACAACATGCCATAGAATTGGATTGAGGGAAATCAAATGCATTTTCATATTCTGCCTCCACATTGAGTAATCACTTCCATCGAAGTGTGTGGCTTTTCCAAGTGGGATAGATAAGTAATGATTGTTATTGGAATTTAGACGATCATAGTTAAAAGGATATCGGGAGTAGTCAGTGTGACTACTCCCCTTCTTCTTCTCTTCAACTTTCACTTTCCCTTTGGAAAGTGCCTTCTTTCTGAGGAGCGCCTTTAGCTCCAATGTCTCCTCATCATCGTCCTTGAAGTCTTGAATGTCTTTGAGGTACTTCTCCACTTTTTGAGTCTTGTCATTGTTAACCTCTTCTTGGTTGTTGATTTTGTGGATGTCCTTCATCTCTGACATGATCTCTTCGAGTGATTACACTCTTTCTTGAAGAACCTGCTCTGATACCAATTGAATGTGGGCCTAGAGGGGGGGTGAATAGGCCTTTTTGAATTTTGTCGGATCCTGCAACACTCAACAACAAGTTCAATACCAGAGATATCGGACTAGTCCGGTAATGTGCGGACTAGTCCGATGTTCACGGACTGAGTTGATTAAGCTTGATTGATTAGATTGATTCTTTTATGTATGCAGCGGAAATATAGAATCAAATAAAGGTTTCAATGTTATATATTAGATTATATCACAATTAAATCTTATGTTTGACAATTCAATGTAAGATGAGCAATTATTATTGAAACCCTAGATTATATTGATGAATAAGAATGATGAACACCAAAAACAAAACACAAGGATTTATCCCGTGGTTCGGCTACCACAAAGGCAACCTACGTCCACGTTGAGGAGTCCACAAAAGGACCGGGTCTTCTCCAACCCTACCCTCGTCGGATCGCCACGAAGGCCAATCCTCTTCCACTAATCACAAAGGGATGAATAACTAAATTCAAGGGGCTTTCTCACATGTTGAGAGCTCCCTTGGATTACAACAGAAAATACCACCAAGAACACACTCAAAAATTACAAATGAATCGCAAGAGTGTGTTAGAGAATCAAACCAAGAGCTCAACATGGTGTTGCAAGTGTCTCTGCAATGATCTAGAGTGAATCCTCAAAGGATTGATCGTTGTTGCACTTAATTTCGTGGAGAGATGTAGTTTTTGAGGCTCTTGGGAGGTGTGACGGCGCTAGGGTTCGAGAGTGTTCATTATTAGACCGTGCACCTCTATTTATATGTGGTTTCTAAAAGTGACCGTTAGGGTTCAGAAAGATCGGACTAGTCTGTGGTGGTCACCGGACTAGTCCGGTGTGCTGTGTGTAGCAAACCCTAAGTACCCCGAAATATCGGACTAGTCTGGCTAGGAACGGACTTGTCCGATTTCTCTACTGGAAATCTTCGGACTAGTCCGATAGTCATCGGACTTGTCCGTACATGTGAGACCCTAAGTGTATAGGATGACAAGTCTGCACTTGGGGGACTTGTCAGATTCAGATCAGATGGTATTTCAGACTAGTTTGTGCAAACATCGGACTTGTCTGATTTGGATCAGAAAGAATATCGGACTAGTCCGGTTGTGATTGGACTTGTCCGATTTTGTGTGACTTGTGAAGTGTTTTGAGGACTAGTCCGCACTGGGGAGGACTAGTCTGATTCTAGTCAGAAAGGATATGGGACTAGTCCGATGGTTATCGGACTTTTCCGATCTCGTGCAGAAAGGATATCGGACTAGTCCGGTCCTGTGTAACTTTGTGGAATGTGTGTGTTTAATTGTGATTGATATCTTGGGGTGTGTCTCCTTAACACACTCCATACACAATAATCTACTACTCTTCTTCCCTGAGCTCATTTCCACTTTGCTTCTCATTCTTCCTTCTTTTTGGCACTTTGCTCATTTTCCTATTAAAATCCTGCACTCATCTCAACAAGAAGGTTAGGACCCCAATTGCTTGTCATAAATCATCCAAAACCCAGAAGGGAGTCCTAGATGCACTTTCGCTTACCTCCTTGATTGTGTTGGATTCCTCGTGGTAGTCACAAAGTGCTTTCCACACATCGTATGCAGATCGGAGGTGTGCAACACGGTCGAAGTCGCTTTGAGTTAATCCTTGTATGATCAAGTTCCGAGCCTTGTTGGTGTTGTCGACATCTCTCAGATTTTAGCTGTAACTTGATAATTTGATGACACTTCGTAAGGCGTGTATACCTTCTCCCATATTTTAGCTATAACTTGATAACTTTTTCAGCGGAAGCAATGAAAACCCCTCGGCATAAAAATGATCTGTTAAAGAAATTGTGTGTGAGACTTATATAAATGTGTTTCACCGTGATAAAAGTGATAGATATCAGAGAATCAAGTCACGAAGACGGCACAACAAGAATTACGCAAATCCGTTAAGAGAAACTCAAGTTACGATCAAAAGATCGAACCAAGGTCAATCTGTTCTACCGAGTAAAAAACAGATCTGTAATACTGCAAAGAAACTCGTGTAGATAAAAAACCACAAATCCAATGACCGTGAAATTTGAAAGATGACAGATAATCAAGTTGTGAAGACAACCCAAAAAGAATCACATCAATTGGATTTGTAAAACTCGAGTTTTGATAAAACCACCGAAGAAAGGTATTGCTGTGCAGAAAGTCAACAAGAAAGACTTGACAGAAACAAGTCGGACGAACAAGGCACAAAAGTTCCTTTAAACTACAATATTTATTCAATAGAACACAAGAGGAACAGCCCCAAAGTCGTCTATCACGAGCTCTGACCTCCCTTGCTTATATAATCAGCCGTTAGGCCAACCCAAAACTAACTAGGACTCTAATCCTACTCAGTTCACAAATCGAAACTTTTGATAACTGCTCAAGCCTCTTCTATACGCAGATAGAAGCAATCTTAAGACTTGCAAACACCTTAGGAACGTATCCCACATTCCTAAAACAACTCAAATTCATGACCCACACGAAATCCTATCATAACTAACTAAACCAACTCAAAACTTTCTATATTTGAGTCAAACACGACTCAGCCGCAGCCTGAGTCCATAACCTAGTCGGTTGGACCTTTCCGACCAATTCTTTACGTCCACATCTCTTCATCACGTCTCAGAACCATGTAGCCACGTCCATGCACTCCTTGCACATGTGCAATCATCTTCCAACGACGTCCATGATACCTTCATATGAATTGTTCTTGATTCATACATGTTGCGCGACCTCCCAATCAACTCAACCACAATTCCTCCCGAACTTGGTTGTTGAACCTCATCTTTTCCCTAAGACAAGTTCAATGGATCCTGTCACCAGCCATGTCTTGAACTCAAGCAACACTTGCATATGAATAAACAACCAATACTTCCGAGCACAAGTCCTCGACTTGACTCTCGTTAGTTCCGAAACTACAACATCTTACGTGAGCACCTCACATAAGCATGTTGCAAACCATATAAAAATGATATCAACCTTAACCACTAAAACACACCAAAAACTTAGTAAAAGAATACTGAGCAACCTTTCCATAAGTGTAAAGCAAGTTCAAAACACTGCAAGATAAAGGCAGAAACACTGCGATTAAGCACCGGACCTTGCCAAAGCTAGTTGGACCTAGAGTCGGACCTTGATGATAAAGGTGTTTTGGTAGTATTCAAAACTTTTGTCGCCATAGCCAATTTATTCAGCATGCATAGGTCTCACAGATGTAATTTCCTCTTTTTGGGAAATGGACCTGAGCCTTGGTAGGCTTTGAACTTTTTTTTATGAAATTTTTTTGTATATTCTTTTTTTTGTCCATGCGTCTTTCTCAAACCGTAGCTTTCAGGACTTTTGTCATCCTTAGCCGTGAGCTACAAGGCACAGAGAGAGCACCTGAAAGACGATGCATTAGAAGAAAGAACCTTGAGGCGTGTTGCCAAGTTCTTAGCAAGTGGTTTGCTCCCGAGTGGCACGAGGTGATCGGTTTGGTCCATCTATCGTGCGACACCTGAGTGGATCTGGAGACCGGAATCTCGACATCCAAGGATCTCATTGGTTGGTGTCGTGCGATGCGACACACAACAGTATACAAAAAAATAACGAGAATAAAATACTAAGTCTTTATTTATAAACACAGTGGAAGTTTTGCAATTTATAATGTAGGAAAGAAGTCTATACATCATACTACGCTCTCAGCACTAGCTATGCATGAGTAAAGTTGTCCATGCCCTCGGACTCTTTACACTAGCAGCACTCACAGATATCGGCGGCGTGCAGGGCTCCTACTCAGTCGTGAACTCTAAAGGGTATAAGGCGTCATCTTTAGGCCCTTCATCAACGGTATAACCTGCAAAAACTCGTTAACTGCAAACGTGAGCATAAGGCTCAACAAGACTGACCCGTCTCACTAGACATATGCAAGGTAAAGACTAAACATAGGTAGGGAATAGCATAAATAGACTCACCTACTAGTGGATCCTTATAATCATGTTTTAAGTAGCAAATGACATTCTTCATGCACGGCACATCATAGACTCCACAATCAAACAAGAAACGCTTTACCGATGATATGACATGCCCAAAGCACATAATGCTATTACAACTAAAGTATGGGGAAGCTGTAAACTTTTAATTGTGCTATCTCTAAGCCACACAAGGTTGCAAAGTAATTATAATTCAATACATCATATTCTTCTGGCTTCTTTAGTATTTACTATGTCATGACACAGTGAACAAGTGGTACTTTATTACCGCAAGGGACGATGATTGCCATCAGGACACACCCGGACTGCACGACGTCCTCCCCGCGTCATACGCAGCCACCTTTCACCCAAGACCCCAATGTCGACAAACTTCTTCATCCCGAGCAAAAGGTCCCCTACACGGACACGTCGAAGTTGCCCACTAGAAGATTTACACCTTTATGCCTTCACATCTCCATTCAAGGATAACCAAGGAGTATCCACACTACATTCTGAAGTTACATCGGTTTATTGGGCCCATATCCCATTATGCAACCGGTACGATTCAAGCTTGCCCAACGGTGCCTCATACGGCACGGTCCTCAAGCACAAAGGCAGGGCTATGCACCCGAGACTCCATCTCGTCGACTCCTATTCCCCCGGCCCGGTCTCGTATTCATTTCATATGCCATTCTTTCATCTTTCACCCCCATACGAACTGTTATTCCTATCTCGCGAGTAGATTCCAACTACTCGGCTTCTACCGATATATCTACACTATTAGCATTGGCAGTTCTACACGTCAAGCTGTAACCTTTTCATCCCTCCCATAGGATTTGTGGATATGCAAGTGGAGTATCAAACACCTTATATGTAATGCACAGTATCAACTGAAGACGTAAGTGAATAAAACTGGAAAAATTCTGAAAGGCTCTTAAATGCAAACCGGGCTTGCCTTAGTTTGCGACTCAATTAAATGTAAATTGTTAGTGGTCCTTCTCTGAAGACTCTGCCAAGGACTTCAAGTGGACACCCTGGCCTTCTCCTCCAAGCGACACTTCTCATCAATATCGATCACTACACGACATGCATATATGAATGCTAGTAAATTATAATGTATATATAGTTCATAAGCTTCTAACTATGGTTATAGTGAGTGAATGATCTTTGTTGGCTTTGGGATTTTTATTGTAGATGTTAGGGACTACAAGGGAGACTCTTGCAAAGAACAGGAGATGATCAAAGAAGTTTGTTGTTCCTAAAAATTATGGTAATTAATAATCATCTCTAAAATTTGGTTGAAATTTTTAGAGACCTATCATGGCTACCAGTGGTTGTATCATGTAGAGGGGGTCTCATAGGTTCTAGGAAAATTTATTTCACAATTTTCTAAGTTTCTGTGAAAGAGATATTGAATTCTAAAGTTGCTAGGAATTTCTGGAATTATTTTATAACTGAATTTAGTTTTTCAATTAACATTCAGATTGGGAATTGAATTTGGGCCAGTATATTAGGTCTAGTAAATCTGAAATTTTTATAGGACCTAGTACATGACTAAAGCATGTTCGGTTCAAATTTGGGACATAACAAAGCAACTGAACATATGTAATAATTCAATGAAGGAAAAATGCAATTGAACTATACAAAAAATCATACAGGTTTTCATACCAAACTAACTATACAACTTGAAATCTAAGATCATAAGGTTATACTGGATTTTACTTGAGATTTTTAGAAGGATTCTCAGAGAAATTGTATTTAGAAGTTTGATTAAATTCCTGATTAGAGTTCTATTTTGCAACTGAACAGCAGAAAGGAATTTGGAATTTGATTAGGTTATACAGGTTCAATGGATCCCAAAATTTTTCTGGTAATCAAGAACAGAACAGAGTATTTTATGTGAATTTTGGGGATTTTTCCAGTGGAAGATTCAGCTGGGAAAAATATATTTGTAATTGTAAAGATTGCATTCTACATAATTGAAATCTGGTTTTCATAGATCCCAATTGGTACTAAAAGAAACTAGAGCTCAAGGCTTTCAAACAAAATTTGTTTGAAGATTTTTGGAGCAATCTACAGAGAGTTGTGGATTTTCTAATTTGGAGCCAAATCTGGAATTAAATTCCAAGGGGAAAATTAGAATTACACAGTGGGCCCACCACGGTTTTAAAATGGACCAGTGGGATTCAAACCACACGGGGGCCACAGAGAAAAACTGGGTAGCCACAACAAATCCCGTGGCCACACCTGATCCGACGGGGGACTAACAGATGCTGACACGCGGGGCCCGCGGTGTCATCGTCAACCTCCCGACGCGGGCGGCGCCCGGGGCTACAGCGGCTGCGCGCTCCGGCGAGCCTCGCCGGAACCAGGTTCCCGGCCACCGCAGCACCTAGTCTTGGGCGCCCAACCCTAAAATCATGCGCTGAGCACGATGGTGGGGTCGGTGAAGCTTGCCGATGGTCGGAAACGGTGACGCATCGGCGACGGCGGCAGCTAGGGTTCCGGCCATGTTAGAACCGTCGCCCCGTGGCTTAAAACCTTTGGAAAAGGTTGGGGAAGTCTTCTGGAACCATGAGGGAAGTGATAGGGAGGTGATATCGTCGTGTAACGGCCGGCAAACAACCGTCGACGGCGACAGAGGTAACTTTTCAATGGCGGAGGGAAGAAATCATGATTCTCGAGCTACGGTCTATCATTTTTGGTAATTCCAGTTCGAGGTGGTGCGCAAGGAAGTGGAGAAACTATTTGCTAGCAATTGTGAAGAGTGATTAAGTGTGGAAACCTAATTGAATGAAAAACCTAGCTAGTTCATAAGCTTCGGCCGAGAGTAAAACTTGAATAATTTGCTCGATACTCACGTAAATGCGGAATGGCTTTCACCGTGAGCCATAGGGTGCCTGGGCGCACCTTCTTGCTGTTGGAGTCGAAGACCGAAACGGCTCGCAGCAGCCTGGCACCGTGGAATAGAGACAGCGCACGGCAACCTCTACGGCGAGCTCCGGTTTAGCTTCAAAATAACGGCCAAAACATCAACGAAATAACGAAGGGATTGAACCAGAAGCTACAGGAGGGAGTGGGGAACAAGTTCGCTGTTGAGAGCTCGGCGAGAGGACCTTCCGGTTGGCCAGCAACGGCCGCGCAGCACCGGCGGTCGGAGTTTCGCGCACGGGAGCAAACTGGAGCAAGGCCTCGACGGGGGAGAGAGAAACTGGCAGGGAACAGAGAGGAGAGGATAAGGAGGAGCAGGGAGCGATATTTGTTGGGAGCTGGAGGAGGGCCAGCTCACGCCGTCGCGCTGGTGCATGCCGTCGCGGTGGCGCGCGCAGCGCACGCTGGATTGCGGCTGCACGTGGGCTGCTCACTGGTGGGCCCCACCAGTCAGCCTTATAGCCACGGCCCACTTTAGTAATTCATTTTAAAATAGTTAATGAACTCCAAAAATCATGAAACTTCATGGATATGTCTAGAAAAACGTGCTGAAAATAATGGTGTGGTCAAGTCTTTATGTTCAAGTATATTTGGACCAGAATTTGAATTTGAATTTAAACTTGACTCAAATTCGCCGAGCGTCTCAAATAAAATAGCAAATGGATTTCAAAATTCGTGAAACTTTTCAAGGAGCCTATTTGTAATTTTAGAAGACTATAGAAAAATTTATACCTATAGATTTGAATATTTTTGACAGGTCATGTGTATACAGTAGCTATATTCTATTTTGATTATTTGAGTATATGAGGTACTATAAATTGATTTGCCCAAGCAAACCCCATTCAAATATTCCAAAATTTTGCAGAGATGATATTTTAATTATTTTAAGATTATTAGTGAAGTATGTTCATGTTAATAAAATTTTAAACATGAGAAGAAGAAAGAATTGAGTAGGTTCAAGTTTATGTACATGACCATATCTTGAACCCAATCAAATACGAATTTAACTAACAACTGAATTTCATATTTAGAATTAAGTGGGATTTTACATTCCTCCCCACTTAAAAGAATCTCGTCCCGAGATTATAATAGGAAGGATAAAAGAAAAATATCTAATGAACATATGCCGCTAACAAGTTCGGATAGTTCGATCTAAGAAAATAATCGCTTTCCCAAGTCGCTTCATCAGCGGTATGGTTATTCCACAAGACTTTGTAAAAGTGCAAAGTGCGGCTTCTTGTGGTGCGAGTCTTCTCATCTATGATCTTGACCGGATGCTCAGAATAAGTGAGATCAAGTTGTAGAGTGTCAAGATCTTCCGAGCGGACCTCAGCTGGGTATCTGAGACACTTCCGCAGCTGAGAGATGTGGAATACATTATGAATTCCAGAGAGAGATGCCGGTAACTCCATACGATAGGCCACAGGTCTGCATTTTGCAGTGATAGCGAACGGCCCAATGAATCGTGGAGCCAACTTTCCCTTCACTCCAAAACGATGAATTCCTTTCATTGGAGATACACAAAGGTAAACGTGATCCCCGACGTCGAAGTGAAGAGGTCGACGTCATTTATCTGCATAACTCTTTTGTCGAGATTGAGCAGCCTTGAGATTGGCTTGGATCACTCGCACTCGTTCTTCAGCTTCGTTGACAAGATCAATGCCATATATCACACTTTCACCAGACTCACACCAATTCAATGGTGTGCGACACTTCCTGCCATAGAGATCTTCATATGGCGCCATTTGGATACTAGCTTGATAACCATTATTATATGAAAATTCCACCAATGGTAGATGATCATCCCAAATTTTACCATGGTGGATGGCACAAGCTCGTAGCATGTCCTCAAGGAATTGATTTACTCGCTCCATCTGGCCATCAGTCTGCGGATGATAAGCAGAGCTTTAAATCAACTTGGTACCCAATGATGCATGGAGCTACTCCCAAAATCGAGCAACAAATAAGGCTCCACGATCTGAATTGATAGTGCGGGGTACTCCATGTAAGCACATGATTCTAGCAATATACAACTCTGCGTACTTCGGTGCATGGTAGTTGATATTGACGGGTATAAAATGAGCTAACTTGGTCAACCGATCAACTATCACCCAAATCAAATCATGCTTACGGGAAGTGAGAGGTAACCTGATATGCCCACACCGACCATACCATCAAGTATACCGATTACATCAAGCAAGATGGAACAATCATCAAGTCAAGCTGCACCAGCTCATGTTGTCGATGGACCAATTACTCGTAGCCGAGCTAAACAGCTACAACAAGAGGTGCACGCGCTACTTTGTGAAATTCCATTTATTAATGAGAATTATATACTTCCTAAATCGTACATGTTTCTATTACTCAGGTTCACCAAGGAGGATGACAAGGACACGCCAAGACTGAACCAGAGAGGAGAACTACGTCGAACCAGTTCGGCCTGGCAGAACTGTCATGAAGAAACAGTCATATCTCTTGATTCATAGAAGCTGTGAAGGTCCATGAGTACTTGTTGGAAAGGTGTTGAAGTCAACTTTCAAATGCCACTAAGTGCCGAGTGCTTTAGAGGTTCCAGCTTGGCAGCCGAGTGCTTTTGGTGCAGACTGTTCAGAAGATCAACAGTCAGCCTGATATCCAAGTTTCCGTGAGAAACTGTATCACTCTAAAATATTTCGTGAAGCATGCTACACATTGTGTGAAAGGTTATCAAATTATATTTCCAACGCATCTGGTCCCATGTCTTTTGGATGTCTCTAGGTGGAGTTATGATTAAAACACTGAAGACCACCCAGAAGGCCAGAAGACATGCGGGAAATTGATGACCACTGCATGAATGATCAAGCCAGTTGGCCTTCCACCTTCCCACGTGGATTTTTTTCAGTTCACATCTATTCTTAGACTAGTTGTTGGTATAAATATCCCTCTTTTGTAAGCCAAGGGCAACTCTTTGATGAATTAAGATTATTCCAGTGAAATTTGCAGCCGAGCTGCTTGAGTGTCTTACTCAACCCTTGTTCTTCCTTGTTCTTCTTGAACTTGTGGGGAGATCTCTCTGAGATCCACTAATTCGTGCTCTGCGGGTTCCAGTACGGCTGCCCCGTCTTGTGTGGATTAGCTCCGGTTGTGGTTCTGCGGTCGTTCGGAGATCGAGTCGAAGTCTTCGCGGTTTCGGTGTCTCTCTCCCCGTCGCTTGGTCGCATCCAACCTTGGTCAGGTATAAAGCTAGTTATCCGTGCTGTTTCTACAGCAAGTTATCTTTTTCTTGAACCTCCTGTCGTGAAGATCGGGCCACCCTTCGCCGAACCAAATTCGGTGCATATCATGTGGTAATCAGAGCTATCGTTGTCACGGTAGGTTCATTTTTTTTTATCACCCACCCTCCCACCCTTTTTCACTCCGTTACAGTTTTCACCATCCACATATTCATTCCAGTGTTTATCTTTTACATATATTTGTTTGTCCTATAGTCCAAAGCCTAAAAAAAATATACCTATAGCCCTTTGATGGTACTGTTATCTTGTGTTTGTTTTCTTCCAGTTGCTCGTCACCACCGGTTACCTATATCTTTTGTAATCAGCACCCCTGTTAGTGTTATAAAAAAAAGAATACAGTAAAAAAAAAGAGAGCACAAGTGAGAAGATTGTGAAGAATTTTGTGTTACGGTTGGGTGTTGAAATTTTCAGTTTTCAAATCCAAGTTGGTGGTAATCTTGATAGCAGCAAAAAAAATTATCTTTTGAGCACATCATTTTTTCACTTGATTGGCAGTACCGTAGCCTGCCTTGTTCAGCCACCTATAGCTCCACTAAAAACATAAACCGGGACTTTCGATTTGTACTCCTTACGGCCTCTTTACCACCTCCGTTGAAGCTGTCACACCAGCACCATCACAGTTCTTGAGATCAGGCAAGAACTTGGGTAAGTAAGAGGTGAGATCGAGTGTGTCCACATATATATTTTTTTTTCTTGCTGCTCCTAACATGGCAGGCTCAGATTCAAGTGTTCATGGTGGACACCATGGTGATAGGGAACCCCCTGTCTCACGGGATGAGATGCGTCGCATGGCTGATTCACTAATGGAGGCCATGGGCAGGCTCCTCGATGAGCGTCTTCCCGCGGCTGGAGGACGTCGAGCATGTCGTGATCAAGAGGACCGTCATCGAGAGGAGTCCGGCGATGAGAATTCTGGTTTCAGCCATGAATTCAATCGCTTCGGACATGGCCCTGACGGATCTGGTGGTGGTCGCCATGCTGATTTTAATAATTACCATGGTGGGCGTCGCGCACATAGGCGCAATGCTGACGGTCGCCGCGTGCATTTTGAAGACGATGAGTTTGAAGATCAAGATCATGAAGAAGGATCTCATGATGATGAAAATCCTTTCGGTCGACGTGGCAGGTTTGTTCGGCGTCATCATCGCCGGTCTGCTGATTTTGAAGAAAGGGAATACCATCGTGGTCGACGTCCTCATGACAACCCAGATAACATCGCTCGTGTCAAATTGAGTATTCCAAAGTTTACTGGAAAGGAGAATCCTGATGAATTTCTTGAATGGGTTGAGCAGTGTGATCAAATATTCCGAGTACATAATCTTTCGGCTCAGTGCCGTGTGAATCTTGCTTCGGTGGAATTCTCTGGATACGCTCTCACTTGGTGGAACCAAGTGCAGGAGAATCAACGTGATTTGGGACGTGGATATATCAATACATGGGAGGAGATGAAGCAAGTGATGAGAAGGCGATTCGTGCCATCTAGCTATCAGCGTGATCTCAGGAACCGGTTGCAAATGTTAAAGCAAGGGAAGAGATCAGTTGATGAGTATTTCAAGGAGATGGAGCTGCTGTTGGTGCGGGCGGGAATAAGAGAAGATGCAGAGTCAACAATGGCAAGATTTCTAGGAGGTCTTAATGAAGAAATTTCTGGTTTTGTGGAGATGTTTCCATATCGTACATTGCAGGATCTTGTTGATCAAGCTATGCGAACAGAGAAAAAGATTCAGCAAGAGTCACGTGGAAAATCTTATGGAAGTTATTCTATTTCTGCCCCATGGCGCAAACAGCAGTCAAGTACTTCCTATGGTGGTGGACGATCTCAAGGGGCTGCAGCCAGGTCTTCTCAATCATTTGTTCCATCGAAGATGGCAGCCTCCACCGCGTCATCACCAACAACTCAGCAGCGACCCGCTGCAAGTTCAGCAGCCCACAGCAATGCCTCGGGAGCTACATCTTCTTCTCGAAGCAGAGAAATTGTATGCCATAAATGCCACGGCCGTGGGCACATTGCTGCCCAATGCCCAAGCAAGAGGACCATGTTGTTGAATAAGAAAGGTGAATGGGAATCCGAGAGTGATCCGGAGGATGCTGGACAGATATGTGATGAAGAAATTGAGGAGGAAGGGAATGAGATCCAGCCTGAGGAAGGAGAACATAATTGCTTTATTTCTCTACGAGTGCTTAGTGTAACAGCAGAAAAGGAAGACAACGGGCAGCGACATAATTTGTTCCATACCTGTGGAATAATCAAAGATAAGGTGTGTCGCATCATCGTTGATAATGGTAGCTGCAACAATATTGCTAGCCAAGAATTGGTGGACAGATTGGGACTGAAACCACGGCGTCATCCTAGTCCATACAAGATGCAGTGGCTTAATGATTGTGGTGCGCTACGTGTCAGTCATACTGTGACTGTACCATTCTCTGTTGGTAAATATAATGATCATGTGGAGTGCGACGTGGTGCCTATGCAAGCCTGCCAGCTTCTGCTCGGTCGACCATGGCTATATGATCGTGATGTCCAGATTTTTGGAAGGACCAACAAGCTGTCTTTTGTGTACAAAGGAGAGCGAATTTCCTTGCTTCCTTTGACACCGGAAGAAATTTTGAAGGATGATATCAGGAAGAAACAGCGCGAGAGCGAGCACCACTTGCGAGTGAGCCACAAAAATAGTAAGGAAGAGTGTCCACAGCCAAATCAAACCCCACAGCTGCAAGGAACCCAGAAACTGGGAAAAGAGGGTTTAGTAATGATGGCTAGGAAGGGGGATATCAAAGCATTGAGTGAACCCAATGCCATGTTCTTTGTACTTATGTACAAGGACACTTTTCTTTCTACTAATGCCTTACCCTCTACCCTGCCGAGTACTCTTTTGAATGTTTTGCAGGAATATGAAGATGTCTTTCCGGACGAAGTACCACCAGGACTGCCACCTAAGAGAGGGATCGAGCATCAAATTGACTTGGTTCCTGGTGCGTCACTTCCGAACAGGGCTGCATACCGCACCAACCCAGAGGAGACAAAAGAAATTCAGCGACAAGTGGAGGAATTGATGAAAAAAGGGTATGTACAGGAAAGTCTTTCCCCTTGTGCTGTCCCTGTTCTTTTAGTGCCTAAGAAAGATGGGTCTTGGAGACTATGTGTGGATTGTCGTGCAATTAACAACATCACAGTAAGATATAGGCATCCCATTCCTCGCTTAGATGACATGCTTGATGAACTTAGTGGTGCTAAATTTTTCACTAAAATTGACTTAAGAAGTGGCTATCATCAGATTCGTATGAAAGAAGGAGATGAGTGGAAAACAGCCTTCAAAACAAAATTTGGATTGTATGAATTGTTAGTGATGCCCTTCGGTTTAACCAATGCACCTAGTACATTTATGCGATTAATGAATCATGTGCTTAGAACTTTCATTGGTAAATTTGTTGTGGTTTATTTTGATGATATCCTAATCTACAGCAAGACACTTGAAGAACATGTTGCACATATCCAGAGCGTACTTGTTGTCCTGCGTAAACAAAAATTGTACGCTAACCTTGAGAAGTGCACCTTCTGCACCGACAAGGTAGTTTTCCTTGGTTTTGTTGTTTCAGGACAAGGCGTGGAGGTGGATGTTGAGAAAGTCAAGGCTATACACGAATGGAGGCCCCCACAGAACGTGAGCCAAGTGAGAAGCTTCCTTGGACTTGTTGGTTTCTACCGGCGCTTCGTGAAAGATTTCAGCACGATCGCTGCTCCAATCAATGAGCTGTCCAAGAAAGACATACCATTCAAATGGGGAGAAGCACAACAAAATGCTTTTGAAGAATTAAAGAGGAAGCTCACAACATCCCCAGTCCTTGCACTTCCTGATTTCAACAAGACATTTGAAATTGAATGTGATGCAAGTGGAGTTGGGATTGGAGGCGTGCTGATGCAAGAAAAGAGACCAATTGCATTCTTTAGTGAAAAGCTAAGTGGCCCGACTTTGAATTATTCAGTTTATGATAAAGAATTATATGCTCTCGTTCGGAGTTTGGAAACTTGGCAACACTACCTTTATTCTAAAGAATTTATAATACATTCAGACCATGAATCATTGAAACATATTAAGGGACAACTAAAACTGAATAAACGACATGCTAAGTGGAGTGAATTTATTGAGTCCTTCCCTTATATTGTCAAATATAAGAAAGGTCAAGACAATATTGTAGCTGATGCTTTATCTCGACGTCATGCTTTGCTCACACAACTTGATGCTAAAATTCTTGGATTGGAAAGTATAAAGGAATTATATGCCACTGATTCGTACTTTGCTGAACCATATGCCAAGTGCCGTATTGGAAAAGGATGGGAAAAGTATCATGTGCATGATGGATTTTTATTTCGCACTAACAAACTTTGTATTCCAGATTGCTCTGTTCGACTTTTACTCGTGCAGGAAGCTCATGCAGGTGGACTTATGGGCCATTTTGGAGCCAAGAAGACGGAGCAAGTGCTCGCCGACCATTTCTTTTGGCCAAAAATGCGACGAGATGTAGAGAGACATGTTCTTCGCTGCGAAAACTGTCACAAAGCTAAGTCTCGTCTGAACCCTCATGGTTTATATACTCCCCTTCCTATTCCTAATGCACCTTGGGAGGATATTTCAATGGATTTTGTTCTTGAGTTACCACGAACCAAAGGGGGAAGGGATTCAATTTTTGTTGTGGTTGATCGTTTCAGCAAAATGGCACATTTTATTCCTTGTCACAAGAGCGACGATGCTTCCCGTATTGCTGAATTATTTTTCAGGGAAATCGTGCGACTACATGGAATGCCACGTACCATTGTGTCGGATCGTGACACCAAGTTCTTGAGCTACTTTTGGAAGACATTGTGGGGCAAACTTGGGACAAAACTGTTGTTCTCCACAACATGTCATCCGCAAACGGACGGTCAAACTGAAGTTGTGAATCGAACACTATCAATGTTGCTCCGAGCTGTCCTTAAGAAGAATCTGAAACTATGGGAAGAAAGCTTGCCACACGTTGAGTTTGCATACAATAGGGCAGTACACTCAACCACTAAATTTTGTCCATTTGAAATTGTATATGGATTCACACCCACTGCTCCCATAGATCTTTTGTCTCTACCCATGCAGGAACGTGTGAACTTTGATGCAAGCAAGCGAGCTGAATTTGTCAAGAACATTCATGATAGGGCTCGGGCCAATATTGAAAAGATGACCAAGAAGTATGAGAAGCACGCTAACAAGGGTCGCAGGAAGGTGTTGTTCGAACCAGGGGACTTGGTTTGGGTGCACCTTCGAAAGGATCGTTTTCCAGAGCTGCGCAAGAACAAGTTGCAACCCCGGGCTGACGGACCATTCAAAGTTCTGCGCAAGATCAATGACAACGCTTATGAAATTGATCTGCCAAGTACTTATGGTGTATGTACCAGTTTCAATGTGTCCGACCTCTCTCCATTCTTTGGATTGGAAGAGTCGAGGACGACTCTTTTTCAAGGGGGGGAGGATGATATGCCCACACCGACCATACCATCAAGTATACCGATTACATCAAGCAAGATGGAACAATCATCAAGTCAAGCTGCACCAGCTCATGTTGTCGATGGACCAATTACTCGTAGCCGAGCTAAACAGCTACAACAAGAGGTGCACGCGCTACTTTGTGAAATTCCATTTATTAATGAGAATTATATACTTCCTAAATCGTACATGTTTCTATTACTCAGGTTCACCAAGGAGGATGACAAGGACACGCCAAGACTGAACCAGAGAGGAGAACTACGTCGAACCAGTTCGGCCTGGCAGAACTGTCATGAAGAAACAGTCATATCTCTTGATTCATAGAAGCTGTGAAGGTCCATGAGTACTTGTTGGAAAGGTGTTGAAGTCAACTTTCAAATGCCACTAAGTGCCGAGTGCTTTAGAGGTTCCAGCTTGGCAGCCGAGTGCTTTTGGTGCAGACTGTTCAGAAGATCAACAGTCAGCCTGATATCCAAGTTTCCGTGAGAAACTGTATCACTCTAAAATATTTCGTGAAGCATTCTACACATTGTGTGAAAGGTTATCAAATTATATTTCCAACGCATCTGGTCCCATGTCTTTTGGATGTCTCTAGGTGGAGTTATGATTAAAACACTGAAGACCACCCAGAAGGCCAGAAGACATGCGGGAAATTGATGACCACTGCATGAATGATCAAGCCAGTTGGCCTTCCACCTTCCCACGTGGATTTTTTTCAGTTCACATCTATTCTTAGACTAGTTGTTGGTATAAATATCCCTCTTTTGTAAGCCAAGGGCAACTCTTTGATGAATTAAGATTATTCCAGTGAAATTTGCAGCCGAGCTGCTTGAGTGTCTTACTCAACCCTTGTTCTTCCTTGTTCTTCTTGAACTTGTGGGGAGATCTCTCTGAGATCCACTAATTCGTGCTCTGCGGGTTCCAGTACGGCTGCCCCGTCTTGTGTGGATTAGCTCCGGTTGTGGTTCTGCGGTCGTTCGGAGATCGAGTCGAAGTCTTCGCGGTTTCGGTGTCTCTCTCCCCGTCGCTTGGTCGCATCCAACCTTGGTCAGGTATAAAGCTAGTTATCCGTGCTGTTTCTACAGCAAGTTATCTTTTTCTTGAACCTCCTGTCGTGAAGATCGGGCCACCCTTCGCCGAACCAAATTCGGTGCATATCATAACCCTACAATGAAATCCATGCTGATGTCTTCCCACTTCCATGCCGATATGTTCAAGGGTTGTAACTGTCCTCATTGCCTCAAATGGTCGGCTTTCACTCGCCGACATGTATCACATTCGGATACATATTTTGCTATCTCTCGCTTCATACGGGATGACCAGAATTTCTTCTTCAGATCTTGGTACATCTTGTTAATACCCGGATGAATAGGGTACTTGGATAAGTGTGCTTCACCCAAGATCTTCTTTCGGAGCTCCATGTCATGGGGTACGACTATACGGTCTTTAAACCAAATAGTATTGTGATCATCACATTGAAAGCATTCCATCTCCCCCTTCTTCATTCTTCGGCGAATGTGCGACATTCCCTTGTCTTCCTTCAGAGCCACTATAATATGTTCTCTGATGGTAGGAATGAGAGACAGGTTGTAGAGCGCTCCATAGGGAACTAACTATAAACTCGGCTCATCCTCTTCCATTGAAGTGATCGACAGATGATTGACATGAGACTTGCGGCTCAGCGCATCTACAACCACATTTGCTTTGCCAGGATGGTAGTGGATCTCAATCTCATAGTCTTTGATTAACTCCAACCATCTTTGTTGTCGCATATTCAAGTCTTTCTGGGTGAAAATGTACTTCAAACTCTTGTGATCAGTGTAGAGATGCACTAGATTGCCTAATAGATAGTGCCTCCACATTTTCAATGCGAGCATCACGACAGCGAGCTCAAGATCATGAGTTGGATAATGTTGTTCATGATTCCGAAGCTGCTGGGATCCATACGCGATCACTCTTCTATCTTGCATGAGTACACAATCAAGACCAATGCCTAATGCATCACAATAGACATCAAATGGTTTGGTTGTGTCCTGCTGAGCCAACACTGGTGCTGTGGTGAGGTGTTTCACCAAGGCTTGAAATTCTTCTTCACATTCTTTAGTCCATACATACTTCATCCCCTTCTTTTGTAGTTCCGTCATTGGTTTAGCTATCTTTGAGAAACTCGGAATGAACCCCTGATAATAGCCAGCCAAGCCAAGGAAACTGCGAACTTCATCTACGGACTTGGAAGATTTCCACTTCAGGACTTGTACAATTTTGCTTGGATCAACCGCAATACCATCAGCCGAGATGATGTGCCCTAGAAATGGCACTTGGCGGATCCAAAACTCATGCTTGCTGAACTTTGCATACAGTTTGTGATCCCTTAACCGTTGCAGCACGATATGCAAGTGTTTAGCGTGTTCTTCTTCAGATTTAGAATACACAAGGATGTCATCGATGAAGACCACGACAAACTTGTCCAACTGCGGCATAAACACTGAATTCATGAGATACATGAAGTGAGTTGGTGTATTAGTCAACCCAAAGGACATGACGAGATACTCATATAGCCCATACCTCATCAAGAATGCGGTTTTTGGAATGTCCTCAGGTTGAATCTTAATCTGATGATAACCTGAACAAAGGTCCATCTTTGAGAATACCTTAGCACCCACTAGTTGATCGAATAAGATATCAATGTGTGGTAGTGCATACTTGTTCTTGATGGTGACATCATTCAGTGGATGATAGTCCACACACACCCTCAAAGTCTCATCCTTCTTCTTTAAAACAACGCGGAACAGCCCCAAGGTGATGAACTTGGGCGAATAAAACCCTTGCTCAATAAGTCATTCAGCTGCTCCTTTAATTCCGCAAGTTCCTTCGGTGCCATCCTATATGGCTTCCTCGAGATTGGCATGGTTCCTGGCGCAAGTTCAATCTTGAACTCAACGTCACGTCCTGGTGGCATGCCCGGAAGATCGTCAGGAAACACGTCTGGATATTCACGCACCACTGGAATATCCTCAAGCCTCTTGGCACTTGTGTGACGCACCGCTGAGACTATTGGTGCGGTATCCAAAAGATTTAAAGTGTTGCTACCATGGGATTGAGAATTCAGTTGGACAATCCGCGAGCTGATATCAAAGATAGCTCCATGATGTGTCAACCATGACATCCCCAAGATGAGGTCAATCTGCTGACCTTCCAAAATGATGAGGTTCACCGGATAGATACTTCCACCCATGCACAGAGGTGCTCGAGAAACAACCTCATTAGCTGAAATATTGCCTCCAGGTGAACTGACACGAAAAGGATGTGAGACAGTCACGATTGGCACTTGATGTTTCAGCACAAAATACTTGCTCACAAAGTTATGAGTAGCTCTAGAGTCAAATAGAACGACTACTGGTTGATCATGTAAAGTAAACATGCCTGCTAAAACAGGTTCTCCTTCGGGAATGTCCTCAATCGCAGCATAATTAACACTGGTAGACTTTGATAAAGCTTTCTTTTTAAGTTTATGGTGCTGATCAAAATCAAAAGGACAAGTGGACACAGTCATGTTCCATCTTGCAACGTTCCCGTGCTAAATGCATTCTGTGCTTTCCACAGAATTTGGGTTGGACTGACAACATGCACATCTTGCAGAGAAGGGGTTGCAAGAGTGAGATCATACTGCTGCGGTGGAGAACCAGGACACACTTGCACGCTTTGCTGAGGTGCAGGTAAAGTCTCCACTGGATAGGAATGATACCGAACCTGTTGTGATTGCTCACTCGACCATAGGTCTTGACCGGACGGTAAGCAATATACCGTTCGATCCTCCTGAGGAACATCACTAATAACCTCCTGTGATGTTTTTATCTTCCTCTTCTCCGCCTGAGAGCGCAGAGTTGCATCCTCCTGAACCATAGAGGCATCAACCAAGTCATTGTAGTTGCCGTTATTGAATAACACCAGTCGAGCTCGAAGTTTGACGTTCAGTCCTCAAAAGAAACAATCACACTTCAATGCCTCGGTATTCACATACTCAGGAGCATATTGAGCCAAACGATTGAACACCTTGGAGTATTCATAAGCACTCATTTTCTTGCTCCAACTCCACAAACTCCTCCAACTTTGTTTTAATCATCCCTGTAGAAATGTGACATGCACGAAAAGCATCACGGAAATCCGACCAGGTCACACGATGACCATCAGGGAGAGTGGTGAGATACTCTGACCACCAAGCTCCCGTGGATCCGTGAAGTTGTTGAGCAGCAAATAAAGCCTTCTGATAATAGTCACACTGGAGTAACTCAAACTTGGCTTCAATCACCCGGAGCCAATGACCCGACTCCAATGGTTCCAAGGCTTCTGTGAACACTGGTGGTTGAGTTGCCAAGAAATCCAGATATGTGACTTGAGGTTGATCAAGTGGTCTAGCCTTAGGTTGTACACTCTGCTGTACCAACGTCTGCAGAGACTCGGCCATCCTCGCTAAGACATCTGCCAATCCGGTTGATGATGACACTCGTGGTAGAGTTGAGCCATATCCACCAGGAGCAGAAATACCTGGTTCACTCTCAAAATGAGTGTGATCCATGCTGCAAGAGTGAGCATTACAGTTAAGATCTAAAGTTGCAATACCAACTAGAATCATGATAAAGAGCGTAATATACATCACTTAACAATGCAGTAGGCTTGGTGTAAATACAGATTAGGACATTGATCTAGACTCAAATAAGTGATATTGCTCACCAAATACTTAACATGGTGTTTCAACTTTACATTAATCGATCATGTCGAGTAATCACCTCTAGACATGATGAGAGACACAAGAAAGTGAAATAAAAATGATTTGAGCCGATAACTTCGCATACTGGTATGCTGTCCATTTTCTGGTCTATTAGACCAGTCTGTAAAATGTAATTATTTCTCATAGTTAAACGCAAAATTTGGTCTGGAGTTCAACTACAAAGTTGTATTACCCTCAAAAAACTTTCCAGAAAGTATTCATTTGTCCCCTTAGAAATTCTGGAATGGAAGATATAAAAGTTTGATTAACGGGTACAAGACAGTTCGAATCTGGAATATGAACTTCAGTTCTGTTCCAGCGGACCATCCTGTATAAATTCAAAATTTGCTCCCAGTAAATGGCAAGAATAGGATTTGCGTTGAATACAAAAGTTTTATAGAACTTCATAACCTTTCCAGATTGTAATTGAACACCTCTAGGTGAGCTCTGGATTAAAAGTTATACAGGTAAGGAATAGCATAAATAGACTCACCTACTAGTGGATCCTTATAATCATGTTTTAAGTAGCAAATGACATTCTTCAGGCACAGCACATCATAGACTCCACAATCAAACAAGAAACACTTTGCCGATGATATGACATGCCCAAAGCACATAATGCTATTAGCGCTAAAGTATGGGGAAACTATAAACTTTTAATTGTGCTATCTCTAAGCCACACAAGGTTGCAAAGCAATTATAATTCAATACATCATATTCTTCTGGCTTCTTTAGTATTTATTACGTCACGGCACAGTGAACAAGTGGTACTCTATTACCACGAGGGACGGTGATTGCAATCAGGACACACCCGGACTACACGACACGCACACCCGCGTGGGAGACACCTACGTGCTCTTCTCTCCGCGTCATACGCAACCACCTTTAACCCAAGACCCTAATGTTGACAAACCTCTTCATCCCGAGCAAAATGTCCCCTACACGGACACGTCGAAGTTGCCCGCTAGAAGATTTACACCTTTATGTCTTCGCATCTGCATTCAAGGATAACCGAGGAGTCTCCACACTACAGTCTGGAGTTACATCAGTTTATTGGGCCCATATCCCATTATGCAACCAGTACGATTCAAGCTTGCCCAATGGTGCCGCATACGGCACGGTCCTCAAGCGACACAGGCAGGGCTATGCGCCCGAGACTCCATCTCGTCGACTCCTATTCCCCCTGCCCGGTCTCGTATTCATTTCATATGCCATTCTTTCATATTTCACCCCCATACGAACTATTATTCCTATCTCGCGAGTATATTCCAACTACTCGACTTCTACCGGTATATCTACACTATTAGCATTGGCAATTCTACACGTCAAGCTGTAACCTTTTCAGCCCTCCCATAGGATTTGTGGATATGCAAGTGGAGTATCAAACACCTTATACGTAATGCACAGTATCAACTAAAGACGTAAGTGAATAAAACTGGAAAAATTCTGAAAGGCTCTTAAATGCAAACCGGGGCGTGCCTTAGTTTGCGACTCGATTAAATGTAAATTGTTAGTGGTCCTTCTCTGAAGACTCTACCAAGGACATCAAGTGGACACCCTGGCCTTCTCCTCCAAGCGACACTTCTCATCAATATCGATCACTACACGACATGCATATATGAATGCTAGTAAATTATAATGTATATATAGTTCATAAGCTTCTAACTATGGTTATAGTGAGTGAATGATCTTCGTTGACTTTGGGATTTTTATGGTAGATGTTAGGGACTACAAGGGAGAATCTTGCAAAGAACAGGAGATGATCAAAGAAGTTTGTTGTTCCTAAAAATTATGGTAATTAATAACCTTCTCTAAATTTTGGTTGAAATTTTCGGAGACCTATCATGGCTACCACTGGTTGTATCATGTAGAAAGGGTCTCACAGGTTCTAGGAAAATTTATTTCACAATTTTCTAAGTTTCGGTGAAAGAGATATTCAATTCTAAGTTGCTAGGAATTTCTGGAATTATTCTATAACTGAATTTAGTTTTCCAATTAACATTCAGATTGGGAATTGAATTTGGGCCAGGATATTAGGTTTTATAAATCTGAAATTTTTATAGGAGCTAGTACATGACTAAAGCAAGGTTCAGTTAAAATTTGGGACATAACAAAGCAACTGAACATCTGTAATAATTCAATAAAGGAAAAAGTCAATTGAATTATACAGAAAATATTACAAGTTTTCATACCAAACTAACTGTACAACATGAAATTTCAAATCATAAGGGTTATACAGGATTTTACTTGAGATTTTTAGAGCAAGGATACTAAGAGAAATTGAATTTAGAAGTTTGATTAAATTCCTGATTACAGTTCTATTTTATAACTGAACAGCAGATAGGAATTTGGAATTTTATTAGGTTATACAGGTTCAATGGCTTCCAAACTTTTTCTGGTAACCAAGAATAGGACAAGTATTTTGTGTGAATTTTGGGGATTTTTCCAGTGGAAGGTTCAGCTGGGAAAAAAATCTATTTGTTTTGTAAAGATTGCGTTCTACAGAATTAAAAACTGGTTTTCATAGATCCCAATTGGTACTAACAGAAACTAAAGCTCAAGAGATTTGAAACAAAATTTGTTTGAAGATTTTTGGAGCAACCTACAGAGAGTTGTGGATTTTCTAATTTGGAGCCAAATCTGGAATTAAATTCCAAGGGGAAATTTTGAATTAAACAGTGGGTCCCACGGTTTTAAAATGGACCAGTGGGATTCAAACCACACGGGGGCCACAGAGAAAAACCGGGTAGCCACAACAAATCCTGTGGCCACACCTGATCCGACGGGGGACTATCAGATGCTGACACGCGGGGCCCGCGGTGTCATCATCAACCTCCCGACGCGGGCGGCGCCCGGGGCTACAGCGGCGGCCGCTCCGGCGAGCCTCGCCGGAACAAAGTTCCCGGCCACTGAACCGCCTAGTCTTGGGCGCCCAACCCTAAAATCATGCGCTGAGCACGATGGTGGGGTCGGTGAAGCTTGCCGACGGTCGGAAACGGCGGTGCATCGGCGGTGGCGGCAGCTAGGGTTCCGGCCATGTCGGAACCGTTGCCCCATGGCTTAAAACCATCGGAAAAGGTTGGGGAAGTCTTCTGGAACCATGAGGGAAGTGATAGGGAGGTGAAATCGTCGTGTAATGGCCGGCAAACAACCGTCGACGGCGACAGAGGTAACTTTTCAATGGCGGAGGGAAGAACTCGTGATTCTCGAGCTACGGTCTATCATTTTTGGTAATTCCAGTTCGAGATGGTGCGCAAGGGAGTGGAGAAACTATTTGCTAGCAATTGTGAAGAGTTATTAAGTGTGGAAACCGAATTGAATGAAAAACCTAGCTAGTTCATAAGCTTCGGCCGAGAGTAAAACTTGGATAATTTGCTCGATACTCATGTAAACGTGGAATGGCTTTCACCGTGAGCCATAGGGTGCCTGGGCGCACCTTCTTGCTGTTGGAGTCGAAGACCGAAATGGCTTGCAGCAGCCTGGCACCGTGGAACAGAGACGGCGCACGACAACCTCGACGGCGAGCTCCGGTTTAGCTTCAAATTACCGGCCAAAACATCAACGAAATAACGAAGGGATTGATCCAGAGGCTAAAGGAGGGAGTGGGGAACAACTTCACTGTTGAGAGCTCGGCGAGAGGACCTTCCGGTTGGCCGGTAACGGCCACGCAGCACCGGGGGTCGGAATTTCGCGCACGGGAGCAAACTGGAGCAGGGCCTCGACGGGGGAGAGAGAAACTGGCAGGGAACAGAGAGGAGAGGATAAGGAGGAGCAGGCAGCGATATTTGTAGGGAGCTGGAGGGGGGCAGCTCACACCGTCGCGCTGGTGCATGCCGTCGCGGTGGCACGCACAGCGCGCGCTGGATTGCCGCCGGACGTGGGCTGCTGACTGGTGGGCCCCACCAGTCAGCCTTACAGCCACTGCCCACTTTAGTAATTCATTTTAAAACAGTAAATGAACTCCAAAACTCATGAAACATCATCGATATGTCAAGAAAAATGTGCTGAACATAATGGTGTGTTCAAATCTTTATGTTCAAGTATATTTGGACCAGATTTTGAATTTGAATTTAAACTTGACTCAAATTCGCTAAGCATCTCAAATAAAATAGCAAATGGATTTCAAAATTCATGAAACTTTTCAAGGAGCCTATTTGTAATATTAGAAGACTATAGAAAAATTTATAGCCTTAGATTTGAATATTTTTGACAGGGCATGTGTATACAGTAGCTATATTCTATTTTGATTATTCGAGTATATGAGGTACTATAAATTGATTTGCCCAAGCAAACTCCATTCAAATATTCCAAAATTTTGCAGAGTTGATATTTGAATTATTCTAAGATTATTGGTGAAGTATGTTTCTCATGTTACTAAATTTTTAAACATGAGAAGAAGAAAGAATTGAATAGGTTCAAGTTTATGTACATGACCATATCTTGAACCCAATTAAATTCGAATTTAACTGACAACTGAATTTCATATTTAGAATTAAGTGGGATTTTACAGTGGACGCACCTCGCTCGAGCCCTGACCATCGAGGTCGTTGTGGGAAACCTACTCGAGCTCAAGCTTAGGGACTGTTTGCTTTTCCGGTAAAACAAACAACTGAAGTGAGCGAGGAAAGCCTTATCCTTTTGTCGCGTTCTGATCTTTTTGTCATACGTGAGGAACTCGGGGTTCTCACGTGTAGAAATGGCTAAGGTGTTCTATGTTCTGTACATTAGGGAAGGTGTTGCAGTCGACGTCCTTCTGGCGATAAGCCCCGTGTCGTATGATGTCCACTACCACGTACGGGGCCTCCCACTAAGAAGACACCTTGTTCTTTTACTTGTAGTTTGGATCCTTCGAAGGACCAAATCGCCGACTAGGAAAGCTCGGGCTGGACGCGTCTGCCGTGGTAATGCCGTAGTGCCTGCTGGAACTTGGCTGATAGGAGGGCGATGGTGCGAGTTCTGTCCAGATGTATCATGGAGTCTTTCTATGCTTTCTTAGGCCGAGCCTCATCGTAGGCCTTGGTCCAATGTGGGACGTACTCCAGCTTGGACGTTAGGATAGCTTCCGAGCCGTACACCATGAAGAAGGGCGTGAAATCGGTCGATTGGTTGGGTGTGGTGCGCAAGCTCTACAACATGTATGACACCTCTGTGGCCCGTCGGCCTGCGAATTGTTTAGCTCATCGAATATGTGGGGCTTGAGCCCATGCAGGATCATGTTGTTGGCACGCTCGACCTGCCCGTTTATTTGGGGATGCGTCATTGAACCCCATTCGACTTGGTTGTTGAAGTCGTCAAGAAAGAAAATGAATTTCTTTCCCATGACTTGCGTGCCATTATGGATGATGAGTAACCTAAACATCGTTGAACCAATATTGAAACCAAGTACTATGTTATTCACACTAACATATTTATGTTATATCCAACTAGACTATAGTGGAGGCCTATGGGTTTATGATAACATAATAATGATATAACTACATTATCGTAATGACAACTAAACCTACCACATTCATGGACTCCATAATCAAACAAGAAACACTTCATCCAAACATATGAATATGAGAAGACTAATAATATTAATAAGCATAAAATCAATAACAAGGGAAAAGATACATGATCCATACATTTTCCAAAATGCACTTGAAAACTACATGCTCCTCTCTATAGCTGAACTCCACTAAGGACTTGAAAGAAGTGTGTATACAAGAGAGTAATGCTCAAGTGGTGTGTGTGAAACTGAGGGGTGAGGGGTCCTATTTATACTAGCTTCTGAGGCGGTTCACACCAGAATTCACGTGGGAATCAGTCTCTACTGCCATCAAGGAGCTTGTTGCAGTGTGATTCCGGCAGTTCCCCCGGTACTACCGTTGGTAGCCCACAGAGTTTTGTAGTTCAGTTAGGGTGCGCGGAGATTCAGAAGAAGGTGGTGATTTGACACAAGTATTTATGTGGTTCGGGCCGCCTGAGCGTAATCCCCTACTCCACGGTGTGTTGCTGTTGTATTGAGCGTTTGAGCGCTAGAGTGTTAGAGACTAGAGTGTCTTGAGCGCGTGTGGAAGCCTCTGGAAGAGAGTCTCCCCGTGTATCGCTCGACCAGTCCTTTTATAGTACAAGGGCTGGCCGTTACGTCATATGCCTGGCCCGACATGTGGCCGTGGCGGTTACTAATGCTTAATACACAGTTAATGTACTTAATTCACCTTAACAGCGTGGTAACACGCCTTAATGGTGGCATTACTGGTATTAAGGGTCCTCCACTCGTGTGTCATTAAGATAGCATTAATGACACATAATCGGGTCTTGACGTCTTTAATGTTCCTTGAAGGTCCAAGCCGTTGGAGGTCCACAGTCTGCTGGTGGAGGTTGAAGGTCCGGCGGTTGGACGCGTGGCAGCTCTGAAGCTTACCGTCCTGGACGAGTAGGTCCGGTGCTGTTGTACACGTGTTGGTACTGGGGCTTCCCTCTATTGGGGGTTTGGTCCGGGGGTGCCACACAGGTATCTAGTCTGGAGCTTTCCCATGTATGGAATGTAGCTACGGTTTTACGATACACGTGGCGGCACTAGGACTAACCATAGAAGGGAGGCAGGTCCGGTTCCGTATGACACGTGGGGCCTTCGGAGGTCTTCAACTCACATAGGTGGAGTTCCTCTGCACTCTTCACAATTCCGAGGGATATCCGGTATGCAGGGTACAAACAGTGGCTCCCTGGGCCCACCTTTGGGAAAGAACTTTTGGATTAAGTCATTCTGTCGGAGGTGGGTCCCACTTTTGATTTCTGCGCCATGTCTTCAAGGGATTTTGGATGTGCCGTTGAGGTTGTGGTTCACAGTTAAACCATCGCCGTGTGGCATCTTCAAGATGCGGCAGATGAGATCTGCGCATGCGAATCTCACGCAATTGAAGGTCGCCGGTTCCCAATACGAAAACTGTATCAGTTCCGCGCGCCCTGTCACGCTGCCGCCCTCAGGTTTCCCGCTTCTCATGATGATAACTATTCGCCTGGGTTAAGGACCTCGACCTGATCGTCAGGGTGGCCCCGGGCCCCCTTGTCATTTGGCAGGGTGAAGTTTTTGAACTGTATCATTGGCCCCTCTGCGGTTTCCATCCAAGCATTGCGGGGGTTACTTAAGAAGGAAAGCGCGCACCGTTTGGGGATTCCTTATTCCTTCATTTGAACTTGCGCTCGAATCCTCCAAACTTTCGCTTGCTTTTCCTCTCTCGTCCCGCCGGGCTGCGATGGAGTTGGGTCTCCGCAAGAGCCGTCTAACGACGGCGATTTCAAGAAGGTCTGAACCTACATGGGGTGGTCCAGCGACTCCTTCAACATCCTGGTCCGCGCTAGCAAGCTCCCGTTCAAGAAGGAGCGCGCCAGCGACATGGTGTACTTTTCCGCGTACGCCATGGTGGGACTGATCCCACCTTTCTCCACTTTTCTCTTGATGCTGTTAAATTTCTATGGTGTGCAGTTGTACCATCTTGGCCCCCACTCCATTCTTCTTGTGTCCACATTTGTCCACTTCTGCGAGATGTTGGTGGGTATTCCCCCCTGCGTCGAGCTTTTATGTACCTTCTTCACCATCCACACTGCCGGCAAGAGCGATGAGTATCTTGGCTTCTACTATTTTCTGAAGCGCAAGAAATGCCCCTACAAGTACTTGAGGTCGTTCCCTTCCAGCAAGTGGGATGACTAGAAGAAGGACTGGATTGTCATCACGATAGAGGAGCACAAGAAGCTGGAGCTGCCTGAAGGCCTCCCCAACATTGACACTAAAGCCGGGAGTGAAGTTCCGGTGCTGTCGGAGGCCTTCAACCATGCCTTGACCAGGATCCGCCAATGTGTGGAAGGAGGAGTGACCCCCCAGGTGGTCTTCTGCAACTTCCTGGTCAACAGGTGGGCTCCGCTGAAGAAGAGGCAGAAGCTCGCCTGGGCCCTCAACAGCGTGATGGACGACGACTGGATCGAGACCGGTTTGAAATCCAATTTGGAAGGCGCTGCTTTGGAGCTTCATCTCAAGAAGTTCCAGCATGGCATCAACATCGAGGGTGATGAGTACATCACAACAGCGGAGACGCGCATTGAACTACAAGGACCAATCACAAGAGCACGGGCACGGTTATTAAATCAGCAGGTGAATTCATTCTTAACTTCTTTTGCATGTGAGTTTGAGAATAGATTGCTATGTGATGATTTAATTGTTATTAAGAATAATGGAGAAGATCAACAAGTGAAGGAAGGAGGCCTTGGGAGCGTGGAGAACCACCTGGGACGTCCACAAGTAGATGGAAACAGTTTACAACTCGGACTCGAGTTCAACTCGGAGTCCAGGAGCAGTCCACCTTAAAACAGACGCCCAGGAGGCATACGGACTCCGTTTTCTACGTTCTACATATGCACGGAAAGAGGCGAAGATAAGCTTTCCAATGGTTCTGGTCCCACCTCAAAATTCCTCTGGAGTCATTGGGAATCGTCGAAACAAGTCGAGTCCAGATTTTCTGTCCGGTGCTGCGCCACCGAATCGGGCCTTTGGGCCTTGTATCCCGTAAGAGTGCATTAGGGACGCGTCTAATCGTGTTTTGATCGAACCCTAGCCTATAAATACTGCAGCCGCCGGTCATATTCGGTGGGTGCATCAAGCGTGTGCATCACAGTTGATAACCAACGGAGCCATGGTGTAGTGATTGCAGGGGTACTCGAACCGCTCGAGTGCCGCGGATCATCAACGTCGAGTTCTCCACCCCAATCGACATACCTTTCGGAAGATCGGGCCTAAACCTACTCATCAATTGGTATCAGATTTCCAGGTTGCCCGTGAGGTATCTTTGTTTTCCTTCCTTCCATTAGATCTATTTTTTTTGTACCTAGAGTCCATAGAAAAGCCACAAAAAAATTAGATCGTTTTTACCGCTTCCCAGACTATAGTGCCTGCAGTTTCATTTTTCAGTTTGCATTGTTGAGTTTGCATTCGTGTGGTTGAGTCTTGTTGCTGGTTTAGCTTTGTGTTTTTGGGTCCTAGTTATCGTGTTTCGTCCTTGTTTTCTTGCTATTCGACACCTATTCCACAATCCCTAAATAACAAACCGATCCGCCACGTTCATCAGTTTGCCCTAGCTAGCCGCCTTGCGTGAACTCCCGCATCGCCAGCCCTAGATTAGGTGACAAATCTTTGTGCCATTCATCCTTGAATCATCACACACCACCCCATTAGTTGCTGTGCAAATTCCCGATCGTTTTCGTAGCCGATTGCGAGTTCTGTTCTCAAACCGAGTTGGAATCAACATAAAAAAAATCGTAACTCGGATAGCCTACCTTAAAACGGCCATAACTTTCGCATACGAACTCGAAATCTCGCGAATTTTTTTTTCAAACTCATCTACGCGAAATTTCGCATCTGATTTTCAGCGGAATAGCCGCGTTCGGCGAAATTAGATTGCCCAAATTCCCCTCGGAAGATAGGCTATCCGGCCTCCGAAGTTTCAGCACGAATTTTAAAGAACCTTCTTGATTTTCTATAGGCCGCATATTACATCCAATTGAGCTGCAAATTTGTGTGATTCCTATATATGTACTACTGAGTAAAGAAAAAAATATCAAAAAAATATTACAAAAAAGAAAAAAATAGGGAAGAGCACGCATATTAAAGCAATTGGCCTATACCACTTGGTGCTGTTTGTTTGGTTATATCATTCTGTCTTTCTTTTGCCTTGATACTTCCTTGTGTTGTGCTAGGCTCTAGGGCACTCAGTTGACCAGCAACAGTTTCCTACATTGAATACTTATTCAACTTTGTTTAGCTGTTAACGATTTTCTGCTTATTAGCCACCATATTGTGCCATCCAAGCTCCACCTTTCTCTTGAGCATAACAGGTACCTTTGCAATCATCCCACGCTTCATTGGTTCATCTCACCGTCCACACCACCTGCCGTGTCGGTAAGAACACTTGTAAGAGCGTGGTAAGACGCTTGAGCGAGAGAGATTGTTTTCTTCCACCTTCCACATTGCCACTGTAGTTGATAGGGATAACATTTTTTTTTGTTGTCTTTTGTTTCCTACTAACAATGGCAGGAGAAGAAAATAATGACGAATGTGTTCAACATGTTGAGTTACGTGATATGTTCGCCAAATACAACGCAGTAACGGAGGAGTCATTGGCGAACTTGACTCGCAAACTGGATGACCTTGCTCTTCGGGTGAATACTTTTGAGGCTCGGTTGCCTCTCGCTGGAAGACAAGAAGACAATGCTTATGATGAACTGGAAGATCACAGTAATCAGCCAAGACTGCCACTTTATCGTCAAGGTATGGGAGGTAATAATCATAACAATTATAACCGCCCTCCTGATGATCCTTTTGCTAAAGTGAAATTTACTATACCCTTTTTTTCTGGTGCTTATGATGCTGAGGCTTATCTTGATTGGGAGATGACAGTAGAGCAAAAATTTAATTCCCATCTTGTTCCTGAACAACATAGAGTTCGTCAAGCCACTAGTGAGTTTAAGGACTTTGCTATCATATGGTGGAATGAACTTGTTAAAACTAGAACTGATCCTCCAACATGGGATAGATTAAAGGAAGCTATGCGTGTTCGATTTGTTCCTCCATCTTTTCAGCGAGACCTTCGCAAAAAATTGCAGCGTTTAGACCAAGGTAACATGTCCGTAGAGGAGTATTATCAAGAGTTACAAAAGGGTATGCTGCGTTGTGGGGTAGTATAGGACATGGATGATAAAATAGCTCGTTTTTATGGGGGGTTGAGGCGTGAAATTCAGGACATTGTTGATTACAAAGAATATGATACAGTTAACAGATTGTTTCAGCTTGCTATGTTGGCAGAAAAAGAATTGCAGGGCCGACAACAACAGCAACAACGCACGAGGAGCAACTTCACGCCGCGTGCAGCAACTACACCATCCAAAACAGCACCATCTTCGGCCCCCCGTGCAGCGACTACACCACCCAATGGCGGCCAACGAACTATACCTACTGCTCCACCTTCTCGCGTGCCGGAAGGCAGCAAGGCGACATCATTCAAGCCTTCGTCGTCCACTCCTTCTACGGGTCGTACTTCCGACATTAAGTGTCACCGCTGCCAGGGACTTGGTCATATGATGAGAGATTGCCCAAGCAAACGAGCATACATAGCACGCGACGATGGCGGGTATGATAGTACTTCGGATGTTGAAGATGAATATTCTCTTGCTACTGACTTTATAGATCCAAATGACGAACACATTGAAGAAGAGGTACTTGGTACAGCGGCGACGGAGAACTATAGGAGCATCATTGTGCAGCGTGCCTTGAGCTCCAAAGTGGAGACCGACGACAAGCTACAACGACACAACCTCTTCCACATGTTTCTCGTCGTCAAGGACTGCCATGTACAGACTATAATTGATGGAGGTAGCTGCAATAACTTGGTAAACACGGACGTCGTCAAGAAACTCGGTTTGACAACAAGAGCACACCCTCATCCGTACCACATTCAATGGTTCAACAACAGCGGTAAGGTTCGGGTAACACAAACAGCGAGAATCCATTTTTCAATTGGTTCATACCATGATTTTGCTGATTTTGATGTTGTTCCTATGGATGCTTGTTCTCTTTTATTGGGTCGTCCTTGGGAATTTGATACAGATGCTATTCATCATGGTAGAACCAATAAATATACTCCCATGCATAAGGGAAAGAAAATCACTTTGCTCCCCATGACTCCTGCTGAAATTGTGCATTTTGAGAAGAGTAAAATTCGTGAGGGCAAAGCAACTAAATTAGAATCTGAAAAACAGCAAGTTATTAAGTTAAAATCACCATCATTGCTCGCAACTAAATCTGAACTTGCTGATTTATTCGATGCTAAGGGGATGTGCTATGCTTTAGTTTGCAAAGAAGCCATGTTTTCACTTCATGAATTGTCTATTGCATTGCCCCCTACTGTTGCTAACCTTTTGCAGGAGTTTGAGGATGTGTTTCCCTTCGAGATACCCCCTGGTTTACCACCGATGAGAGGCATTGAACACAAGATCGATTTGATTCCAGGAGCAAGTTTGCCAAATCGTGCAGTATACAGGGCGAATCCACAAGAAACTAAGGAAATTCAGCGACAAGTCCAAGATCTTTTGGACCGCGGGTACATTCGTGAAAGCCTTAGCCCTTGTTCCGTTCCTGTTCTTTTGGTTCCTAAGAAAGATGGTAGTTGGCGCATGTGTGTTGATTGTCGAGCGATTAATAATATCACCATTCGATATCGTTATCCTATTCCTCGATTAGATGACATGCTTGATGAATTGAGTGGTGCTATCATCTTCACAAAAATTGACTTGCGTAGTGGTTACCACCAAATTAGAATGGCACTAGGAGATGAATGGAAAACTGCATTTAAAACCAAGTTTGGACTTTATGAGTGGTTAGTCATGCCTTTTGGTTTAACTAATACACCCAACACCTTTATGCGATTAATGAATGAGGTTTTACGTGCTTTCATTGGACAATTTGTGGTGGTTTACTTCGATGATATCCTCATTTACAGCAAGTCATATGATGAACATCTTGATCATTTATGTGCTGTTTTTACTGTTTTGAGAGATGCACGTTTATTTGGTAACCTCAAAAAGTGCGTCTTTTGCACCAATCGAGTCTCGTTTCTTGGCTATGTCGTTTCCTCGCAGGGAATTGAGATGGATGAGCAAAAATTGTAGCAATCACCAGCTGGCCAGCCCCAACAACCGTCACACAGGTTCGTATTTTCTTGGTCTTGCAGGTTTTTATCGGTGCTTTGTGCGGGATTTCAGCACCATTGCAGCACCTCTACATGAGCTAACAAAGAAGGGAGTGCCATTTCAATGGGGAGAACAGCAGCAACACGCTTTTGATGCTCTCAAATCGAAGCTTACACAAGCACCATTGCTACAACTTCCTGATTTTGACAAGACCTTTGAGCTAGAATGCGATGCAAGCGGCATTGGTATTGGAGGCGTTCTCATACAAGGAGGTAAACCCGTTGCTTTCTTTAGTGAAAAACTTCATGGTCCTTCTCTGAATTACTCCACTTATGATAAGGAATTGTATGCCTTAGTCCGTGTATTACAAACTTGGCAACATTATCTTTGGTCTAAGGAGTTTGTCATACATTCCGATCATGAATCATTGAAGTATCTTAAGTGTCAAACCAATCTGAATAAACGACATGCTAAATGGATTGAGTTCATAGAGTCGTTTCCATACATCATTAAGCATAAGAAAGGGAAGGAAAATATCATTGCCGATGCATTATCTAGGCGTTATACCATGCTGTCCCAACTTGATCATAAAATCTTTGGTTTGGAAACAATTAAAGCATTATATCCTACTGATTTGGACTTCAAAGCTGCTTTTGAAAATTGTAGATAAGGAAGAACTTGGAATAAATATGTGCTGCGAGAGGGTCTCCTCTATCGTGCTAACAAGCTATGCGTTCCAGCTAGCTCCGTTTGTCTATTGCTTTTGTAGGAAGCACATGGAGGAGGTTTGATGGGACATTTTGGAGTGAAGAAAACTGAAGACGTGCTGTCCACACACTTCTTTTGGCCAAAGATGAGGCGTGATGTCGAGCGCTACGTGTCACGATGCACTACTTGCAACAAAGCTAAGTCTCGTCTTAACCCACATGGTCTTTATATGCCTCTTCCTGTTCCTAGTGTACCTTGGGAGGATATTTCTATGGACTTTGTTTTGGGATTGCCTAGGACTAAGAGGGGGAGGGATAGTATTTTTGTAGTTGTTGATCGTTTTTCCAAAATGGCACACTTTATACCTTGTCATAAGAATGATAATGCCTCACACATTGCTGATTTATTTATGACGGAAATTGTTCGTTTACATGGTGTGCCAAATACCATTGTTTCTGATCGTGATGCAAAATTTTTAAGTCATTTTTGGAGAACTTTGTGGTATAAATTGGGAACCAAGTTGCTGTTTTCAACTACATGTCACCCACAAACGGATGGACAGACCGAGGTAGTTAATCGTACTTTATCCACTATGTTACGGGCTGTGTTGAAAACAAATTTGAAGTTGTGGGAGGAGTGTTTACCACATATAGAATTTGCTTACAACATATCCGTTCACTCCACGACAAAGGTAAGTCCATTCCAGGTAGTGTCTGGTTTCAATCCCCATGCTCCTATTGATTTACTACCTTTGCCTCCTTCTAAAACTTTAAATTTGGATGCTACACAACGATCTGAATTCATTCTTAAGATGCATGAAACTACAAAGAAAAATATTGAAATGATGAATGAGAAGTATAGGATTGCAGGTAGTAAAGGTAGAAAAGAAGTAAAACTTGAACCGGGCGATTTGGTGTGGCTACATTTGAGAAAAGAGCGATTTCCCGACTTGAGAAAATCTAAACTTATGCCACGAGCTGCTGGTCCTTTTAAGATCGTTGAAAAGATTAATGATAATGCATATAAGCTTGAATTGCCTCCCGATTTTGGGGTTAGTCCTACATTTAACATTTCAGATTTGCGACCGTACTTGGGAGAAGAAGATGAACTTGAGTCGAGGACGACTCCAATTCAAGAGGGGGAGGATGATGAAGAAATCACAACAGCGGAGACGCGCATTGAACTGCAAGGACCAATCACAAGAGCACGGGCACGGTTTAAATCAGCAGGTGAATTCGTTCTTAACTTCTTTTGCATGTGAGTTTGAGAATAGATTGCTATGTGATGATTTAATTGTTATTAGGAATAATGGAGAAGATCAACAAGTGAAGGAAGGAGGCCTTGGGAGCGTGGAGAACCACCTGGGACGTCCACAAGTAGATGGAAACAGTTTACAACTCGGACTCGAGTTCAACTCGGAGTCCAGGAGCAGTCCACCTTAAAACAGACGCCCAGGAGGCATACAGACTCCGTTTTCGACGTTCTACATATGAACGGAAAGAGGAGAAGATAAACTTTCCAATGGTTCTGGTCCCACCTCAAAATTCCTCAGGATTCATTGGGAATCATCGAAACAAGTCGAGTCCAGATTTTCTGTCCGGTGCTGCGCCACCGAATCGGGCCTTTGGGCCTTGTATCCCGTAAGAGTCCATTAGGGATGCGTCTAATCGTGTTTTGGTTGAACCCTAGCCTATAAATACTGAAGCCGCCGGTCATATTCAGTTGGTTTTGCTTAGATAAATAAAATCGCCATTCTACGGTTTGTGAGACCCCAATTTTGCGATTTCCGATCGTGTCTTCTACGTTCTTGCTCGTGTTCTCGATTGCACTTGCAGGGATTAGCCTTCTTGGCGAGGTCAAGCGTGTGCATCACGGTTGATAACCAACGGAGCCGTGGTGTAGTGATTGCAGGGGTACTCGAACCGCTCGAGTGCCGCGGATCATCAACGTCGAGTTCTCCACCCCAATCGACATACCTTTCGGAAGATCGGGCCTAAACCTACTCATCAGAGGGCCATGACTTAACTCCGCCGACGGCCTTCCTCCCTATGAACATGGAGGCGGAGTTAAACAGGGAGCTCCGGCGGAAGATGCTGGTGCTTGACGACCTTGGTGAAGTTGAGAGGCATCTGACCACCAAGCTGGCGATCCCCGGAGCTTCCGAGGGTGGCCCTGCTCCTGCCCCGAGACCGAGAGTTGAAGTCGTAGGCAAGGGCAAAGAGTTGGTCGAGCCCTCGAGCCGACAGAGGAAGTTGAAGCACTCTGACGGGAGGCCCGTCAGACCTGCTCCTTCCACGATAGCTCCTTCTCCCAGGCGGGGGAGATCTTCGACGGCGACAACCACTCCAACATCAGTGTCTCCCTAGAACGCCAGCTCCGCCCAGGTGACTCCGGTGCCGGAGCCAGCTAAGGGCTCTAGGTCCGAGGGTCCTTCTTAGTCGAGGGGGGCCTCAACCAAGACGTCGCTGGCGGCAGCAGCAAGCTCCGGAGGGCCTTCCGAAGCTACTACCTCAGTTGCGACTGGGTCGAGCTCTGAGTGTCTGGCGAAGAGATTCTGCGCTTGCTGGAGCGGAAGTCTTCCAAGGTAAATTTGCTTTTTTACCTCAGTTGATTGTTTTTGTTGTAATCATGTTTTGAGTTTCTTCGTCCTTAATCCACAGGTATCCAAAAAAGGGGCTGAAGCTTCGGTTCTTGTGACAGCAACTGATGCTGTGTAGGCGTAGGCTCCGGCTCCAATTCCAGCGCCACCCCAGATGGTGGCTGAGGTCTCGGCAGCTCCGACACCGGCTATCGAGGTTCTGGACCTCGAGTCATCACCTGAAGCTCCAGTGGTAGCGCCAGACCATGGGAATGAAGATGTACCAGCAGCACCAGCTCCGGAGGTTGAAGCTCCAGTTTTGGATGCTGTGATGACGGACACTCCAGCCTCAGAGCCGGAGGTAGCTGCTGTTCTGGCCTTAGGGCCGGATGTTGCTGAAGCCCTGGCGGCGGAGCCGGTGGTTGATGAAGTTTCGGCGCCTGAGCCGGTTGTCACAGAGGTGACGGCACCCGGACCAGCGGAGGTCGAATCGCCGGCACATGAACCGGCGGTGGAGGAGGCACCAGCGTCGGAGCCGGAAGTGGCCTCAGCTCCGACCGAATCTTCAACGCCTACCCCGGAAGTGGTGGTTCCGGAGGTACCCGTGCCCGAGCCAGGGTGCCCAGACAAAGCGACCGATCCTTTGCCAGAGGGACCAGTTGTTGATGACCTGGCGGCGGGACCTTTAGAGTCGACTCCGGAGGTAGGAACTTCCGTTGCAGGACCTTCCTCGACAGCGATCGAGGCTATCCCGAAGGGTGGCCCTAGTGCCGCGGAAGCTCAGGGGACCACTCTTGTAGAGTGGGACCCGATTTTTGTTATGTAGAACCCGCTGGAGTCAGCAGGGAGGACCCCGGCAGGTCCGGAGCCGATCCCCCTGTCGCTGTTTATCGACAACGCCTGCTCCAGCCTTCGTCAGGTCTAGCTTGCTTTTTATCACGACAGCAAGGCCCTCGTGGAGGAGTGCCAAACCCTTATAAGGTGGCGCAACCAGCTCCAATTCGAGACCAAGCTGGCGCAAACAAGGCTGGTCGATGACAAGGAGTGGGTCAAGAGGGAGAAGGCCCGGATGGAGTACTGGGGCCAGCTGCTGGACGAGGGGGAAAGCATGGTGCGATCCCTCAACAACCGGTCCCGAGCTATACACGAACAGGCCGTGTCTGCTAATGAAGCAGCGAACGATCGCCAGGAGAAGCTTAGTGCGATCCATGACAGCCTCGTCAAGTTCCGGGAGGCTCTTGAAGAGCGGGAGAAAAAGCTCTAAGATGAAGAGCAAAAACTCCTGGAGCTGTGGGATGACCTCGTGAAGAGGGAAGAGGAGCTTGCCCAAAGGCTGGCTCTGGGCGACAAGAGTCTTGCAGAGCGTACCAAGAAGCTGGAGGAGCTCTGCGAGAGTGAGGAGAAGAAGGCCTGGCAGCTGGGACAGGACCTCATCAAGAGGGAGAATGAAGTTACTGCCAGGGATAAGAAGGTGCGAGGCCGGGAGAAAGACCTGGTTGAACGCCAGAACAAGATCCACGTCCGGGAAGAGGAGCTTGCCAAACTAGAAAGGCAAGTTGCTGAAAAGATTCAGCAGCACGCCAAAGAGGTTGAGCGCCTTGTCCGGGAGGGTTCGGAGCTTGCGGCGACCAAGAGGTCCTTGGAAGAGGTGCGAGGCTCAAGGGCTGTGGAGTCCCAAAAAGTATGGTACTTCTTGGGCAAAGCCAATGGCGCGCTGGGCATAATCCTGTGCGTCCGGACGATCCGAGGCTGGAGCTGGACCAGGCAGTGAAGGCGTTGAGCTCAGCGAACAACAAACTCAACAAGATGGGCGATGTCTTCGCGGATCAGTTGGAGACTAAAGGAAAATCCCTTGCGCAGAATGTCACAGAGTACATGCTGACGTGCTACACAAGTCGGGATCCTCACTTCCCACTAGATCCGATGCTTGAAGGTCCCATCGATGGAGAGGGAGATGCCGCCAAGGCTAGCGTGTCAGAGGTTTCCCAGAAGGTTGCCTTGTTCTTCCGTAGGATCTATGTAACACCCTCATTTTCATGCATCATGCCCTACATACATTCATATACATGTTTAACATTAACCCACATAAAGAGGAACGAGTTTAAAATTGATTTCGAACAAAACCGCACTTAAAATGCTGAAAAGTGCGGACTAGTCCGATTTTATTGAGGACTAGTCCGATATCTCTCTCACTAAAAATGGACTTGTCCTTTTTTGCTGCGGACTAGTCCGATTTTGCCTCTGGAAACTTTCGGACTTGTCCGATTTTGTGCGGACTAGTCTGATATTCCGAGAATCCTTGAAAATTTGCTAAGTCCCTGGACTTTTCCGGACTAGTCCGGTGTTCCAGCGGACTTGTCCGATTTCCTCTCCGACTTTTTTGGCCAGACTTGTCCGATTTTCTCTCTGGACAACTTCGGACTAGTCCAGTCCTTTCCGGACTTGTCCGATATTTCGCGACTCCGAGTTGATCTTTTGTTTTATGACTTGTTTCTTGGGTTTCATGTTAAGTGGGCCTAGGGATGTCGTGCCTAACTCTTTTAGAGCCCATGTGGGACTCTAAACCGGCCTCCACTCCTCCCAAACTCGAAATCGATCTAACCCTAGCCTCCACCTGTATATAAACAACCCCACCCCTTGGCTTGACATCTATTTGCCACTTTTCCACCCCACCCAAACCCTAGTTCGTGAGGAGCCACCACCAAGGAGGAGGAGGAGATCCCAAGCAAGAAGAAGAAGAGGAGGAAACGAAAGAGGATCGAGATCTCCACCAAGCTTTCGTTCCTCATCGCCAATTTGTCTGTAAGTTCATCACCAACCCTAGATCATCAAGATCCAAGTGTTACCTCCAAGTTTCTTGATTCATTGGAGTTCTAAACACCTGGTATACCTTCTATTCTCTTTTCCTTATGTGAATTCAACCCCTAATCTCCAAATTCACGTCGATCTAGAAAACCCTAATCTGCTGATCTCGCAGAGTGCGGACTTGTCCGGTCCCTAGCGGACTAGTCCTATCTTCTTAGTTGAATTGTGTTGAATTAATTATAAAATTTGATCTAATCAACTCCAAACATGTATAAACTTGTTAAAAGCTATTGGAACCAATTAGTGATCATTAAAAGCAATCTATTAACAAGTTCTACCTTGCATTTGCATCATTCATGCATGTCATGTCATAGTGAGTAATATTTGTGCACTCTTTGATTGTGTTTCTTCTCTTGTATGTTTATTGTGCGGATTAGACGGATTTGCACTAGAGAGTACCGCGGGGGTCTACAGCACCAAGAGTTTGAAGGCTTTGACCCTAATCAACCGCAAGAGCAAGGCATGTGTCCTTGAAGCATATTGATCCTGTTTTAAAATAAATATTTTGTTTGCAAACTGCATGCTTGTGTCAATTTGATGGGAAATCCTACGGTAGGAAGTTTACTAGAATTGTTAAACCACCCTTGTCACCTCGAATATATGGTAGAGAGTCGGGAAGGGCTTTTTACCTTTTTGCTTCGCTTAATCAACTGGGATGGGAAAACAACTATACCACTCCATTTTATTATGCATGGATGAGATTATGGTTAACATGAACTGGTTAATATGATATCGTAATGGGTGATCTAAGCAAGCCTTATATGTGGATGGGTTGGATGTTATGGTGGTTTTGCTTGCTTTAGATCTAAGGACCGGTTCATGGAGTGACCATCCAGGATTTACAGTGCCACCACGAGGCCAAGTATGGGTGCGGCGTAGCTGATTAATTAGGGCTTTGCCAGTGCTATTTGGACCATTAAGGATGCTTGGGGAAGGGGTAGTCAGATTGGGTTTGTTGATGATTGGTGGTACTACCCTAGGATCCGAATGGCTCAAGAGGGGGCCCTTGGTTGAAGATGTGCTCTGTGGGAGACATCTCCACCGGTGAAACCTCAGTGGGGTCTAAATAGGCTAGTAATCTCTTTGTAAAGGCTATTTTGTGATCTCTTGGCCACAAGCCTAAGGAAGTGTGAGACGGCATAACTGATATTCTATAGTCATCGAAAGGTGATGAAATCACAAACACCTTGGTAAAGCGGTACAACCTCTGCAGAGTGTGTCTAAAACTATCATGATAGCCGTGCTCCCGGTTATGAGCAACCTGGACCCTCACATGATTAGAGGAAAATTGGGATTTGGGATGGTTGTGGTTTGGTAATGGTTATGGATGGTTATGAATTAATTTTTGGATTGAATATGGATATTGGTATGTTATGATGGATATGGAATATGAACTGGTATTATGATGACTATATGGTTTATGATGGGTTTATTCACATACATGTAATATTATGCTTTTCAAATGTTTTACTGTACTTTTCAGCACTCAACCTTTATTATATTCGTCATTTGAATCAGCCACATGTCATACTTTCCACACTTGCTGAGTACGACATGTACTCACTCTTGCAATCCCCCCCCCCCAACAGTTGCAGGTCAGGATTGAGAGTTTAATGGTGATAATGCGGAGTTCTAGGCCGTGTCTACCGTCAGCATGCCTGTGGTGTTGATTGGAGCTACGATATACCCTATTGCTTATGCTGCCTAGCTGTTTAGTTTGCTTAATTAGTTTATTTCCACGTTGAACTTGTCATTGATATTCATTAGAGCTTGTATTCGAGGATAATATGGTTTGTGTAATAAAATTTTGTTAATTAATCTTGTTCTGTGGTAATTTTCTGTATACTCTTTTGTGATGCACTCGTGTATGTGTGTTGAACATCCTGGGCAAACAGATGTGTTAGCTTGGTTCGTTTTTGGAACCGGGTGTCACAGATTGGTATCAGAGCCACAGGTTGACCGTAGGATGCAGCCTAGATAGAATGGACACTTTAGAGCACATAGGAGCACTCAAGAAGCGTTGTGATTCTGTTTGGTGTGTTGTTTGATATATATTGTTTGCTTGTGTGCTTAATAGAGGATTTTGGGATGCTTTAGCATTGCCATGTCCACGTAGGCTAGTTAGTTGTCTAGTTTCATATCCCTTGATGCATATAGTTGGGGACGTTTTCTAATTCATACCTATTGCTTTTCTCCGGATGGTGAGGACTCGCAACCAGAGGGATGTCAATGATGAGGAGGAGAACAATGGAGTGCCTCAGAACAACATTGGACAAGGGTCTACTCAGGGAGCTATCAACATTGAGCAGCTATTGGCTATGCAAAACCAGCTCATGCAGACCATGATACAAACTATGGGACAACTGTAGGCTGGCAATATCAACAATCAGCCCCACATGCCTCCGCCGCCACCCCCACCTCCTCATAACCGGTTGGGAGAGTTTATGAGGACTAGGCCGCCAACCTTTGCTCAAGCCGCTGACCCTATGTACGTGGACGATTGGATCAAGTCCATGGAGAAGAAACTTGCTATTGTCCAATGCAGTGACCGGGAGAAGGTCTTATTCGCTTCTCATCAACTAGTTGGAGCAGCTGCAGATTGGTGGGATTCATATTGCAATGCTCATGAGAATCAGGAGAGAATTACTTGGGTCGATTTCAAGGAAAGTTTTCGTTCTCATTATGTGCCCGAGGGAGTTATGATTTTGAAGAGGCAAGAATTTGAGAACTTAAGGCGAGGGAGATCAAGCGTGAGTGAATACCTCAATAAGTTCACTCAACTCTCAAGGTATGCGCCTGAGGATGTGAGTCGGGACAGCCGGAAGCAATATTTGTTCATGAGAGGCCTCAACAATGAGATTCAAGTGCAATTGCTCAACTGTGATTATGCCAATTTTTAGAAGATTGTGGACAAAGAAATCGTGGTTGAGAACAAGATCCGTGAGATGGAGCAAGACAACAAGAGGAAGGCGCCATATCAAGGACAGCAACAAGGAAGTAATGTGCGCCCTCGTTTTGCGCCTCCTAATGCGCCATACTACAACTCCTCTATTCCTACTCAACGCCCTGGATTTGCACTGTGCCCAACTCAGTTTGTGTAGCAACGCCCTGTCATGCAAGCACCTAGGCCTCCAATGCCTTTTGCACCTCGTGCTAACTTTCCTGGTGCCAATGCCCAAAACCAAGCTCGCCCCAATAATTCTGGTGGAGTTAAGAAGTGTTATACTTGTGGAGAAGCTGGACACTTTGCGCATCAATGTCCTAAGTCAGGCCTTTGTCAAGGAAGCAATGCACCAAGGCAAAACCCAAGACCCAATGGAGGACATCCACAAGGGAACCGTGGACAACAGAAGTTTGCTCGTGGCAATGTGAACCATGTCTCTACGGAGGATGCTCAACAAGCAGATGACGTGGTCATTGGTATGTTTCTCGCCAACTCCAATCCCGCGACTATGTTGTTTGATTCTGGAGCATCACATTAATTCATTGCATCGAAGTATGTTGCCAAGTATAGTTTGCCTATCTCTCATATGTAGTTTACTCTATTGGTTAAGTCTCCTGGAGGAGAGATGAGGACAAATATAGTATGTCCAAAAGTAAGCCTTAGAATAAGGGGGGTAGACTTCTCCACCAACCTCATTGTTTTGGATTCTCAAGGATTGGACATTATACTTGGTATGGAATGGTTGAGGAAGCACAATGGAGTTATTGAGTGTGCCATGAAGATGGTGAAGTAGACCAATGAAGAAGGGATCACCGTAGAATTTGAAGCATCTCAAACCGCACCAAAGCAATTTGAGCTGAATCATATGGACGGTGCCGTAATTGAGGAGATTCCGATGGTGTGTGAATTTTTGGATGTTTTCCGGATGAGAGTCCATGTATGCCACCTGATCGAGACATTGAGTTTGTTATTGATTTAATACCTGGAACTGCACCTATAGCTAAGAAGCCGTATAGGATGCCTCCTATGGAACTAGCGGAGCTCAAGAAGCAAATTCAAGAGCAAGTAGAGAAAGGTTTTATTCGCGCAAGCTCCTCACCTTGGGGAGCGCCCGTGCTGTTTGTGGAAAGAAGGATGGAACCCAAAGGATGTGTGTGGATTACCGAGCTCTCAACAAGGTAACAATCAAGAACAAGTACACCTTGCCACGCATAGAGGACTTGTTTGATCAGATGATGGGTGCCTGTGTCTTCTCTAAGATTGATTTGAGATCGGGATACTTTCAAATGAAGATTAGACCATCGGACATACCCAAGATAACTTTTAGGACGCGGTATGGATCCTATGAGTACACCGTGATGTCCTTTGGATTGACCAATGCACTTGCGTACTTTATGTACATCATGAATAAGGTCTTCATGGAGTACTTGGATAAGTTCGTTGTGGTGTTTATTGATGACATTATGATCTACTCGAAGGATGAGAAGGAACACGAGGAACACTTGAGGCTTACGCTACAGAAATTGAGGGAGCATCAATTGTATGCCAAGTTCAACAAGTGTTAGTTTTGGTTGAGAGAGGTGTCGTTTTTGGGTCATATAATCTCAGGAGGAGGAGTATCGGTTGACCCAGGAAAAGTGAGGGATGTGTTGAAATGGGAACCTCTGCAGAATGTAAGGGAAATAAGGAGTTTTCTTGGGATGGTAGTATATTACCGCAGATTCATCAAGGACTTCTCCAAGATAGCCAAGCCAATGACAGAATTGCTAATGTAGGGAAAGGATTTCCAATGGACTCAAGCTTTTCAAAACAGTTTTGAGGAGTTGAAGAAGAGGTTAACAACAGCCCCAATTTTGGTACTGCCGGATGTGAGCAAGAGTTTTGATATTTATTGTGACGCATCAAGACAAGGACTTGGATATGTGCTTATGCAAGAAGGTCAAGTAGTAGCCTTTGCATCGAGAAAATTGAAGAAACATGAGCAGAATTACCAAACACATGATTTAGAACTTGCAGCCGTGGTACATGCATTGAAGATTTGGAGACACTATATTCTTGGACATAGGTGTGAAATCTAAACGGATCATAAGAGTTTGAAGTATATCATCACACAAACGGATCTGAATTTGAGACAACGAAGATGGTTGGAGCTCAACAAATATTATGATTTGGGGATCAACTATCATCCGGGAAAAGCCAATGTAGTGGCCGATGCTTTGAGTAGAAATGGAGTAAGTCATCAACTCACAGTTCGAGAGTTACCATCTGAGTTATATAAGGAGTTCGAACAGTTGAACCTCGGGTTTGTAAATGAGATGGAGATGATGGAGTTAAATCCGACCTTGGAGCAAGAAATTCGAGAAGCACAAACCACAGATGGGGAGATCAAGGAAATCAAGGAAAGGACCAAAGAAGGGAGATATTTCAGATTTGATGAGGATGAACATGGTACCCTATGGCTCGGAAAAAGGATTGTCGTGCCAATGTGAAGCATATTCAAGAGACAATACTAAAGGAGGCACATGACTCACCATACTCGATTCACCCCGGTTGTACAAAGATGTACAAAGACTTGAAGACTTGCTATTGGTGGGATAGCATGAAAAAGGACATAGCTGAATATGTGGCATTGTGTGATGTGTGTCAACGAGTCAAGGCGGAACATCAAAGGCCAGCTAGATTATTGCAACCATTGAAGATTCCAGAATGGAAGTGGGAAGAAATCAGTATAGACTTCATGGGTTGTTTACCACGTACTCAGTCCGTTTATGACTCAATTTGGGTAATTGTGGATCGGTTAACTAAGTCAGCCCACTTTATTCCCGTCAAAACCATCTATAATGAAGAGAAATTAGTGGAACTGTATATGGGAAGAATAGTATGTTTGCATGGAGTTCCGAAGAAGATAGTCTCGAATAGAGGTTCACAATTCACTTCCAGGTTTTGGCAAAAATTGCATGAAGCTTTGGGAACGAGGTTGAATTTTAGTTCAGCATATCACCCTCAGACGGATGGACAAACCGAGAGGACCAATCAGATTTCATAGGACATGTTAAGAGCTTGTGCTTTAAAGCATGGGAAGAGTTGGGACAAAAGCTTGCCATATGCAGAATTTTCATAAAACAATAGTTACCAAGCAAGCTTGAAAATGTCGCCATATGAAGCGCTTTATGGAAGGAAGTGTATGACACCTTTATTCTGGAATGAGGTAGGGGAAACTCAAGTATTTTGTCCGGACGTGTTGCAAGTAGCCGAAAAGCAAGTCCAAGTAATTCGTGAAACCTGAGGGCTGCCCAATCCAGACAAAAGGGCTATGCGGACAATAGGAGAAGGAAATTAGCCTTCGAAGTGGGAGATTTTGTTTACCTCAAGGTGTCACCAATGAGAGGTCAAAAGAGGTTTAACATAAGAGGCAAGCTAGCACCTCATTATATTGGACCATTCAAGATTTTGGACAAAAGAGGAGAAGTAGCATATAAGTTGGAGATGCCAACTCGTCTTTCAGATGTACATGATGTCTTTCATGTTTCCCAGCTCGAGAAGTGTTTGAGAGTACTGAAAGAACAAGTGCCAATGGATGGATTGGAATTGGAAGAATATTTGACTTATGCCGAACAACCGATCAAAATTTTGGAAGCCAAGGAGAGAGTCACAAGGAACAAGGTTATTAGATGGTGTAAAGTTCAACGGAAGCACCACACAGAAAAAGAAGCAACGTGGGAATTGGAGGATGATATCAAGAAGGAATTTCCCTATCTCTTCTCTTCCGCGTCGAATCTCGAGGGCGAGATTCATTTTAAGGGGGGTAGGTTTGTAACACCCTAATTTTCATGAATCATGCCCTACATACATTCATATACATGTTTAACATTAACCCACATAAAGAGGAACGAGTTTAAAATTGATTTGGAAAAAAACCGCACTTAAAATGCTGAAAAGTGCGGACTAATCTGATTTTACTGAGGACTAGTCCGATTTCTCTCTGACTAAAAATGGACTTGTCCGTTTTTGCTGCGGACTAGTCCAATTTTACCTCTGGAAACTTTCAGACTTGTCCGATTTTGTGCGGACTAGTCCGATATTCCAAGAATCCTTGATATTTTGATAAGTCCCTGGACTTTTCCGGACTAGTCCGGTGTTCCAGCGGTCTTGTCCGATTTCCTCTCTGACCAAAGTCGGACTTGTCCGATTTTTGGCTAGACTTGTCCGATTTTCTCTCTGGACAACTTCGGACTATTCCGGTCCTTTCTGGACTTGTTCGATATTTCGTGACTCCGAGTTGATCTTTTGTTTTACGACTTGTTCCTTGGTTTTCACGTTAAGTGGGCCTAGGGATGTCGTGCCTAACTCTTTTAGAGCCCATGTGGGACTCTAAACCGGCCTCCACTCCTCTCAAACTCGGAATCCATCTAACCCTAGCCTCCACCTCTATATAAACAACCCCACCCCTTGGCTTGACATCAATTTGCCACTTTTCCACCCCACCCAAACCCTAGTTCGTGGAGAGACACCACCAAGAAGGGAGGAGGAGATCCCAAGCAAGAATAAGAAGAGGAGGAAACGAAAGAGGATTAAGATCTCCACTAAGCTTTCGTTCCTCATCACCAATTCGTCTCCAAGTTCATCACCAACCCTAGATCATCAAGATCCAAGTTTTACCTCCAAGTTTCTTGATTCATTGGAGTTCTAAACACCTGGTATACCTTCTATTCCCTTTTCCTTACATGAATTCAACCCCTAATCTCCAAATTCACGTTGATCTAGAAAACCCTAATCTTCTGATCTCGCAGAGTCCAAACTTGTCCGGTCCCTAGCGGACTAGTCCGATCTTCCTGGTTAAATTGTGTTGAATTAATTCTAAAATTTGATCTAATCAACTCCAAACCTGTATGAACTTGTTAAAAGCTATCAGAACTAGTTAGTGATCATTAAAAGCAATCTATTAACAAGTTCTACCTTGCATTGGCATCAATCATGCATGTCATGTCATAGTGAGTAATATTTGTGCACTCTTTGATTGTGTCTCTTGTCTTGTATGTTTATTGTGTGGATTAGACGGATTTGCGCTAGAGAGTGCCGCGGGGGATCTACATCACCAAGAGTTTGAAGGATTTGATCCTAATCAACCGCAAGAGCAAGGAAAGTGTCCTTGAAGCATATTGATCCTATTTTAAAATAAATGTTTTGTTTGCAAACTGCATGCTTGTGTCAATTTGATGGGAAATCCTATGGTAGGAAGTTTACTAGAATTGTTAAACCACCCTTGTCACCTGGAATATATGATAGAGAGTCGGAAATGGCTTTTTACCTTTTTGCTTCGCTTAATCAACTGGGATGGGAAAACAACTATACCACTCAATTTTATTATGCATGGATGAGATTATGGTTAACATGAACTGGTTAATATGATATGGTAATGGGTGATCTAAGCAAGCCTGATATGTGGATGGGTTAGATGTTATGGTGGTTTTGCTTGCTTTAGATCTAAGGACCGGTTCGTGGAGTGACCATCCAGGATTTACAGTGCCACCATGAGGCCAAGTATGGGTGCGGCGTAGCTAATTAATTAGGGCTTTGCTAGTGCTATTTGGACCATTAAGGATGCTCGGCGAAGAGGTAGTCAGATTGGATTTGTTGATGATTGGTGGGACTACCCTGGGATCTGAATGGCTCAAGAGGGGGCCCTTGGTTGAAGATGTGCTCTGTGGGAGACATCGCCACCGGGTTTTATGTGGGGTCTAAATAGGCTAGTAATCCCTTTGTAAAGGCTATTTTGTGATGTCTTGGCCACACTCCTAAGGAAGTGTGAGACGGCATAATTGAGATTCTATAGTCATCGAAAGGTGATGAAATCACAAACACGTGGGTAAAGCGGTACAACCTCTGCAGAGTGTGTCTAAAACTATCATGATAGTCGTGCTCCCGGTTATGAGCAACCTGGACCCTCACATGATTAGAGGAAAATTGGGATTTGGGATTGTTGTTGTTTGGTAATGGTTATGGATGGTTATGAATTAATTTCTAGTATTGAATATTGATATTGGTATATGATGATGGATATGGAATATGGACTGGTATTATGATGACTATATGGTTTATGATGGGTTTATTCACATACATGTAATATTATGCTTTTCAAATGTTTTACTGTACTTTTCAGCACTTACCTTTATTATATTCATCATTTGAATGAGCCACATGTCATACTTTCCACACTTGCTGAGTACGACATGTACTCACTCTTGCAACCCCCCCCCCCCCCCCCCCCCCCCCGCCAACAGTTGCAGGTCAGGATTGGCAGTTTAATCGTGATAATGCGGAGTTCTAGGCCGTGTCTACCGTCAGCTTGCCTGTGGTGTTGATTGGAGCTACGCTATACCCTATTGCTTATGCTGCCTAGCTATTTAGTTTGCTTAATTATTTTATTTCCGCTGCAATAGTTGAACTTGTCATTGATATTCATTAGAGCTTGTATTCCAGGATAATATGGTTTGTGTAATAAAATTTGGTTAATTAATCTTGTTCTGTGGTAATTTTCTGTATACTCTTTTGTGATGCACTCGTGTATGTGTGTTGAACATCCTGGGCACACATATGCATTAGCTTGGTTCATTTTCGGAACCGGGTGTCACAATCTAGGACTTTCTCCTTGTAGCTCCCACTTGTATCTTCTCTTCTTTTCTCCAATTTTGTAATCTCTTGTATCCAGATGAATGAAATCCAAGACATTTATGAATTTCATTTTTTGTCTTCAACCTTTGTCTCACTTGGCCCCTGGTAGATGTGTACAATTTGATTGCGAACATGTACCAAAAGGATGTGGCATTTTGTTGAAGACTTGTGTGCTTCGAACTTGTAGTGCGTAGGTCCGAAGTCGTCGATAGCAGGGCCCCCTGAGGTTGTCGGAGCTTAGTAGCTCCGGCAGTGACCATTGTCAACACGTAGAACGCTGACAGCTGGTCCTCTGGGGTTGTCGGAGCTTAGTAGCTCCGGGAGCTTCCATTGTCAACACGTAGAGTGTCGACAGCAGACCCCATTAGGGTGTCCTTCTATCATCTTTTCTTCACGTTGACAGCTGTCCCCCTGGATTTGCCAGAACTTGATAGCTCCGGCGACGCCTACTATCAATGTTTAAAACATCGACAGCGGGCCACCTTAGGGGATGTCGAAGTTTTTATGGCTCCGGCATCATCCGCCATCATCATGGGATTTTTATTTTTCCTGCACACTGAAGTGAAGAAAAGCAGTAAAATCCATTTCTTATCTATAACTCGTTTGCGGCTTACTATTTCCGAAAGAAAATTTTAAATCGACCGCAATTCTATATACAATCAAGTGCATTCGCTTATTTTCGCCAGGTCCAATCGTTTTCTGGACTCACCTTACTCAGGCCTATCGGGGTGTAGGTAGAGTGGCGTACTTGGGGTGCAGGACCAGGCTAAGTCGATACCACACTCCGGACCTAGATTGACATGGCATTCAGGCGACTAGGCCATTCAACAATGTTAAGACCCGAAAGAATTAACAAAGCAACTTGAATTATATATGAATTGTTCGAGCTAAAATTTCTTGAGAATTGCACAACTTTGTTATATACAAGAAAGAGAAAAATAAAAAAATATTGAGCCTGTACAAAATAAATGCACGTGGAGTCTGTTTTCACATAATGATGTCTTTCAGTATAGGTCCGGGGTACAGGGGAAACAAGTACACTCTTAGGGTACGGAACCAGGCTGTGTGTTACATTTCTTGTTTGACCCAGGGTAGCTAGTTTCACTTTTAGTTCTGAGACCGTGTCAAGTGTTGCTTGAACTTTGCGGACCTTCAGGAAAAGGTCCGGCTGTTCTCCCGGAGGAACTACCCGACTCTGTACAATGACGCTATAACATACATCATATGTAATTACAGACTCACCTCCGTGATATTAAGTGTAGAACTTACGGAGGTGCTCAATGTTCCAAGGATTAGGGAGCGGTGTCCAATCCTCGGTTGCCAAGCGAACGCATTCGGGAGGGGATACTTTGATCACTTAGAAAGGTCCTTCCCAGTTGGGGGAAAGTTTGTTCAACCCTTCTCGAGTTTGTATTCTTCGTAGCACCAGATCGCCTTCCTCGAGCTGTCGGTTATGCACATGCCTTTGGTGATAGCGGCGGAGCGCTTGGCGGTATCATGCATTTCGAACAGCTGCTCGGCACCTTCCCTCTTCAACGAGGTCAAGGTCTTCACACCGGAGCTGGTCCTGCGTGGCTTCATCGAAGGTCCGGACCCGGAGCGACCCCAAGGTGATTTCTGGAGGAAGGACTGCTTCAGCTCCGTACACCAGGAAGAAGGGTGTCTCTCCAGTTGACCGGTTTGGAGTTGTCCTATTGGCCAACAGGGTGGGCGAAAGCTCTTCAATCTAGTTGGCTCCATGTTTTTTCAGGCACTCATATGTGCGCATCTTGAGTCCTTTTAGGATTTTTGCATTTTCTCTCTCAGCTTGGCAATTGCTTGCCGGGTGAGCTACGGAAGCGTAGCTGACTTGTATGCCGAGGTCTTCACAATATCCTTGGAATGCAGAACTGTTGAATTGGTCCCATTGTCAGTTATGATCTTGTTCAGAACTCCAAATCTGCATACTATATGGACTGCAAGAAGTTGATAGTTGATTGCTTGTTTATTGTCACGACTAGAGTTGCTTCTGGCCATTTAGTGAACTTGTCAATGGAGACATACAGGAACTTGTAACCTCCGACGGCTCTTAGGAAAGGTCCCAAGATATCCATCCCCCACACAACGAATGGCCATGTAGGAGGTATCATTTGTTGGGTTGAGCTGGTGTGTGAATTTGCTTCGCATGAAACTGGCATGCTTCGCATTTCTTCACTAGCTAGGTTGCATCCTGGAGTGATGTAGGCCAGTAAAAACCATGCCAAAAGGCTTTACCGACCAATGTGCAGGAAGACGTGTGGTTCCCACACTCACCTCCATGGATTTCCGCAAGGAGCTCGCAACCTTCTTCCCTTGTAATGCACCGCATTAGGACGCCGTTGGCACCACGCCGGTAGAGATCCCCTTCTACCAGTGTGTATCTTTTAGCCAATCTGACTATCCGGTCAGCAGATACATTGTCTTCAGAAAGGATGTTGTCTTTCAAGTAGCTCCGGATCTCCGAGATCCATGCATCGGAGCTAACTTGAGCTTCTGAGTCTTGCGTGTTGGTTGCTTGGAGCTTCCTGCAGCACCTACGACCCTTGATGGATGCCATGGTAAAAGGGCCATCGGGACCGCTAGCTTCGAGGTGCTGGTCTTGCCCCCTTCGTTCAGTTGGGCATGCTGAGCTGTTGGTCTTGACAATCTCCGGACGAAGGTTCCGTCAGGAACTGGAGCTCCGGTTGAATCTTTCGTTGATAGCTCGTCAGCTTTAGCGTTGTTGAGATGCTGTACATGGCAAAGATCCAGAACTTCGAAGTCCTTCTGAAGCTTCTGGACTTCAAGTAGATACGCAACTAGTTGAGGGTTGCTGCAACAGCATTCACCTTTGACTTGTTTTATTATGAGTTGCGAATTACCCTTTACCAACAGCTGCTTGACACCATATGATAGTGCCACCTTGAGCCCATAGATTAGCGCTTCATACTCCGCCATGTTGTTGGTCGCCTTGAAGTCAAGGTGAACCATGTATTTGACCTTCTCCCCGGTTGGGACGAGGTGAAGGATTCCTGCTCCGGCCACCTGCTTTTGCATGGAGCCGTCGAAGTAGAGAGTCCAGTGAGGCTCAGTGAAGACCAGAAACTTGGTTTCCGGCTTCTGCTCACTGGGGCCCCCAGGATTTGATAGAGAGGGGGTCCATTCCGCCACGAAGTCTGCCAATGTTTGACTCTTAATCGCTTGTCTCGGGACAAATTCAAGATCGAACTAGGCCAATTCCACTGCCCACTTTGCAATGTTCCCTGTAGAGTTGGGGTTATGCAAGATTGCACGCAGTGGATAAGAGGTTACCACTGAAATCTTGTGAGCTTGAAGTAGTGATGAAGCTTCCTAGAGGCAATGAGTACTGCGTAGAGCAGCTTATGCACCTCTAAGTACCGAGTCTTGGCGTCATGAAGTACTTCGCTGATGAAGTACACTGGGCGATGGACTGTCCGGACCCTACCGGAGTGGCCCGGAGCTTCCACCCCATAAACCCAGACCCTCCCGGAGGGGTCCGGACCTTCTTCGGGGACCTCCAGGTCCTTGCTAGAGGAACTCAAAGCTTCTTCTGAAGTGACCTGGACCTTACCAGAGGGGTCCGAATCTTCTTGTTCAGCAACAGTAACTCCTTCATTCGAAGGAGGTTGATCCTCTGGCGTTTCACCTCGAGGATCCGGGTCTGGGAGCTGGGACCCAGACTCGCCTTCAGGTAGTTTCGGACCTTCTCGGAGGGGTCTGGACTCCTGAACTGGGGATGGTTCTGGTCTTTTCGCAACCAGGACCATGCTGACAACTTCGTCAGTTGCCAAAATGTAAAGCAGAAGTGGCTCACAAGGATCCGAAGCTACCAAAGTTGGTAGAGTGGTGAGGAGCTGCTTCAGCTCTTGGAAAGCCTTTTCTGCTTCTTCAGACCATTGGAATGGTCTGAACTTCCTCAATAATTTGAAGAAGGGTAGCGCCCGTTCCGCAAGTCTTGAGATGAACCGGCCGAGGGCAGCTAGACATCCAGTCAGCTTCTGGACATCCTTGATGCGGGCTGGTGGCCGCATGTCTTCAATAGCTTTAATCTTCGCCGGATTTGCTTCTATTCCTCAGTGGTTCACCAAGAATCCAAGAAGCTTTCCGGAGCTAACCCTGAAGACACACATGTCTGGGTTCAGCTTTGTGCGTGTGATTCGCAACTTGTCGAAGACAGCTTGCAAGGTGTCAAGAAATGACTCCTTGTTCTTGATCTTGACGACGATGTCATCGACGTACAATTCCACTACATCTCTGATGAGCTGTACAAATGTTTCGTACATAGCTCGCACAAACGTTGAAGCAGCATTTTTGAGACCGAATGGCATGGCAGTGTAAAAATATAATCCATCTACTGTGATGAAGGAAGTATGCTCTTCATCATCCCTAGACATTCTAATTTGATGATACCCAGAATATGCGTCTAGGAAACCTAGTAATTCACACCCGGTGGTGGAATCCACTGTCTGATCTATTCTAGGTAGTGGAAATTGATCCTTTGGACATGCCTTATTCAATGTGGTGTAGTCGATACACATCCGAAGCTTCCCGCTGGCCTAAGGTACAACGACTGGGTTTGCCAGCAATTTTGGGTTGAAGACTTCTCGGATGAATCCAGCTTCAATCAACTTCTTCACTTTTTGACGTATGAAGTTTTGCCGCTCTACTGGTTGCTTTTTAAGCTTCTGATGTACGGACCGAGCGTCGGGATAAATCTTCAGATTGTGCTCAATCACTTCCCTAGGGATCCTAGGCATTTGTGACGGTTGCCAGCAAACACGTCGACATAAGCTTGGAGGAAAGTGATGAGCGCGAGTTCCTATTTGTCATTCAGACCTCCCGATATACGAGTGGTTTGAGCAGCGTTAGAACTAATTTGGACGACTTTGAAAGGAATGTCGGTGTCGCCGTTTGGTTGCACACGAGGTGCAGAGGTTGAGACTCGATGACGAATGCTCGGGGGCTTTGGAGCTTGCTCCTTCCCGGATTCTTCCTCCTACGCTGTAGCAAGCATGTGGAGTTCTTCCAGAGCAGTAACTCTGGCGGTGCGGTCTCCGCGGATCCGAAGAACACATGAGGGTTGCATCTTCAACCAGGTAGCCATAATGAGCAGCAGCCATGAATTTGTAAAAACTAGCCTGCCCAAGATGGCGTTGAATGGTAAGTTGATCTGTGCCACGTCGAAGACCAACTTCTAAGTCCTGTAATTCTCCCGGGTCCCGGAGGCCACCGGGAGAGTAATGGCACTGAGTGGAGTTATGGCCTCTGGAGAAAGGTCGTGAGGGGCAAAGATCCGAAGGTTGGAGCTGAAGCTTGACAAAGGCTTTGAAGCTTATGAGGTTCAACCCCGAACCTCCGTCCACCATTACGTGGTGGAGCTGGATGTTGTTGATGGTCGGAGATACCATCAGTGGAAGTTGACCAGCTCTGATCATGTTCCGTGGGTAGTCCGAAGCATCGAAGGTGATGGCTGTATCCATCCACTTCTGATGAGGCTCCGCCCTGGCGGTGGGAGCTATAGAGGCCATGTACTGTTGCATTGTCTTGAGGATTCAGCAGGAAGTGACGTCCCACGAACCACCAAAGATGTTGTTCATGGTCTTCCGACGCTTGTTGTCAGAGACGTCTGAGTCATCGTCAACGGAGGTGTAAACAACCTTCAAGACCTTTTTGGGGTCTTGAAAGCCTATCTCCTCTTCAGCCGGAGCTTCGTCGACTTTTTGTTTTCCTTCCCTTTGACGGAAAGGAGCTTGTTCCTGGCGCTTATTGTAGCGCTCGACGAGGTTCTGGACCTCTCGACAAGTTTCCAGGTTGTAGCTGTCCGTTTTGTGTATGGGAAACCACATCTTGGAGCTGCCACCGTCTTTAGACGACGACCGAGTTTGTTTTCGGGTCGTGGCCCCCGATCACCCGGGGCTGCAGCAGCTGCAGCAGCAGGTGTGCCGGCCGACGGCTTCTTCTTTCCGTTGGACTTTTTCTTCTTCTTGCCACTCCTGGAGGTAGTGGCTTCACACTTGGAGGACTTTTTGTTGGCCTCCGGAGGTGGTTGGGAGTGCATTTCACGGCCCTCTGTAGCCTTGGCACACTTGTCTGCCAAGCTGAAGAGTTCCGTGACACTGGTGACTTCCTTGGTCGCCAGCTTCTCCAGCATTTTCTTGTCTCGAACGCCCTGTCTGAATGCTAAAATAACAGAAGCGCTTGAGATAGAAGGAATGGTATTTCGTACCTGGGAGAACCTCTGGATAAAAGATTGTAAGGACTCTCCCCCTTTTTGCTTGACAGCAAAAAGGTCCAGTTCTGTGCCTGGTCAGGTGTATGAGCTCCCGAAATTGGCGATGAACTGTTGGCACAACTCCGCCCAACTATTGATTCAGTCAGGCAGAAGGCTCATGAACCAAGACCTGGCGGTCCCAGTCAAAGCCATAGGAAAATAATTGGCCATCATGGCCTCATTGCCCCCAGCCGAAAGGATAGCGGTGGTGTAGATTTGGAGAAATTCGGTGGGATTGACAGTCCCGTCAAATTTCTCTAGCAGGTGAGGCTGGAAATTTTGCGGCCATCTGACCATGCGTAGGTGCATGGCTAAGGTAAAACAGCCTCCTCCTAATCCCTCAGGAGTAGGGCTGTCCCGAGTCTCTCGCCTTTCGCGAGCACGGTCGATGTGGACACGACCGTCCTGATGATGGTAATGGCGATCGAGCTCCGCCCGGAGGTCATGAGTCGAAAGCCTCATTATCGTATGAGTACATCGCGCCCTGGGAGACAGCGATGTTGCCTATTGAGATGCAGCACGCCTCCTGTGCTGTGAAGCGTGCGGACCGAGTCTACCAGACAAGGTCCGATGCTGCGATTGGGCCCGCCCTGAGGGGGGAGGACCTTGATTGCTGATGCAATCAGCTGCTGCTGTAACCAAATGATCCACATCAGCTCTCCACTGCTCCATTGCACCATGGGATGCTCCTAGAGGCGGTGGACGTTGGAGAAGAGCACGCACAACATGAAGTGCATGTTCGGGGTTGTTGTTCGCCGATGCAGTGACCGACGCGGATGCCCCATCTCACTGTCCAGCTTGATTCACTTGTGCGGATGGTGGCGGTGGTGGCATGACTCCTGCTGGAGCCACAATACCTGCTGGCTGCTGCATGTTGGAGGGATTACCTCCAACAGGTTGCACAACATGGTTGCCATTGGACCATCTAGTAGCAGAATTCACCATCTTTGAATCTCAGGCGCTACCCCAAACTGGCGCGCAATCTGTCAGAGTGTGATTCCGGCAGTTCTCCTGGTACTACCGTTGGGAGCCCGCATAGTTTTGTAGTTCGGTTAGGGCACGCAGAGATTCAGAAGAAGGTGGTGATTTGACACAAGTATTTACGTGGTTCGGGCCGCCTGAGCATAATACCCTACTCCACGGGTGTGTTGCTGTTGTATTGAGCGTCTGAGCGCTAGAGTGTCAGAGACTAGAGTGTCTTGAGCGCGTGTGGAAGCCTCTGGAAGAGAGTCTCCCCGTGTATCGCTCGGTCAGTCCTTTTATAGTACAAGTGTTGGTCGTTACATCATAAGCCTGGCCTGACATGTGGCCCTGGCGGTTACTGATGCTTAATACATAGTTAATGTACTTAATTCCCCTTAACAGCGTGGTAACGTGCCCTAATGGTGGCGTTACTGGTATTAATGGTCCTACGATTGTGTGTCATTAAGATAGCATTAATGACACATAATCGCGTCTTGAAGTCTTTAATGTTCCTTGAAGGTCCGAGCCGTTGGAGGTGCACCGGTCTGCTTGTCGAGGTTGAAGGTTCGGTTGTTGGACGCGTGCCAGCTCCGGAGCTTACCGTCCTGGACGAGTAGGTCCGGTGCTGTTGTACACGTGTCGGTACCGAAGCTTCCCTCTGTCGGGGGTTAGGTCCGGGGGTGCCACATAGATATCTAGTCTAGAGCTTTCCCATGTATGGAATGTAGCTCCGGTTTTACGATACACGTGGCGGCACTGGGACTAACCATAGAAGGGAGGCAAGTCCGTATCCGTATGACACGTGGGGCCTTCGGAGGTCTTCAACTCAGATAGGTGGAGTTCCTCTGCACTCTTCGTAGTTCCAAGGGATATCCGGTATGCATGGTACCGACAGAGCCCAAGGAGTCGACACGTGGAAGCTGACCTCGTTTGGCGGTAAGACCAAGTTGACCGAACCAGGGGTTCGACTACACCTTGGCTGACCCCTTCTGTGGTGTGCTTCGTCCAGGCGGCCTGGTAGGTGGGTCCTCTAACATTTTCTCGGTGATTTGCCATTGAATTCCCTTCCCTCGGATACCCCTGTAGGTAAGCCATTTGATCCGTGTGCTGCCACATGTCAGTGCCTGATTGACTGGGAGTGTATTCTTAAGTATCTTTCCCTTGGATTCACCTCAATTCTGTATAAAATGACTGCATGCACAATTCTTTTCAAGTACAAGTAGAACTTTTAGAAAAATTGCATGTAAGAAATGTCTAATCTGTCACATAATTGATACATATTGATGGTCAAAATTGGTACTTAACGATCATCAACAAACTACTCCAAGCTTATCATTTCCTCGTCCCAAGGCAAAGTAAAAGACTTAGGTTGTTGATCAGGAGTTGCTACTATGTCCTATGCTTCAATAGTACCAAATGAACAACTAAACTTTCTACCTTGTACTGAATACATTGGCAATGATACTCACCCTTTATCTTAGTCATCATGGGGCCTTTTGCTTTCTCCTCTTCTTGGGTGGTTGGAAGATAGAATAGTTCACAAAGCATGCATTATTTCAAAATCATAGTTCCACTTAAATCCCCAACAGTTTCAAATGATTTTTGAAATTGGGCATAAATTCCTCAAATGATACTCTCAATCCCTTTTTTGTTTAAGTTGAATTTTTCTCACCAAGGCAATGTCTTTCTTGTACTATATCTAAAAGTAAGTTTTTTGTGGATCTTGGTAGGGAACAATAGTATGCATATTTACATCATATATGTCGCAAGTCAAAAAGTAAGCGTTAGGAGAAAAAAATTACTTCTAGATCAAGATTGTGCAAGTGTGATGGAATTTATGGAAGTGGAAGACAACTCCATTTTATGCACCCTCTTTCTTATGGGGATGAAGCATGGCTGAAAGTTGCCTAGAGGGGGGGGGGTGAATAGGCAATAAGACCTGAAATGGCTTAATCAAACAATATTAAATTATTGATGCTGGACTTATCTGGACAGGACTGGACTAGTCCACTCACCACAGGGTGAAACCTATAAACTTGATTTCTACAAGTTATTTGCAGAATTTAAGTTCACCAAAGATGTATATAAAGTATAGTAACCTAGTACAACTTAGATTGACAATTGTAAGCAAATAGGTTACAAGATTTCAACAAGATCAAAGTGAAGAGTAATATGAACCCTAAAAGCAATTCTAGTGATTACCAAATGTAAAGCCGTAGGTTCGAAAAGCACGTGAAAAGCTACCAGAGGGGGGGGGGGGTGAATGGTAGATTAAAAATCTTACGCAGCGGAAACAATTAAATCCCAACCCCTTCGGTAGAAAAACGATCTGTTAAAGAAATCGTGTGTGAGACTAATAAAATGTGTTTCACCATAACAAAAGTGATATATATAAAAGAGAATCAAGTCACGAAGACAACACAACAAGAATTACTCAAATCCGTCGAGAGAAACTCAAGTTACGGTCGAAAGATCGAACAAAGGTCAATCTGTTCTACCGAGTAAAAAATAGATCTTTAATACTGCAAAGTAACTCGTGTAGATCAAAAACAAAAAATCCAATGACCGTGACATTTTTGACATACGACAGATAATCAAGTTGTGAAGACAAACCAAAAAGAATCACGTCAATTGGATTTGTAAAACTCGAGTTATGATAAAACCACCGACGAAAGGTAGTGCTGTGCAGAAACTCGACGAGTAAAACTTGTCTGGAGCAAGTCGGACGAACAAGGCACAAAAGTTCCTTCAAACTACAAATTTTATTCAATAGAACACAAGAGGAACAACCCCAAAGTCTTCTCACACGAGCTCTGGGCTCCCTTGCTTATATAACCAGCCCTTAGGCCAATCCAATCTCAACTAGGACTCTAATCCTACTCAAATCATGAATCGAAACTTTCCATAACAGCTTAGGACTCTTCTATACGCAGATAGAAGCAATCTTAAGACTTACAAACACCGTAGAAACGTATCCTACATTCCTAAAACAACTCAAATTCGTGAACCACACGAAATCCTATTATAACCAACTCTAAACTTTCCATATTTGAGTCAAACCCGACTCAGCCGCAGCCTGAGTCCATAACCTAGTTGGTTGGACCTTTCCGACCAATTCTTTACGTCCACATCTCTTCATCATGCCTCGTAACCATGTAGCCACGTCCATGCACTCCTTGCATATGTGCAAACATTTTCCAACGACGTCCACGATACCCTCATATTCATTGTTCTTGATTCAAACATGCTGCGCGACCTCCCGATCAACTCAACCACAATTCCTCCTGAACTTGGTTGTTGAACCTCATCTTCTCCCTAAGACTAGTTCAATGGATCCGTCACCAGCAATGTCTTGAACTCAAGCAACACCTGCACATGAACAAACAACCAATACTTCTGAGCACAAGTCCTCGACTTGACTCTTGTTAGTTCTGAAACTACAACATGTTACGTGAGCACTTCACATAACCATATTGCAAACCAAAGCAAAATGATATCAACCATATCAACCAAAACACACCAAAAACTTAGTAATGAATACTAAGCAATATTTCCAACAATGTAAAGCAAGTTCGAAACATTTCACAGTAAAAGCAGGAACATTGCGATCAAGCTCCGAACCTTGTCAAAGCTAACCGGAGCTTGAGCTGGAGCTTACCAAAGCTAGTACAACCTCGCGCCGGAGCTTACCAAAGCTAGTACAACCTAGCGCCGGAGCTTGCCAAAGATAGTTGGAACTAGTCAACCCAAAAGCTGGAGCTAGAAAAACATGTCGGAGCTAACCAACATAAGTTGTACCTATCAAAACATATCGGAGCTTAACAAAGATATGCCGGAGCTATCAAAGACATGCTGGAGCTGAAGACAAGCTCATTGGAGCTTCCCAAAAACATGTAGAATCTTGACAAAGCAAGTTAGACCTATTGTCGGACCTTGCAGAAGCTCGGAGCTGGAGTCTCACCTTGCTGAAAAGGTGTTATGGCAGCATTCAAAACTTTTATTGTCAAAGCCAATGTATTCAGCACACATAGGTCTCACAATCTCCCCCTTGATGAATGCATTGGCAACACCACTTAAGATCCTAACATTGGCTTATTCACATTAAAAGTTTTGAAACAATTTCTCCCCCTTAAAACAGAAATAAAATGAGAAAAAGAAATTCTCCCCCTAAGAAGAATCATGCCAAAAACAATTGTGAACATGTGCAATGTGTAATCAACTTATCTTTAAAAATTCACATATTATCTCCCCCCTTTGAAAACGTATTCAACAAGGTTTATAAGACAAATTTCAAGTGTTATGAGCATATTATAACATATACATATAAAACAAAGCTCATCCAAGTCATACTATCAAGTAACTTACACTATCACATCAATGAGATACATAAAGTAGTGTAAGCCATGCTAGAGATCAAATGTAATTTTCAATTTAACAAGTCTTGATCTCACAAACTAAACTATTTCAAAACCTGAAAGCATGACACTTGATGCTGCAATTTGTTATTTTTGAAAGCACAAATTTTGATCATATGATATTTACAAGAGATTATATGTGCATCTGCCTTATTCTAACCAACAAAGCCAAGCCTATGTCATTTGACAATCAGAAGCTTAAGGACATGGTTTTAGTCATACACAACTTCTTCCAAGTTCATATCTAAGTGCAATGATAAGCCATCTCAAAAGAAGAAGTGTGATGCATGCATATTCTCTTGATATTTTCTCAACTTATATTTGTTCATAAAAACTCAACATGTGAGTTGATTACTTGATTAATTCTTTATGATTAAAAGCACTTGTGAGCATGCAACAAGTTCAAAACAGCAAGAAAGTTCAACCATGACCAGATTTAGTTTAAGTAATTATTCCAATTACTAGACATGGCAAAAACTACAAAATGTATAACACGAGTAATGTAGTAAGAACTTTCAGCATGTAAAAGGAACCACAAAGTCATATATGTATGAAATGCTATGCTCATATTATTTTAATTTTAGATTCACAAATAGACTTCTCATGTTTCAATACTCCACCTCAATTTAAGCCATGAGGATGCATAACCCATATTTCACTACGAATGTAAACAAAACGAGTGAAATCCAAAGGTTTTGTAAAAATGTCAGCCAATTGTTGTTCGGTATCTACATGGTGAAGAACAATATTTCCTTTTTCAACATTATCACGGAGAAAGTGATACCTAATGTCAATGTGCTTAGTTCTAGAATGTTGCACGGGGTTTTTAGCAATGCAAATGGCACTAGTGTTATCACAAAACAGTGGAACACTATCTAGATTACAAGTGTTTGAACAATCCAAAGAATTTGTGAGCAAGCACTAGCAGCAGCTACATATTCAGATTCAACAGTGGATTGTGTAACTGAGTTTTGTTTTCTAGGGGACCAAGCAACAAGTGAATTACCAAGAAAATGACAAGCACCAGAAGTACTTTTCCTATCAATCATACAACCCCAAAAATCAGAATTCGAAAAAGCTTTCAAAGTAATGGTTGAGGAAGAAGGAAGAAAAATGCAAAATTCTTGAGTTCCATGTAAGTACTTGAGAATCCTTTTGATGGCTTGACGATGTGAAGCACGTGGGGAGGCTTGGAACCGTGCACAAAGACATACACTGAATTGTATATCCAGTCTTGATGCCGTGAGGTACAAAAGTGATGCGATCATGCTTCAATATTCTTTTTGATCCACGGGTTCACCATATTCATCAAGTTCAAGTGTTGTTGCTATTCTCATTGGTGTCCGAAAAGGCTTGCTTTTGTCAATGTTGAAGCACCTTAGGAGGTCTCTTGTATACTTCGTTTGATGCACACGTACCCTCCTTGGTTTGCTTGATTTGCAGCCCCAAAAAGTACGTGAGTTCTCCCATCATACTCATCTCAAATTATGAACTCATCATAGCTGAAAACTTAGACACAAGATCATGAGAAACACAACCAAAGATAATATCATTCACATACACTTGAACGAATAATGAGTCATTGCCATGCTTAAGCACAAAAAAGTGTTTTATCAACCTTGCCCATGGTAAACCCCTTTTCAAGTAAGAATGTTTTTAACCTATCATACCATGCTCTAGGGGCTTGTTTGAGACCGTACAAATCTTTGGACAGTTTGTAAACATGATTAGGAAAATCTGAATTTTCAAAACCTGATGGTTGTTTGACATAAACCTCCTCATCTATGTATCCATTAAGAAAAGCACTTTTAACATCCATTTGATATAGCTTAAAACCTTTAGATGCAGCAAAAGCTAACAAAATTTTTATGGCTTCTAATCTAGCAACAGGAGCTAAATGTTTTATCAAAATCTAGACCTTCAACTTGAGTGAAACCTTGAGCAACCAACCTAGCCTTATTCCTAACCACAACCCCATCCTCACTTTGTTTATTTTTAAATACCCATTTAGTTACAATTAAATTGTGACCTTGAGGTGGAGGTACAAGTTTCCAAACATTATTTCTTTCAAAATTTTCTAAATCTTCTTGCATGGCAATCCTCCAAGATTCATTAGTGAGTGCGTGTGATATATCCTTGGGTTCAAAAGAAGCAACAAAAGCAGAATGAGCATGAGAGTTTGGATTGCAAAACCTAGACCGTGTGACTCGTTCGTGCAAGCTTCCAATAATTTGTTGTGGAGGATGAATTTTGAGAACCCGGGGGGGAGTGGACACTTCATAAGCTTCTTCTTCTTCATGTTCATCACAAATTGATGAACTTGTGACTTGAGGAGGATCTGGACCAGCAATGGTGGTCATCGGTGCTGGCTTTGAATCAAAATCAGGAGCTGGAACAATATCATTAGTTGCTGAATTTTCGGGCAGCAACTCCACCTCTTCCTCATCTTCAACGAAAATGCTCTCCCTCTGCAGATATGGATCTGGACCTGCAATGTTTGAGCTAGTACTTGGGCTAGCTTCATCAAAAGACACCTCACAAGTCTCCACAATTTTGTTAGTGTCAAGTAAAAGCACACGGTAGCCTCTAGTGTGAGATGGATAACAAAGAAACATGCCATCAACGGATCTAGGTTCAAATTTATCATGATGACCATGTTTCTTAACAAAGCATTTGCAACCAAAGACCCGAATGTGTGTAACACTAGACCTATGTCCAAACCGGAGCTCATATGGTGCTTTACCTAGCTTAGCGGGCAAGAAAACACAATTTGAGACATAATAGGTGGTTGCAATCGCATCAGCCCGAAATTTCCTAGGAGTTTGATATTCATCAAGCATAGTCCTAGCCATCTCAACTAAGGTTTTGTTCTTTCTTTCTACAATACCATTTTGTTGAGGTACATATGGTGAAGAAAATTGATGATCTATTCTATTACATGTTACGTGAGCACTTCACATAACCATGTTGCAAACCAAAGCAAAATGATATCAACCATATGAACCAAAACGCACCAAAAACTTAGTAATGAATACTAAGCAATATTTCAAACAATGTAAAGCAAGTTCGAAACATTTCACAGTAAAAGTAGGAACATTGCGATCAAGCTCCGAACCTTGCCAAAGCTAACCGAAGCTTGAGCCGGAGCTTACCAAAGCTAGTACAACCTAGCGCCGGAGCTTGCCAAAGCTAGTCGGAACTAGTCAACTCAAAAGCCGGAGCTATAAAAACATGTCGGAGCTAACCAACATAAGTCGGACCTATCAAAACATATCGGAGCTTAACAAAGACATGCCGGAGCTAAATACAAAGCTCACCGGAGCTTCCCAAAAATATGTCGAACCTTGACAAAGCAATTCAAACCTATTGTCAGACCTTGCATAAGCTCGGAGCTAGAGTCGGACTTTGCTAAAAAGGTGTTATGGCAGAATTCAAAACTTTTATTGTCAAAGCCAATGTATTCAGCACACATAGGTCTCGCAAAAGCAATAAGAGAGACACGATTTATCCCGTGGTTCAGCTCCACGAAGAAGCCTACATCCACGTTGAGAAGTCCACACAAGGACCAGATCTCACATGACCCTTCTCTCACCAAGCCACCAGAATGGCCGGCTTGGTTTTAACTATATCAATGGCTAGTCACCAAGTTTGATTGGGGCTGCTCACAAGTTGAGGCTCCCACAAATCAATACAATGAGGAGCACACAAAGCTCAACTCACACAAGCCAGAAAACACAACACAATATGCAAGAGATCAAACTGAGAGCCAAAGCGTGATGATCTTCCTTCGCTCTCCTCCCTAAACACTAATCTCTAAAAGATTTGGTCTTAGAGGGCTATAGGACGAGTGGAAGGCTTTGGAAGACTTTAGGTCACTTGTGCCTAGGGTTCAAAAGTTGTCAAATAGGGGCCGGGGGTCCCCTTTTTATAGAGGTCCCGACAACTAACCGTTGCCACTAGGACAACCCCGGACTAGTCCGGCCCTCTGCCACGGACTAGCCCGGCCTTCTGGGACCACCGACAATTTCACGTCATCGGTCGACAAAACAGATGATGTACGCACCAACATTTGAATTTTAAATGGCCACTAACAACACGGACTAGTCCGGACAACAACGGAGCAGTCCTAAGTAGGATATAAAGGTTTGGTCCGTTGCAAAATGGACTCAACTGGGTAGGCCCGGACTAGTCGGCCACAGGGGGCAGACTAGTCCGACCCTCTAGGGTTTGCTCAGTTTCTCTCGCACTAAGTCTCAAATGGACTAGTCCGTACCACCACAGACAAGTCCGAACTTCTCCAGAGAGCTTTGGTGCGTTCCAAAATGGACAATTCCGGTTTTCGGGGACTTATCTCCAACTTTAGTAAGGAATGAACAGACTAGTACGTACCCATACGGATAAGTCCGATCTCTTCCAGAGACCTTTAGTCCGACTTAAAATGGACTTCTCTACCTGGTCGGACTAGTACGGCCCTGAGGCCCAGACTAGTCCGGCCTCCTAGGTTTTTTCTTCATTTTGGCTTCTCACTTAGGTTATTCTTTCAACCACATGTTGAGGCCTCTATAATGATTTCAATGCACGTGATACATCCACCCTCACACATGATACGGCTCACTTAAGCTCAATACCATAGAAAACCTAATTTCTACGCTTGAGTCTTTGACGCCCGTTTTGATCTTCTCTTTTTGAGGGTTTTCGTCTCATTTTAACCATTACACCTGTGCTTAAGATCAACTCAGCTCATTAGTCTCTTAATTCTCATCATCAATCATCCAAAACCCACGGGGACGCCTAGATGCACTTTCAATCTCCACATTTTTGGTGATTGATGACAACACATTAAGACTTCAACAAAAAAGATAAAAATTTGTTTTAATAACATTTATTTGTATGAGTGACTCCCCCTCAATGTATGCATCATGAGTAAGAGAGACTGAGAGAGTTCTCATACATATACACGTTATGGTGGGGTGCCTAAGTGATGTGCTCATAAATTGTGATAAGACAACAAATATGCAAGATAAACATGTAATTGTGGCAACACATCACAATTTAGACAAAACAAATGAGAACATAGATTAAGTCTTACAATAACTTGAAATGAGAGTTTTAAAAGCATAAGTCCATAGTGGATCAATCCCTCCCCCATAAATTATCTAAGTACCCTAAGTACCCCCTTTCCAATCTCTCCCCCTTTGGCATCAAGACACCAAAAAGGAAAAGAGAGAATGAAGAGTCCTAAGATCTACTCTTCATGATTATTGGCATCATCATTGTCGTCTCCTCCACCTTGGTTCCAATTGTCGCTCTTCGTGGCCTCCGGATCATCATTATCATCATCTTCGGACGGAACGACCGTGAAGGTGCCAACTTCACCGAATTGAGCAAGCTCCTTGGCGGTGAACTCCGGGAATGGAGTCATCGCCCCACCACTCTCCGCGGTGGGAGACATGGGGATGTCCATCTTGTCGCACATCGCCTTGAGATACTTCTCTTGGTGATGCTCCATGCAGCGCTGCTGAACTTCCGCTTTCCGACAAGAGGAGAAGATGGCTTTGAAGCACTTGAGGAAACCACTGCCTCATTGTAATGAAATAGGAGGTGGAGGAGGTGATGGAACGAAGTGAGAAGAAGAAACGGGAGGATCCACCTTCTTCCTTCTAGGTGGAGCAGGCTCTAGAGGTGGGATTTGAGGATTAAGCCTTCGGTGAGTGATGTCCTTCTTGAAAGTGAGCCCGGACAGTTTCTCGATCATGTACATGATGTAAGGAGCATATCCACATGATCGGTTTGGAGTGTGCGAGATGTTGAAGATGTCGTCAAAGATGTAGTCCACCACATTGAAACGGATATCTTCATCAATTAGCACCATCAAGTGCCTCAAATTTCCTTGAATAATCCCTGCATCTCCATCATTGGGGGCAATAGTCTTCCGAAGGACACAGTTGAGGACACTATAGAACGACTTGATGTTCCTAATGTGCCCTGCCTCAAAAGGTACATGACTTTGATACATGTCCTTCAAAGTGTCTCGATCAACTGGTCTTAGGTTGGAAATGATGATGATCTCATTCTCCAGTTGATCCTCCAAGTCTAGTAGCTGAGCAAACTCCCAGTAAGTGGTGGAGTATTGCTCTCCATGTGTCATCCAAGTGATCCTCCGATCCCCATCGGTGTGGAAGTAAACAGTAGAGTAGAATTGGGCAATTACTTCCACACACCAATCATATTGAAATGCTATGAACTTCTTCAAGCCATGGTGCTCTATGGCCTCAATCACAGCATTGAAAGCCACATGATCCTTCTGGGACATGTAGTCCCAATCGATCCACCGAGCATTTGTGACTGGAGTCTACTTGGACATGTAGACTGTCCCGTAGTAGTCACAGTGGAAGTCACACAAAAAGCGGGGATCCACTATGCTCCTCTCCCTTTGGTAGACATTCACCTTCCTGAGCTTCCTAGCCTTCTCAACCCCTTTGCCTTTGAAGATGTTGGCATCGAAGGCAGCTGCACGGTTGGCGTTCCATGCAGGTGAAGACATGCTCAAGAGACCTATGGGTTGAGAGGCTGCCTTCTTGGCCTTGCTAGCAGGCTTCTTAGCAACAAGGAGCCTCTTCTTGGGTGCAACATCCACTGGTGCCTTTCCCTTGTCCTTGGAGGTGCTTGCCTCCTGGGATTTTGCCTTCTCCCCTAGAGTCACAAGTCTTTTCTTCTTGGGAGATGCCTCGGCTGCAGCTGAGTTGTGAGCCTCCCATTGTGTTTTCTTTGCTCTTATAGCTTCTCACTGAGAGTCGAGATATTCCATGACAAGCTCGTCCTCCTCTCACTTTCGACGATATAGTGCTTTCCTTCCCGCCTCGGCCTCAGAGTCAAAAAGTGGGACATAGTCGAAATTAGACACAGTTGCTGATAAGATATGCAAAGGAATGTGTGTTAGTCCAAGGAAGTAGAGACATGGCATTAGAATTCACAAAATCGATCAAGGTTAGGGTTTTTACTGAGTAACTCGGACTTGTCCGCCCAGGGGACGAACTAATCTGTACTAAGCCAGACTTGTCCGCCCTGTTGCCGGACTAGTTCGGTTCACATAACAAGAAGCCTAATCTAGAGAAATTTTGCAAAATATACAGATCCTACCATCAAGGTTGAGGTACATGATCACAATGATGTGAACAACAACATTTGTAAAGAGGTTTCTATCAATAGACCTAAAAGAATTGAATTTCGAAGGTTTTGGGGTTAGGTCAAGAATACCTCTTCAAATATTCGATTTGACGAAATGTGGGTGAGGAATTGGCCTCCGATGCTTGGGGACAAGTTCCCATGCACCCTAGGGCTTCAATCCACGGATTGGAGTCGAGATTTGGTGGTTGGAATGGAAAATCGACGATTTGGGGGCAATTTTCGTGCGTTTCGAAGAGAGAGACTGTGTGGGTAAGAGTGAGGAGGTCGATGGCTTCCTGGAGAGGTTAAGTCCCCAAGAGCCGGACTATTCCGGTTGTGGACCCTGACTTGTCCGGCAAGCGGACTGAGTCCGGACTATTTGGAACTACCGAACTAGTCCGGTCTGGGGGCGGACTAGTCCGGTCCTAAGGCTAAAACTCCTATATATTGAGTTTTTAGTGGAGATTTGATCCTTTTGGACTATATTTTCACAAAATAACTTTCTAAACATGGTCAGTAAGCAATCAACAATCAAACTATGACCATTATCCACAAATATTCAATAATTTTAAAATAGTTTGTAGAAAATTGAGGAGGATGAGTTTTTTGCAAGTATGTGTGAATTTTGAATATAACAATCATATGTGAAAGACTCAAGCCACGTTCCGAGAATCTAAGATATTGAGCTCACTCCTAAGTTCACAAAATCTTTTCTTATCTAGGGGTTTGGTAAAAATGTCGGCCAATTGTTTTTCGGTTCTCACATAGGAAATTGCAATGTCTCCTTTGATGGAGTGATCTCTCAAGAAATGGTGGCGGATATCGATGTGTTTGGTCCTTGAGTTATCAACTTGATTGTGGGCTATTTATATAGCACTCTAATTGTCACATAGGAGGCGGATATGATGCAAATTTATGCCATAGTCCCTAAGAGTTTGTCGCATCCAAAGAAGTTGTGCACAACAAATTCCGACGGTGACATACTCCACTTCAGCTGTGGAAAGAGCAATGGAATTTTGTTTCTTTGAGGACCAAGACACTAGAGATCTACCAAGGAATTGGCAAGTTCCGGATGTACTCTTCCTATCATCTTTGTACCCCGCATAGTTTGCATTGGAATATACAATGAGGTTAAACTTAGAACCTTTGGGGTACCAGAGTCCTAGGCTTGGTGTGTGAACCAAATATCTAAGAATTCTCTTAACGGCGGTCAAATGACACACCTTAGGAGCAGCTTGAAATCTAGCACACATACACACACTAAGCATGATATCGGGCCTAGATGCACATAAGTAAAGCAATGAACCTATCATGGAACGATATACCTTTTGGTCCACACTTGGACCATCTTCATTAAGATCGAGATGCCAATTGGTTGCCATAGGAGTCTTGATGGGTTTGGACTTGTCCATGTCAAACTTCTTGAGTATGTCTTGTGTATACTTAGTTTGACTAATGAATGTCCCTTCCTTGAGTTGCTTCACTTGAAAACCTAGGAAGAACTTCAACTCCCCCATCATGGACATCTCAAATCTTCCAGTCATTTTATTGGAAAACTTATCACAAAAAGCTTTGTTAGTAGACCCAAATATAATGTCATTGACCTATATTTGGCAAACAAACAAATCATCATTAAAATGCTTAGTGAATAGAGTGTAATCAACCTTCCCAATTTTAAAACCATTTTGAGTTGGAACGTCTCTAAGACACTCATACCAAGCTCTAGGAGCTTGTTTGAGCCCATAGAGAGCCTTGCGCAATTTGTACACATGGTTTGGAAATTCTTGATCTTCAAAGCCGGGGGGTTGCTCCACATACACCTATTCCTTGATTGGACCATTGAGGAATGCACTCTTGACGTCCATTTGATATAGATTAAAATCATGGCGAGTAGCAAAGGCAAGTAATGTACGAATTGATTCAAGCCTAGATATGGGAGCAAAGGTTTCTTCGAAATCCAAACCTTCGACTTGTGAATACCCCTTGGCCACAAGTCATGCTTTGTTCCTTGTAAACACCCCGTGCTCATCTTGTTTGTTGCGGAACACCCACTTGGTGCCTACAACATTCGCATTAGGCCTCTTGACGAGCTCCCATACTTGATTTCTTTCAAAGTTATTGAGCTCTTCTTGCATGGCCATCACCCAATCTGGATCTCGTAGCACTTCTTCAACCTTGTGAGGCTCCAAAGAAGAAACAAAAGAGTAATGTTGACAAAATTTTGCAACACGAGACTGAGTAGTTACCCTCTTGGAGATGTCTCCAAGTATATTGTCAACGGGATGGTCCCGTTGAACGCTTTGGTGCACTCTTGGGTGATGCGCTTGAGGTCTTGAATCTTCATCTTCGTCTTCCTCATTTTTATTGTCTCCCCCTTGACTGATGCCTCCATTTTCATCTACTTGGAGTGCATATTGGGGTACTTGATCTTGATCATTTGAGAAAGAGCTTGCTTGATGTGTGAGATGGTCACTTGGATCTTGTGGTTGTTCTTGTGGTCGTATATCTCCAAGTGCCATCCTTCCTATCACCACTAGTGGAGCTTCTTCTTGATCTAGCACATGACGATCAACTTGCTCCACTTGGGAGCCATTAGTCTTATCAAACCCCACGTCCCATGCTACTTCAACAATTCCAGAGGATTTGTTGAAGACACGATAGGCACATGTGTTTGAGTCATAACCAAGCAACAAACACTCATCGGACATAGAAGCGAACTTCGAAGTCTTAGGCTTCTTGTTCAGAATGTAGCATTTGCTCCCAAAAACATGAAAGTAAGAAATGTTGGGCTTGTTACCAGTTAGGAGCTCATAAGACGTCTTCTTGAGTATGCGGTGAATATATAACCGGTTTATGGCATGGCAAGCGGTGTTAACCGCTTCTGCCCAAAACCAGTCCAACGTCTTGTACTCATCAAGCATGGTTCTTTACATCTCAATTATAGTTCTATTTTTTCTGTCGGCCACCCCATTTTGTTGAGGTGAGTAGGGGTTCGAGAACTCATGCTTGATGCCTTCTTCATCCAAAAACTCTTCAACTTGAGTATTCTTGAATTCGGTGCCGTTGTCACTCCTTATGGTCTTGATACTTAAGGAGAACTCATTTTGAGCTCTCTTTAAGTATTTCTTGAGGAAACCTCGAGTCTCACTTTTATCATGCAAAAATAATACCCAAGTGAAACGTGAAAAATCATCAACAACAACAAGACTGTATTTGTTACGACCAATACTTATGTAGGCGATTGGACTGAAGAGGTCCATGCGTAGAAGTTCCAATGGTCTTGTTGTCGTCATAATGTTGTTGGATGGATGTGGAGCTCCAACTTGCTTTCTGTCTTGGCATGCGCTACATGGCCTATCCTTTTCAAACACAACATTCTTTAAACCACGGATGTGCTCACCCTCGAGGGGTTTTTGCAAGTTTCTCATCCCAACATGGGCTAGCCTTCTATGTCAAAGCCATCCCATGTTTGTTTTTGCAATTAAGCATCTATCAAGTTGGGCTTTATCCACGAAAAATCCACTAGATAGAGCTTTCCCTTGAGTACACCCTTAAAAGCAATTGAGTCATTGCTTCTCCTTGTGACAGTCACACCCTAATTAGTGAATTAACAATTATAGCCTTTGTCACATAGTTGTGATATAGACAATAGGTTATAATCAAGTGAATCAACATGTAAAACATTTGAAAGAGTGTGATTAGGGGATATAGCAATTTTATCGGTGCCAAGGATTTTTCCTTGGATATTGTCCCCAAAATAGATTCCTTCACTTGGATCTTCATTTTGGTCATACTCCACAAACATCTTCCTCTCTCTGGTCATATGGTTGGTGCATCCGCTATCAAGAACCCATTTGGTTCCACCGGAGGAGTATGCCTACAAGAAAGATTTAAGCCTTGGCTTTAGGTACCCAAGCAGTGTTGGGTCCTTTGATGTTGTTCAAGAAGCAATTGGGAACCCACACGCAAGTTTTAGGAATCTTGCGGTGTGGCCCAACATACCTAACATAAGTTTTACCAAATTTGTTCCTTAATAACACATATGAAGCATCAAGGTCATGGAACAATGGATGAGGTTCATTCTTAGGCATTTTGGGTGATGTAGCGATGTTCTTTCCCTTATTGTTGTATGAGCCTCCTTTGACAAAAACAATCATGTCTTTGCTATTCTTGGGAGTTTTGGCGTTTTGCCTCATCTCCCTAGAATAACCAAGACCATCCTTGACAAGGGGATGTCTTGTGTTGGTGTTTGAACTACGTGCATATGCCATCTTCTCCTTGTCAAAGATGCCACTCTTTGGTGCTTGATTGGTTTGTGCCAAATTAAGCTCACCTTTAAGTTTCATAATCAAGTTTGAGCATTTGCAAGGTTGAGGTGCTTCGGATTTGACATTTGTGAAAGGTGAGCCTGTAGAGGAAGAAGGGGCATTGACCTTGAGAGACTTCACTTGTGTTTCAAGGATCTCGTTAGCTTGTGTCAAACTAACAAGTTCATCCCTGAGCATAATTTTGTAGTGTTCTCAAGGTTTGAGCAAGTTTCCTTGCTCAAAGCAAGTTCACGCTCAAGTGCCTTGCTTATTTCTGTTTCAAGCTCCAAGAGCTTCTCAACCTCTTGACATCTCTCCTTTTGTTGGATGAGCATGTCCTCTTGACGGCTGATGAGCTCTCCCTTGTCAAATATCTCATCCGTCAACAACCTCAATCTTTTCAAGGTACTTTTACTCATATCTTAAGCATATCTTCATTTTCACTACTATCAAAATCATCATGCGAAGAAATTGAAGAGGAGGATTTAGATTTAACCTTCTTTCTTCCCTCCTTGGCCATGAGGCAAGTTGGCCTTGATTTGTCCAAGGTGGGGAAGAGTTTGTTCTCCGCGGTTGTCTTCTTCATAACAATGGTTGCTATCTTCTCCTCTTCATGTGAGGAGGATTCCTCATTTGAATCCCACTCCTTTCCAAGATGGGCATGCCCCGATTGCTTCTTCTTCTTGAAGTACTTCTTCTCCTTGGACTTGCGCTCCTTTTTCTTTTTGTTTTCCTCATGTGGGCAATCCACAATGAAGTGGCCATACTCCCACAATTGTAACAAGCCCTCTTTGATCTTTTCTTGGGCTTGTCTTTTCTCTTGCTTTCATGATGATATCCCCCCTCCTTATTCTAAACATCCTCTTTAAGTTGTTGATGAAGAGTGCCTCTTCCTCATCGGTGTCGGGGCTCTCTTCATCACTCTCTTCCTTTTCTTTTGATCTTGAGGATATTGCCTTGAATGCAACTTCCCTTTTCTTGGAGGAGGAGAGCTTTTGTAGATCATTGTAGAACATAGCTTCTTGCTCCATCATCTCATGGTTGATGATCATCCCAAGCACTTCTTTGGGTGTCATCTTGTGAAAACCCGGACTCTCACGAATTAGTGAGCAAAGAGTGACATTTCGAGGCATGAATGATCGAATCGTCCTCTTTACCACCTCATGGTCGGTACACCGGGTGCATCTATAAGATCTACTCTTGTTGATGAGAGTCTTGAGGCGGTCATACATGTCTTCGGGAGATTCACCATCCATGATAGTGAACCTCCCAAGTTCTCCTTCGATCATCTCGATCTTGGCCTCCCTAATGACACGGTTGCCCTCATGTGCCATCTTGAGGGTGTCCCATATCTTCTTGGCAACCTCCAACCCTTCAATGCAGTTGAACTCTTCTTGAGTCAATGAGGAGGTAATCACTCCAACGGCTTGAGCATTGCGATGGAGGAGGATGACTTGCTTCGGAGCGATGTCTTCCTCATTCTTTGGAAATGTACACCTGTCATAACAATTTGCCACAAACTAGGGTTTAAGGAAATGAGATGCATCTTCATATTATGCTTCCACATAGTGTAATCATTTCCATCAAATTTAGGAGGTTTGCCAATGGGGATAGATAAATAGTGATTTCTTGCGGTTAGTTGCTCATAGTTGTAAGGATACCGGGAGTAGTCTTGTGAACTACTCCCATTGTCGACGTTGATCAGAGCAATTGGCTTGATCTCCTTCTGGGGCACATTGATCTTCTCACGAAGCCGTGCCTTGAGCATACGAACTTCTTCGCCGTCATTTGGATCATCTTGAAGAACATCGACGTTGTTCGTCTTGGTGTCATCAACAATCACCGAAATCTCGTTGTCACCCCTTCCAGCCATTTCTTCTCCAAGTTGTTAGACTCTTGGTAGAGAAGCCTGCTCTGATACCAATTGAAAGTCGCCTAGAGGGGGGGGGAGGGTGAATAGGCAATAAGACCTGAAATGGCTTAACCAAATGAGACTAAATTACTGAGGCCGGACTTGTCTGGACAGGGCCGGACTAGTCTGCTCAGCACAGGGCAAAAACCTAAAAACTTGATTTCTACATGCGAAATTTAATTTCACCAAAGATGTATACCATGTATAATAACCTAGTACAACTTAGATTGACAATTTTAAGCAAATAGGTTACAAGATTTCAACAAGATCAAAGTGAAGAGCAATATGAACCCTAAAAGCAATTCTAGTGATTATCAAATGTAAAGCGACAAGAGAGACACGATTTGTCCCGTGGTTCAACTCCACGAAGAAGCCTACATCCACGTTGAGAAGTCCACACAAGGACCGGGATTCACTTGACCCTTCTCTCACCAAGCCACAACAATGGCCGGTTTGGTTTCCACTATATCAATGGGTAATCACCAAGTTTTATTGGGGCTGCTCACAAGTTGAGGCTCCCACAAATCAATACAATGAGGAGCACTTGAAGATCAACTCACAAAAGCCACAAAACACAACAAAATGTGCAATAGATCAAACCGAAAGTTAAAGCACGATGATATTCCTTCACTCTCCTCCGCAAACCCTAATCTGTTCAATATTTTGTCTGAGAGGGCTAGTAGGGCGAGTGGAAGGCTTTGGAATGCTCTAGGTCACTTGTGGCGGCGCTAGGGTTCAAAAGTTATCAAATAGGGACCGGGGGTCCCCTTTTTATAGGGGTCCCGACAACTAACCGTTGCCACCAGGACAACCCCGGACTAGTCCAGCCCTCTGCCACGGACTAGTTCGGCCTTCTGGGACCACCGACGATTTCACGTCATTGGTTGACAAAACAGATGACGTGCGCGCCAATGTTTGAATTTCAAACGGCCATTGACAACACAGACTAGTCCGGTCAACAACGGACTAGTCCGAAGTAGGACAAAAAGGATTGGTCCGTCCCAAATGGACTCCTGGGTAGGCCCAGACTAGTCCGACCCTCTAGGATTTGCTCGATTTCTCTCGCACTAAGTCTCAAACGGACTAGTCCTTACCACCACGGACAAGTCCGAACTTCTCCAGAGAGCTTTGGTCCGTTCCAAAATGGACAAGTTCGGTTTTCGGGGACTTAGCTCCAACTTCACTAAGGGATGGACGGACTAGTCTGTACCCATACGGACAAGTCCGATCTCCTCCAGAGACCTTTAGTCTGACTTAAAATGGACTTCGCTTCCTGGCTAGACTAGTACGTCCCTAAGGCCCGGACTTGTCCGGTCTCCTAGGGTTTTTCCTCATTTTGACTTCTCACTTAGGTTTTTCTCTTAACCACCACTTTGAGCCCTCCAAAATGATCTCAATGCACATGATACATCCACCCTCACACATGATATGGCTCACTTAGGCTCAATATCATAGAAATCCTAATTTCTACACTTGAGTCTTTGACGCCCGTTTCGATCTTTTTCTTTTGAGGGTTTTCATCTCATTTTAACCATTACACATGTGCTTAATATCAACTCAACTCATTAGTCTCTTAATTGTCATCATCAGTCATCCAAACCCACGGGGTACCTAGATGCACTTTCAATGACTACCTTTCCTTTTTTTTTCCTTTTGTTTTCTCATGCTCATTTATCAAGAGCATGCTTTATTTTTTTTCTTTTTCTTGTAGCCATGCATTCTACTCCACTTTTTTTCAATAGCCTTAAAGGGAGTAATTGGTGTTGAGAATATGGAGTATCTTTTTGTGATCGAAATGGTATAACGGGAAACTTGCTAACTGTCAATGTAGAAGTTTAGCACGTTCATGTTTGTAATCTTGATCATGGAAGTACAAAAAAGATTCTCACATATGTCTATACTAGTTTGACTAGGCTCAATGTGAAAAGAAATAGCATATGCATGGGGTTTTTCAAATTAAAATATCATCTGGCTTTGATGGGATGTTAAAATCAAATGAGAAACTTCATCTTAAACCAATTTGGAAATTTCTCCAGAAATGAAGTTTCACTTTGATTAGGAAACTAGCAGCCCTATGCTCTATATTATATCTCACAACAACCTAGAATTGGATCATGCTTATGCTACCCAAAATTTCTATGTTCAAGTTGAAGTATTTAAAACCAATAAAATCATTAGTTAGATAATATTCAAATTGTAACATAGTACTAAAGAAGAATAAAATATAGCAACTATTCATCATTATAACTTATGAAGGAAACAAACATTCTTATTGTGCATAATTTATTTAATTTAATCATATCCTATGTACTTTTCTAGATACAATGATGTGGGAAAGGGAAAATGAAGTCCAAAATGGGATGTGATACAAGTTACATCAAGTGGGGTCCTCCTCCAATCTTGTTTTTGGTCAAGGTCCGCGATAGGGTTTGAATCTCTAACTGTGGAGGTAGGCCATGAGGTCGAACCAATCTTGTCACCGCGTGGCTTTGACAATGGAGGTTTGAGTGTTGATGTTGTGCTGCTTCCCATGGGTGCTATGAGTGTAGTCGAAGAAAATTTTGTAGATGTCATTTGTCCACACCTCAAAGTATCCCATGTGTTGTGTGTGATCCGTCATTCCTTGGCTAAGGTCATGACAACCTCTAGCCGTAAAGGAACATCGTGAATTCAGCATTGTTGCAACTCCTTTGAGCTTGAATGGGTGCTTAGAATAGTTGTGACCATAGTGATCTCACTTATTCATAAGAAGCCATTTGTTGCTCATTGAGGGTTTCCATGTAAAATCTCTGGTCTCGTATAGCATGATTGGCCATCGAGCTCTATTTCTGATAGGTTGCAACCATGCTTGATTACTCATTGCCCAGAAGATGTTGAAAGGGAACTCTAGGGCTTCACTCAACAATCGACTTCTTGTATGCCTACATAGAAATATCACTCGTACAAGTTTCCTCACTTGGTTGGAGGTGGATCATTTGCTCCCGATACTTGTACAAATAAATTCTTGGGTTAAATAACTGAATTTCATTTGCACATCCAAGGAAGAAAAATATCAAAGGCGCATTGGGTCAAAATTTAGTGTGCCATAAACAATATATTCTTCATTGCTGTAAAAGTAAAGGTTTGTAAATAAATTGATTTGCTCATTTTCTAAATCCCCATTTGTTTCGCTTATCTGGAACTCGATTATTTTGTGAGAATGATTTTCCAATGAGCATGTGGTCTGATAAAGCGGCGAGGTGTAGAGGTTGAGGTGTTTGGGTAAGCTGATTATTTGTAGTGGATTATCACTTAACTGTCTGTAAAATGACCTTTATATCCCTGATTGTGAGGAATGTGTCAGGGGCGCTGGTTTCAATCCCGTCACGTACCTACTAAGTGCATCTGCATATAGTTTTTTTCTTCAGCCATGATAGTACATGTTTCTATTCTTTTTTTTGCTCACACCATGTGTTACGTGCGTTGGACCTTCAATTGATACGATTTTTTTCTTGCAGCATGTGCTAGTACCATATCTCCTTGGTTCTAGCTCACATGACACCTGAGTATGGATTAAAATTCATTAGTATCACTACAGGAAACGAGAATAATTACGTCGGCTGGAACAACTTACGTGGGCTAGCCGATGTAAGTTACGTAACTTACGTCGGGCGTAGGTAACCGATGTAAGTTTCCTAAGTTACGTGGGTTGCAGTCCCGCAGCCGACGTAAGTAAAGCAACCGGCAGCATTAAATAGCTACTAACGTTGGCTAGGGCCCGCAGCTGACGTTAGTAATTGGCCCGTCAGAAGTTGTCACTTACTTACGCCGTGTAACACCCTCATTTTCATGCATAATTCCTTGCATGCACTCATATACCTATTTAACATTAACCCATGCAAGAGGAACGAGTTTAAAATTGATTCGGAGCTTTTAAAAATTTATTTGGAGCGAAACCGCACTTAAAGCGCAGGAAAGTGCGGACTAGTCCGATTTTCCTGAGGACTAGTCCGATTTCTCTCTGACTAAAAACGGACTTGTCCGTTTTTGCTGCGGACTAGTCCGATTTTGGCTGTAGAAACTTTCGGACTTGTCCGATTTTGTGCGGACTAGTCCGATATTCCAAGGATCCTTGAAAAATTGCTAAGTCCTTGGACTTTTCCGGACTAGTCCGGTGTTCCAGCGGACTTGTCCGATTTCCTCTCTGGTCAAAGTCGGACTTGTCCGATGTTTGGCCAGACTTGTCCGATTTTCTGCCTGGACGACTTCGGACTAGTCCGGTCCATTCCGGACTTGTCCGATATTTCGTGACTCCGAGTTGATCTTTTGTTTTACGACTTGTTTCATGGGTTTCACGTTATGTGGGCCTAGGGACGTCGTTCCTAACTCTTTTAAAGCCCATGTGGGACTCTAAACCGGCCTCTACTCATCCCAAAACTCGAAATCCACCTAACCCTAGCCTCCACCTCTATATAAATAGCCCCACCCCTTGGATTCACATTTATTTGCCACTTTTCCACCCCACCCAAACCCTAGTTCGTGGAGATCCACCATCAAGGAGGGAGGAGAAGATCCCAAGCAAGAAGAAGAAGAGGAGAAAACGGAAGAGGATCAGGATCTCCACCAAGATTTCATTCTTCATCACCAATTCATCTCCAAGTTCACCACCAACCCTAGATCACCTAGATCCAAGTGCTACCTCCAAGTTTCTTGATTCATTGGAGTCCTAAACACCTGGTATACCTTCTATTCTCTTTTCGTTACATGAATTCAACCCCTAATCTCCGAATTTACGTCGATCTAATCTGCTGATCTCGCAGAGGGCGGACTTGTCCGGTCTCCAGCGGACTAGTCCGATCTTTCTGGTTAAATTATGTTGAATTAATTCTAAAATTTGATCTAATCAACTCCAAACCTGTATAAACTTGTTAAAAGCTATTAGAACTAGTTAGTTATCATTAAAAGCAATCAATTAACAAGTTCTACCTTGCATTTGCATTAATCATGCATGTCATGTCATATTGAGTAATATTTGTGCACTCTTTGATTGTGTTTCTTGTCTTGTATGTTTATTGTGTGGATTAGACGGATTTGTGCTAGAGAGTGCCACGGAGGATCTACAGCACCAAGAGTTTGAAGGCTTTGACCCTAATCAACAGCAAGAGCAAGGAAAGTTTCCTTGAAGCACATTGATCCTGTTTTTAAAATAAATGGTTTGTTTGAAAACTGCATGCTGTGTCAAATTGATGGGAATCTATGATTAGGAAGTTTACTAGCTTTGTTTACCCACCCTTGTCACCTGGAACATATGGTAGAGAGTCGGAAGGGGCTTTTACCTTTTGCTTCGCTTGACCAACTGGGATGGGAAACAACTATACCACTCAATTTAATTATGCATGGATGGGATTATGATTAACATGAACTGGTTAAATCTGGTATGGTAATGGGTGATCTAAGCAAGTGTGGTATGTGGATGGGTTGGATGTTATGGTGGTTTGCTTGCTTTAGATCTAAGGACCGGTTCATGTGAGAATAAGCCAGGACTACAGTGCCACCACGAGGCCATGTATGGGTGCGGCGTAGCTGATTAATTAGGGCTTTACCAGTTCTATTTGGACCATTAAGGATGCTCGGGGAAGGGATAGTCGGATTGGGTTTGTTGATGATTGGTGGGACTACCCTGGGATCCGAATGGCTCAAGAGGGGGCCCTTGGTTGAAGATGTGCTCAGTTGGAGACATCACCACCGGTGAAACCTCAGTGGGGTCTAAATAGGCTAGTAATCCCTTTGTAAAGGCTATTTTGTGATCTCTTAGCCATGCACCAAAGGAAGTGTAATTGGCGAAAGGGAGGTTCTTTAGTCGCCGACGGGTGATGAAATCACAAACACGTGGGCAAAGTGGTACAACCTCTGCAGAGTGTGTCTAAAACTATCATGATAGCCGTGCTCCCGGTTATGAGCACCTGGACAACTTCCATGATTAGAGGGAACTTGGTATTTGGGATGGTTATGGTTGTGGTTGGTTGCGGATTTATTTCTGGTATTGAATATGGTTATTGGCAATGGTGAAATCTGGAATTATTGATGATGGTAGTGAATTCAGTTTGGTATTATGATATTACTTATGGTTATGATGGGTTTACTTCACATACATATAATATATTGCTTATCAAATGTTTTTAATGTACTTTTTTGCACTTTGACATTATTATTGTCGTCATTTGAATCAGCCACATGTCATACTTTCCACACTTGCTGAGTACGACATTTACTCACTTTTGCAATCCCCCCCCCCCCCAAAAGTTGCAGGTCAGGATTGGAAGTTTAATGGTGAGAATGCGGAGTTCTAGGCCGTGTCTACCGTCAGCTTGCCTGTGGTGTTATTGGAGCTGCGCTATCCCTTATGCTTAGTTTGCTTAGTTGCTTAATTAGTTTATTTCCGCTGCATTAGTTGAACTTGTCATTAATGTTTATTAGAGCTTGTATTCGAGGATAATATGGTTCATGTAATAAAATTTGGTTAATTAATCTTGTCTTGTGGTAATTTTATGTATACTCTTTTGTGAATGCACTCGTGTATGTGTGTTGAACATCCTGGGCACACATATGCGTTAGCTTGGTTCATTATTCGGAATCGGGCATCACAGATTGGTATCAGAGCCACAGGTTGACCGTAGGATGCAGCCTAGATAGAATAGACACTTTAGAGCACATAGGAGCACTCAGGAATCGATGTGTTTTTGCTTGGAGTGTTGTTTGCTATATATATTGCTTGCTTGTGTGCTTAATAGAGGATTTTGGGATGCCTTAGCATTGCCATGTCCACCTAGGCTAGTGTAGCTACCTGTTTAGTTTATATCCCTTGATGCATATAGTTGGGGACATTTTCTAATTCTTACCTATTGCTTTTCTTTGGATGGTGAGGACTCGCAACTATATGGATGACAATGATGAGGAGGAGACCAATGAAGTGCCTCAGAACAATGTTGGACAAGGATCTACTCAGGGAGCTATCAACATTGAGCAGCTATTGGCTATGCAAAACCAGCTCATGCAGACCATGATACAGACGATGGGACAACTGCAGGCTGGCAATATCAACAATCAGCCCCACATGCCTCCACCGCCACCCCCGCCTCCTCATAACCGATTGGGAGAGTTTATGAGGACTAGGCCACCAACCTTTGCTCAAGCTGCCGACCCTATGGATGCGGATGATTGGCTCAAGTCCGTGGAGAAGAAGCTAGCTATTGTCCAATGCAGTGACCGGGAGAAGGTCTTGTTTCCTTCTCATCAACTAGTTGGAGCTGCTGCGGATTGGTGGGATGCTTATTGCAATGTTCATGAGAACCAAGAGAGAATTACCTGGGCGGAATTCAAGGAGAGTTTCCGTTCTCATTATGTGCCGGAAGGTCTTATGATTTTGAAGAGGCAAGAATTTGAGAACTTGAGACAAGGAAGATCGAGCGTGAGTGAATATCTCAATAAGTTCACTCAACTCTCAAGGTACGCGCCTGAGGATGTTAGTCGGGACAGCCGGAAGCAATATTTGTTCATGAGGGGCTTGAACAATGAAATCCAAGTGCAACTACTCAATTGTGACTATGCAAATTTTCAGAAGCTTGTGGACAAAGCGATTGTGGTTGAGAACAAGATTCGTGAGATGGAGCAAGACAATAAGAGAAAGGCGCCATATCAAGGACAATAACAAGGAAGTAATGTGCGCCCTTGCTTTGCGCCGCCCAATGCGCCTCATTTCAGCTCTTCTATTCCTGCTCAACGCTCTGGATTTGCACCGCGCCCAACTCGGTTTGTGCAGCAGCGCCCTTTCATGCAAACACCTAGGCCTCCAATGCCTTATGTGCCTCGTGCTAATTTTCCTGGTGCTAATGTTCAAAACCAAGCTTGTCCCAATAATTCTGGTGTAGTTAAGAAGTGTTATACTTGTGGAGAAGCTGGACACTTTGCGCATCAATGTCCTAAGTCAGGCCTTGGTCAAGGAAGCAATGCGCCGAGGCAAAACCCAAGACCCAATGCAGGAGCGCCACAAGGAAGCCGTGGACAGCAGAATTTTGTTCGTGGCAACGTGAACCATGTCTCAACGGAGGATGCTCAACAAGTGGATGACGTGGTCATTGGTATGTTTCTCGCCAACTCCAACCCCGCGACTATGTTATTTGATTCTGGAGCATCGCATTCGTTCATTGCATCAAAGTATGTTTCCAAGTATAGTTTGCCTATCTCTCATATGAAGTTTACTCTATTGGTTAAGTCTCCTGGAGGAGAGATGAGGACAAATATAGTATGTCAAAAGTAAGCCTTAGAATAAGGGGGGTATACTTCTCCGCCAACCTCATTGTTTTGGATTCTCAAGGATTGGACATTATACTTGGTATTGACTGGTTGAGGAAGTACAATGGAGTTATTGAGTGTGCCACGAAGACGGTGAAGTTGACCAACAAAGAAGGGATCAACGTAGAATTTGAAGCATCTCAAACCGCACCAAAGCAATTAGAGCTGAATCATATGGACGGTGCCGCAATTGAGGAGATTCCGGTGGTGTGTGAATTTTTGGATGTTTTTCCGAACAAGTTGCCAGGTATGCCACCCGATCGAGACATTGAGTTTGTTATTGATTTAATACCTGGAACTGCACCTATAGCTAAGAGGCCGTATAGGATGCCTCCTTTGTAATTAGCGGAGCTCAAGAAGCAAATTCAAGAGCAACTAGAGAAGGGTTTTATTCGCCCTAGCTCTTTGCCTTGGGGAGTGCCCGTTCTATTTGTGGACAATAAGGATGGATCCCAAAGGATGTGCGTGGATTACCGAGCTCTCAACGAGGTAACAATCAAGAACAAGTACACCTTGCCACGCATAGAAGACTTGTTTGATCAAATGAAGGGTGCTTGTGTCTTCTCTAAGATTGATTTGAGGTCGGGATATTTTCAAATGAAGATTAGACCATCGGACATACCCAATACAACTTTTAGAACACGGTATGGATCTTATGAGTACACCGTGATGTCATTTGGATTGACAAATGTGCCTACCTACTTTATGTATCTCATGAATAAGGTCTTCATGGAGTACTTGATAAGTTCTTTGTGGTGTTTATAGATGACATTATGATCTACTTGAAGGATGAGAAGGAACATGAGGAACACTTGAGTCTTACGTTGCAGAAATTGAGGGAGCATCAATTGTATGCCAAGTTCAACAAGTGTCAGTTTTTGTTGAAAGAGGTGTCGTTTTTGGGTCATATCATCTCAGGAGGAGGAGTATCGGTTGACCCCGGAAAAGTGAGAGACGTGTTGAAATGGGAACCGCCGTAAAATGTCAAGGAAATAAGGAGTTTTCTTAGGATGGCTGGATATTACGGTAGGTTCATCAAGGACTTTTCCAAGATAGCCAAGCCTATGACGGAGTTGCTAATGAAGGGAAAGGATTTCTGATGGACTGAAGCTTGTCAAAACAGTTTTGAGGAGTTAAAGAAGAGGTTGACAACAGCCCCAGTTTTGGTACTGCCAGATGTGAGCAAGAGTTTTGATATTTATTGCGACGCATCGAGGCAAGGACTTGGATGTGTGCTCATGCAAGAAGGTCAAGTGGTCGCCTATGCATCAAGACAATTGAAGAAACATGAGCAGAATTACCCCACACACGATTTGGAATTCGCGGCCGTGGTACACGCATTGAAGATTTGGAGACACTATATTCTTGGACATAGGTGTGAAATTTATACGGATCATAAGAGTTTGATGTATATTTTCACACAAATGGATCTGAATTTGAGGCAACAAAGATGGTTGGAGCTCATCAAAGATTATGATTTGGGGATCAACTACCATCTGGGAAACGCCAATGTAGTGGCCGATGCTTTAAGTAGAAGGGGAGTAAGTCATCAACTCACAGTTCGAGAGTTACCATTCGAGTTATGTAAGGAGTTTGAACGGTTGAACCTTGGGTTTGTAAATGAGATGGAGATGATGGGGTTAAACCCAACCTTGGAGCAAGAAATTCGAGAGGCACAAACCACGGACGAAGAGATCAAGGAAATCAAGGAAAGGACCGAAGAAGGGAGAGAATTCAGATTCGATGAGGATGAACATGGTACCTTATGGCTTGGAAAGAGAATTGTCGTGCCTAAGATGAAGCATATTCGGGAGACAATATTAAAGGAGGCACATGACTCGCCGTACTCGATTCACCCTGGTTGTACGAAGATGTACAAAGACTTGAAGACTTGCTATTGGTGGGATAGCATGAAGAAGGACATAGCTGAATACGTAGCATTTTGTGATGTGTGCCAACGAGTCAAGGTGGAACATCAAAGGCCAGCTGGATTATTGCAACCATTGAAGATCCCAGAATGGAAGTGGGAAGAAATCGGAATGGACTTCATAATTGGGTTACCACGTACTCAGTCCGGGTATGACTCAATTTGGGTAATTGTGGATCGCTTAACCAAGTCAGCTCATTTTGTTCCTGTGAAGACCAAATATACAGCTGCACAATTGGCCGAGATATATATGGAGCATATTGTGTGTCGACACAGAGTACCGAAGAAGATAGTCTCGGATAGAGGTTCTCAATTTACCTCCAGATTTTGGCAAAAATTGCATGAAGCTTTGGGAACGAGGTTGAATTTTAGTTCAGCATATCATCCTCAAACGGATGGACAAACCGAGAGGACCAATCAAATTTTGGAGGACATGTTAAGATCTTGCGCTTTAAAGCATGGGAAAAGTCGGGACAAAAGCTTGCCATACGCGGAATTTTCATACGACAATAGTTACCAAGCAAGTTTGAAGATGTCACCATATGAAGCGCTTTATGGGAGGAAGTGTAGGACACCTTTATTCTGGAATGAGGCAGGAGAAACTCAAGTATTTGGTCCGGATGTGTTGCAAGAAGCCGAAAAGCAAGTCCAAATAATTCGTGAAAACTTGAGGGCTGCCCAATCAAGGCAAAAAGGCTATGCGGACAATAGAAAAAGGAAACTAGCCTTTGAAGTGGGAGATTTTGTTTACCTCAAGGTGTCACCAATGAGAGGTCATAAGAGGTTTAACATAAGGGGCAAGCTCGCACCTCGCTATATTGGACCGTTCAAGATTTTGGAAAAAAAAAGGAAAAGTAGCGTATAAGTTGGAGATGCTAGCTCATCTTTTGGACGTCCATGATGTCTTTCATGTTTCCCAACTCAAGAAGTGTTCGAGAGTACCGGAAGAACAAGTGCCAATGGGAGAATTGGAACTAGAGGAAGATTTGACTTATGCCGAGCAACCGATCTAAATCTTGGAAACCAAGGAGAGAGTCACAAGGAACAAGGTTATTAGATGGTGTAAAGTTCAATGGAAGCACCACACTGAAAAAGAAGCAACGTGGGAATTGGAGGATGATCTTAAGAAGGAATTTCCCTATCTCTTCTCTTCCGCGTCAAATCTCGAGGGCGAGATTCATTTTAAGGGGGGTAGGTTTGTAACACCCTCGTTTTCATGCATCATGCCTTGCATGCACTCATATACCTGTTTAACATTAACCCATGCAAGAGGAACGAGTTTAAAATTAATTTGGAGCGTTTAAAAATTAATTTGGAGCGAAACCGCACTTAAAGCGCAGGAAAGTGCGGACTAGTCCAATTTTCCTGAGGACTAGTCTGATTTCTCTCAGACTAAAAACGGACTTGTCCGTTTTTGCTGCGGACTAGTCCGATTTTGGCTCTAGAAACTTTCGGACTTGTCTGATTTTGTGCGGACTAGTCCGATATTCCAAGAATCCTTGAAAAATTGCTAAGTCCTTGGACATTACCAGACTAGTCTGGTGTTCCAGCGGACTTGTCCAATTTCCTCTCTGTTCAAAGTCGGACTTGTCCGATGTTTGGCCAGACTTGTCCGATTTTCTCTCTGGACGACTTCGGGCTAGTCCGGTCCTTTCCAGACTTGTCCGATATTTCGTGACTCCGAGTTGATCTTTTGTTTTATGACTTGTTTATTTTGTTTCACGTTAAGTGGTCCTAGGGATGTCGTGCCTAAATCTTTTAAAGCCCATGTGGGACTCTAAACCGACCTCTACTCATCCCAAAACTCAAAATCCACCTAACCGTAACCTCCACCTCTATATAAACAGCCCCACCCCTTGGATTGACATCTATTTGCGACTTTTCCACCCCACCCAAACCCTAGTTCGTGGAGAGCCACCATCAAGGAGGGAGGAGAAGATCCCAAGCAAGAAGAAGAAGAGGAGGAAACGAAAGAGGATCAAGATCTCCACCAAGATTTCATTCTTCATCACCAATTCATCTCCAAGTTCATCACCAACCCTAGATCACCTAGATCCAAGTGCTACCTCCAAGTTTCTTGATTTATTGGAGTACTAAACACCTGGTATACCTTCTATTATCTTTTCCTTACGTGAATTCAACCCCTAATCTCCGAATTTACGTCGATCTAGAAAACCCTAATCTGCTGATCTCCCAGAGGGCGGACTTGTCCGGTCTCCAGCGGACTAGTCTGATATTTCTGGTTAAATTGTGTTGAAATAATTCTAAAATTTGATCTAATCAACTCCAAACCTGTATAAACTTGTTAAAAGCTATTAGAACTAGTTAGTTATCATTAAAAACAATCAATTAACAAGTTCTACCTTGCATTTGCATTAATCATGCATGTCATGTCATATTGAGTAATATTTGTGCACTCTTTGATTGTGTTTATTGTCTTGTATGTTTATTGTGTGGATTAGACGGATTTGCGCTAGAGAGTGCCGCGGAGGATCTACAGCACCAAGAGTTTGAAGGCTTTGACCCTAATCAACAGCAAGAGCAAGGCAAGTGTCCTTGAAGCATATTGATCCTGTTTTTAAAATAAACGTTTTGTTTGCAAACTACATGCTGTGTCAAATTGATGGGAATCCTATGATTAGGAAGTTTACTAGCTTTGTTTACCCACCCTTGTCACCTGGAGCATATGGTAGAGAGTCGAAAGGGGCTTTTACCTTTTGCTTCGCTTGATCAACTGGGATGGGAAACAGCTATACCACTCAATTTAATTATGCATGGATGAGATTATGATTAACATGAACAGGGTAAATCTGGTATGGTAATGGATGATCTAAGCAAGTCTGGTATGTGGATGGGTTGGATGTTATGGTGGTTTGATTGCTTTAGATCTAAGGACCGGTTCATGCGAGAATAAGCCACGACTAATGTGCCACCACGAGGCCAAGTATGGATGCGGCGTAGCTGATTAATTATGGCTTTGCCAGTTCTATTTGGACCATTAAGGATGCTCGGGGAAGGGGTAGTCGGATTGGGTTTGTTGATGATTGGTGGGACTATCCTGGCATCCGAATGGCTCAAGAGGGGGCCCTTGGTTGAAGATGTGCTCAGCTGGAGACATCGCCGCCGGTGAAATCTCAGTGGGGTCTAAATAGGCTAGTAATCCCTTTGTAAAGGCTATTTTGTGATCTCTTGGCCCTACACCAAAGGAAGTGTAATTGGCGAAAGGGAGGTTCTTTTGTCGCCGACGGGTGATGAAATCACAAACACGTGGGTAAAGTGGTACAACCTCTGCAGAGTGTGTCTAAAACTATCATGATAGCCGTGCTCCCGGTTATGAGCACCTGGACAACTTCCATGATTAGAGGGAACTTGGTATTTGGGATGGTTATGGTTGTGGTTGGTTGCGGATTTATTTCTGGTATTGCATATGGTTATTGGCAATGGTGAAATCTGGAATTATTGATGATGGTAGTGAATTCAGTTTGGTATTATGATATTACTTATGGTTATGATGGGTTTACTTCACATACGTATAATATATTGCTTATCAAATGTTTTAATTTACTTTTCAGCACTTTGCCATTATTATTGTCGTCATTTGAATCAGCCACATGTCATATTTTCCACACTTGCTGAGTACGACATGTACTCACTCTTGCAATCCACCCCCCAACAGTTGCAGGTCAGGATTGGGAGTTTAATGGTGAGAATGCGAAGTTCTAGGCCGTGTCTACCATCAGCTTGCCTGTGGTGTTATTGGAGCTGCGCTATCCCTTATGCTTAGTTTGCTTAGTTGCTTAATTAGTTTATTTCTGATGCATTAGTTGAACTTGTAATTAATGTTTATTAGAGCTTGTATTCGAGGATAATATGGTTCGTGTAATAAAATTTGGTTAATTAATCTTGTCTTGTGGTAATTTTCTGTATACTCTTTTGTGAATGCACTCGTGTATGTGTGTTGAACATCCTGGGCACACATATGCGTTAGCTTGGTTCATTTTTCGGAACCGGGCGTCACACGCCGGCCCTAACATCGACTAGCGTAAGTGTGGAAATTACCCTACCTGACCGGGCCGCGCGCGCACACGCGCCTCTTCCTCTTTTTCCCCGCCACTTTGCTCTGCCCACGCCGCCACCGCACAGACGCTGTCGCCTGGGCCGCCCGATGCCTCCTAGGCCGTGCCCCACCGCGCTGCCCCAGCCACACCCCATGTGACACCCGGTTCCGAAAATGAACCAAGTGAACGCATATGTGTGCCCAAGACGTTCGACACATACACGACTGCATTCACAAAAGGATATACAAAAAATTACCACAAAACAAGATTAATTAAGAACTTTTTATTAAAGAATTCAGAATATCCTCAAATACAAGCTCTAATGAATATTAATGATGAGTTTGAACTGATGCAGCGGAAATAAACTAAATAAAGCAACTAAGCAGCTAAGCGAATGGGGTAGGCGGCTCCAAGCTACACCACAGACAAAGCTGACAGCAGACACGGCCTAAAGCTTCGCATTATCACCGTTATACTCCCAATCCTGACCTGCAACTGTTAGTGGGGGAATTGCAAGGGTGGGTATATGTCGTTCTCAGCAAGTGTAGAAAGTATGACATGTAGCTGATACAAATGATGAATATAATAATGGCTAAGTGCTGAAAAGTACATTGAAACATATGAAAAGAATAATATTACACGTATGTGAAGTAAACCCATCATAAACCATAATTATTAACATAAGACTAGTACATATTCCATATCCATCACCATTATACCAGATTTCACCAGTATCATTAACCATATCCATTGACATAAACCATAATTCAAATCATAACCATAACCATGTTACCAACCATAGACATAACCAATACCAAACCATACCAAATCCCAATTTCCTTCTAATCATGGAAGTTGTCCAGGTGCTCATAACCGGGAGCACGGCTATCATCATACTTTTAAGACACTTTGCAGAGTTTTTACCACTTTACCCACGTGTTTGTGAATTCATCACCTTTCGGGTGACTAGAACCACTATCTTGCCGTCTCACACTTTCGTTGGTGTGTGACCAAGAGATCACAAAATAGCCTTTACAAAGGGACTACTAGCATGTACGGACCCAATGAGGTTTCACCGATGGTGATGCCTCCAACTGAGCGCATCTTCAACCAAGTGCCCCCTCTTGTGCCATTCGGATCCCAGGGAGTCCAGCCTCAAATCCAAACCCAATCTGACTCCCCTTCCCTGGTGTGCCAAATGATCCATGTAATACTAGCAATACCCTAAATAATCAGCCACGCTGCACCCATACTTGGCCTCGTGGTGGCACTGTTCCCTGGCTTATTCTTGCATGAATCGGTCCTTTGATCTAAAGCAAGCATAACCACCATAACATCCAACCCTTCCACATACCATCCTTTCTTAGATTACCCATTACCACATCATATTGACCAGTTCATATTGACGATAATCTCATTAATGTATAATTAAATAGTATAGTTGTTTTCCCATCCCAAATAATCAAGCGAAGAAGAAAGGTAAAAAACCATTCCTGACTCTCTACCATGAATTCTAGGTGACAAGGGTGGTTAAACAAAGCTAGTAAACTTCCTATCATAGGAATCCCATCGAATTGACACAAGCATGCAGTTTTGAAAACAAAACATTTATTGTAAAAATAGGATCAATATGTTAAAGGACACTTGCCTTGCTCTTGGGCTTAATTAGGATCAAAGACTTCAAACTCCTGGTGCTGGAGATCCTCCACAGGACTCTCTGGCGCAAATCCGTCTAAACCGCGCAACAACATACAAGACAAGAATTGCAATCAATTAGTGCACATATATTACTCAATATGTCATGACATGCATGATTGATGCAAATGCAAAGAAAAACTAGTTAATGAGTTGTTAGTGCTGAATTAGTTCAGCAGAAAACAACAGCAAAATCGGACTAGTCCGCTTGGGACTGGACTAGTCCATCCTTCGCAGGAACAGCAAACTAGGGTTTTCTAGATCGACATGAATTTGGACAAAGGGGGTTGATTTCACATGAGAAAGAGGAAGTAGTAGGTATACCAGGTGTTTAGAACACCAATGAGTCAATTGCTTTGGAGGAAACACTTGGACCTTGACGATCTAGGGCTGATTAAGATTGGTGATGAAGAACGAAAACTTGATGGAGATCTTGATCACTTGATCCTCTTTCGTTTCCTCCTCTTCTTCTTCTTGCTCGGGATCTCCTTCTCCCTCCTTGGTGGCTGCTCTCCACGAACTAGGGTTTGTGGTCTTGCAGTTGAGGCAAAAGCATGTAAAGTCAAGGGGTGCGGTTGTTTATATAAGGGTGGAGGGCTAGGGTTTGATGGATTTCGAGTTTGGGGTGGGTGGAGGCTGGTGTGGGGTCCCACATGGGATCCATAAAGAGTTAGACACGGCGTCCTTAGGCCCACTTAAGGTAAATCGCAAAAACACATCGTGGAACAAAAGATCAACTCTAAATCACGATCACCAGACAAGTCCGAAAAAGGACGGACTAGTCCGAAGTTAGTCAGAGAGATATCGAAAAAGTCCAGATTGGAGGTTGGACAAGTTTGAACTTAGTCAGAGGAAAAACAGACAAGTCTGGCCAAAACCGGACAAGTCCGATTTTAGTCAGAGGGAAAACGGACAAGTCCGCTAGATGTCAGACAAGTCCGGACAAGTCTAGGGACTTGGCAAAATTTCAAGGAATTGAAATATTGGACTAGTACGCAACGGACTGGACGAGTCCGAAAGTAGTACAGAGAGAAAAACAGACTAGCCCCAACAAAAACGGACATGTCTGAGGAAGGTCAGAGAGAAATCGGACTAGTCCGCACAAAAAATGGACTAGTCCGCACTCCTTAGAACTTTTGAGTGTGGTTTTGCTTTAAATTCATTTTAAACTCATTCCTTTTTATGTGGATTAATGTTAGAAATGTATTAGAATGTATACAATGCATGATGGATGAAAATGAGGGTGTTACAAACCTACCCCCTTAAAATGCATCTCGTCCTCGAGATTCGACCCAGAAGAGAAGAGATAGGGGAATTCCTTCTCGAGATCCTCTTTCAGCTCCCAAGCTGCCTCTAATTCTGTGTGATGCTTCCATAGAACTTTACACCATCTAATAATCTTGTTCCTTGTGGATCTCCCTTTGTTTTCCATGGTTTTGACCAGTTGCTTGGCATAAGTCAAATATGCCTCTAGTTCCAATTATTCCACTGGCACTTGTTCTTCCGGCACCCTCAAGCACTTCTTGAGCTGGGGAATATGAAACACATCATGAACATCCAATAAATGAGCTGGCATATCCAACTTATATGCCACTTCTCCTATTTTGCCCAAAATCTTGAATGGCCCAATGTATCGAGGTGCTAGCTTGCCTCTTATGTTTGACCTTTTGTGACCTCTCATTGGTGATACTTTTAGATCTACGAAGTCTCCTACTTCAAAGGCTAGTTTCCTTCTCCTATTGCTCGCATAGCCTTTTTGTCCTGATTGAGCAACCCTCAAGTTTTCACAAATAATCTAGACTTGTTTCTCAGCTTCCTGCAGCATGTCAGGTCCAAACACTTGGTTCTCTCCTGTCTCATTCTAGAACAAAGGCGTCCTACACTTCCTTCCATACAGTGCTTCATATGGTGACATCTTCAAACTTGTTTGGTAACTATTGTTATATGAAAATTCTACGTATGGCAATCTCTTGTCCCAACTTTTCCCATGATTCAAGGCACAAGCTCTCAACATGTCCTCCAAAATTTGGTTGGTCCTCTCAGTTTGTCCATCCGTTTGAGGGTGATATGCTGAACTAAAATTCAACCTTGTACTCAATGCTTCATGCAGCTTTTCCCAAAACCTGGAGGTAAATTGAGAACCTCTATCTGACACTATCCTCTTTGGAACTCCATGCAAACATACTATTCTTCTCAAATACGGTTCCGCCAACTTCTCCCCATTGAAGCTGGTGTTGACGGGAATAAAGTGAGCTAACTTAGTTAATCGATCCATAATTACCCATATAGGATCATAACCGGACTCGGTTCGTGGTAAACCAACTATGAAGTCCATACCAATTTCTTCCCATTTCCATTCCAGAATCTGCAATGGCTGCAATAATCTAGCTGGCCTTTGATGTTCCGCCTTCACTCGTTGGCACACATCACACATCGCTACATATTCAGCTATGTCCTTTTTCATGCTAGCCCACCAATAACAAGTCTTCAAGTCCTAGTACATCTTTGTACAACCGGGATGAATTGAGTATGGCGAGTCATGTGCCTCCTTTATTATTGTCTCCCAAATATGCTTCACGTTGGGCACGACGAAACTTTTTCCAAGCCATAGGGTACCATGTTCATCCTCATCAAATCTGAATTCTCTTCCCTCTTGGGTCCTTTCCATGATCTCCTGAATTTCTTCATTCTTTGTTTGACCCTCTCGAATTTCTTGTTCCAAGGTCGGATTTAACTCCATTATTCCCATCTCATTCACAAATCCAAGATTCAACCGCTCTAACACCTTGGATAACTCCGATGGCAATCCTCGAACCGTGAGCTGGTGGCTTACCCCTTTTCGACTCAAGGCATCGGCCACTACATTAGCCTTCCCCGGATGATAGTCGATCCCCACATCGTAATCCTCGATGAGCTCCAACCATCTTCATTGTCTCAAAATAAGATCCATTTTTGTGAAAATATACTTAAGACTCTTATGATCAGTATAAATTTAACACCTATGTCCAAGGATATAGTGTCTCCAAATCTTCAATGCGTGTACCACGACTGCAAGTTCCAAATCATGTGTCAGATAATTCTGCTCATGTTTCTTCAATTGTCTCGATGCATATGCAACCACTTGTCCTTCTTGCATGAGCACACATCCAAGTCCTTGTCTTAAGCATCGTACAAATCCAAACGCCTTGCTCACGTCTAGTAATACCAACACTGGTGCAGTTATAAATCTCTTTTTCACCTTCTCAATGTCGTCCTGGCAAGATATAGTCCATTTGAGAAGCCTTCCCCTTGTTAGCAACTCAGTCATGCACTTCACTACATTGAAGTAGCCCTTGATGATTGGTTAGCTTTGACATCTATTGCGACTTATCAACTCCAATGCTGACTCCCTTATCACTTGTCGATTGCATTGTCCTTATGGCATACTGGACCACTCCATTATGCTTCCGTAGCCAATCCATTCCAAGTGTTATGTCCGATCCTTGTGAATCCAAAATAATAAGGTTGGCGAAGAACTCTACCCCCCTTATTTTAAAACTTATTTTTGGACCTATTATCTTTGTTCTCATCTTCCATGCAGCTTCGTCTGAGACAGTGAATCTTCTAGTTGTGTTCTTCTTCCATTGAAGTAGAGGTTGAGCGAGATAGCAAAGAAAGATAAAATGAATCCCCAACTATATGCATCAAGGGATATGCTAAGCAACTAAACTACCTATACTAGCCACCCATGGACATGGAAATGCTAAAGCATCCCAAAATCATCTACTAAGCACACAAGCAGCAATACATAGCAAACAACACACCAAGAAAAAACACATCGATTCCTGAGTGCTCCTATGTGCTGTAAAGTGTCCATTCTATCTAGGTTGCGTCCTATGGTCAACATGTGGCTCTGATACCAATTTGTGACACCCGGTTCCGAAATGAACCAAGTGAACGCATGTGTGTGCCTACGACGTTCAACACACATACACGAGTCCATTCACAAAAGGATATACAGAAAATTGCCACAGAACAAGATTAATTAATAACTTTTTATTAAAAAATTCAGAATATCATCAAATACAAGCTCTAATGAATATTAATGACAAGTTTGAACTAATACAATGGAAATAAACTAAATAAAGCAACTAAGTAGCTAAGCGAATGGGGTAGCGCGACTCCAAGCAACATCGCAGGCAAAGCTGACAGCAGACACGACCTAGACCTCCGCATTATCACCCTTATACTACCAATCCTAACCTGCAACTATTGGTGAGGGAATTGTAAGGGAGAGTACATGTCGTACTCATCAGTGTGGAAAGTATGACATGTAGCTGATACAAATGACGAATGTAATAATGGCTAAGTGCTGAAAAGTACATAAAAACATTTGAAAAGCAGTATATTATACGTATGTGAAGTAAACCCATCATAAACCATAATTATTAACATAGTACCAGTCCATATTCCATATCTATCACCATTATACCAGATTTCACCATTATTATTAACCATATCCATTGCCATAAACCATAATTCAATTCATAACCATAACCATGTTACAAACCATAGACATAACCAAAACCAAACCATCCCAAATCCCAACTTACTTCTAATCATGGAGGTTGTCCAGGTGCTCATAACCTGGAGCACAGTTATCATGATAGTTTTAAGACACTCTGCAGAGTTTGTACCACTTTACCCACGTGTTTGTGATTTTATCACCTTTCGGTGATTAAAACCTCTATCTTACCGTCTCACACTTCCGTTGGTGTGTGGCTAAGAGATCACAAAATAGCCTTTACAAAGGGACTACTAGCATGTACAGACCCACTGAAGTTTCACCGGTGGTGATGCTTCCAACTGAACGGATGTTAAACCAAGGGCCCCCTCTTGTGCCATTCGGATCCCAGGGAGTCCTGCCTCAAATCCAAACCCAATCCGACCCCCCTTCCCTGGTGTGCCAAATGATCCATGCAAGACTAGCAATACCTTAATTAATCAGATACGCCGTGCCCATACTTGGCCTCATGGTGGCACTGTTGTCCTGGCTTATTCTCACATGATCCGGTCCTTAGATCTAAAGCAAGCGGAACCACCATAACATCCAACCTTTCCACATACCATGCTTGCTTAGATCACCCATTACAACATCATATTGACCATTTCATATTGATGATAATCTCATTAATGCATAATTAAATAGTATAGCTATTTTCCCATCCCAATTAATCAAGTGAAGCAAAAAGGTAAAAAGCCCTTCCCGACTCTCTACCATGAATTCCAGGTGACAAGGGTGGTTAAAAAATCTAGTAAACTTCCTATCATAGGAATCCCATCAAATTGACACAAGCATGCAATTTGGAAAACAAAACATTTATTGTAAAAACAGGATCGATATGTTCAAGGACACTTGTCTTGCTCTTGGGCTTAATTAGGATCAAAGACTTCAAATTTCTGATGCTGGAGATCCTCCGCAGCACTCTCTAGCGCAAATCCATCTAAACCGCACAACAACATACAAGACAATAATTACAATCAATAAGTGCACATATAATACTCAATATGTCATGACATGCATGATTGATGCAAATGCGAAGCAAAACTTGTTAATGAGTTGTTAGTGATGTTTACTAACTAGTTCTAATGGTTATTAACAAGTTTGGACAGGTTTGTAGTTGATTCGAATCAATTTAGAATTAATTCAGCAGAAAACAAACAGCAAAATCGGACTAGTCCACTTGGGACCGGACTAGTCCGTCCTTCGCAGGAATAGTGAACTAGGGTTTTCTAGATCGACATGAATTTGGAGAAACGGGGTTGAATTCACGTGAGAAATAGAAAGTAGAAGGTATACCAGGTGTTTAGAACCCTAATGAGTCAAGGGCTTTGGAGGCAACACTTGGATCGTGACGATCTAGGGTTGATGAAGAGAACTTGAAGGTGAATTGGTGATGATGAACAAAAACTTGATGGAGATCTTGATCACTTGATCCTCTTTCATTTTCTCCTCTTCTTCATCTCGCTCAGGATCTCCTTCTCCCTCCTTGATGGCGGCTCTCCACGAACTAGGGTTTGTGGTCTTGCAATTGAGGCAAAAGGATATAAAGTCAAGGGGTGGGGTTGTTTATATATGGGTGGAGGGCTAGGGATTGATGGATTTCGAGTTTGGGGTGGGTGGAGGCCGGTGTGGGGTCCCACATGGGATCCAAAAGGAGTTAGACAAGACATCCTTAGGCCCACTTAAGGTAAATCCCAAAAAATGTCGTGGAACAAAGATCAACTCGGAATCGCGATCACCGGACAAGTCCAAAAAAGGATGGACTAGTCCGAAGTTAGTCAGAGAGATATCAGACAAGTCCGGATTAGAGGTCGGACAAGTCCAAACTTAGTCAGAGGAAAAACAGACAAGTCTGGCCAAAACCGGACAAGTCCAATTTTAGTCAGAGGGAAAACGGACAAATCCGCTAGCTGTCGGACAAGTCTAGGGACTTGGCCAAATTTCAAGGAATTGAAATACCGGACTAGTCCATGGACTGGATGAGTTCGAAAGTTATACAGCGAGAAAATGGACTAGTTCACAGCAAAAACGAACACATCCGAGGAAGGTCAGAGAGAAATCAGACTAGTCCGCACCAAAAACAGACTAGTCCGCACTCCTCAAAACTTTTGAGTGTGGTTTTTCTTTAAATTCATTTTAAACTCATTTCATTTTATGTGGATTAATGTTAGACATTTATTAGAATGTATGCAATGCATGATGGCTGAAAATGAGGGTGTTACAAACCTACCCCACTTAAAATGAATCTCGTCCTCGAGATTTGACGCGGAAGAGAAGAGATAGGGAAATTCCTTCTTGAGATCCTTTTCCAGCTCCCAAGTTGTCTCTGATTCTGTGTGATGCTTCCATAGAACTTTACACCATCTAATAATATTGTTCCTTGTGACACTCTCCTTGTTTTCCAAGATTTTGACGGGTTGCTCGGCATAAGTCAAATCTGCCTCTAGTTCCAATTCTTCGATTGGCACTTGTTCTTTTGGCACTCTCAAGCACTTCTTGAGCTGGGAAACATGAAACACATCATGAACATCCGATATGTGAGCTGGCATCTCCAACTTATATGCCACTTCTCCTCGTTTGTCCAAAATCTTGAATGGCCCAATGTATCGAGGTGCTAGCTTGCCTCTTATGTTAAACCTTTTGTGACCTCTCATTCGTGATACTTTGAGATATACAAAGTCTCCTACTTTAAAGGCTAGTTTCCTTCTCCTATTGTCTGCATAGCCTTTTTGCCTTGATTGAGCAGCCCTCAAGTTTTCACGAATAATCTGTACTTGTTTCTCAGCTTCCTGCAGCATGTCAGGTCCAAACACTTGGTTCTCTCCTGTCTCATTCCAGGACAAAGAAGTCCTTCACTTCCTTCCATATAGTGCTTCATATGGTGACATCTTCAAACTTGCTTGGTAACTATTGTCATATGAAAATTCTGTGTATGGCAAGCTCTTGTCCCAACTTTTCCCATGCTTCAAGGCACGAGCTCTCAACATGTCCTCCAAAATTTGGTTAGTCCTCTCAGCTTGTCCATCCGTTTAAGGGTGATATGCTGAACTGAAATTCAACCTTGTACCCAATGCTTCATGCAGGTTTTGCCAAAACCCGGAGTCAAATTGAGAAACTCTATCCGACACTATCCTCTTTGGAACTCCGTGCAAACATACTATTCTTCCCATATACAGTTCCGCCAAATTCTCCCCATTAAAGGTGGTCTTGACGGGAATAAAGTGAGCTGACTTAGTTAATCGATCCATAATTACTCATATAGATTCATAACCGGACTGGGTTCGTGGTAAACCAACTATGAAGTCCATACCAATTTATTTCCACTTCCATTCCAGAATCTGCAATGGCTGCAATAATCCAACTGGCCTTTGATGTTTCGCCTTCACTCATTCGCACACATCACACAACGCTACATATTCAGCTATGTCCTTTTTCATGCTAGCCCACCAATCACAAGTTTTCAAGTCCTTGTACATCTTTTTACAACCGGGATGAATTGAGTATGGCGAGTCATGTGCCTCCTTTAGTATTGTCTCCCGAATATGCTTCACATTGGGCACAACGATACTTTTTCCAAGCCATAGGTTACTGTCGGTACGCGGCATACCGGGTACCCTCGCGCACAAGCTAGAACCGCCTAGGTACCTTGCCTCCTAGCAGGGATAGGGTCCGAGAGTGCCATGTGTTCAAAGAAACTCGGACCCACCATCCTCATATGGAAAGTCTGGGGTGCCCAAGAGACATCCAAAAGGGGGATCTCAGCTCCACCTTGATGACAAGCTCCTAGGCAGCCACGCATCCAGCAGGACAGGACCCGACCTCCTCTGCAGAGGTGAGCTCCTAAGCTGCCACGTCGCCCACGAAGTCGAGACCCGATCTCCCCAGTGGAGGGGAGCATCCGAGCTACCACGTGGCCCTTGGGGCGAGACCTGGCCTCCCCCACGGAAGTGAGCTCCCGAGCGGCCACGTGGCCCGCAAGACGGGCGTGGCCTCCACCATGGCGGAGAGCTCCTCAACGGCCGCATGGTCAGTCCACTTGCTCTGAGCAGATAGTGAGGAAGTTAAGAGGGCGATGTGCCTTCTCTCCGTCAAGCCTTGAAGCTATGCGGCTTCCTCAGGTGCATGGCGCGGCGCACACCTAATGTCAGGTACCGCTACGACTAATCGCATCACAGTGAAGGCGCCACAGGCCTATCCCACTCCGCCAAGTGGGTAGCTTACGGCACCAGAGACAGTTGGATGGGACATTCCCTTCCAATGTCTGCAATAGTGCTTGGGCTACTATCAATCGGGGCTGCAAGACGGCGAGTCCTCACGTCTGCGGTCAGATCAAGCTTACAGAAGAAGTCTTAGATCTTTATGATAAGATCGCCCCGGGACAACCTGTCGGGCCCCGGGACCCCACTTGTAAGGCGTCCGACCTTGACTATAAAAGGCCCAAACCGCCATCGCTACAAGGAAAAGACTTAAAATCCCCGATGCACACACACTCGCATACACTCTCACCAAGTAATACAATCAGCCGTGGAGTAGGATGTTATGCTCCCTGCGGCCCGAACAACGTAAAAAACTCCATTGTCTCATACTCTTCCGCTAGAACACTAGTTTGAGGCCTAAGCCCTGCCGAACAAGAACCTCCGCGGGTTGCTCCTTAGCAGATCTTGGCGAAGGTTCACATTGACCCTTTGACATTTGGCGCGCTAGGTAGGGTCTTTTTCCCTCAAAAAAGTGGTAGCGCTTTCACCACCATGGTGTTCATCAGGCCCGTGGAAGCGGTTTTCGCGGCCGTCGTTCGGTGACCAGATCCGTCGCTCGAGCGACGCTCCCTGGTCTGTCTCGACCCCGTGCAGGTACGGCTGGCCAAAATGGCACGTTGGGACACACCCCAGCTCAGTCGGCTCCACCAACACCCACAACAGGGAGCCCGGAGAGCGCTTTGGCGGCGGCCAGAGCTCTCCTCCAGCACCCACTGTCGCTGAACGCCTCTCAGGGGGTGGCTCAACAGTGGGTCCAAGACATCGACCACCTCGTTGTCATAGCCATCAACTCCCCCAATAGGGGAAGGCGCCTCATGTCGCTGTCATGCACGCTGTCCTTAGATCGTCACTCCACCAACTCCCGCTCCTCCAAGCCTACGACCATTGGCTGGCTCCCCACGAAGGACCTCAAAGCTGAGCTTGACCGTCGTCAAGCTCACATGGACAGCCGTGTCACCATCGAATGGCAGTGAGAGAGGCAGCACAACCTCGACGGCACATATGGCCCTCAACGCCCTGTTCACAATGTGTCCTCCATCCAAGGTGCGCCGCAGGTAAACCCTCTGCCACTTGACCAGGAGTATGTCAACTCAACAACTCCCCTACAGTACTCGGTGCAGCAGGATGGGCAGCAACAGTACTTGGCGCAACCAATACTGTTGCAGCAACGCATGGCACAACAAGTGCCACAACCGCAAGTCCAACAAGTGCCACATGTCGTGCAGCAGACCCCTTTGGGGTATGCTGTCACATCTGCCTCTCCGACGAGGTCCGTGGGAGGCTGCTCGGTGTTGGATCTGCACCTCTGCTTCGCAATGTGGCCATGCAAGTTCTGGCCACATATCCTGGAGTGATTCGATGGAAGCATCAACCCAGTGGAGTTCCTGCAGATCTACACTACAACACTCCTTGCTCCAGGAGCGGATGAGACCACCCTGGCGAACTACTTCCCAGTCGCCCTGACTGGATCACCTCGCTCGTGGCTGATGAACCTTCTCGAGGGGTCTATAACCTCTTGGGATGAGCTGTGCTGGCAGTTCACGGCGAACTTCGGCAGCTCCTACACGCGCCGCGGCACCGAGCTTTACCTCCACGCCGTGCGACAGCAACCCAAGGAGACGCTGCGATCATTCATCCAACGTTTCTCCCAAGTACGCAACTCCATTCCCAACATCCCAAATGCCTTTTTCATAGTGGCATTTCGCCAGGGAGTGCATGACTGCAAGATGCTCGAGAAGTTAGCTACTAACAACGTGCAAGACGTCCCCGAGCTCTTCTCCATTACCGATCGGGGCGTCAGGGCGGCAGAAGGCCGCGACTGGCACACTCAGCCCAACCCCGGAGCGAAAGGGGCCGGCCAGACTGGAGAAAGAGCCGATACCCCTGGTAGTGGCAAAAAGAAGAACAGGAACCAGGGTGGCGGCCAGAACAAGACGCTCCATGGACCCCCTAGCGCGGCAGCAGCCGCAACCGAAGGAGGCAAGCCCCCACGCCTAGAGAAACACCCTCGTGAGCCACCTGCCACTGATGAAGACGTCGAGTCCTGCCCGGTGCACAAGACTCGCGAACACACCGCGAGTGAGTGCCGGGAGATAAAAATGTGAGTTCAACACTACTAAGAGTGGGCGCAGCAGCGCACGGACGGCGCCCCCTTCCGCCAACAGGAGAGCAAGCAGAAGGTCGACAATGATGAAGAGCTGGAGTACCAGAAGCAACAGTGGGCCGTCAAAGTGGTCCACCAAGATGAGGACTCCGATTCCAGCAGCGACAACGAGCATCGCAAGACCCTTCACGTCATCTTCGGAGGGTCTTGGGATCCTGCGTCCCTGAACGTGATCAAGAACCTTCATCGTGCGGTGGCTTCGATAGCCTCTGCACCCACTCTGGCGCAGCACCACCGCTGGAAGGAGACGCCGATCAACTTCAACGCCTCTGACTGCCCCATGAACATGGCCGGGGCAGGGGTCCTACCTCTCCTAGTCTCCCCCACCATAGGAAACGCCAAGCTCCACTACGTATTGATAGATGGTGGGGTCAGACTCAACCTCCTCAGCCATGCAGCCTTCAAACAGCTACAGATCCCGGTGTCCAAGCTAGCCCCCTCGAGCCCATTTTTGGGGGTGGGACCTGGGAGCATCATCCCGTACGGCAACATCCACCTACGGGTGACCTTCGGGACACCTCACAACAACAGGACAGAGAGTATCCTCTTCGACATTGCCGATGTCAGCCTCCCCTTCAACGCCATCATCGGCAGCCCTGCCCTGTACCAGTTCATGGCTGTAGCCCACTACGGCTACCTCGTCCTGAAGATGCCAACTCCCTCCGGCGTCCTCAGAATCTGCGGAGATCGCACTTCTACAGTGTTAGCCTTGGAGCAGCTCCAAGCACTCACGACGGAGCCAGCACCAGTCCCGATCGGCGCTGGATCAAGTCGACCTCCGCCAAGCTCACGACAGCGCAGAGCACCCGTCGTTTCTCTATTGCATCCCTCCGGCAGCATCGACACCTCTGCCAAAGCTGCCAAGCCCAGTTCTGACTCTGCTCGGACCACTCGCAAGACGGGCGGTCAAGGCAGGAAATCGGGATGCTCGCTCATCGCCCCTCTAAGTAGCTGTTGAAAGCAAGGTTGCCCATTAATCATCGCAGCTACTCATGGATTTGTGGGTACCCCTATTGTAAATACTAGTCTTAGTAGAACATTGTAAAGGATTTCGTAGGGCTTAGTGAATGTGGCCTAGAGGGGGGTGAATAGGCCTTTTTGAATTTTAGTCGGAACCTGCAACACTTAGCAACTTGATCAAATACCAGAAAATCGGACTAGTCCAGTAGAGTGCGGACTAGTCCGGTGCGTGCATACTAGATTTATCAAGTTAGATCAATGATTTCAATACAAGCAAAGTACGCAGCGGAATATAGTGTGTAAATTGAAAGTATTTAGTCAATGAAATTAAGGGTAGCACAAATTAACTTTGATTTGAATGTTTTAACGTAAGATGGACAAGATCAAGTAAACCCTACAATATGATATGAAAAACTTAAGAACGGTTTTGACACAAGATTTTATCCTGTGGTTCAGTTCCCACAAAGCCAACCTATGTCCACATTGAGGAGCCCACAAAAGGATCGGGTCTTCACCAACCTAACCTCGTCGAATCGCCACGAAGGCCAATTCTCTTTCACTATCACATAGGTAAATCACCAAGTTCAAGGGGCCTTCTCACAAGGTGTGGGCTCCCCAATATTACAAGTCAAACACCACCAAGAACACACTCTTAAGATCAACAATGAAACAATAGGAGTGCGTTAGAGATCAAACCCAAGAGCTAAAACGTGTGAATCGTGTCTCTCCTTTGATCCAAGATGAATCCTCAAGGATTTGATCTTTCTTGCGTTGGACTGCATGGAGAGATATGTTTTCTACGCTCTTGGAGGGTGTGACGGCGCTGGGAATCGAGAGATTTGAAAGTAGGGTCGTGCACATCTATTTATATGGTGTTTCCAAAAGTTACCGTTAGGGTTTCGAGGGTCCGGGCTAGTCTGTGGTGGAGTCCGGACTAGTCTAGTGTGCGCCGTGTAAGAAACCCAAAATTCTCAAGAAGATTGGACTTGACCGACTTAGGGCGGACTAGTCCGATCTAGGCTCTGAAAAAGTTTGGACTAGTCTGGTTATTTTCGTACAGTTCTAGTTGTGGTGATCACCTTAGCGAAATGGGGACAAGTACGCATTTGGAGGACTTGTCCAATTTTAGTCAGAGGCGTTATCGGACTAGTCCGTGGTGAATTCGGACTTGTCCGATTTCGTGCAAATATGTAAAGTGTAGAGGACTAGTCCGCACTGGGGAGGACTAGTCCGATTTTAGTCAGAAAGATATTGAACTAATCTGTGGTGATATTGGACTAGTCTGGTCTATGTAAACCTGGACTGTGCAGACAAGTCCGCATTGGGAGGACTTGTCCAATTTTGAACAGAGGGATTATCGGACTAGTCTTGATATTATCAGACTAGTCTGGACCTGTATAAATCAGTGCAGTGAGTGAGTTTTCTTGTGATTAAGCTCTTGGGGTGTGTTTCTCCAACACACTCCATACACAATGATCTAATCCATTCAGCTCTTGAGCTCTTTTCCGTATAGATCCTCATTCTCCTTTCTTTTTGCGCTTTCTTCATAATTTCTTTTAAGACATGCGCTCATCTCAACAATTTGGTTATGATCTCATTTGTTTGTCATAAATCAACCAAAACCCACAAGGGATGCCTAGATGCACTTTCAAACTCCCCCTTTTTGGTGATTGATGACAACCAATTGAGATTTCACAAAATATGATAAAATACAAAATTTTCATAAAGTGTGCACATATGAGTTAGGTACAAGTTAAGCAATGAAAACATAAGTCGTATGTGCACTCTTTTTGGTGGGGTGTAAAACTACGTGAGTGTGAGCAATAATCATGATGAGAATGAATATATTGATATTAAAATACCAATATCAAGCATATATGTCAATTTCAAGGCAAAACAAAAATTTCATAACATAAGCAAAGTCATTCCATCACACCACAATACCAATAACAATATTAATGTTTTACAACCCAAGAGAGACACAAAAAGATACACAAATGAAGCACTCATCTCTCAACCTACATCTAGGATCTAGTGACTCTCCCTCAATCTCTCCCCCTTTGGCATCAAGACACCAAAAAGAAGGAGAGGAGGGATCTAGTGGCTCATTCCTCGCTGTCGGTTCTTTCCTCGTCTTCATCTTCATCTTTCGGTTGTGGAGGAGGAGGAGCAGATCCACTCGAAGTGCCCCCAAAGCCATATTCAATGAGTAGAAATAGTAGAGGCACAATGCTTTAGTGAGGAAATATTTTCACTATTCACAAAGGAGTGATTGAGAGAATGAAATTAAGGTACTTAATATCTAAATTGAACTCTCCGGGATTTAAGTGGAACTTGATTTCTAGGCTATGTTTGCTCCATTTGCTATTCTACCTTTCAACTACTCATGAATATGAAAAAGCATAAGCCCCATGATAACTTAAGAAAGGTAGAGTATCATAGCCAATTTCTGCAATACTTGGTAGAGTATCTTGTTGTGCATTAGATACATTTGAAAATAAGATATTGTAGCAACTCTTGATCATCAACCCAAGGTCTTGACTTTGCTCGGGACGAGCAAAGGATAAGCTTGGGGGAGTTTGTTGACGGCTATTATATACCAATTTCATCCGTCAATTTAACTCAGTTATGTGAAGGATTTGTCATTTCTTGCACACATCACCTTTCTATATAACCCAATTCCACTTGGAATTGGAGAAATATGTGTATGCAGCATTTTATGCAGGAAATGAGGAAATGTAGAGGGACCAATCCTATAAAATATCATCCCAGCCAATCAGGCGATGACACGTGGCATCCCATGGATCAAATGGCCCACAAACAGAAGTATTCGAGGATATCCAACGGTGTATCATCCATATACATCAATGGGACCCACCTGGCAGCCACCTGGAGAAAGCCCACGAGAAACGGTGCAATGACCAGGTCAGCCGAACCAGGGGGTCGGCCGACCTGGTCTTTGCACCAAACTCGGTCAGCCTCCACGTGTTGGCTCCTCCCAGCTCCCTGTAGTCAATGGTGACTGATTCGTGCACTTTTGGTGGCGGGAAATGACCTCAATACCAGTATAAATAGGACCCTCTAGCCCTCACTTCAACATACACCACTTGAGCTTCATCTCTATTGTATACACTATCATCCATAGTCTTAGAGGAATTAGGTTGTAGAGAGGAGGGTCTCTAGTCCCAAGTCCAAATTGGGAAATGAGTAAGGAGTCTCTCTCTTCCCAATCCTACATTGGGAAAGGTATGGCTCATGTATTCTTTCTTGTAATTGTTACTTTATGCATAATAAAGATAGTATCTTTAGTCCCTACTTATAAATATACTTGGGCAAAGCGTTTCTTGTTTGATCGTGGAGTCCATATATGTGGAAGGTATAGCTTCTATGACTGTTTCATCATGAACTTATCCATTATCATAGAACCTATAGAACCCCACTATAGTCTAGTTAATTATGACATAACTAGGTTAGTATGGATAATTATGTTGTGTATCAACATTGGTTCAATGATGATTCAATTCATTGCCTTAGGATGCTAAGTAGCATTGGATGTCTCGTAGACCCATGAATTGAAGAGGTAGGCAGTAGGTGGTGACAACGCTATCTGTCCTTTGTAATCCTCCATGTTCGGCTATGCCACAGGCTCCTGGCGGGAGTCGCCCTAGTATTGCTAGGGGTAAGCCCGTGCTCGATGTGTTGAACCACATAGCATAAGTATTCACTATTGATCTAGATTATGAATAATTAGGTTAGACTATGTATATGTAGAATAGAGCATAGTAGGAGTACCTCCATAACTCTCAACCTTGACTAACCTCTAGGATCCTCTTACCCCCCTTAGACTTGAAAGCTTTTGTGTGTGTCACACTACCTCCACTATTATTTTATCCATCCTTACTAGATTCTTACCTATACCTTTCTACCCTTTCCACTTGATGATTGTTATATCTCTTCTCTGCCTTCCTTTGGGATCAAATAAATGACACCCTTGGGAATACTCTTAAGGGGAAATGCTACAATGATACCTCCGTGCGCTTGCGGAATTCACTCTGTGATCCAATAGAACCGTTAACAAGCATTTCTAACACATCAGTTGGAGATGTTTAGTTAATGGTGCATAAGAAATACCAACAAGTATTTCTGGCGCCGTTACCAGAGATGATTTGTTAGTATATCTTAGGAGCCATCAACAAGCACCCTGTTGAAAACCATGAAGAAGGGTTTCATGTTCTTGGTTGAGGGAGGATTGAACTTCATGCTAGTGTCATAGAGGAAGTCCATCTTATCCTTGTTCAAGACACCGATGTTGTGAATAGTCAACTCATTGTTGCCAGTGTCTTCAAGGTGAAGGAGTCTTGCAAAATCATCATAAGTAATGGTGTACTTGGATCCATGAGTCATCCAAGTCACCCTTTCCTCCTCATCACTGGAAAATAAACAAGTGGCATAGAACTGAGCAATGATCTCATCATTCCAGTTAAATCTAAAGGCGAACAGGTCCTTTAGTCCATGCCTGGCAGCAACCTCTACCACCTGATCAAATGCTCCACATCTCTTTATCTCAATGTGATCCCAGTCGATCCACTGGCTGCAAACCACCGGAGTCTTCGTGATAAGGTAAACCGAGTTGCAGAAGTCTGCATGAAAATTGCTCCAAAACCTAGCATCAGCAGCCTTCTTGGAACGGCTGTAGCAATCAACAAATCTAAGCTTGGAAGCAGTGTCGCTTCACTTGCCGTTGAACTACTCCTCTGAAGGATCTCTGTTTCCCTACCTCAGAGCATGCATCTTGAGAGGGCCGACCGGGCCCGAAGAAATTCCCTTTCCTTTGCCCTTCACATGGCGAAGAGCTGTCGAGCTAGAGCCAGCTGCGTCCTTGGCCTTGGACGCAGGCTTTTTGGCGAGCACCTTGCGTTGTACCTGAGGTGGAGAAGGTGCAGGCTCGGAGGGACGCTCTTGCCTCTTTTGAGCGCGAGACTCCGAAGCACGCGGCAACAAGTATTGTTCCATCTCATCTTCAAAGTCGGAGATGTTCTCATTTGACATTGTCCTGAGAGAGCATTGCACAATGTATGGATAAGAATTGATGGCAAGGAGGTGCATTGAGGAATGAGAAATCAGGGTTGAGTTCAGTTAAACATCGGACTTGTCCGTACATGGGCTGGACTAGTCCGGTGTTCATCACCTCAAACCCTAACTAGACGACAAATTGTGATTCCCAATGCAAAACTAGTTCAAGGTAAATGTAATACAACAAGGAGGCATGTATTAATCGAAAGGAACTAGGCTATTTGATCAACAATAAAGAAAATCACGATTTCTAGGGTTTGGGAGGAAATTTTACCAAAGATCCTTGCTTCTTGGAGATGGAGGGGTTGAAGGTGCAGACAAGTCTGTTGTCTTCAATCCCTATGCAATGGAGATTGTTTTCCACCCAAACTTGGAGGGATTCGATGGAGAACGGAGGAAATCACCTTGGGAGCACTCGAGCGAGGAGAGACAGCGTGGGGCAAGTTTTGAGGATGAAGAATATTATGTCTTGGCGGCGGCTAGGGTTATGGAGTCGAAGTATTGGACTAGTCCGTGGTCAGCCGGACTAGTCCGGACTACCGGACACTCTGCAGACTAGTCTGCAGTGTGCGGACTAGTCCGGATAACCACAGACTAGTCCGTGGTCACCAGAACATATTAGTTTAGCCCATTCGTATATATGCAAAGGTTCTTATGGAGAGAACCTGGGGCCCAAAACAATCAAGTAATCTTGATGAATATGATCAGTAAGCATACAACAATCAAGCAATGACCATAATTCATCAAGATCAGGTAGTTGAAAAAGTTTTTTGGAAAAAAAAATTGAGAGAGATGATTTTCACAACACAATCAACATATTTTGAAGAATCCATACAGGTATACAATTTTTCAAGCCACATTCCGAGCATCAAGGATGTTTAGTTCATTTCGGAGCTCGCAAAAACGCTTTTCATCAAGTGGCTTGGTGAATATGTCCGCTAGTTGTTTTTCAGTGTTAACATGGGAAATAGCTATGTCTCCTTTCATTGAGTGGTCTCTCATAAAGTGGTGCCGGATGTCTATATGTTTGGTCCAATAGTGCTTAACAGGGTTATGGGCAATCTTAATAGCACTCTCATTATTACAAAGGAGTGGAATACGGCTCATATTGTAACCGTTATCCCTTATAGTTTGTCGCATCCAAAGGAGTTGTGCACAACAACTCCCAGCTACAACATACTCCGCTTCGCCCGTGGATAAGGCAATGGAGTTTTGTTTCTTGGAGGACCAAGAAACAAGGGATCTACCTAGAAATTGGCATGTACCGAAGGTACTTTTTCTATCTACTTTGCATCCGGCATAATCTGCATCGGAGTATCCAATGAGATTGAACTTGGAACCTTTAGGATACCAAAGGCCTAGGTTGGGTGCATGAACTAATATCGCAAGATTCTTTTTACGGCTGTCAAATGACACTCTTTTGGGTTGGCTTGAATCCTTGCACACAAACACACACTCAACATAATGTCTGGCCTAGATACACATAAGTAAAGTAGAGATCCAATCATGGAGCAATATAGCTTTTGATCCACGCTTGGTCCATCTTCATTGAGATCTAAGTGTCCATTTGTTGCCATGGGAGTCTTTATAGGATTTGCCTTGTCCATTCCAAACTTCTTGAGTATGTCTTGAGTATATTTAGTTTGTCTTATGAACGTCCCCTCCTCTTGTTGCCTCACTTGGAATCCCAAGGAGTATTCCATCTCTCCCATCATAGACATTTCAAACCTATATGTCATAAAAATTCTTCACAAAAGGATTTGTTAGTTGAACCAATGATATTGTCATCAACATAAATTTGGCAAACAAAGAGATCATTATCAAAATGCTTCGTGAATAATGTATAATCAGCTTTGCCAATTTTAAAACCATTTTCAATTAAGAAATCTCTAAGGCACTCATACCAAGCTCTAGGAGCTTGTTTGAGGCCGTAGAGAGCCTTACACAGTTTAAATACGTGGTTGGGGAACTCTTCATCTTCAAATTCGGGGGGTTGCTCCACATACACCTCCTCCTTGATTGGTCCATTGAGGAAGACTCTTTTCACATCCATTTGATAGAGCTTAAAATCATGGTGAGTAGCATATGCAAGTAATATTCTAATAGATTCAAGCCTAGCTACGGGAGCAAAGGTTTCATCGAAATCAAAACCTTCTACTTGTGAATACCCTTTGGCCACAAGTCGCGCCTTGTTCCTTGTCACAACCCCGTGTTCGTCTTGTTTGTTGCGGAAGACCCATTTGGTGTCGATGACGTTGAATTTGGGTCTTTTGACGAGTTCCCACACTTCGTGCTGCTTGAAGTTGTTAAGTTCTTCTTGCATCGCCACCACCTAATCCGAATCCTTCAATGCATCCTCAATCCTGCGCGGTTCCAAAAAGGATACAAAAGTGTAATGTTCACAAAAATTAGCAATTCGAGATCTAGTAGTTACTCCCTTTTGGATGTCCCCGATTATGTTGTCGACGGGGTGATCTCTTTGGACACATTGGTGTACTCTTGGGTGTGGCACTTGTGCTCTTGAGTCTTCATGATAATCTTCTACTCCCCCTAGATGGTTTCCTCATTGACTTGTTGATCATCTTCGTCTTCTCGATGTTGATCTTGTGTGGAAGCTCCCTCTTGATCGTTTACCTCCACTTGTGGTTCATCTTCTTCATTTGCATTTGGAGGTGGCGCTTGTGGTTGAATATCACCCAATGTCATTCTTCTTAATGCTTGACATGGAGCTTCTGCTCTATCAAGCATACATGGATCAACTAGCTCTTCTTGAGAGCAGTTAGTCTCATCGAACACTACGTCACGTGCTACTTCAACAAGTCCAGAGGTCTTGTTGAAGGCACGATAGGCGTAAGAGTTCGAATTATAACCAAGCAAGAAACCTTCATCGGACTTTGAAGCAAACTTTGAAGTCCTAGGCTTCTTTTTCAAAATATAGCACTTAGAAGCGAAAACTCGAAAATAGGAATATTTGGTTTGTTACCCATGAGTAGCTCATATGATGTCTTCTTGAGTAGTCGATGAAGGTAGAGTAGGTTTATGGTGTGGCAAGCAGTGTTAACTGCTTGCACCCAAAACTGATCCGAGATCTTGTATTCATCGAGCATCGTTCTCGCCATCTCTATGAGGGTCTGGTTCATCCTTTCGGCAACTCCATTTTATTGAGGGGGATAAGGTTCTGAAAACTTATGCTTTATTCCTTCTTCGTCTAGGTACTCCTCAACTTGAGTGTTCTTGAACTCTGTGCCGTTGTCGCTTCGTATGTTCTTGGTCTTCAATGAGAACTCATTTTGGGCACTCTTGAGAAATTCTTGAGGGTTCCTTCAGTTTCTGTCTTGTCATGCAAAAAGAAAACCAAAGTGAAGCACGAAAAGTCATCAACAATTACTAAGCCATATTTGTTACCCCCGATGCTTATGTAAGCAATTGGACCAAATAGGTCCATGTGAAGTAGTTCGAGCGGTCTTGTTGTAGTCATGACGTTCTTCGCGGGATGGGGTGCTCCTACTTGCTTCCTTGCTTGGCACGCGCTACAAGGCCTGTCTTTCTCAAAAATAACATCCTTTAAACCTCGGATGTGATCGCCCTTAATGATTTTTTGAAGATTCCTCATACCAACATGTGCTAGCCGTCTATGCCATAGCCAACACATGTTGGTCTTTGCAATCAAGCATGTGTCAAGTTCGGCTTTATCTTTGTTGAAGTCAATGAGATAATGCTTTCCGTTCAACACACCCTTGAATGCAATCGAGTAATCACTCCTTCTAGAGATGGTCACACCCTCATTAGTAAACAAGTAATTATAACCCTTGTCAGATAATTGAGATATGGACAACAGGTTATAATCTAAGGAATCAACATGTAAAACGTGAGAAAGAGAATGTTGAGATGATATTACAATTTTATCGGTACCGAGCACCCTTCCTTGACTATTGTCTCCAAAATAGATGTCCTCGCTTGTATCCTCTTTTTCTTTGTACTCGACGAACATCATTCTTTCTCTGGTCATATGGTTGGTGCATCCACTGTCTAGCACCCATTTCGATCCACCGTAGGAATAGGCCTGCAAAATCAAATTGTGCCTTGGTTTTAGGTACCCAAGCTTGCTTGGGTCCTTGAGATTAGTTACAAGAGATTTGGGCACCCACAAATGAGACTTGGTGTTCCCATGGCGTGGCCCAACATTAGGAGCATAAACTATACCAAAACTTTTCATAAGAACATATGATGCATCGAAAGATCTAAACAATAGTTGTTGTTGTTCATGAACAGAACTAGTCCGGGAGACCGGACTTGTCCAGAGGACCAGAATTGTCCGTGTAGGCACCGGACTAGTCCAATTTTCATATGTGTCAACTGTCTTGGATTTATTAGTATCATTAGTCTTTCTAGCTTGAGAGGAGTTTTCCCTCACAAAGGCAATGCGCTCCTTGTTATTCTTATGGTTTCTAGCATTTTGCTTTTCACCATAGGAATACCCGATGCCATATTTGACATTAGGATGTCTTGTGGCCAAGTATGCACTATGTGTATATTTGACCTTCTCCTTGTCAAATATGCCACTTTGGGAAGGATGCTTGTCCTTGGTAGAGGTTGACTTGTCTTTCAAGCTAGTGTTAGTTTTAAGGGGTTGAGAGGGCGAGCTTGAAGAGGATGAAGGATCACTTTGTTTGAGTGACTTATCTTGCACTTCAAGGATCTTGTTAACTTTGGTTAATTTAACAAGTTGTTCCTTGATGATTGCATTTGAGTCGCTTAACTTCAAACAAGCTTCCTTGCTTGAAGCTAACTCAAGTTCAAGTGATTTTCTTTGCTCCTTTTCAAGTTCAAGGAGCTCATTGATCTTGAGATACTCCTCCTCTTGGAGGATGATCATATCTTGTTGACAATCAATAAGCCCCTCCCTATCAACAAGCTTATCCATCAAGAATTTCATTTTGGCAGCAGTTTTCCTGTCTAAGCCAGCTAGCATGTCCTCATCATCACTATAGTTCTCACTATCACTATCAAAAGAACACGAAGAGGTAGATTTTGCTGTTACCTTTCGTTTACCTTCCTTCAATATGAGGAATGTGTTGTTGCCCTTCCATGCGCAGAGATTTGGGAAGAGAGTGGACTTCTTAGTTGTCTTCTCGATGGCTATGCTAGCCATATCCTCTTCCTCTTCGGATGAGGACTCATCATTTGAGTCCCACTCCTTTCCTAGGTATGCTTGTCCAGCTTGCTTCTTCTTCATGATGAATTTATTTTGTTGAGGCTTCGTTTCCATGGTTTTCGTCTTGTTTTCTTCATACGGGCAATCAACTACAAAGTGGTCATATTCACCACAGTTATAGCATGCCAGCATCAGCTTTGGTCTTGATTTTTCTTTGTATTTTCCTTCACTTGATTTCCCCCCTTGTCTTTTCTTCATCATTTTCTCGAATCTCTTCATAAAGTGGATCACGTCCTCTTCGTCAATATCGTTGCTCTCGTCATCGCTTTCCACTTCTTGTTGAGCTTCTCGAGCATCTGTTGACAAGGGTTTGCAAGTAGATTTTAGGGAGACCCCTTTCTTCTTTGCCGAGGTGAGGTTGGCAATCTCCTTGACATGTTTAGCTTGCTTCTCCATCATCTTGAAGTTGATGATCTTTCCAAGTAGTTCGTCCGGGGTCATTTTCTTGTACCCTGGGCTTTCTCTAATCATTGAGCATAGGGTAACATTTCGAGGCATGAGAGCTCTAAAGATGAGCTTCACTACCTCGCGATCATTCCACTTCTTACTTCCGTATGCTCGAACCTTGTTGATGAGAGTCTTTAACCGGTTGTACATGTCCTGTGGCGACTCATCTTCTTCTATGGTGAATCTTCCCAATTCACCTTCAATCATTTCGATCTTCGCCTCTCGCACATGACGATCGCCTTCATGTGCAGTTGCAATGTGTTTCCAGATTTCCTTTGCAATCTCGAGTCCATCCACCTTGGTGAACTCATCCCGACTTAGTGAAGATGTGATGACTGCTGCAACTTGAGCATTCCGATGAGTTGCTTGCTCTTGGCTTGGTGTAAGCTCTTCATCGTCGTCTGTGATATCTATTCCTGTGCACACAATATGCCACAGGCTGGGATTTAGTGAGATTAAGTGCATTGTCATGTTTTGCCTCCACATTGAGTAATCATTCCCGTCAAAGTGTTGGCCTTTTCCTAAAGGAATAGATAGATAATGTCTATTGTTAGAATTTAAGCGATCTTAGTTGAAAGGATATCAGGAGTAGTCGGTGTGACTTCTCCCCTTCTTCTTGTCTTCGATCTTCACTTTCCCTTCGCAGAGGGCTTTCTTCCTTAGGATCACCTTGAGTTCAAGCTTCTCCTCATCGTCATCCTCAAAGTCCTGAATGACATCGAGGAACTTCTCCAATTTTTGAGCTTTTTCATCTTCAACCTTCTCTTGGTTGAGACTCTTGTGCACATCCTTCATATCCGACATGTTCTGTTCGAGCGACTAGTCTCTTGCAAAGAGTCCTACTCTGATACCAATTGAATGTGGCCTAGAGGGGGGGGTGTGAATAGGCCTTTTTGAATTTTAGTCGGAACCTGCAACACTTAGCAACTTGATCAAATATCAGGAAATTGATCTAGTCCGGTAGAGTGCGGACTAGTCCGGTGCGTGCGGACTAGATCGATCAAGTTAGATCAATGATTTAAATACAAGCACAATACGCAGCGGAATATAGTGTGTAAATTGAAAGTATTGAGTCAATGAAATTAAGTGTAGCACAAATTAACTTTGATTTGAATGTTTGAACGTAAGATGGACATGATCAAGTAAACCCTAAATATGATATGAAAAACTTAAGAACGAGTTTGACACAAGATTTTATCTCGTGGTTCGGTTCCCACTAAGGCAACCTACATCCACGTTGAGGAGCCCACGAAAGGTCCGGGTCTTCACCAACCCTAACCTCGTCGAATTGCCATGAAGGCCAATTCTTTTTCACCATAACAACGGTAAATCACCAAGTTCAAGGGGCCTTCTCACAAGTTGAGGGCTCCCCAAGATTACAAGTCAAACACCACCAAGAACACACTCTTATGATCAACAATGAAACAACAGGAGTGTGTTAGAGATCAAACCCAAGAGCTCAAACATGTGAATCATGTCTCTCCTTTGATCCAAGATGAATCCTCAAGGATTTGATCTTTCTTGCATTGGTATGTGTGGAGGGATGTGTTTTCTAGGCTCTTGGAGGTTGTGAAGGCGCTGAGAGTCGAGAGAGTTGAAAGTACGGCCGTGTACATCTATTTATATGGTGTTTCCAAAAGATACCGTTAGGGTTTCGAGGGTCCGAACTAGTCCGTGGTGGAGTCCTGTGTGCGCCGTGTAGAAAACCCTAAGTTCTCAAGAAGATCGGACTAGTCCGATTTAGGCTCTGGAAAAGCTCGGACTAGTCCAGTTATTTTCGGACAAGTCCGACTTTGGTGATCTCCTTAGTGAATTGGTGACAAATCCTCATTTGGAGGACTTGTCCGATTTTAGTCAGAGAGGTTATCAGACTAGTCTGTGGTGAATTTGGACTTGTCCGATTTCGTGCAAATCTGTTAAGTGTAGAGGACTAGTCCGCACTGAGGAGGACTAGTCTGATTTTAGTCAGAAAGATATTGGACTAGTCTGTGGTGATATCGGACTAGTCCGGTCTGTGTAAACCTGGACTGTGCAGACAAGTACGCACTGGGAGGACTTGTACGATTTTGAACAGAGGGATTATCGAACTAGTCCAGATATTATCGGACTAGTCCAGACCTGTATAAATTAGTGCCGTGAGTGAGTTTTCTTGTAATTGAGCTCTTGGGGTGTGTTTCTCCAACACACTCCATACACAACGATCTAATCCATTAAGCTCTTGAGCTCTTTTTCATATAGATCCTCATTCTCCTTTCTTTTTGCGATGTCTTCAATATATCTTTTAAGACCTGCGCTCATCTCAACAATTTGGTTAGGATCTCATTTGTTTGTCATAAATCAAGCAAAACCCACAAGGGATGCCTAGATGCACTTTCACTTAGGAGCAGCACTAAGGACAACCAAGCACCGGGACGGTTAGGACCAGAGTGTGCAGCCGACTTAGCTTGGTTCCGAACTCTAAAGCGTGTGCACCCTGCCTCCCTCATCATCCGGAGGCAAGCTGTTGCCCTCTTTTGTAAAAGTCTGTCTCCTCCTATGAACTCCTACCAAAAAATCACTGTTTTACTTAAAGGCTTCTTAAAAAACTTTTTCCATTTACTTACACATTAATTTTATGAACATGCCACACTAAGACTCGCTTATTACGTATTATTTTATATGCATGATTGTACACTCTGTAACTCACCCATGCAGGAGTCTGCTTGAGGTACCTGCGATGTATGAGGGGTTCTTCTGGCCCCTCTCGTCATTAGGGCCCCATGACGCCAGAAGGTTCCTAAGGAAAGGCCTATGCCGAGCAGGAGTTCCAGGGGATGTAAACTGCTGAGCCTGGTACTGTACCCTAAGCATACACACCCTGCCTCCTAGCGCTACAACCAAGTACTGAGAACCAGAAAGCTCACACCCTACGGATGACAGGAGCCGGGTCCCGGAGCACCGATGCACTAAACTACCCAGGCCCCACGAATCAGCCCAGGACAGTAACGCATGATAGAGCTAAGGGAGAGCTACATGTAAATCAACGAGCAAACTAGTCCACCTTGCTTGTATCATATGTGCAGAACAGCCTGCCCCAGTACCTCCTAAGGGGACTGCCTTCGACGCCTCCACGACGATGGTGGATGACGCAGGAGCATCTAGCTTCGGCACCCCCAAGGGCCTACCATCGACGTCCCAGAATGTTAATGGCAACACCAAGCGCAGATAAGTGAATAAACACTCCTGCCCCGCTCTTGTTGCTAACAGGGTTTCCTTGCAATGGCCTGTAAATCAGGGGCCTGCCGTTGATGACTCTACGATGATGGTGGATGACATCGAACCATCCAGCTCCGGCACCTCACAAGGGCCCTGCCGTTGATGACTCTACGATGATGGTGGACAACGCCGGAGCATCCAGCTCGGGCACCTCAAAAGGGGCCTGCCATCAATGATTCTACGACGATGGTGGACAACGTCGGAGCATCCAGCTCCGACACCTCACAAGGGGTCTGCCGTCGACGTCTCAACGACGATGGTGGACGACGCCAGAGCATCCAACTCCGACACCTTCCAAGGGGGCTACCGACGATGTCTCTACAACGATGGTGGACGACGCCGGAGCATCCAGCTCCGACACCTCCCAAGGGGCCTACCATCGACGTCTACACGGAGATGGTGGACGATGCCGGAGCACCCAGCTCCGGCACATCTCAAGGGGCCTGCCGTTGACGTCCCAGAATGTCAACGACAGCACCAAGCATGGATAAGTGAGTAACCTCTCCTGCCCCGCTCCTGTTGCTAACAAGGTTCCTTTGCGATAGCCTGTAAACCAGAGGCCTGTCATCGACGTCTCCACGATGATGGTGGATGACGCTGGAGCATCCAACCCCGGCACCTCCCAAGGGGCCTGCCGTCGATGTCTCTGCGACGATGGTGGACGGCGCTAGAGAATCCAGCTCCGGCACCTCCCAAGGGGCCTACCGTCGACATATAGACAAACATGGTGGACGATGCCAGAGCATCCAGCTTCGGCACCACCCAAGGGGTCTACCGTCGACGACTCTACGATGATGGTGGACGACGCTAGAGCATCCAGCTCTGGCACCTCTCGAGGGGCCTGCCGTCGACGTCCCAGAACATCAACAACAGCACCAAGCGCGGATAAGTTAGTAAACTCTCCCACCTCGCTCTTGTTGCTAACAAGGTTCCCTTGTGATAGCCTGTAAACCAGGGGTCTGCCGTCGATGACTCTATGATGATGGTGGATGACACCGGAGCATCGAGCTCTGACACCTCCCAAGGGGCCTACCGTCGACGTCTATACGAAGATGGTGGACGATGCCGGAGCACACAACTTCGACACCTCTCAAGGGGCCTTCCATCGACATCCCAGAATGTCAATGACACCACAAAGCGCGGAAAAGTGAGTAAACTCTCCTGCCCCGCTCTTGTTGGTAACAAGGTTCCGTTGCGATAGCCTGTAAACCAAGGGTCTGCCGTCGACGTCTCCATGACGATGGTGGACGACGCCAGAGCATCAAGCTCTGGCACCTCCCAAGGGGCCTGTCATCAACATCTCTACGATGATGGTGGATGACGCCGGAGCATCCTTTTCTGGCACCTCCCGAGGGGCCTGGCATCGACGTCCCAGAATGTCAACGACAGCACCAAGCGCAGATAAGTAAGTAAACTCTCCTGCCCCACTCTTGTTGCTAACAAGGTTCCCTTGCGATAGCCTGTAAACTAGGGGCCTGCCGTCGATGACTCTACAACGATGGTGGAAGACGCCAGAGCATCCAACACCGACACCTCACAAGGGGCCTACCGCCAACATCTCCACAACGATGGTGGACGACGCCGGAGCATCCAGCTTCGGCACCTCCGAAGGGGACTACCATCGACATCTCTACGACGATTGTGGACGACGCCGGAGCATCCAGCTCCGACACCTCCCAAGGGGCCTACAGTCGACGTCTACACGAAGATGGTGGACGACGCCGGAGCACCCAGCTCCGACACCTCTCAAAGGGCCGGCCGTCGACGTCCCAGAACGTCAAACGACAGCACGAAGCGTGGATAAGTGGTTAAACTCTCCTGCCCCACTCTTTTTGCTAACAAGGTTCCCTTGCGATAGCCTATAAACTAGCGGGCCTGCCATCGACATCTCCATGACGATGGTGGACGACGCCGGAGCATCCATCTCCGGCACCTACCAAGGGGCCTACCGTTGTCGTCTACACAAAAATGGTGGACGACGCTAGAGCACCAACCTTTGTTACCTCTCAAAGGGCCTTCCATCAATGACTCAATGATGATGTTGGACGACGCTGGAGCATCTAGCTCTGACACCTCCCAAGGGTCCTGTCGTCGACGACTCCGCGACAATGGTGGACGACGCCGGAGCATCCAGCTCTGGCAAATGGTGGTGCTACGACACTCCAAACTCCCCCACTCCACTAGGGGCCAGCTCAAGAAATCCTGCGATCAAGTGGTAGATGTGCTTAGCCAACTAAAAACATCTAACAAGGGGCCTCTAAGGGGATCCACATGTAGAAAATCAATGGACGACACTTCGGCCATGTCAATTGTGCAAATTGTTGGTCCTGAGAAGCCAACAAGCTCAACAAAGGTTCTACAAATCCTTACATAGCTAAGGACTTAGAGCAACAGTTGAGAAGCACAGAGTCAATGCAAGAAGCAAAACATAAAATCGAATTTGTTAAGGAATTATTTATAAGGGAGGGTGAACCCTGCATACAAAAAACAAGCTACCAGCCTCAACCCTGACTGAACTACGCTACGACATGTTTGGCGGCTTCCTTATCCTCTGCCGTAGCTGTCGCCTCGCGTTCCTCAACAGGGCCTTCAAAAACTGGCTCCAGTGGCAGATCGGGGTATCGGCTCCGATAGCACACCAAGACATGGGATACCACCGTCTCTGATGCCGCCCTACCCTCGGCTTCTAGATTGTGAGCCAGTTGACACTCCCGTAGATCAAGCTCCCGGTCGCGGCGCTCTGCTGCCTGCTCTCAGGCTTGAACGTCAAGATTGTGCAGGAGGAGTTCCAGATGCTCAGCTAGGTGCTGCGCTTGATCCCACGCCAAATTGCTCTCCCGGAGCTCAAGGTCTTCAAGGCGAGACTGCAATCTATCCCGATCGGCCTCAGCCCAGGCCATCATCGTATGTGCTGCCACCTCTTGTTCGGCGACAGCAGCCCCCCTCTTGGCAACGGTGGCTTCATGGCGACTCAGGGCCTCTCGACCGGCAGCAAGAGCGTGCAGGCGGGCGTCAGCAGCATCGTTGGCTGCCTTGGCATCGGCCAGGATCTTTTGGGTCAAGGCGTCTGAGGCCCTCACCAAGCGGTGCCTCACCTCCAGTTCCTTGCTCTCCTTCTGGTACTTCGCCTTCGCCTCGGTGATCCTGGAGCTCAGGAGACCCTCCCAGCTTTGAAGGCGCTCGCCCTCTACACGCAGCTGCTCCCACTCCACGGCAAGAACCTCTTGCGCCCGGTGGAGGTTGGATTGCACCTGAAGGATGCTGAATAGCGTCAAGCCCAGGACATCGGAAAGCCGCTCCGGCTGCGCCAAAGTCAGGGAAGGCCGTCCGGCGATCATCTCGGGGACCCCTTCCTCTCGTAGCGGTGAAGGCGAGGCCATCAACACTAGGGATCTTGCCCCCAGAGTCTGAGCAGGAGTTGTGGTGCCACCTGACACAGCAGGGCCACCATCGCTCAGAGAGCCGCCCGACGAATCAGCAGCAGTGGAGGTCAGACCCCCACCCCAGGAGTCAGCTCCGACATGGCCTCTGCCATGATGCCCGGAGGTGCCTCTGGCGCGACAGCTGGAGATGCAACTGGAGACGCTTCACTACCCACGCCGGGCACACACACCGGAACAACGCTCCACTGAACAGGCTTGGCAGGCTGCCCCGCCAGCACAACCGTATCATCTGCGGCCGCATTGAAAGCACTTTTGGGCACTACCCCCGGTGGTAGGGGCCTCACAAAAGCTGACGTAACCCTGCAAATCAAGATCAAGCCCTGACCAATCAGCAAATGAAGGCGAGATAATAGAGCAAGCATTGGCAAGAATGCCTTATCAACGTCCCCGAAAGCTCCAGCGAGCCTCCACTTTCGGTGACCCTAAAGCCGCGGGCCTTGGTGATGGCGTAATAGGAGATGCCATCCTGCCAGGGCCTCCACCAAAACCACCAGAAGTGTCGCTGCACTGCGCCTGTGTGCTTCCACCAACCTCGATAGAGCCACCTCCCGAGCTGCTGATGACGTCGGCTCGAGGCCTTTTTTCCTGAGGCTCTGTAGGTGTGATGCTGCCAGAGTCCCCTATGGCACCCTGGACAGCGCAGGTGACGGGGATGCTGGATGACATGCCTACTGCTGATGACGGTGGAGATGCCGCTTTACAGACCGAACCTCCCCCCGAAGAACCGCCGACGCCAGGTACTAAAGACGGGCGCACCGGTGGACGCTGACTTGTAGCGAAGGCCACCTGCGGCGGTTCCCTCGGTGGCGACCGAGGGTGTTTATCCTTCACGACCTCGACCACCAGGGCCTTCCCCTTGCCTACGTCGAGGACCGATACCTTCCCCTTACCTATGTCAGGGACCAATGCCTTGCCCTTCCACCCAGCAGCGGGCGCCTCCTCCGCACTGGAGGAATCGGAGCCTGAAGAAGGTGCGGACTCCTCCGAAGAGTCGACGATGGACAGGCAAGGCTCTCATCACCAACCCACCGTAGAGCAAGACCAATCGCGTTGAAGTTGGTCATCTCCTTCAGAACCTTCGTCCGAAGGTCCTGATCCGTGCAAAGCGGTGGCAAGCCTGCGGAAGGTTGAAGACATCGTCCGATAGCAGGTCATCGCACGCCTTGGACATTGCTTCAAACACCTCCTGCGGGGTCGTCTCCGTGTCGCAACCCCTTAGCAACCTGGTACCATCTTGGAGCCCGAAGCAGAGCCATGCAGGGCGGCAACGATGCTTGAGAGGGGCCAGATGGTGACGAACGAAGTCGGCCATCACCGACAGGTCATGGTCCGCCTGGAATCAAATCCTCTCCATCACCGGCGTTTACGCCGCCTCAAGCTCCGAGCATTCCTCCCAGGCCGCCTTCCTAATCGTCGGCCAGCCATTGGCAGGACCATACGATCGTGGGCATCAGCATGTACGACCACCTAGTCGCGCCTCCAGTCGGGCCACTTCGCTGAGGAGAGCGGAGTAATGTACTTAAAGGGGTTGTTGGCCCGATGCTGAAAGCAGAAGCCACCAAGGAAGTTGGCTTTTTTCTTCTTCCCGGCCCGCCTCGGCACGAAGATATGCCAGAGCACCGGCACACATGGGCTTACGACAACGAACATCTCACAGAAAAGCGAGAACACCACCGCCACCACCACAGAGTTCGACAACAGGTGATGAAGTTATAGCCCAAGGACTTCCAGGAGTGTCACAAGGAAGGAGGAAACAAGAGGGACGAACCCGACGTATGCGTACGCCTAGAAGAAGACGATCTTCTTCTCCTCCAACTCCAACGGCAAGGAGCTACGACGGATCAGATCCTGTCAGTCCTTGTCCTCCCAGCCAAAAAGCTGCCTCACGGGTGAGACATCCTCCATCCAGTAAGGAGGCAGAGTTGAGTCCATTGGAGCAGGGGGTTGAGAACCTCAAGGATGGGCAGACACACAAGGAGGGAGTCGAAGGCTTGAATGCTTGGGATGTATGGAAGAAAGGAAAATCCATTGCCCACAAAGGTACCTTTTCAAAGTACCCTAGTGGCGTTTGGACGCACCGTGCAAATCAGAGCGGGCTCCAAATCAATGGCTCGCACCATGGCGTCCATGATGAGCGGGCCCAGGCCCCCTGTCAGAAAAGCCGACCCGAGCAGTTTCTTGCCAGAGAATGCAACCCGGCGGTTCCCATAAAGATGAAAGTGAAAGCAGCAGAAGTGAAGCAGGCACCTTGGGAACCGTCTTGATAAAATGATAGCAAGCAAAGATCCCGTCGCCACGACCACTCAACCAGAGAGGGAAGCGTGGTCACAACAGCAGAAGAGCGCACTGCTTCGACTGATCAAGATAAAACTAAAAGTCCGCATGGGAAAGCAGGATAAGGCCCCACCCTCGGGCTCGTCGCCTCACCCCAAAATGGACTCAGGGGCCACTGTCGGTACCTGACATACCGAGTACCCTCGCACACAAGCTAGAACCGCCTAGGTACCTCGCCTCCCAACAGGGATAGGGTCCGAGGGCGCCACGTGTTCAAAGAAACTCGGACCCACCGGCCTTAGATGGGAAGTCTGGGGTGCCCACGAGACATCCAAAAGGGGGAGCTCAGCTTCACCTTGACGACAAGCTCCCAGGCAGACACATATCCAGCAGGACGGGACCCGACCTCCTTCGCAGAGGTGAGCTTCCAAGCTGCCATGTGGCCCACAAAGTCAAGACCCGATCTCCCCAGCGGAGGTGAGCACCCGAGCTGCCACGTGGCCCGCAGGGTGAGACCTGGACTCCCCCACGGAGGTGAGCTATCGAGCTGCCATGTGGACCACAAGACGGGCCTGGCCTCCACCATGGCAGAGAGCTCCCCAGCGGCCGCATGGTCAGTCCACTTGCCCTGAGCAGATAGTGAGGAAGTTAAGTGGGCGGTGCGCATTGTATCAATCAAGCCTTGAAGATACGCAGCTTCCCCAGATGCATGGTGCGACGCATGCCTAATGTCAGGTACTGCTATGACTAATTGCATCACAGTGAAGGCGCCGCTGGCCTATCCCACTCCGCCAAGCGGGTAGCTTACGATGCCAGAGACAGTTGGATGGGACATTTCCTGCCAATGTTAGCAATGGCACGTGGTCTACTAACAACCTGGGCGGCAAGAAGGCGAGTCCTCACGTCCGCGGTCAGAGCAAGCTTACAGGAGAAGCCTTAGATCTTTAGGATAAGATGGCCCTGGGACCACCTGTCGGGCCCTGGGACCCCACTTGTAAGGCGTCCGACCTTGACTATAAAAGGCCTGGACCGCCATCGCTACAAGGACAAGACTCAGAATCCCTGATACAAACACACTCGCATACATACTCACCAAGCAATACAATCCATCGTGGAGTAGGGCGTTACGCTGCGTGCGGCCCGAACCACGTAAAAAACTCCATTGTCCCATACTCTTCCGGTAGAACACTAGTTTGAGGCCTAAGCCCCGCCAAAAAAGAACCTCCGCGGGCTGCTCCTTAGAAAATCCGGGGGAAGTGTCGCATTGACCCTTCGACAGGTACCAAGTTCATCCTCATCAAATCTGAATTCTCTCCCCTCTTGGGTCCTTTCCTTGATCTCTTGAATTTCCTCATTCTTTGTTTGAACCTCTCGAATTTCTTGTTCCAAGGTCGGATTTAACTCCATTATTCTCATCTCATTCAAAAATCCAAGATTCAACCGCTCAAACTCCTTGCATAACTCGGATGGCAATCCCCAAACCGTGAGCTGGTGGCTTACCCCTTTCCGACTCAAGGCATCGGCCACTACATTAGCCTTCCCCGGATGATAGTTGATCCCCACATCATAATCCTTGATGAGCTCCAACCATCTTCGTTGTCCCAAATTCAGATCCATTTGTGTGAAAATATACTTAAGACTCTTATGATCCGTATAAATTTCACACCTATGTCCAGGGATATAGTGTCTCCAAATCTTCAATGCGTGTACCACGGCGGCAAGTTCCAAATCATGTTTCTAATAATTCTGCTCATGTTTCTTCAATTGTCTTGATGCATATGCAACCACTTGTCCTTCTTGCATGAGCAAACCTCCAAGTCTTTGTCCTGATGCATCGTACAAATCCAAACGTCTCGCTCACATCTAGTAATACCAACACCAGTGCAGTTATAAATCTCTTCTTCACCTGCTCAATGTCGTCCTGGCAAGATATAGTCCATTTGAGGATCTTTCCCCTTGTTAGCAACTCAGTCATGCACTTCACTACATTGAAGTAGTCCTTGATGATTGGTTAGCTTTGACATCTATTGCGGCGCATCAACTCCAATGCTGACTCCCTTATCACTTGTTGATTGCACTGTCCTTATGGCATACTAGACCACTCCATTATGCGTCTGTAGCCAATCCATTCCAAGTGTCATGTCCGATCCTTATGTATCCAAAATAATAAGGTTGGCGAAGAACTCTACCCCCCCCCCCCTTTATTTTAAAACTTACTTTTGGACCTATTATCTTTGTTCTCATATTCCATACAGCTTCGTCTGAGACAGTGAATCTTCTAGTTGTGTCCTTCTTCCACTGAAGTAGAGGTTGAGCGAGATACCAAAGAAAGATAAAAGGAATCCCCAACTATATGCTCAAGTGATATGCTAAGAAACTAAACTACCTATACTGGCTCATATGGGCATGGAAATGCTAAAGCATCCCAAAATCCTCTACTAAGCATGCAAGCAGCAATACATAGCAAACAACACACCAAGCAAAAACACATTGATTCCTTAGTGATCCTATGTGCTCTAAAGTGTCCATTCTATCAAGGCTGCATCCTACGGTCAACATGTGGCTCTGATACGAATTTTTGACACCTGGCTCCAAAAATGAACCAAGTGAACACATATGTGTGCCCTGGACGTTCAACACACATACACGAGTGCATTCACAAAAGGATATACAGAAAATTACCATAGAAAAAGATTAATTAAGCACTTTGTATTACATAATTCAGAATATACTAAAATACAAGCTCTAATAAATATTAATGACAAATTTGAACTAATTGATGAGGACATCACTTATATGGACACAAACAACACTCCATTGAACATACAAGATGCAATCAATAGAGTTCATACACAACAATTAATTTTAGAGGTGAGCTCATTCTTATATGTTTCCTTATATGTTTTTGTGAATAGATTGCAACCTAATAATTTAATTGTGATTAGGATCCATGGAGAGGTTCAAGGAGTACCTGGAGGAAGTCTTCGGGACGTGGAGGACCAGAGAATACGTTCAAAGAAGATGGAAACCGATCCCAACGCAAAATTGTGTCCAACTCGGAGTCCAGGAGCAGTACGCACTAAAACGGAAGCCCAGGACGCATCCAAACTCCGTTTTGTACGTTCTACATATGCACGGAAAGGGGGGAGGATAAAATTTCCAATGGAGCCGGTTCCATATCAAAATTCCGTCGAAGTTGATGGGAATCGTCGAAACAAAATCGAGTTCAGAATCTGTCAGGGTGCTACACCACCGTATTGGGCCATTGGGCCTTGTATCAAGTCTAAGTCCATTATTTTCTTATATTAGGGTTATGTCACGACCCCAACACCTCCTTGGACGTCCTCTAACCTACATATACTCCATAGTAGCCGCCATGAACAATTGGGTTTTGCTTATATTAATCTGTTATACACAGTTTCGCCGTTCATCGGTTTGTGAGACCCCAACTTAGCAATTCAAATTGCTTCTACCTTGTTGTCGCCTGTGTTCTCATTTGCACTTGCAGGGATTAGTCTTCTTGGTGAGGTCAATCGTGTGCAACACGGTTGATAACCAACGGGGCGGTGGTGTAGTGATTGCAGGGGTTTTTCTTGTTCTACTCGAGAGCATCGGATCATCAACGTCGAGATCTCCATCAATCGACTTATCCATTACCTTTCGGAAGATCGGGACTCATCTTCCTTATCAATTGGTATCAGATTTCCAGGTTGCCCATTAGGTAATTCATATACCCATTACATTAGTTTTTTTTCCATACATAGAGTCCACAAAAAAGCCACAAAAAAACTTGGAGTTTAGTAGATCTGTTCATTACTTTGTCCGAACCGCATTGAACCTTTTGCAAATTTTGTTATTCAGTTTGGTTTTGTTGAGTTTGTGTCCATGGTTGAGTCATATTGCTGGTTTAGAAAGTGTTTTTGTCTTAGTTTGAGTTTTGCATTGTGTTGATTCAACCTTTTGAATCACGTCATCAGGTCCAGATTAGATTCATCTCCATCCAGTTCAGTATTTTCAACATATCTTGCTCATACAAACTTGTAATTTGAAGTTCTACTTTCTGGAAATATTAAGAAGTTCTATACAACTTTCGTATTCATAGGTTTTCCAAAAAATAGAGTTATCATCGTCAAAAGTGCATTAGATCTGAATATGTTCTCGACCTAGAATTTCTGGACAGTCTGTGTTTCGGGGGCAATATCTCCTATTGTTCTTGTCTAAAATAGTTCTTTCATATTGAAATTAAAGAGGAGAGATACATCTACAATCTTGCTGTTGTATGTTTTTCTATTTGGAGCCTCTAAGTATGCCTATTTGTCCTTGGACGATTGAGCAAAAAATCTGTAACAGACCCACGAGATATCTTTGTTTGCTTTTTATTGTGTTCTTCTTTTGCAGCACATTCTGAAAAAAGGAAGAAAAAATAAAAAGGCAAGTGCAAATCATGATACAAAAGCCGCTCAAAAAAAGGAGAAAAAAACAACAAAAAAACAGAAGTGCTTGCATTCTTTGTGTCATCTAGTTTTGTCTCATGTCTTGCTAGCTTGAACTACTAGGAACACATTTAGGCCAGCAACTTTGACAAGTATTTTGGACACTTATTCAACTTTAATATATGATTGCATTGTTGCTAATTCTTGCTACATATAAAGTTCCATCCAAGATACACCTTACTCTTGAGAAGAATCGATACACGTTTGCGATCATCCCATGCTTCATTGGTTTCTTCATACTGGCCACCGTTCGCCACCTGCAGTGTTGGTAAGAACACTTTTAAGAACATGGTGAGACGCTTGAGAGTGTGTGATTCCACTTCCACTTTACAAATATACTTTGTAGTTGATAGGGATAACATATTTTTGTTGTTGTCTTTTGTTTGCTTCTAACGATGTCAGGTAAAAGCAATAGTCATGCATTATATGCTAAGATGATTGACATGATGAAGACGGCGATGGAGTTTCTCACTAAGAATCAAACATCAACCAAGGATTCACATGACATTCAGACCACCTTTACAACACCTTCCACAAGAAGTAATTACATTCTTCCATCTCTTCCTTCCTATGATGGTGTTGGTTACGATGAATATATTGCTTGGGAAATAGAGTTGGATAAAATTTTGGACAGTGGCATATGTTTGAGAGGAGAAAGATTAGAAATATTGCTAGTGCATTAGTTGATTGTGCATTAACTTGGTGGGACAATGTGAGAGATTCAGAAAAACCTCGGACATGGAAAGATATGACAATTCTTATGTGAGAAACTTTTGCTAATGTATCTAATTGCAAAGATGAAATACATGAACTTGAGAAGAATTTTCTTGTTGTACCTCTTCCTATCCTTTTGCAGGAACATGGACAAATAAATGTAGATGCAAATAAGAATGAGGTGTTGAACAACTCTTCTGAATTTTTTGGTGAATCAACTCATAATGCATTTGAATTTCTTTCTGAAAATGAGAGTAGTGTTAATGTACAATGCTCTACAGTTAACCAAGGTATGACGTTTTCAGAAGTGATGAATTTTACCACCAATCATGCTATCGATGAGCAGCAACAACATGAACCTTTTCATAATACGCCTTTACCACTAGTAGATTTTCCTACTGATTCTTACGACAAAAATGAGTTGTCTGTTGATTATTATATTATACCTATGCTAGAACAACTGAATGAGTTTGATACTTTATCACCCACATGTGCCGAAATTAAGCATTTGATTCCAATTACATGTGAAAGGGATGAGCTGAAATTATTGTCTTCTCTAAATACATTGGGTTATATTGAATTTGACACTCGTTGTGATCTCGATATTGTAGAGAGAAGTATATTTTCTAAAACTGAATTATCTTTGTTGACTAGAAACACTTTTCATGCTATAGGCAAATATGAACCTAGTGTTATGTTTATGGTGCATAAATTTTACATATGTTCAAATGAGAAAGCTCATTTTGTGCTGCAACAACATGATAAAGTAAATGAATGTACTAAATCCAATAATGTCTTGTCAAGTTTTTCTAGTATCTTTTCCTTGCAGCAGGGACAACAAAAGCATTATTCACTGCGGTTGTGCATTATGGACAGCACTCATTCTACCCCCAAAGCAACACTTTTTGCTGGACATACGAACAAGCCGAGGATGGCTTGTCATCAAGAAGGGGAGAATGATGAGATCATGCACGTAATCACTGCACCTACAAACATGCTACGAAGTTTATTTATTTGGGATCCTGACTCAAGTGAATGTGCAATCTTATTTGATGGACAAGATCAAGATGGCGCACTATGTCGTCCACCACCTTGGCCTCCTCCATTCATGCATACAAAAAGTTTTGATGGCGTTGCACATTTGGACCAACACATGAGAGAAGATGAACTTGAGTCGAGGACGACTCCAATTCAAGAAGGGGAGGATGATGAGGACATAACTTTTATGGATACAAACTACACTCCATTTAACATACAAGATGCAATCAATAGAGTTCATACACAACAATTAATTTTAGAGGTGAGCTCGTTCTTATATGTTTCCTTATATGTTTTTAAGAATAGATTGCTACCTAGTGATTTAATTGTGATTAGGATCCATGGAGAGGTTCAAGGAGTACTTGGAGGAAGTCCTAGGGACGTGGAGGACCAGAGAATACGTTCAAAGAAGATGGAAACCGATCCCAACTCAAGATCGTGTCCAACTCAGAGTCCAGGAGCAGTACACACTAAAACGGACGCCCAGGACGCATACGAACTCCGATTTGGAGGTTCTACATATGCACGGAAAGGGAAGAGGATAAAGTTTCCAATGGCGTTGGTCTCATATCAAGACTCTGTCGGATTTGAAGGGAATCATCGAAACAAAATCGAGTTCATAATCTGTCAAGGTGCTGCACCACAGTATTGGGCCATTGGGCCTTGTATCAAGTCTATGTCTATTATTTTCGTATCTTAGGGTTAGGTCACGACCCCAACACCCCCTTGGACGTCCTCTCACCTATATATTCTCCATAGTAGCTGCCATGAATAATTGGGTTTTGCTTATATTAATCTGTTATACACAATTTCGCCGTTCATCGGTTTGTGAGACCCCAACTTAGAGATTCAGATTGCTTCTACCTTGTTTTTGCTTGTGTTATCAGTTACACTTGCAGGGATTAGCCTTCTTGGCAAGGTCAATCATGTGCAGCACGGTTGATAACCAATGGAGCGGTGGTGTAGTGATTGCAGGGGGTTTTCGTGTTCTACTCGAGAGCCTCGGGTCATCGACGTCGAGATCTCCATCAATCGACTTATCCATTACCTTTCGGAATATCGGGAATCATCTTCCTTATCGCTAATGCAGTGGAAATAAACTAAATAAAGCAACTAAGCAGCTAAGCGAATGGGGCAGTGCAGCTCCAAGCAACACCGCAGGCAAAGCTGACGGCAGACACGGTCTAGAACTTCGCATTATCATTGTTATACTCCCAATCTTGACCTGCAACTGTTGGTGGGGGAATTGCAAGGGTGAGTACAGTCGTACTTAGCACATGTGGAAATTATGACATGCGGCTGATACAAATGACGAATATAATAATGGCTAAGTGCTGAAAAGTACATCAAAACATTTGAAAAGCAGTATATTATACATATGTGAAGTAAAACCATCATAAACCATAATTATTAACATAGTACCAATCCATATTCCATATTCATCACCATTATACCAGATTTCACCATTATCGTTAACCATATCCATTTCCATAAACCATAATTCAATTCAAAACCATAACCATGTTACCAACCATAGACATAACAATAACCAAACCATCCCAAATCCCAATTTCCTTCTAATGATGGAAGTTGTCCAGGTGCTCATAATCGGGAGCACGGCTATCATGATAGTTTTAAGACACTCTGTAGAGTTTGTACCACTTTACCCACATGTTTGTCATTTCATCACCTTTCGGTGACTAGAACCTCTATCTTGCCGTCTCACACTTCCATTGGTGTGTGGCCAAGAGATCACAAAAATAGCCTTTACAAATGGACTACTAGCATGTACGGACCCACTGAGGTTTCACAGGTGGCGATGCCTCCAACTGAGCACATCTTCAACCAAGGGCCCCCTCTTGTGCCATTCGGATCCTAGGGAGTCCCGCCTCAAATCCAAACCCAATCTGACTCCCTTCCCCGGTGCGCCAAATGATCCATGCAAGACTAGCAATACCTTAATTAATCAGCTATGCCGCACCCATACTTGGCCTCGTGATGGCACTGTTGTCCTGGCTTATTCTCGCATGAACCGGTCCTTAGATCTAAAGCAAGCGGAACCACCATAACATCCAACCCTTCCACATACCATGCTTTCTTAGATCACCCATTACCGCATCATATTGACCAGTTCATGAATGTAGGCCTAGAGGGGGGGTGAATAGGCCTTTTTGATTTTTCTCCGTTCCTGTAACACTCAACAACAAGGTCAATACCAGAGATATCGGACTAGTCCGGTAATGTGCGGACTAGTCCGGTTTTCACGGGCTAGGTTGATCAAGTTCAGAAAATTTGATTGATTCGTTAATGTTTGCAGCGGAAATATAAATTTGAATCTCAATTTAATAGTAGTATGTCAGATTCTATTAAAGTTAAAACTCTTGATCAACAATTAGACTTAGATTGAACAAAGTGAATCAAACCCTAGATTAAGTTGATCAAATTAGATGAAGAACACAAAAAGGATAAGACACACGATTTATCCCGTGGTTCGGCTACCACGAAGGCATCCTACATCCACGTTGAGGAGCCCACAAAAGGACCGGGTCTTCTCCAACCCTTTCCTCGTCGGATCGCCACGAAGGCCAATCCTCTTCCACTAATCACAAAGGGTAAATAACCAAGTTGAAGGGGCGTTCTCACACGTTGTGAGCTCCCTTGATTACAACTCACAATGACACCAATAACACACTCGAAAATTACAAATTGAAATGCAAGAGTGTGTTAGGGAATCAAACCAAGAGCTCAATGATGTGTGCCAAGTGTCTCTCCAATGATCTAGAAGTGATCTTCAATGGATTGATTGATTTTGCACTTAATTTCGTGGAGAGAGATGGTTTTTGAGTCTCTTCGGAGGTGTGACGGCGCTAGGGTTCGAGAGAGGGTGAAAGTGGGCCGTGCACCTCTATTTATATGGGGTTTCTAAAAGTGACCGTTAGAGTTCAGAAAGATCGGACTAGTCCGTGGTGGTCACCAGACTCGTCCGGTGTGCTGTGTGTAGCAAACCCTAAGTGTCTAGGAATATCGGACTAGTCCGGTTGAAAACGGACTTGTCCGATTTCGCTACTGGAAATCTTCGGACTAGTCCGATTGCCATCGGACTTGTCCGGACATATGAAACCCTAAGTGTTTGGGATGACAAGTCCACACTTGGAGGACTTGTCCGATTTAGATCAGTGTGTATATCGGACTAGTCCGTGTAGACACCGGACTTGTCCGAAGTGGATCAGAATGAATATCGGACTAGTCCGGGTCACAACGGACTTGTCGATTTTGTGTGACTTGTGCATTGTGTTAAGGACTAGTCCGCATTGGAGAGGACTAGTCCGAAGTGGATCAGAAAGATATCGGACTAGTCCGGTGGAGACCGGACTTGTCCCATCTAGTGCAGAATGTGATATCGGACTAGTCCGGCTGATATCGGACTAGTCCGGTCCTGTATAACTCTGTGCATTGTATGTGTGTGCTTGAGAGTGATTGAGCTCTTGGGTGTGTTTCCTTAACACACTCTATACATAATAATCTACTATTTTCTTCTTCTTGAGCTCAAATTCACTTTACTTCTCATTTCCCTTCTTTTTGGCATTTTGCTCATTTTTCATCATTTGCCTGCATTCATCTCAACAAAAGGATTAGGATCCCAATTGCTTGTCATAAATCATCCAAAACCCACAAGGGAGTCCTAGATGCACTTTCAATCTCCCCCTTTTTGGTGATTGATGACAACCAATTGAGATTTCACAAAATAAGGCAAAAAAATGAGATTTTCATAAAGTATGCACATATGACTGAAAAATACATCAAGCAACAAGAGAATTATCCATATGTGCATTCTTTATGGTGGGATGCATACTAAGTGCATGAATACATTGAGAATGACAGAATTTGCATTAACCAACAGATATCAAATGCATATGACATTCCAGGGGCAAAAACATAGTTTTCATCACACACTCCAAATAAATTAAGCAATTCATCACAAGACCAAACTTAATATGAAAACAGAGTTAAGCTATTACAACCACAAATAAAAGATAAAGAGAACTCTCTCCTCGCACACTATCACAGCTAAAGCTAAGACTCCCCCTCAATCTCTCCCCCTTTGGCATCAAGACACCAAAAAGAAGGAGATGAGGGTCCTAGGGTCTTCACTCTTCACTGTCGGTCCTCTCGTCATCGTCTTCATCTTCTTCGCTTTCTGCTTGACGAGGAGGAGAGGGAGGAGGAGGAGCGGAGCTGCTCGAGCCCCCAATGCCAAAATAGGCAAGCTCGGAAGGGGTCAAGGGCCCGAGCTCGGTGAAATCCGGGTCAGATTCCTCAGATATCACTGGAGATCTAATTGGGTCGATCTCCAGCCTCCGACAGATTTGCTCCACATTGGCCTTTGTATACTTCATGTCCTCCTTTCTTTTCTTGTTGAGTTTGTGGACCTTCACTTCGGTCTTTTTGCACGAGGAGAAGATCGCTGACAAGTATTTGAGGATCCCACTGGCGGATCCTTTCTGAGGAGATTCCTTAGAGGTAGGGACCTCCTTGGCACTGCTTCTTGCTCTTGTCGGTGCCTCGGGACTGGAGACCGGTGAGGGAGCAGCCTGGATGCTCACTGGTTGAGGCTTCTGAGGCCTCAAGGGGGTGTGCTCCACATCCTTCATGAATTCAATACCTGTGACTTTCTCAATCACATACATGAGGTAGGGAGCATAGCCACATGACCTGTTAGGCGTAAAGGATATGTTGACCATATCATTCCAAATGTACTCCGCTACATCAAATGGACGATCCCTGCTTATGACTCTCATTAGGGTTCTGAGGTAACCCTGCACGCTCCCAGCATCTCCATATTTAGGAGCAATAGTCTTCCTCAGCACTCTGTTGAGGACCACAAAGAATGGTTTCATGTGCTTTGTAGAGGGAGGAACATACTTTGAGTTAGGCTCATATAGGAATTTCATCCTATCCTTCTCCATGACACCAATGTTGTGGATGATCAGCCTGTCGGGTCCAGAGGTGTCTAGATGGAGCAGATTATTGAACTCTTCTTGAGTGATACTATACTTAGATCCATGTGTCATCCAAGTAACACTCTCTTCATCCTCACTTGAGAAGTGGCACGTTGCAAAAAACTGTGCAATCACTTCATCATTCCAGTTATGCCTGAAGGCAAAGAGATCCTTCAAGCCGTGCCTCTCAGCTGCAGCAATGACCTCATCAAAGGCGGAGCACTTCTTCTTCTCTAGGTGGGCCCAGTCAATCCACTGACTGCGCACCACCAGTGTCTTCATCGGGAGGTACACTGATTTGTAGAAGTCTGCATGGAAGTTGCACCAAAACCTTCTATCGACAGCTTGCTTTGGCCTGCCATACCAGTCAATGCTCCTGTATTTTGCTGCAGAATCACTGCCTTTTCCGTTGAACTTCTCCTCAGTGGGGTCCCGGACCCCTTCCCTGGGAGCATGGAGCCTCAAGGGCCCAACTGGCCCCGTTGCAACTCCCTTGCCCTTTCCCTTTGCTTGCCGAAGGCCGCTTGAAGGTGTAGCAGCCTTCGAGGCGGGCTTCTTGGCACAGACCTTCCTCCGAACTTGGGGAGGAGATGTAGCAGGCCCGGAAGGTCTTTCTTGGTGTTTGCCAAGACCCGCCGAGGACCGAGATGCCACCTCGTGGTCCAACTCGGCCTCAAAGTCGGAGATTTCGTTGTCGGAGCTCGACATGATCTGAGAATGAATGAGCAAGAAAAATGACAAGTTATGCAAGGCATAGGTGAGACATGATAGTAATGGATGGCATTAGGGAATTAAGGAATTAGGTTTGGGTTCAGAAACATCGGACTTGTCCGGTGCCTAGGTATGGACTAGTCCGGGGTACCGGACTTGTCCGTGCATGGACCGGACTAGTCCGATGTTCATCCTCAAAAACCTAACAGATTGAACTGGACACAGTCCCTAATGCAATTCTAGTCTAGCATACACGTAGTACATCAGATAAACATGTAACTAGTGCAGGGAGCTAGGCTAAACGATCAATGATTGAGAAAAATACGATTTCTAGGGTTTTGAAGGTTTTTACCGAAGAAATCGTTGGAGACTTGAAGTTTTGGGAGTTTGAGGCCGGACTTGTCCGGTGGAATCAATCCCCAAGTCTTCAAGCTTGATCTCCGCCCAAACTTGTGGCTTTTCGATGGAGGACACAAGAGATTGCTTTGGAAGCTCGAGCGCAAGAGAGAGAAAGGCGTGAGCAAATGTGGGGATGAGTAGATTAGGGTTTGGCGGCGGCTAGGGTTATGGACACGAGAAATCGGACAAGTCCGGACTTGACCAGACTAGTCCGAAGTCATCCAGAGACCTATATCGGACTAGTCCGTGGTCCGTCGGACTAGTCCGGCCTAACCGGCACTCTGCGGACTAGTCTGCATGGGCGGACTAGTCCGGATAACCACGGACTAGTCCGTGGTTACCAGGAAAGAATTGCATAGCCCATTCATATATATTTGAAGGTTCAATAATAGAGAATAGAGAGGCAAAACAATTCAAGCAATCTTGATGAATTTTACCAGTAAGCATACAACAATCATACAATGATCAAAATTCATCAAGATCTAATAATTGACATAGTTTTTTTGAGAGAAAAAATAGGGAGGGGTAATTTTCACAAATCAATCAACATTTTGAAGTAAGCATACAGGTATGCAACTTTTCAAGCCACACTCCGAGAATCAAGAATATTTAGCTCATTTCGGAGTTCGCAAAAACGCTTTTCATCAAGTGGCTTGGTGAATATGTCGGCCAATTGTTTTTGTGTGCTGACATGTGAGATGGTTATGTCTCCTTTCATGGAATGGTCTCTCAAGAAATGATGTCTTATGTCTATGTGTTTAGTCCTAGAGTGCTCAACTGGATTGTGGGCTATTTTAATGGCACTCTCATTGTTACAAAGGAGAGGAATATGGTTCATATTGTAACCGTAATCCCGTAGAGTTTGTCGCATCCAAAGAAGTTGTGCACAACAACTCCCGGCTGCAACATACTCCGCTTCGGCTGTGGATAAAGCAATGGAATTTTGTTTCTTAGATGACCAAGAAACCAAGGATCTTCCTAGGAATTGGCATGTGCTAGAGGTGCTTTTTCTATCAACTTTACACCCGGCATAATCTGCATCGGTGTAACCAATGAGATTGAATTTGGAGCCTTTTGGGTACCAAAGACCAAGGTTGGGTGTATGAACTAAATATCTCAAGATTCTTTTTATGGCTGTCAAGTGACATTCCTTAGGGTTGGCTTGAAATCTTGCACACAAACATACACTCAACATAATATCTGGCCTAGATGCACATAAGTAAAGTAAAGATCCAATCATGGAGCGATATACCTTTTGGTCGACGCTCGGTCCATCTTCATTGAGATCCAAGTGGCCATTCGTAGCCATGGGAGTCTTTATGGGCTTTGCCTTGTCCATGCCAAACTTCTTGAGTATGTCCTGCGTGTACTTGGTTTGGCCTATGAATGTTCCTTCCTTTCGTTGTCGCACTTGGAATCCCAAGAAGTACTTCAATTCTCCCATCATTGACATTTCAAACCTGTCTGTCATTATTCTACTAAATTCTTCACAGAAAGATTGGTTAGTTGACCCAAAAATTATGTCATCAACATAGATTTGGCAAATAAAAAGATCATTATCTAGATTTTTCGTGAATAGTGTATAATCTACTTTGCCAATCTGAAAGCCATTATCAATTAAAAAATCTCTAAGACACTCATACCAAGCTCTAGGAGCTTGTTTGAGGCCATAGAGAGCCTTACGCAGTTTATACACGTGGTCAGGGAACTCTTCGTCTTCAAATCCGGGTGGTTGCTCCACGTACACCTCTTCCTTGATTGGTCCGTTGAGGAAGGCGCTTTTCACGTCCATTTGGTACAGCTTGAAATCATGGTGAGTAGCATATGCAAGTAATATTCTAATTGATTCAAGCCTAGCTACTGGAGCAAAAGTCTCATCGAAATCCAAACCTTCGACTTGTGAGTAACCTTTGGCCACAAGTCGTGCCTTGTTTCTTGTCACCACCCCGTGTTCATCTTGCTTGTTGCGGAAGACCCACTTGGTGCCCACTATGTTTGCATTGGGTCTTTCCACAAGTTCCCAAACCTCGTTTCTCTTGAAGTTGTTCAACTCTTCTTGCATTGCCACCACCCAGTCCGGATCCTTCAATGCATCCTCAGTCCTGCGTGGTTCCAAAAAGGAGACAAACGAGTAATGCTCACAAAAATTAGCTATTCGAGATCTAGTGGTTACTCCCTTTTGGATATCACCGATGATGTTGTCGATTGGGTGATCCTTTTGAGTGCGCTGGTGTACTCTTGGGTGTGGCACTTGGGGAGTTGAGTGTTGGTGATCATTTTTTTCTCCCCCTGAGTGGTTGCCCTCGTTGATTTGTTGATCATCTTCATATTCTTGTGATTGATCTTGTATCGAGACTCCCCCTTGATTGTTGATCTCCTCTTGTGGTTCACTTTCCTCTTGTATTTGTGATGGTGACTCTTGTGGACGAACTTCGCCTAGAGCCATTCTCTTCAATGCTTGATAAGGAGCTTCTTCTTTACCTAATTCACATTGATCAACTTGCTCCTTTTGGGAGCCCTTAGTTTCATCGAACACTACATCACGTGCCACTTCAACAAGTTCGGAGGCCTTGTTGAAAACACGATAGGCGTAAGTGTTCGAATCATAACCAAGAAGGAAACCTTCATCGGACTTCGAAGCAAACTTTGAAGTCCTGGGTTTCTTGTTTAAGATATAACATGGAGAGCCGAAAACCCGAAAATATGAAATGTTGGGTTTGTTACCGGTGAGTAGCTCATAAGGAGTCTTCTTGAGTAGTCGATGAAGGTAGAGTCGATTTGCGGCGTGGCAAGCGGTGTTAATCGCTTCCGCCCAAAATCGATTCGAAGTCTTGTATTCATCGAGCATTGTTCTTGCCATCTCTATGAGCGTTCGGTTCTTCCTTTTGGCGACTCCATTTTGTTGTGGAGAGTATGGTGCTGAAAATTCATGCTTGATTCCCTCCTCATCAAGGTACTCCTCCACTTTTATGTTCTTGAACTCCGAGCCGTTGTCGCTCCGAATACTCTTGATCGATAGTTAGAACTCATTTTGAGCTCGCTTGAAGAATTTCTTGAGCGTTCCTTGTGTTTCTGACTTGTCATGCAAAATGAACACCCAAGTGAAGCGGGAAAAATCATCAATAATGACTAAACCGTATTTATTACCGCCAATGCTTATGTAAGCAATTGGAACAAACAAGTCCATATGAAGTAGTTCGAGCGGTCTTGTCATAGTCATAATGTTCTTTGCAGGATGATGTGCTCCTACTTGCTTCCCGGCTTGGCACGCGCTACAAGGCCTGTCTTTCTCAAAAACAACATCATTCAAACCTCGGATGTGATCGCCCTTGAGGAGTTTTTGAAGATTCCTCATACCAACATGTGCTAGCCGTCTATGCCACAGCCAACCCATGTTGGTTTTTGCAATCAAGCATGTGTCGAGTTCGGCTTTATCCTTGTTGAAGTCAACAAGGTAAAGCTTTCCCTTTAACATACCCTTGAATGCAACAGAACCATCACTCCTCCTTGAGACGGTCACACCCTCGTTAGTAAACAAGCAATTATAACCTTTGTCACATAATTGAGATATGGACAGCAGGTTATAATCTAAAGATTCAACATGTAGAACATGAGAAAGAGTGTGTTCAGAGGATATTGCTATTTTACCGGTACCGAGCACCCTTCCTTGACTATTATCTCCGAAGTAGATGCCTTCGTTTGGGTCCTCGTTTTCTTCATATTCCACGAACATCCTCTTTTCTATGGTCATGTGGTTGGTGCATCCACTATCTAGCACCCATTTGGATCCACCGGAGGAATAGGCCTGCAGAAACAAATTATGCTTTGGTTTTAGGTACCCAAGCTTGCTTGGGTCCTTGGAGGTTAGTTACAATACATTTGGGCACCCACACATGGGATTTTGTGTTCCCATGGCGTGGCCCAGCATAGTAAGCATAAACTTTACCAATATTGTTTCTCATTAATACATAAGAGGCATCAAAGGTTTTGAACAAGAGTTGTTGTTGTTTATGGATCGGACTAGTCTGGGTAACCGGACTTGTCCGGGCCTCCACCGAACTAGTCCGGCGTTTATGAGAGTTCACATTCTTAATTTTTGAGTTACCAGGTTGTGAGGGTCCTCCCTTCACAAAGGTAATCCTTCCCTTGTTATTCTTATGACTTCCAGCATTTTGCTTTCCATCGTAAGAGTAACCAATGCCATACTTGACGTTAGGAGGTCTTTGGACCAAGTATGCACTACGTGCATAGTTGATCCTCTCCTTGTCAAATATTCCACATTGGGTAGGATTTTTATCCTTTGCGGAGATAGACTTTTCCTTCAAGCTGATATCGACTTTGCCACATTTGCACATATGAACTGGATTAGTTGAAGTGTGTTGAGAAGGTAGACTTGAAGAGGAGGAAGGTTCACTTAGCTTGAGTGACTCAACTTGCATTTCAAGGATCTTGTTGACCTTGATCAGGTCATCAAGTTGATCCTTGATTGCAACGTTTGAGTTGGTTAATTCCAAACAAGTTTTCTTGCTTGAAGCTAGCTCAAGCTCTAGTGAGTTGTTTTTCTCCTTTTCAAGAACTAGAAGATTGTAAAGTTCGACATACCTCTCCTTTTGGGAGATAATCATGTCTTCTTGACGATCAATTAGCGATTCCTTCTCAACAAGTTGGGCATGTAAAAATTTCATTTTAGCAGCAGTTTTTCTATCTAATCCAGTTAACATATCTTCATCATCACTATCTAGTTCATCATCACTTGAGTACGAATGCATGGAAGGAGTTTTGATGTTTACCTTGCGTTTACCTTCCTTTGCCATGAGGCAAGTGCCATGTCCCTTCTTTGCACCGAGCGTGGGGAAGAGTGTGGGATTCTTGGACGAGCTTTCAATGGCTATGCTAGCCATCTCTTCTTCATCGGATGATGAAGACTCATCGTTTGAGTCCCACTCTTTTCCAATGTGTGCTTGTTCAGCTTGTTTCTTCTTTTTGAAGAATTTCTTCGGTCGAGGCTTGGTTTCTTTATTCTACTTCTTGTTGTCCTCATACGGGCAATCGACTATAAAGTGGTTATACTCACCACAATTATAGCACGCCCGCCTCATCTTCGGCTTTGTCCTTTCCTTGTACTTGCCTTCACCAGATTTTGTTCCTTGTCTTTTCTTCATTATTCTTTTGAACTTTTTCATGAACAAAATCATATCCTCTTCGTCCAGCTCACTGCTTTCGTCATCGCTATCCTCCTCAAACTGAGCTTCTCTTGCTTCTTTGGATAGAGGTTTGAGTGTGGATTTTAAGGCAACTCCCTTCTTCATGGCCGATGTGAGGTCGGCTATTTCTTTGACGTGCTTGGCTTGTTTCTCCATCATTTCAAAATTGATGATTTTGCCAAGCAATTCATCTGGAGTCATTCTCTTGTACCCGGGACTTTCTCTGATCATAGAGCATAGTGTGACATTGCGAGGCATAAAGGCTCTAAGGATGAGCTTTACAACCTCGTGGTCATTCCACTTCTTGCTCCCATATGATCGAACCTTGTTCACAAGTGTCTTCAATCGGTTGTACATGTCCTGGGGAGACTCGTCTTCCTCAATTGTGAACCTTCCTAGTTCGCCCTCAATCATTTCAATTTTGGCCTCCCACACATGCCGGTCACCTTCATGGGCTGTTTGCAGTGTGTCCCATATTTCCTTAGAATTCTCCAGTCCGTCCACCTTTGTGAATTCATCTCGACTTAGAGAGGAGGCGATCACGGCTGCAGCTTGAGCGTTTCTGTGGATGGCTTGCTCTTGACTTGGAGTGAGCTCTTCGTCGTCATCTGGGGTGTCTATTCCTATGCACACAATATGCCATAAACTTGGGTTAAGGGAAATCAAGTGCATCTTCATATTTTGCCTCCACATGGAGTAATCACTCCCATCGAAGTGTGGGGCTTTTCCAAGAGGAATAGATAGGTAATGGCTGTTGTTTGAATTTAAACGATCATAGTTGAAAGGATATCGGGAGTAGTCGGCGTGACTACTCCCCTTCTTCTTTTCTTCAACTTTAGCTTTCCCTTTGGAAAGTGCTTTCTTTCGGAGTAGTGCTTTCAGCTCCAGCGTCTCCTCGTCATCATCATCGAAGTCTTGAATTGCTTCGAGATACTTTTCCAGCTTTTGGTTCTTGTCTTTGTTTACTTCTTCCTGGTTGTTTATTTTCTGAACATCTTTCATGTCCGACATGATCTCTTCGAGTGGTTGCACTCTTTCTTGAAGAACCTGCTCTGATACCAATTGAATGTAGGCCTAGAGGGGGGGGGTGATTAGGCCTTTTTGATTTTTCTCGGTTCCTGTAACACTCAACAACAAGGTCAATACCAGAGATATCGGACTAGTCCGGTAATGTGCGGACTAGTCCGGTTTTCACGGGCTAGGTTGATTAAGTTCAGAAAATTTGATTGATTCGTTAATGTTTGCAGCGGAAATATAGATTTGAATCTCAATTTAATAGTAGTATGTCAGATTCTATTGAAGTTAAAACTCTTGATCAACAATTAGACTTAGATTGAACAAAGTGAATCAAACCCTAGATTAAGTTGATCAAATTAGATGAAGAACACAAAAAGGATAAGACACACGATTTATCCCGTGGTTCGGCTACCACGAAGGCAACCTACATCCACGTTGAGGAGCCCACAAAAGGACCGGGTCTTCTCCAACCCTTTCCTCGTCGGATCGCCACGAAGGCCAATCCTCTTCCACTAATCACGAAGGGTAAATAACCAAGTTGAAGGGGCGTTCTCACACGTTGAGAGCTCCCTTGATTACAACTCACAATGACACCAATAACACACTCGAAAATTACAAATTGAAATGCAAGAGTGTGTTAGGGAATCAAACCAAGAGCTCAATGATGTGTGCCAAGTGTCTCTCCAATGATCTAGAAGTGATCTTCATTGGATTGATTGATTTTGCACTTAATTTCGTGGAGAGAGATGGTTTTTGAGTCTCTTGGGAGGTGTGACGGCGCTAGGGTTCGAGAGAGGGTGAAAGTGGGCCGTGCACCTCTATTTATATGGGGTTTCTAAAAGTGACTGTTAGGGTTCAGAAAGATCGGACTAGTCCGTGGTGGTCACCGGACTAGTCCGGTGTGCTGTGTGTAGCAAACCCTAAGTGTCTAGGAATATCGGACTAGTCCGGTTGAAAACGGACTTGTCCGATTTCGCTACTGGAAATCTTCGGACTAGTCCGATTGCCATCGGACTTGTCCGGACATATGAAACCCTAAGTGTTTGGGATGACAAGTCCGCACTTGGAGGACTTGTCCAATTTAGATCAGTGTGTATATCGGACTAGTCCGTGTAGACAACGGACTTGTCCGAAGTGGATCAGAATGAATATCGGACTAGTCCGGGTCACAACGGACTTGTCCGATTTTGTGTGACTTGTGCATTGTGTTAAGGACTAGTCCGCATTGGAGAGGACTAGTCCGAAGTGGATCAGAAAGATATCGGACTACTCCGGTGGAGACCGGACTTGTCCGATCTAGTGCAGAATGTGATATCGGACTAGTCCGGCTGATATCGGACTAGTCCGGTCCTGTATAACTTTGTGCATTGTATGTGTGTGCTTGAGAGTGATTGAGCTCTTGGGTGTGTTTCCTTAACACACTCTATACATAATAATCTACTATTTTCTTCTTCTTGAGCTCAAATTCACTTTGCTTCTCATTTCCCTTCTTTTTGGCATTTTGCTCATTTTTCATCATTTGCCTGCATTCATCTCAACAAAAGGATTAGGATACCAATTGCTTGTCATAAATCATCCAAAACCCACAAGGGAGTCCTAGATGCACTTTTAGTTCATATTGACGATAATCTCATTAATGCATAATTAAATAGTATAGTTGTTTTCCCATCCCAATTAATCAAGCGAAGCAAAAAGGTAAAAAGCCCTTCCCGACTCTCTACCATGAATTCCAGGTGACAAGGGTGGTTAAACAAAGCTAGTAAACTCCCTATCATAGGAATCCCATCAAATTGACACAAGCATGCAGTTTTAAAAACAAAACATTTATTGTAAAAACAGGATCAATATGTTCAAGGATACTTGCCTTGCTCTTGGGCTTGATTAGGATCAATGACTTCAAACTCCTCATGCTGGAGATCCTCCGCATCACTCTCTAGCGCAAATCCTCTAAACCGCGCAACAATATACAAGACAAGAGTTACAATCGATAAGTGCACATATATTAGTCAATATGTCATGACATGCATGATTCATGCAAATGCGAAGCAAAACTTGTTAATGAGTTGTTAGTGATGTTTACTAACTAGTTCTAATGGTTATTAACAAGTTTGGACATGTTTGGAGTTGATTAGAATCAATTTAGAATTAATTTAGTAGAAAACAAACAGCAAAATTGGACTAGTCCGCTTGGGGCCAGACTAGTCCGTCCTTCACAGGAATAGCGAACTAGGGTTTTCTAGATCGACGTGAATTTGGAGAAACGGAATTGAATTCACGTGAGAAATAGGAAGTAGAAGGTATACCAGGTGTTTAGAACCCTAATGATTCAAGGGCTTTGGAGGCAACACTTGGATCTTGACGATCTAGGATCGATGAAGAGAACCTGAAGGTGAATTGGTGATGAAGAACGAAAACTTGTTGGAGATCTTGATCACTTGATCCTCTTTCATTTTTCCTCTTCTTATTCTCACTCGGGATCTCCTTCTCCCTCCTTGATGGCGGCTCTCCATGAACTAGGGTTTGTGGTCTTGCAATTGAGGCAAAATGATGTAAAGTCAAGGGGTGGGGTTGGTTATATAAGGGTGGAGGGCTAGGGTTTGATAGATTTCGAGTTTGGGGTAGGTGGAGGCCGGTGTGGTCTCCCACATGGGCTCCAAAAATAGTTAGACACGACTCCTTTAGGCCCACTTAAGGTAAATCCCAAAAATACGTCTGGAACAAAAGATCAACTCGGAATCGTGATCACCCGATAAGTCTGAAAAAGGACGGACTAGTCCGAAGTTAGTCAGAGAGATATCGAACAAGTCCAGAATTGACATCGGACAAGTCTAGTAAGAGAAAAAACAGACAAGTCTGGCCAAAACCGGACAAGTCCAATTTTAGTCAAAGGGAAAACGAACAAGTCCGCTAGATGTCGGACAAGTCTAGGGACTTGGCGAAATTTCAAAAAATTGAAATACCAGACTAGTCCGCAATGGACCGAACAAGTCTGAAAGTTGTACATAGAGAAAAACGGACTAGTACGCACCAAAAACGGACACATCCAAGGAAGGTCAAAGAGAAATCGGACTAGTCCGCACAAAAAACGGACTAGTATGTATTACTCAGAACTTTTGAGTGCGGTTTTGCTTTAAATTCATTTTAAACTCATTCCTTTTATGTGGATTAATGTTAGACATGTATTAGAATGTATGCAATGCATGATGGATGAAAATGAGGGTGTTACACCCCACCTCCGTGGCGTCGCCCCACCGTGGCCGCGCGCGCCATGAACCCGAGCGCCGCCGCCTCCTCGCTCTCTCACCAGGTAAGGCCTCCTCCTTCTGCTTCCCGTGCTTCACCTCTCTCCCTCCCCCATCAACGCTGGTCTCCACCCTCCCTGAGCCCCCCTCACTCTCACCACCACGGCTTCGCCTCCTCCCCGCGCTCCACCACCTACCTCTTCCACGCCGGCCTGAATCCTCACTGATCCCTCTGCCCACCCTCCCCCTCCCCCCCACCCTCAACCCCCCCCCCCCCCCAATCCAAATGTGTGCTGCATTTGGTCAACTTTCAATCAAATTCAAATTTGTAATTGTATTTAATTGTTTAAATTATGCTTAATTGTTTATTTAATTATGCATAAGTGGTTAATTTGCTTAATTATACTTAATTTGCTTAGTGTAGATTATGCTTTATTGTTTTCATTATGCGCCGAGCTCGACCGCCATGGGGAGGGCGAAGACGAGGACGCCGATCGTCGGTGTGATGTGGCGCTGGGGGTGGCCGGCGTGAGGGAGGTGCGATGGGGGAACCGGGCTCAGGCGCCATGAGGAGGGCAGCATCGAAGGCGGCCGACTGTCGGGTGCCACGGCGTCGGGGGTGGCCGGTGGCTCTAGGAGAGCGAGAGGAGGTGGTGGCAGTGTTGTGTGAGGAAGATAAGAGAGGTGGGTCATGTGGGTCGGAGATTGGTTAGTTGGGGACGGAGATTGATGAAGCAATAATGAGAGCCGCAGGAGGGGACCTCAGGGACATGGACTGGGTGGTTATATATCCTCGGCGAGGGCGTCCTGGTCACTGATTAGCTTCACATAGCGAGAAGGGAGATGGATCGCAGCCTCCTCTGCCATTTTCTTTCTTTCTCTATCTCTATCTCCGGTCGGCGATGGACATGAGGGACGAGCCGAGATCTTCCACCCCACCTCTCCTTAAGAGAAGAGAAGAGAAGAGAAGAGAAGAGAGGAGATGATAAAGTGAAGTGAGTGAATGAGTTGGGCCTTGTGGTCAGGTCAACCGTGACAAATGGCAGCCCAAGTTAAGAAGCCAAGGGCCCTGGACCCAATCCTGCTTGCCTCCGCGGTTCTCTGCTCCCAGTCCTAGTCTCCCACCTCCCAAGGGCCGGGGGCAAGGCACCAAGGAAGGATATGGTGAAGGCCATCAAAATCCATGAGGTAGCTCGGTGATGAAAATGAAACAGGAGGTCGGGGTACCCAAGGAAGGAAGGGGGAGGGCGTCAACGACTTCATCCCCTTTCTTTTTCTAACCACTAATGGCTGCCATGCCAATGTTGTGGAGAAGGAGAACAAGCGCGGATGTCTATCCGAATTCGGTGGTGGGTCTACTAAAGCAGAGGAAGTGAGGAGGCATAACCGCCGCAGCACCGCTGCCGCACCCCACTGCGCTCTACTGCGGTCAGCCACCCCACCCCAACGGTCCATTTAGGTTTTGTCGTGGCCAATTTAGTGTGAAGTTAATGTATGCGTCTAGACCACCCGCGCGTGTGTATGGTAGACCCCGACTGATCTAGATTACTATCTCTCTAATTCTTTCCTCTTTCCGTCTCTCGTTCTTTCCTCTGTTTTTGAAATGACTCGAAAATAAATAATTAACATAACCTACTTACGATGGTTTGAAAACTGCACCATTTGGGGGGGTGTACTGTAAAAACAAGCAGTGTTATGCTACCGAAATTTTGTCGTGCATAAATTAACGAAAAACTAACACTAATATGTCTGGCTTTAAACTGCAGAGTCAAATAGGGGCAAAGACTATAGTTGGATGTATACTAGTTGGAAGAGCAGAACTGGTAGTCACTTAGATGAGTGGTATGCCAAGATAGTAGCTTTTGTGGAACGAGCGTTTTTGTTGTCAAATAGCGACAAGGTGCGGTGCCCATGTACGAAATGCCAGAACGGAACATTTTTTGGACAAAGTAGAACTTACGATGCGCTTGTTTCGAAATGGTTACGTATCACATTATGAGTTGTGGAACTTTCACGGCGAGTCAACTTCTGAAGCTGTACAAGAAGTGGAAGCGGACAATGATGATGCCGCGGAGTTGATAAGATGGATGAGATGTTGGAAGCTATACGACCAGAGATTACGGAGGATCCTCAAACAACGAAGGTTAAAGAGTTCTTCAAACTTCTCAAAGATTGAGAACAGCCGCTGCATGGACACACTAAAATGACAATCCTCAATTTTATGAGTAGACTTATGGAAATTAAGTCTAAGTTCTTCTTTTTAAATAACGGTTACAATGATCTCATCAATTTGTTCAACGATGTCGTTCTACATTGCAACACAGTGCCTAAAGATATTTATAAGTCAAAGAAAATTCTTTCGGGTCTCGGTATGAAATGCGAGAAGATTGATGTGTGTCCGGACAACTGCATGCTTTTCTGGAGAGAGCATGCCAATGAGAACAAATTTTTAAAATGTGTTCAACCATGGTTTGTAAAAGTTGTTAATAACAATGGTGATACTGTGATGATGGAAGTTGCACGTAAGCAGCTTCATTACTTACCCGTGACACCTAGGTTGAAGCGGTTGTTCCTTTCAAAAAAAAAAACAGCCAGAAAAATGAGATGGCACAAAGAAGGTCAGCGTCAGAACAATGGAGACATGACGCACCCATACGATGGTGAGATATGGAAGGCGCTGGACCGGTTCAATCCATAATTCGGTCGTGAAGCGAGAAATGTTCGCATTGGGTTGGCAACAGATGGTTTCATGCCGCTTATCACAAACACCACACCATACTCCTGTTGGCCCGTCTTTGTCATTTCATACAATCTTCCACCGACTTTTTGCACGAAGTATGAGTTCATATTTCTTAGCCTCATTGTACCTGGGACGGAACATCCTGGGTAACGTCTCAACGTGATGTTGAAACCATTGATCGAAGAGTTATACATGTTGTGGATAGGAGTCGAAGCGTACAACTGTTACAAGAAGCATAAATTCAACCTTCGAGCTTCTTATTTGTGGTCCGTCCATGATTTTCCAGCATACAACATGTTTTCTGGATGGAGCACTCATGGTCAGTTGACGTGTCTGATATGTGCTACGGATACCGATTGCTTTTAACTTACTCATAGGGGCAAGATATCATACTTCGATTGTCATAGACGTTGGCTGCCTCAGAATCATGTGTTTAGACAACAAAGGAATGTCTTCAGAAAGAACACCGTTGTCACTAAATGACCACCAAAACATCTTAACGGGTTAGAAATATCTGATATTTTGGACAAATTGGTGCCAGATGAATTTATTGCCTCGAAGGTTATGGAGACAAACATAATTGGACTCACATATGTGGACTTTGGGAGCTACCGTATGTGAAGTCATTAATTCTAAGGCACAACATTGATGTTATGTATCAAGAGCGTAACATGGCCAGATGTCTCATAAGCACATGCATGGACATGACGGTCAAAACAAAAGACAATTTAAAGGCTTGAAAGGATCTCGTCGAGCTTTGTAACTGTCAAACTCTCAAGCTCTCCAAAAATGGTGGAAAACCACGCGATCCTTTCTATCTTCGACCTAAACAAAAGAAAGAAGTTCTCGAATGGTTGCAAAGTTTGAAATTCCCAGATGGTTATGCAGCTAGTCTGAGTCAATCCGTGAATGTGAAAACGGGAAAACTCATTGGGTTGAGGAGTCATGATTATCACATAATCATGAAAAGACTTATGCCTGCTATGTTTCAAGGCTACTTTGACGATGCGATGTGGAAGGTGTTAGCTAAGCTGAGCCACTTCTATAGGCAACTATGTGCTAAAGAAATCACGCCAGAGATGATGACTAAGTTGGAGAAGGAGATTTTGATACTTTTGTGTAATATGGAAAAACATTTCCTCCAGGATTCTTCAATCCAATGCAACATCTCTTAATCCATCTTCCATTGGAAGCGAAAGTGGGTGGTCTCGTGCAATATAGATGGATGTATCATATTGAAAGACCACTCAGATATCTGAAACCAATGGTTGGTAACATGGCAAGAGTTGAATGTTTCATCACTGAAGCTTTTACTCTTAAGGAAGTAGGATACTTCTCAACTGTTTACTTTGTCGAGGAACACAATGTCAATACTTCCAAAATGCGGTATAATATGGATGAGCAACCTCCTTATAACGATCTCTCCATTTTTGCAACAAGAGGCACTACGGATGGTAGTTACACTTCCTATGATGTTAGCGAAAAAGAAAGGCTTGTTGCTTTCTTCTACATGTATGATAATATGGATGAAATGGAGGAATATTTCAAGTAAGTGTTTCTCCTAGATTTATGATTTTCAGCATATTTGGCCACACATCTATTCTAAAAAGTTCTGTTTTCGTGCAGTAAGTTCGACAAGCAAAATAGGAGGCGTAGACATCAACCCACAAGCAAACAAATAGAATCGATGCGACGGGAAGGAATACATGGGGGACCTAATTTTCTTTCCTGGTTTCGAGATCATATAACGTTTTCTCATTAACATATCAATATTAGCAACATTTTCTTATAACTTAAGAATGCATACGTTTCTAATAACTTAATATCTTGGACAGTGCAAAAAAGATGCCAACGTCCATGAAGATTTGCGACAACTATCCTATGGAGTGGTTAACGTTAGAAGCTGTGGTCGATATGATGTTAACGGCTTTCAATTCCGTACAAATCAATTTGAATCTCTTTGTTCTCTCGTGGCAACATGTAATACCGAAGTTGTGATGAGTGCAATCGATTCGCAGGAGGGTGAAACTCATTACTACGGGATTATTAAAAATCCTTAAAATCACTTTTGTTGAAAACAAGACAATTTGAGTAGTATTTTTTGACTGTGAATGGTTTGATTCCATTCATGGAATTTGAGTAAACGAATTTGGCATGGTCGAAGTAAAACACAAGGAACGATTGAAAGGATTCCATTCATTAGTTCTTGCACACTGAGTAGAGCAAGTGTACTATCTACCTTATCCATGCAATAAATTCAAAGCTTGGTGGGTGGTACATAAGGTGAATCCTCGTGAGCGGTTATACGCTCCAGGAGATGATGATTACCATGATGAAACTGGGGCTGATGAGGTCTACCAAGAGGAAGAGTTGCAAGACTCCTTCTCAGTCGAGCTTGGTGTAGGACTCGATGACATAGTTGGAGGCGCTCAAGATATTGAGACTGGCATGGAAGCGGAAACAGAATCAGAGTCGGAAACTGAAGAAATCGATGACTTAGTCGAACTTGCTGATTTGCATAAACGAAAACGATATGCCAAAGAAGAAGATCGATGGATGGTTTAAGGAGTAGTGTGCATGACCGTGATGTTGATGAATTTTGAAATTTATGAAGTTACGTTTTATTCACTAACTTAAAATTAATTTTGTATATTATCTTACCATATTAATCATTTATTCCTTGCAATAGGATGTCGTCGCAGGGGAAAGGGAAGTCATTGAGAGGGTTTGAGCCGGCACGAGACCCTAGCTCAGGGACCTCGTTAACTTCGAGCCGACGTTCCATGTTTCTGGCGCACGCTCGACGCTCAGCCCAGGTGTGCTTTTAGCGCACACAGGTAAATTTTAGTTTACAATCAAGTTATTTTATAAATTGCACTTGTTAATAATTATTCATTATCAATATTTTTATTTTGTGCAGTCTGACTCAGAGTCATTTGAGTCCGAGTCAGAGGCTAGGGGCCCCTACAGGAGTCCGAGTCAGAGGCTCGGGGGCCGCTACAGGAGCTCGCTAGCGCTAGCCTCCTTTCAGAGCCGGCTAGCGCTAGCCTCCCTCCGGAGCCGGCCACCACTAGCCTTCCTTTGAACTCCGGTGGTTCTGCAGAGCTTTCTAGGTTACATGACGTGGCAGCGCCGCAGCAGAGGCGACGGACGAGGAGGACCCACTTTACGACTCCTCCTCCGGTTCCTGCTCAGCAGATCACTATCCGACCTGTTAGAGACAGGAAAATTACTGTATATAGTATATTAGATATTAGATGTTATATTCTGTTACTTAATAATTTAATATATTTTGCAGATGTTGGTACGACACATTGTTCACGGGGGCCGAGAAACACCACATGCAGTTTAATAGTTTCCTGGGTGCTATAGTGAAGTTGCACTACCCGGTGTCATGGACGGTATCCCTGCCTTTTCATGGTATGACTACGCTCGTGTCTCTCACGAGGTCCATGGCATGCTTCAGGGAGCCGTGTGGAATGATTTAATGGTAAGTGTAACTGTTTCATTTTTTTCAACTTGTTTGAATTGTTAATGCATATGACTTAAATGTTTGTTTGCTTAAAGCTGAGGTACCAAGAAGAGGATCCGAGCATGGAGGACCACGCGTGACGTGTGTTCCATTACAATGCTCGAAAGCTCACAACGGCAGTGTTGTCGAACGCCCAGATTCAGGCCCTCAATGCGTACTACAAGCGGCACCCCCGGGAGCACGACCAACAAAGGGGTCCATTTAGGAAGGACTCTGACACGTACATGACAGAGGAGCAATACGCGGAGGTATTTTTTAATATTGTTAAATATTTACAATACCTATGTATAATAACTGCATTGATGAAAAATGAAATATGTGCATGTTAGTATTTCTTGGTTACAGGGTAACCCCGAGGCGTACTTAGGTCTCCATCGGCACTGGGCTAGCGAAGCTTTCATCAGTAAGTCCACAAAGGCTAGACAGTGCCGCATGGGATTTGACGGCAAGCACAACTATGGCGGCGATGACTACCTGCATTTGGCTAAACGCATGGTAAGTTCTTTTTCAATTTATTTATGTGTTCCTAATATATTTATATCACTAACACGACTATACAAGAGTGAGAGATGGGTAAGGAGCTGACCCCGACCAAGGTTTGGAAGAGAGGTCACAATGGAAGTGACCCTTCTTAGTCAGGGCAGTGTAGTCAGGTCGTAGTCGATCGACTGGTAAGTTTTCAAAATTCATCAATTTCATTATAGCTAATACTATTATTGACATGCTTACAAGATTTCTTTGTTTTTTAGGTAAAGTACGCACAGGAGGTCGCGAAGATACAAAGTGCGGATTATGATTGGGAAACGCGCCGATCGACCGCCAAGCCGCGTACGCCAGTGGAGGTGGGAAGGCCCATGGACGGTGAGTTGGTCATTTGCTTCATTTCATTTTTAATTTATCTTCTTCTACTTAGTGTTTTCATTCTTTTGCAGGTTTGCCACTTTTGCTGAAGTTGTCGACTCGAGGTCAACACGAGCTTTGAGAGGCGCTTCATCAATGCAGGCCTCGTCCGTTGTGCCCTCAAGTGGTCGTCTCTTGCAGACCCAATTGGAGCTCCTTGCCTTGAAGGATACGCTGGCGCAGACCCAGCCGGAGCTGGGGAGGTCGATGGCGGAGGCAAGGGACAAGCAGTGAAGAACAACCTTAATGATGACCCAGATGCAAGCAGCGGTGGCGGTAAGTAATTTAAACTACCGTAGTTAAATTTTGAAGCATTTCAATAACATATATCTTCTAATATTTTGCAATGGTAGAATCTTGCTCGAAACAGCGGTCAGAATATCGAGATTCTTGCGCTTCCATCGCAGGAGATCCCGGAGCTGGTAATAAACTCTTTCTTTAATATTGTCATATTCATTTCAGTATTTTACATATGGAGGTAAGGAGGTAGAACAAAGAGTGGGAGAGAGTGAGATAGAGGTCGGGTAAGAGAGACATACATAAGTTGAGAGAGAGGGAAATAGGAAATACCACATGAGAGAGAGGGAAAAAGGAAATACCACATGAGAGAGAGGTAGAACCGAATCTCCCGGAATCCCATTCCGCGCGGTGCTGTCCCCGCTCGCTAAAATCCGAGCCCCACGCCGCGGGAGCTGAGTGGCACCGGCGCTCGGCACGTAGAGACACATCCGCCACCATGAGGCTCACGGTGAAGACCCTTAAGGTCATGAACTTTGAGATCCGGGTGCAGCCCAATGACACTGTGAGTCCCACACCATTTTGGTTTTAAATCTCTTATCCCTATTCTCTCGCACTTATGGCGTTTCAAATCAATGATTCACGCGGTCGACTTTGTGGCCATGCCGACTTCCGATGTTTCTCTAGCGTTGCTTTGTTGTTGTAACACTATCCGCACCAACTCTCTCTAAAGCCTACTCTATACACTATTCTCCTACTTACACAGTACATACTCTAAATTACACTTTGAAACAGTGTATCCAGTATGCTTTACAGTGTGCCAATGCGGATGGTCTAAGGCGAGTCGAGTCGAGTGATTTCTGCAGCGTTAAGAGAAGCTGCCCATTTTGCTGGAGCTGTGGGTTCCTGTATGCGTACGTGTTTTTTTTTGTTAGGAGCTGCTGACTAAGTGCAGCTGGGAATGCGGTTCAGTTACAAATAGGGGATGGATTTTGTACTAGAGACTGGACACCATGCCTTCGTAGTAGTTTAGAATTTGGTGCCATAAGGTGGCAATTTATTTGTATATTCTTTTTTTCGTCCATGCATCTTGCTCAAACCGTAGCTTTCAGGACTTTCATCATCCTTAGCCGTGAGCTGCAAGGCGCAGAGGGAGCACTTGAAAGACGATGCATCATAAAAAAGAACCTCGAGGCGTGTCGCCAAGTTCTTATCAAGTGGTTAGCTCTCGAGTGGCACAAGGTGATCGATTTGGTCCATATCTATTGTGCGACTCCTAAATGGACGCACATCGCTCGAGCCCTGACGGTCGAGGTCGTGGTGGGGAACCTACTCGAGCTCGAGCTCAGGGACGATTTGCTTTTTCAGTAAAACAAACAGCTGAAGTGAGCGAGGAAAGCCTTACCCTTTTGTCGCATTCTGGTCTTTTCGTCATACATGAGGAATTCGGGGTTCTCACGAGTAGAAATGCCTAAGGTGTTCTATGTTCCGTACATTAGGGAAGGTGTTGCCGTCGATGTCATTCCGGTGATAGGCCCCGTGTCGTATAATGTCCACTACCACGTACGGGCCCTCCTACGGAGAAGACACCTTGTTCTTATCCTTGTAGTTTGGATCCTTCAAAGGACCAAATTGCCGACTAGGAAAGCTCGGGCTGGACGCGTCTGCCGTGGTAACGCCGTAGTACCTACTGGAACTTGGCCGATGGGAGGGCGATGGTGTGAGTTCCGTCCAGCTGTATGATGGAGTCTTTCTATGCTTACTTAGGACGTGCCTCATCGCAGGCCTTGGTCCAAGGTGGGACGTACTCCAGCTCAGACGATAGGATAGCTTTCGAGCTGTACACCATGAAGAAGGATGTGAAATCGATCGATTTGTTGGGTGTGGTGCGCAAGCTCTACAACATCGATGTCACCTCCGTGGCCCGTCGGCATGCGAATTTTTTAGCTCATCGAATATGTGGGGCTTGAGCCCATGCAGGATCATGTCGTTGGCACGCTCGACCTGCCCGTTTGTTTGGGGATGCGTCATTGAAGCCCAGTTGACTCGGTTGTTGAACTCGTCAAGAAACAAAATGAATTTCTTCCCCATGACTTACGTGCCATTATCAATGATGACTAACCTAAACATCGTTGAACCAATATTGAAACCAAGTACTATGTTATTCATACTAACATATTTATGTTATACCCAACTAGACTATAGTGAAGCCCTATGGTGTTTATGATAACATAATAATAACATTACTACATTATCGTAATGACAACTAAACCTACCACATGCATGGACTCCACAATCAAACAAGAAATACTTCATCCAAACATATGAATATGAGAAGACTAATAATATTAATAAACACAAAATCAATAACAAGGGAAAAGATACATGTTCCATACGTTTTCCAAAATGGACTTGGAAACTACAGGCTCCACTCTATAGCCGAAACTCCACTAAGGACTTGAAAAAGTGTGTATACAAGAGAGTAATGCTCAAGTGGTGTGTGTGAAACTGAGGGGTGAGGGGTCATATTTATACTAGCTTCTGAGGCGGTTCACACCAGAATTCACGTGGGAATCAGTCTCTACCGCAATCAAGGAGCCCAAGGAGTCGACACGTGGAAGCTGACCTTGTTTGGGGGTAAGACCAGGTCGACCAAACCAGGGGTTTGACTACACCTTGGCTGTCCCCTTCTGTGGTGTGCTTCATCCAGGTGGCATGTAGGTGGGTCCTCTAACAATTTCTCAGTGATTTGCCGTTGAATTCCCTTCCCTTGGATACCCCTGTAGGTAAGCCACTTGATACGTGTGCTGCCACATGTTAGTGCGTGATTGATTGGGAGTGTACTCCTAAGGATCTCTCCCTTGGATTCACATCAATTCTATATGAAATGGCTGCATGAATAATTATTTTCAAGTACAAGTAGAACTTAAAAAAAAAAATTGCGTGTAAGAAATGTCTAGTCTGTCACATAATTGAGATATATTGATGGTCAAAATTGGTACTTAACGATCGTCAACAAACTACTCCAAGCTTATCCTTTCCTTGTCCCAAGGCAAAGTAAAAGACTTAGGTTGTTGATCAGGGGTTGCTATTATGTCCTATGCTTCAATAGTACCAAATGAACAACTAAACATTCTACCTTGTATTAAATACATGGACATTGATACTCACCCTTTATCTTAGTCATCATGGGGCGTTTTGCTTTCTCCTCTTCTCGGGTGGTTGGAAGATAGAACATTTCACAAAGCACGCATTATTTCAAAATCATAGATCAACTTAAATCCCGAACAGTTTCAAATGATTTTCAAAATTGGGCATAAAATCCTCAAATGATACTCTCAATCACTTCTTTGTGTAAGTTGAATTTTTATCACCAAGGCAATGTCTTTCTTGTCTTATATCTAAAAATAAGTTTTTTTGTGGATCTTGGTAGGGAACAAGAGTATGGATATTTACATCATATATGTTGCATGTCAAAAAAGTAAGCATTAGGAGAAAAAAAATTTACTTCTAGATCAAGATTGTGCAAATGTGATGGAATTTATGGAAGTGGAAGACAACTCCATTTTATGCACCCTCTTTCTTATGGGGATGAAGCATGACTACCTTTTCTTTTTTACCTTTTTTCTCATGCTCATTTATTAAGAGCATGCTTTATTTTTTTTCTTTTTCTTGTCACCATGGATTCTACTCCACTTTTTTTCTATAGCCTTAAAGGGAGTAATTGGCATTGAGAATATGGAGTATCTTTTTGTGATCAAAATGGTATAATGGGAAACTTGCTAACTCTCAATGTAGACGTTTAACATGTTCATGTTTGTAATCAAGATAATGGAAGTATGAAAACGATTCTCACATAGGTCTATACTAGTTTGACTAGGCTCAATGTGAAAAGAAATAGCATATGCATGGGTTTTTTTCAAATTGAAATATCATCTGGCTTTTGATGGGATGTTAAAATCAAATGATAAACTTCATCTTAAACCAATTTGGAAATTTCTCCAGAAATCAAGTTTCACTTTGATTAGGAAACTAGCAGCCCTATGCTCTATATTATATTTCACAACAACCTAGAATTTGGTCATGCTTATGCTACCAACAATTTCTATGTTCAAGTTGAAGTATTTAAAACCAACAAACTCAATAGTTAGATGATATTCAAATTGTAACATAGTACTAAAGAAGAATAAAATGTAGCAACTATTCATCATTAAAACTTATAAAGGAAACAAACATTATTAATGTGCATAATTTATTTTATTTAATCATATCCTATGTATTTTTCTATATACAATGATGTGGAAAAGGGAAAATGAAATCCAAAATGAGATGTGATACAAGTTACATCAAGCGGGGTCCTCCCCCAAGCTTGTTCTTGGTCAAGGTATGAGATAGGGTTTGAATGTCTAACGGCGAAGGTAGGCCATGAGGTCGAACTAACCTTGTCACCGGGGTTCGACAATGGAGGTTTGAGTGTTGATGTTGTGCTGCTTCCCATGGGTGCTATGAGTGTGGTCGAAGAAAATGTTGTAGATGTCATTTGTCCACCCCTCAAAGTATCCCATGTGTTGGGTGTGATCCATCATTCCTTGGCTAAGGTCATGACAACCTCTAGCTGTAAAGGAACACCGTGAATCCAACATAGATGCAACTTTTTTGAGCTTGAATGAGTGCTTAGAACAGTTTGAGCATAGTGATCCCACGTATTCATAAGAAGCCATTTGTTGCTCATTGAGGGTTTCCAAGTCAAATATCCAATCTTGTATAGCATGATTGACCATCGAGCTTTAATTTTGATAGGTTGAAACCATGCTCATTTACTCATTGGCCAGAAGATGTTGAAATGGAACTCCAGGGCTTCACTCAATGATCGACTTCTTGTGTGCCTACATAGAAATATCACTCGTACAAGCTTCCTCACTTCGATGGAGGGGGATCGTTAGCTCCCAATACTTGTACAAATGAATTTTTGGGGTTAAATAACCGAATTTCATTTGCACATCCAAGGAAGAAAAATAGCAAATATGCATTGGGTCAAAAATTTAGTGTGCCATAAACAATGTATTCTTCATTCCCATTAAAGTAAAGGTTTGTAAATAAATTGATTTTCTCATTTTCTAAACCCCTGTTTGTTTCGCTTATCTGGAACTCGATTATTTTGTGAGCATGATTTTCCGATGAGCACGTGGTCTGATAAAGTGACGAGGTGCAAAGGTTGAGGTGTTTGGGTAAGCTGATTATTTGTAGTGGATTTTCACTTAACTATCTATAAAATGACCTTTATACCCCTGATTGTGAAGAATGTGTCAGGGGTGCTGGTTTCGATTCCGTCATGTACCTACTAACTGCATCTGCATACAGTTTTTTTTCTTCAGCCATGATCGTACAGGTTTCTATTTTTTTTTTGCTCGCACCATGTGTTACGTACATTGGACCTTCAGTTGAAATAATTTTTTTCTTGCAGCTTGTGCTAGCACCGTATCTCCTTGGTTCTAGCTCACAAGACACCTGAGTACGGATCAAAATTCATTAGTATCACTACAGGAAACACGAATAATTACGCCAGCCGGAACAACTTACGTGCGCCAGCCGACCTAAGTTACATAACTTACGTCGGGCGTATGTAACCGACGTAAGTTTCCTAAGTTTCGTCGGCTGCCGTCCCGCAGCCGACGTAAGTAAAGCAACCGACGGCATTAAATAGCTACTAACGTCGGCCAGGACCTGCAGCTGACGTAAGTAATTGGGCCGACGGAAGTTGTCACTTATTTACGTCGGCCCTAACGTCGGCTGACGTAAGTGTGGAAATTACCCTACCCGCTCGAGCCGCGCGCGTACGCGTGCCTCTTCTTCTTTTTCCCCGCCGCTTCGCTTTCTCCATGCCTCCACTGCACAGACACCGTCGCCCGCGCTGCCCAACGCTGCCGCTTGACGCCGCCACCCGACACCCCAGCCGCGCCACACCTCCACGGCGCCGCCCCACCGCGGCTGCGTGAGCCACAAACCAGAGCGCCACTGCCTCCTCGCTCTCTCACTAGGTAAGGCCTCTGCCTTCTCCTCCCTATGCTCCACCTCTCTCCCTCCCCACTCCACCCTGACCTCAACCCTCCCTAACCCCCCCCCCCCCGCCTCACCCTCACCACCGCGGTGCTGCCTCCTCCCCGCGCTCCACCTCCCTCCCCACTCCATGCCGGCCTGCACCCTCACTGAGCCCCCCCCACCCTCACCCTCCCCCTCAATTCAATTGTATGCTGCATTTGATCAACTTTCAATGAAATTCAAATTTAAATTGAATTTAATTGTTTAAATTATGCTTAAATTGCTTAATTTTTTATTTAATTACGCTTAAGTGGTTAATTTGCCTAATTATGCTTAATTTGCTTAGTGTAGATTATGCTTAATTGGTTTAGTGTAGATTATGCTCAATTTGTTTAATTATGTGTCGAGCTCGACCGCTGTGGGGAGGGCGGAGATGGGGGCGGCCGGCCGTTGGGGTGCTGCGGCGCTGGAGGTGGCTGAGATGAGGGAGGTGCGATGGGGGCACCGAGCTCGGACGCCATGAGGAGGACGACCAGCTACCGGGTGCCACGGCGTCGGGGGTGGCCGGTGGCCCCAGGAGAGCGAGAGGAGGTGGTGGCAGCGTTTTGTGAGGAAGATAAGAGAGTTGGGTCATGTGAGCCGAAGATTGGTTAGTTGGGGGCGGAGATTGATGAAGCAATAGTGAAAGCTGAAGGAGGTGACCAGAGGGACCTGGATTGGCTGGTCTGATGTCCTCGACGGAGGCGTCCTAGTCCCTGATCAACTTCACGTAGTGAGAAGGGTGATGGATTGCAGCCTCCCCCGCCATTTTATTTCTCTCTCTGTCTCTCTGTCTTCGATCGACGATGGACATGAAGGACGAGCCGAGATCTGCCAACCCACCTCTCCTTAAGAGAAAAGAAGAGAAGAGAAGAGAGGAGATTATGAAGTGAAGTGAGTGAATGAGTTGGGCCTTTTGGTCAGGTCAACCGCGACAGATGGCGGCCCAAGTTATGAAGACAAGGGCCCTGGGCCCAATCCTACATGCCTCCGCCGTTCTTTGCTCCCAGTCCCAGTCTCCCACCTCTCAAGGGTCGGGGGCAAGGCACCAAATAAGGATATGGTAATGGCCATCTAAATCCATGAGGTCGCTCGATGATGAAAATGAAACGGGAGATCGGGGTACCCAAGGAAGGAAGGACGAGGGTGTCAACGACTTCATCCCCTTTCTCTTTCTCACCACTGATGGCTGCCATGCCAATGTCATGGAGAATTAGAAGAGGCGCGCGGAAGTCCACCCGGATTGGGTGGTGGTCCTACTAAAGCAGAGGAAGTGAGGAGGCATAACCGCCGCTGCGCCTCTGCCGCACCCCGCGGCGCCCTACCGCAATCAGCTGCCCCACCCCGACAGGCCATTTAGGTTTTGTCGTGGCCCATTTAGTGTGAAGTTAAAGTATGCGTCTAGAACACCTGCACATGTGTATGGCAGACCCCAACGGACCCAGTTCACTGCCTCTCTCATTCTCTCCTCTTTCTCTCTCTCTCTCTCTCTCTCTCTCTCTCTCTCTCTCTCTCGTTCTTTCCATTATTTTTGAAATGACTCGAAAATAGAAGATTAACGTAACCTACTTACAACGGTTTAAAAAATGCACCATTTTTGGGGGTTCTACTGTAAAAACAAGTGGCTTTATGCTGCCGAAATTTTGCCGTGCATAAATTAATGTTAAACTAACAATAATTTGTCTGGCTTTAAACTGCAGAGTCAAATAGGGGCAAAGACTATAGTTGGATGTATACTGGTTGGAAGAGCATAACTGGTGGTCACTCAAATGAGTGGTACACCAAGACAGGAGCTTTTGTGGAATGAGCGTTTTTGTTGTCATATAGCGATAAGGCGCGGTGCCCATGTATGAAATTACAGAACGGGACATTTTTGGACAAAGTGGAACCTACGATGCACTTGTGTCGAAATGGTTACGTGTCACATTATGAGTTGTGAAACTTCCACGGCAAGACAACTTCTTAAGCTGTACAAGAAGTGGAAGTGGACAATGATGATACCACAGTGGTTGTTATGATGGATGAGATGTTAGAGGCTATACGACCAGAGCTTACGGAGGATCCTCAAACAGCATAGGTTAAAGAGTTCTTCAAACTTCTCAAAGATTGAGAACAGCCGTGCATGGACACACTAAAATGACAATCCTTAATTTTGTGAATAGACTTATGGCAATTTAGTCTAAGTTCTTATTTTTAATAACTGTTACAACGAGCTCATCAATTTTTTCATGATGCCGTTCCACATCCAAACAAAGTGCCTAAAAATATGTATAAGTCGAAGAAAATTCTTTCCAGTCTTGGTGTGAACTACGAGAAGATTCATGTGTGTCCGGACAACTTCATGCTTTCTAGAGAGAGCATGCCAATGAGAACAAATGTTAAAAATGTGTTCAACCGAGGTTTGGCGAAGATGTTAATAACAATGGTTATACTGTGATGACGGAAGTCGCACGTAAGCAGCTTCATTACTTACCCGTGACACCTAGGTTGAAGCAGTTGTTCCTTCAAAAAAAAACAGCCAGGCACATGAGATGGCACAAAGAAAGTCAGCGTCAGAACAATGGAGTCATGACGCACCTGTACGATGGTGAGACATGGAAGGCGTTGGACTGGTTCAATCCATAATTCGGTCGTGAAGCGAGAAATGTTCGCATCGGGTTGGCGATAGATGGGTTCACACCGTTTAGCACAAACACCGCATCATACTCCTAATGGCCCGTCTTTGTCATTTCGTACAATCTTCCACCGACTTTTTGCATGAAGTATGAGTTCATATTTCATAGCCTCATTGTACCTGGGCTGGAACATCCTGGGTCACGTCTCAACGTGATGTTGAAACCGTTGATCAAAGAGTTGAAGATGTTGTGGATAGGAATCGAAGCGTACAAATGTTACAAGAAGCATAAATTCAACCTTCGAGGTTCTTATTTGTGGTCCGTCCATGATTTTCCAGCATACAACATGTTTTCTGGATGGAGCACCCATGGTCAGTTGACGTGTATGATATGTGCTTCGGATACCAATTGCTTTTGACTTACTCATGGAGGCAAGATATCATACTTCGGTTGTCATAGACGTTGGCTGCCTCAGAATCACGTGTTTAGACAACAAAGGAATGTCTTCAGAAAGAACACCGTTGTCATTAAAAGACTACCAAAACGTCTTAATGGGTTAGAAATATCTGATATGTTGGACAAATTAGTGCTAGATGAATTTATTGCCTCGAAGATTACGGAGACAAACATAATTGGACTCACCTATGTGGACTTTGGGAGCTACCGTATGTGAAGTCGTTAATTCTAAGGCACACCATTGATGTCATGTATCAAGAGCGTAACATGGCCGAATGCATCATAAGCACATGCATGGACATGACGGTCAAAACAAAACACAATTTAAAGGCTCGAAAGGATCTCCCTGAGCTTTATAACCGTCAAACTCTCGAGCTCTCCGAAAATGGTGGTAAACCACGCGATCCTTTCTATCATCGACCTAAACAAAAGAAAGTAGTTCTCAAATGGTTGCAAAGTTTGAAATTCCCAGATGGTTATGAAACTAGTATGAGTCGATCCGTGAATGTGAATACGGGAAAAATCATTGGGTTGAAGAGTCATGATTATCACATAATCATGAACAAACTTATGTCTGCTATGTTTCAAGGCTACTTTGACGATGTGGAGTGGAAGGTGTTAGCTAAGATGAGCCACTTATATAGGCAACTCCTTAACTTCGAGCCGACATTCCATGTTTCTGGCGCACGCTCCACGCTCAGCCTAGGTGTGCTTCCAGCGCATCAAATTAAATTTTAGTTTACAATCAAGTTATTTTATAAATTGCACTTGTTAATAATTATTTATTATAATCTTTTTCTCTTGTGCAGTCTGACTCAGAGTCATATGAGTCTGAGTCAGAGGCAAGGAGGCCACTACAGGAGTCCGAGTCAGAGGCTCGGGGGCCGCTACAGGAGCTCGCTAGCGCTAGCCTCCTTTCGGAGCCAGCTAGCGCTAGCCTCCCTTTGGAGCCGGCTACCGCTAGCTTTCCTTTGAACTCTGGTGGTTCCGCAGAGCTTTCTAGGTTACATGACGCGGCGGCGCCGCAGCAGAGGCAATGGACGAGGAGGACTCACTTTGCGGCTCCTCCTCCTGTTCCTGCTCAGCGGATCACTATCCGACCTATTAGAGATAGGTAAATTACTGTATATAGTATATTAAATATTAGATGTTATTTTCTGTTACTTAATAATTTAATATATTTTGCAGATGTTGGTACGACACATTGTTCACGGGGGCCGAGAAACACCACAGGCAGTTTAAAAGTGTCCAGGGTGCTATAGTGAAGTTGCACTACCCGGTGTCATTGACGGTTTCCCTGCCTTTTCATTGGATGACTACGCTCGTGTATCTCACAAGGTCCCTGACATGCTTCAGGGAGCCGTGTGGAACGATTTAATGGTAAGTGTATCTGTTTCATTTTTTTCAACTTGTTTGAATTGTAAATGCATATCACTTAAATGTTTGTTTGCTTAAAGCCGAGGTACCAAGAAGAGGATCCGAGCATGGAGGACCACGCGCGACGCGTGTTCCATTACAACGCTCGAAAAGCTCACGACGGCGGTGTTGTCGAACGCCCGAATTCAGGCCATCAATGCGTACTACAAGCGGCACCCCCGGGAGCACAAGCAGCAAAGGGGTCCATTTAGGAAGGACTCTGACACGTACATGACAGAGGGGCAGTACACGGAGGTATGTTTTAATATTTTTTACATAACTGCATTGATGAAAAATGAAATATGTGCATGTTAGTATTTCCTGGTTACAGGGTAACCCCGAGGCGTACATAGCTCTCTGTCGGCACTGGGCTAGCGAAGCTTTCATCAGTAGGTCGACAAAGGCTAGACAGTGCCGTGTGGGGTTTAACGGCAAGCACAACTATGGCGGCGATGACTACCTGCGTTTGGCTAAACGCATGGTACGCACTTTTTCAATTTATTTATGTGTTCCTAATATATTTATATCACTAACACGACTATACAAGAGTGAGAGATGGGTCAGGAGCCGACCCCGACCGAGGTTTGGAAAAGTCGTTAACAACAATGGTGATACTATGATGACGGAAGTCGCACGTAAGCAGCTTTGTTACTTACCCGTGACACCTAGGTGGAAGCGGTTGTTCTTTTCAAAAAAAAAACAGCCAGACACATGAGATGGCACGATGAAGGTCCGCGTCAGAACAATGGAGTCATGATGCACCAGTCATGTGATGAGGCAAGGAAGGCGCTGGAGTGGTTCGATCCATAACTCAGTTGTGAATCGAGAAATATTCGCATCGGGTTGGCGACAGATGGGTTCACACCGTTCTGCACAAACGCCACACCATACTCCTATTGGCCCGTCTTTGTCATTCCGTACAATCTTTCACCGGATTTTTGCATGAAGTATGAGTTCATGTTTCTTAGCCTCATTGTACCTGGGTCGGATCATCCTGGGTCACGTCTCAACGTGGTGTTGAAACCGTTGATCGAAGAGTTGAAAATTTTGAGGACAGGAGTCAAAGCATACGACTATTACAAGAAGCATAAATTCAACTTTCGAGCTTTTTATTTGTGGTCCTTCCATGATTTTATGGCATACGGCATGTGTCAAAGTGTGCGGTCGGCACTTCCTTGGTACTACTAGATCGTAGTCTGTGGAGGTTCGTGATGGTTGGGGCGAGCGTGAGATTACGAACAAGATGATGACATAATTATTTTACGTGGTTTGGGCTGCATGAGCATAACACCCTACTCCACGGGATGTGTTTTGTATGTATGAATGTATGGCCCTTGCGAGCGTGTAATCTTTCTTGTCATGTATCATGCAGCACAACCCTTTTATAGTCTAAGGACTGGCCGTTACATCAGCTTGGACCGACATGTGGCCATGGCGGTAGTTAATTGCCAAGTACGCGATCTGTGAATATTAAGCACAATTAATAGTGTGATAACGTGCCTTAATGTGGCGTTACCGTTTTTAAGACTCGTCTGATCGTGTGTCATTAATATGGCATTAACGACACGCAATTAGATCTTGTAACTGTTGGTTTAACTGTCCCTTGAATGTCTGCGCCATTGGAGATCCGCCAGTCTCTTCTTTACTATCTCAGGTCCGGAGGTTCGACACGTGGCAGCTCTGGAGCTTCCCATCGTGGGGAGGTAGGTCCAAAGCCACTATACACATGGCAGAACTGGAGCTTCCCTCTACATGGGATTAGGTCCGGGGTCACTGGACACGTGGCAAGACTGGAGCTTCCCTACAGGGGGAGTTAGCTCCGACCTTGTGTTACACGTGGCAGTGCTGGAGCTACCGAAACGAGGGAGGCGGGTCCAGTGCTATGTACACGTGTAGCCTTCGAAGGTCTTCAACTCAGACGGGCGGAACTCATCGGTGGTTCTCGTGGTACGAGCGGGTACCCGGTATGCAGGGTATCGTCAGTGTCCCCCGGGCCCACCTCTGGGAGAAACACTTTGGGTTAAGTTATTCTACAAGACGTGGGGCCATCTTTGATTCCCGCTCTGCGGCTTAGAAGGTCTTATGATGTGCCTTTGGGGTGATGGTTCACTGTTATACCATTGTCGTGTGGCTTCTTTTGAATGCGGCAGGTGATATCCTTGCATGCAGATCTCTCGCAATTGAAGGTCACCGGTTCCCAATGCGAAAACTGATATGGTTCCGCGCGCCTTGTCAGGCCGCCGCCCTCGAGCTTCCAACTTCCCATCATGACAACGTTTCACCTTGCGTAATAACTTTTGCCTTTCTGCCGGAGTGGACCTGGGCCCACTCGTCATTGACAGGGTAGATTTTGAAAATGTGACCTCGATCCAATTGCGGTTTCCATCCAAGCATTGCGGAGGATTACTTAAGAAGGAAAGCCTGCCCGGTTTGAGGACTCTTTATGCTTTCGATCAAACTTGCGCTCAGAGCCTCCCAACCTTCACATAGCCTTCCAACTTTTGCTCCACTTTGCCGCTATGGAGTTGAGTCTTCCCCGCAGCAAGGTCAAGACCAACGAAGAGATGGCGAGTGTCCGGACCTACATGGGGTGGTACAACGACTTCTGCAACAAGGACATCCGCTTTGGCAAGCTTCCCTTGAAGAACGAGCGCACCAGAGAGATGGTGTACTTCTTAGTCTACGCCATGGTGGGTCTGATCCCACCTTTTCAAGTTTTCTCATGATGCTACGGATTTCTAGGGCCTCCATCTTTATCATCTCAGCCCCCACTCCATCTTGCTAGTGGCGACTTTTGTTCACTTCTGCAAGATGTGGGTGGGCGTGCCTCCTTGCATTGAGTTGTTCCGGACCTTCTTCATGGTCCATACCGCCAGGAAGGGGACGGAGTTGATAGGCTTCTACTATATCATGAAGCAGAAGAACTACCCCTTCAAGTACTTGAAGACCTTCCCCTCCGGCAAGTGGTACGATTGGAATAAGATTTGGGTGATCATAACTGTGGAGGAGCACGAGAGGCTGGAGCTCCCCAAGGGCCTTCCAAATGTCGAAACTGACGCCTGGAACATACTTCCGGAGCTATCGGATGCGTACAAGCCCATCCTGGAAAGGATTGAAAAATGCATAGAGGGAGGAGTGACTCCCTAAATGGTCTTCAGAAATTTCTTGGTGAACAGGTGGGCTCCGCTGAAGACTAGGGAGTGGCCCGCATGGGCTTTCAATAGTGAGATGGATCATAACTGAATTGAAGTGACTTTGAACACCAACTTGGATGATGAAGCTTTGAAGATCCATCTCAAGAACCCTCAGAATGGAGGTATCTCCTGCGACGCCCTGGCTCCACCGGCTGCCTTCCTGCCTCTTAACATGGTTCCAGAGGTTAGCGGGGAGATCCGGAGGAGAATGCCAGTGTTGGATGACCTAGGCATGGTGGAGAGACGCCATATCTCCAGGGTTGCGATCCCCTTAGCTTCAGAGAAGGTGGCCACCCCTGCCGCGAGCCAGAAAGTCGATGACGTCGGTAAGGGCAACGGTAAAGGAAAGGAGTCGGCCGAATATTCCAGCCAGAAGAGGAAGTTGAGGCACGCTGACGGGAGCCACGTCAGGTCAGCTCTGACTACAACTGCCCCTTCTCCCAATGAGACACATCTTCAGCGGCCACATCTCCTCCGATGCAGGCATCTTCAAGGGGCGCTAGCTCTGGCAGATCAATTCTGGTCCCTGCATTGGGCGTGGGCTCCAAGTCCGGAGGTCCATCCCAGCCGAGGGAGGTCCCGGCTGAGGCGACGCCGACGACGGTGACAAGTCCCTGGCAGCAATCCGGAGCTCCGACCACACCGACCACAGTGGGCTCTGGCTCTGATCGCCCAGTGAAGAAGTTTTGCGCTAGCTTGAGCTGTAGCCTCCCAAGGTAAACATTACATCCACACTTTGAGTTCCTATTTTTATTTTTTCATGTATTGAATATTTCGGTTCTTTGTTTACAAGGCAACGAAGAAAGGCAGGGAAGCTCCAGCGCCCGCTACAGCGACTGAGGCTATGCAGGCAGATGTTCCAGCTCCAACCCCTGCACCTCCCCAAGTGGTTGCTGAGTTCATGAAAGCTCTGGCGCCAGCTATCGTGGATCTGGATCCCAAAGCGACACCAGAGGCTCCCGTGGTAGCGCCGGACCACGGGAGAGACATTTGTGAAGATGCGCCAACAGCAGCAGTGCTTGCGACTGAAGCTCCAGCTCAGGACACGGAGATGGTGGAAGCCCCGACATTTGAGTCAGAGGCAACCGAAGCTCCGGCGCTTGTGCTGAAAGTTGTTGAAGAGTCGACGTGTGAACCGGTGGTGCTCGCAGTTTCGGCCTTCGTGCCAGAGATAGTTGAAGCTCCAGCCTCCGTGTCAGAAGTAGTGGATGTATCGACGCCTGAGCCAGCAGTGGTGGGGGCTCCGGACGAAGCTCCAATGTCTGCCCCGGAGGCGTCCATGTCCGAGCCAGAGCACCAAGAAGAATCCGCAGCAGGCCCTCCACCCGCTGAGCTGATGGTGGAAGTTTCAGCAGGGGAACCTTCGGAATCAGCCTCGGAGGTTGAAGTTCCTTCGGCAGAACCTTCCTCAGCAAAAGTGGAGGCTGAAGAGCTCCCAGAGGGCGGCCCTAGCGCTGCACGACCACAGGGAACCACGCTTGTGGCGTGGGACCCAATTTTTGTGCTTGAAGACACCCTGGAGCTGGTGCAGAAGACCCCGGCAGGTTCGGAGCCTATTGCTTTGGCGTTGTCTATTGACAATGCCTGCTACAGCCTCTGTCAAGTCCTGCTCACCTTCAACTACGATAGCAAGGCTCTCGAAGAAAAGCGCCAGACCTTGATGCGTTGGCGCAACAGACTTCAATTTGAGACCAAGCTGGCACAGACAAGGCTTGCCGACCAACGGGAATGGGTTGAGAAGGAGATGGCTTGGATGGAATACTGGGGCCAGTTGCTGGAGGAGAGGGAGACCTCCATCAAGGCTCTCGATGCAAAGAGTTGAGAGATTCTCCAGCACGCTAGGGAAAGAAGTGAGGCTGCTGTCTGTCATCATGACAACCTAACCACGCTGAATGAAATTCTCCTGAAGCATCGAGAAGACCTCGATGAGAGGGAAGAGAAGCTCCTAGAGATGCAAGAGGATATTTTAAAGAGAGAGTGGGAGCTCACCCAGAAACTGACTCTGGGAGAGCAAAACTTGGCAGACTGCACCAAAAAATTCTATAAGTGGTGCAAGCAGGAGGAAGAGAAGCAATGGAAGCTGGGGCAGGAGCTCTCCAAAAGAGAAGCTGATGTAGCCACCATAGAGGGGAAAGTAAGAGGCAGGGAGAAGGACCTGGCCGAACCATGGAACCGCATCCACCTCCATGAGACGGAGCTCGCTGACAGCGAAAAGCAAGTGGTTGAAAGCATTTAGCAACATGCCAAAGAGGTCGAGCGCATCACCCGGGAGAGTTCGGAGCTTGCGGCAGCCAGAAGGTCACTGGAGGAGTTGCAGAGCTCGAGGGCAAATGAGTTCCATTAGGTGTGGGATTTCTTGGGGCATGCCGAAAAAGCTTTGGTGTCACTTGGCTTCAATCGTACATTAGAAGAACCTAGCACCATAGCTGGACCAGGCGCCGGTGGCGCTTAGCTCTACTGGCAGCAAACTCGACGTGATGGGTGACATCATCGTCGACCAACTGGAGACGGAGGGGAAGTCTCTGGACAAGAACGATGCCGAATATGTTCTTGCATGTTACAAGAGCCGAGACCCCCAACTTCTAGATCCAGTCTTCGAAGGACCCATTGTCGAAGAGGAAGATGCTGCCAGGGCCAGCGTCCAAGAAGCTACCGAGAAGGTTGCCTCGTTTTTCCACAGTACTTAGAGCTTCAGGTAGCTAGGACCTTTCTCTTTTGCCTTTTACTGTAATCATCATTTTGTAATTTAGTACATCTGATGAACGAAATCCACTCTTCGTATGAATGAATTCCATTTTGTGTTTGTCTTCAATACATTGTCCTTCATCTTATTGGACCCCTGGTAGATGTACATAATTTGATTGTGAACATATACCAAAAAGTTTGACAATGTCTTTATGACTTGAACGTTTTGAACTTTCAGCTGGAACGCTTAGCCTCTAGGTCCGAAGTTAACTTCCGACATCTCCAAGCACCATTTGTGACGTCGACAGCGGTTCCACTAGGAGGTGTCGACTATCAACACGTAAAACATCGACGGCGGGCCCCCTGAGGTTGTTGGAGCTTGGTAGGTCCAACGGCGCTCACTATCAATGCGTAAAACGTCGACAACAGGCCCCCTGGGAGGTGTTGGAGCTTAGCAGGTCCGACAGCGGCCACAATCAACGTGTAAAACATCGACGGCGGCCCCCCTGGGGTTGTCGGAGCCTGGCAGGTCCAACGGCGCAGCAGGCCCCTTGGGGTCGTCAGTGCTTCTCAGCTTCGACAATATCCACCATCAACGTAGAATATGTCGATGGCGAATCCCCACGGGGTGATTTCACCATCTTTGCTTGAATTGTCATTATGCTTCACGTCGACGGCGGGCCCCCATGGGAGTTGTCGGAGCTTGTTAGCTCCGATGATGACCACTATCCACGTTAGAAATGTCGACGACGGACCCCCTTGGGGGATGTCGGAGCTTAGTAGCTCTGGCATCGTCCACCATGGTCATGAGTTTTCATTTTTCCTGCGCATCAAAGAAAAGAAAAACCATAAAATTCGTCCTCTTGTCTATAACTATTCTGCGACTTACTATTGTTATTTGAATTTTAGATCCGAAGGAAGTCGATATGATAACAAGTACATTGATGTAATCTCTCCAGATCTAAATGCCTTTAGGGCTCGCCCTACTGGGTCTGCCAGAATGTAGGTAGAGTGGCATACTTAGGGTGCTAGATAGGGCTAAGTCGATAGCGCACTCCGGACCTGTGTTGGCTTTGGCGTTCAGGTGAGTAGCCATCTAGCAAGGCTAAGATCCGAAAAAACTCACAATATAACTTGTACAACATATGAATAACTTGGACTAAAGGTCAAAAACATTGCACAACTTCATTATAGACAAGAAGGAGAAGGATAAATAAAAGAAAACGAGCTTGTACAAAATTAATGCACGTGGAGTCTGCTTTCACACCACAATGTATTTCATTATAGGTCCGGATTACATGAGAGAAAGGGACACACTTAGGGTACGCAACAAAGCTAAGTGTGCTATACATCTTGTTCTAACCCAGGGTAGTTAAGCCAAACTTTCAATACATGGACTGAGTTAAATGTTGCTTGAACCGCCTAGACCCTCTCGGAGGGGTCTTGATGTTCTCCCGAGGGACCTACCCGACTCTGTGTATAGACTCTATAACTTTGCATTGTGTGTGATTACAAACTCACCTCTTTGAAACTAAGCATAAAACATATGGAGGTGCTTGATGTTTCAAGCATTAGGAAGCGGGGTCCCATCCTCATTTGCCAATCAAATGCATCCGGGAGGGGAAACTTTGATCACTCCAAAGGGACCTTCCCAGCTGGGGGAATGTTTGTTCATCGCTTCACGAGTTAGTATTCTCCGAAGCACCAGATCGCAATCCTCAAGATCTCGGTGGCGCACATGCATTTGATGATAATGCTGGAGCGCCTGGCGATAACGTGCATTCCGAACAGCTGCTTGGCACCTTCCCTTGTCGACGAGGTCAAGGTCTTCACGCCAGAGCTGGTCCTGCACGGCTTCTTCGAAGGTCCGGACTTGGAGCGACCCCATGGTGATCTCCGGAGGAAGGACCGCTTCAACTCCGTACACCAGGAAGAAGGGGGTTTCTCCCCCTACCTGGCGCGCCAAATGTTGAAGTGTGCAATCGAAACTTCCCCCGGTACTTCTAGAATGTAGCCCGCAGAGGTCCTTGAATGGTTGGGGTGAGCGTGAGATTATGAACAAGATGATAACACGATGATTTTACGTGGTTCGGGCTGCCTGAGCGTAACACCTTACTCCACGGGATGTGTCTTATATGTATGAATGTATGGCCCTTGTGAGCGTGTGAGCTTTCTTGTCATGCATCGTGCAGCATAGCCCTTTATAGTCTAAGGATTGGACGTTACATTAGCCTGGTCCGACATGTGGCCCTGGCAGTATTGCCTAATACACGATTTGTGAATATTAAGCATAATTAACAGTGTGATAACGCGCTTTAATGATGGTGTTACTGTTGTTAAGAGTCCACTGATCATGTGTCGTTAACATGGCATTAATGACACACAATCAGATCTTGTAACTGTTGGTTTAACTGTCCCTTGAATGTCCTTGCCGTTGGAGATCCGCCAGTCTCTTTATTACTATCTCAGGTTCACAGGTTCGACACGTGGCGTCGGAGCTTCCCATCGTGGGGAGGTCGGTCCGGAGCCACTATATATGTGGTAGCACCGGAGCTTCCCTCTACTTGGTGTTAGGTCCGAGGCCACTGTACACGTGGTAAGACCGGAGCTTTCCTACAGGGGGAGTTAGCTCTGGCCTTGTATTACATGTGGTCGTGCCGGAGCTACCCAAATGAGGGAGGCGAGTCCAGTGCTATGTAGCACGTGTAGCCTTCGGAGGTCTTCAACTCAAACGGGCGGAACTCCTCGGTGTTTCTCGCGATATCAGGAGGTTCGCGGTATGCAGGGTACTGACAGCATATTTTCTGGATGGAGCACTCATGGTCGATTGACGTGTCTAATATGTGCTTCGTATACCGATTGCTTTTGACTTACCCATGGATGCAAGATATCTTACTTTGATTGTCATAGACTTTGGCTACCTCCTAATCATGTGTTTAGACAATAGAGGAATGTCTTAGGAAAGAACACCGTTGTTACTAAAAGACCACTGAAACATCTTAACAGGTCAGAAATATCTGATATGTTGGACAATTGGTACCAGATGAAGGTCGTCCCGGATATTTCGAAGGTTACGAAGACAAACACAACTGGACTCACATATGTGGACTTTGGGAGCTATCGTATGTGAAGTCGTTGGTTCTAAAGTACAACATTGATGTCATGTATTAAGAGCGTAACATGGCCGAATGTATCATAGGAATATGCATGGACATGATGAGCAAAACAAAAGACAATTTAAAAGATAGAAAGGATCTCGCCGAGCTTTGTTACCGTCAAACTCTTGAGGTCCCCAAAAATGGTGGTAAACCACGCGCTCCTTTCTGTCTTTGAACAAAAGAAAAGAAAGAAGTTCTCGAATGGTTGCAAAGTTTGAAATTCCCAGATGGTTATGCAGCTAGTCTGAGACGAGTCGTGAATGTGAAAACGGGAAAACTCATTTGGTTGAAGAGTCATGATTTATCACATAATCATGGAAAGACTTATGCCTATTATGTTTCGAGGCTACTTTGAGGATGCGGTGTGGAAGGTGTTAGTTGTGCTTAGCCACTTCTATAGGCAACTCCGTGCTAAAGAAATCACGCCAGAGATGATGACTAAGTTGGAGAAGAAGATTCCGATACTTTTGTGTAAGATGGAAAAAAATCCTCCACGATTTCAATCTAATGCGACATCTCTTAATCCATCTTCCATTTGAAGCGAAAGTGGGCGGTCCCATGCAATATAGATGGATGTATCATATTGAAAGATCACTCAGTTACCTAAAACCAATGGTTGGTAACAGGGCAAGGGTTGAAGGTTGCATCGCCGAAGCTTTTACTCTTAAGAAAGTAGGATACTTATCAAGTGTTTACTTTGCAAAAAAAACACAATGTAAATACTTCAGCAATGCGGTATAATATGGAATAGGAAACTTCTTGTAGCGATCTCTCCATTTTTGCAACAAGAGGCACTACTGTTGGTAGTTACACTTCTTATAACTTAATAATGCTTACGTTTTCTAATAACTTCATCTCTTGGACAGTGCAAAAAAAATGCCAACGTCCATGAAGATTTGCTACAACTGTCCTATGGAGTGGTTGACATTAGAAGCTATGGTCGATGTGACGTTAATGGCTTTCAATTCCGGACAACTCAATTTGAATCTCTTCGTCCTCTCTCGGCAACATGTAATACCAGCGTTGTGATGAGGGCAATCGATTCACAAGAACGTGAAAATCATTACTACGGTATTATTAAAAAATGTGGGGACCGGAGTCCACACATCCGAGGATCTCATTGGGTGGTACCGTGCGATGCGGCACCTAACAGCACACACAAAAAGGATACCAAAACATATAAAGTTTTCATTTCATAATAAAAAGAGTTTACAAAAGAGTGTACAAAAGAAGTACACACGCAGCGGAAAATACATACTCATAATCTCACCTAACTAAGCAGGAGAGAAGATGTCCATGCCCTAGGACGATTCTCACTAGCAACACGAAGAACAAACAGCAGCGGCGTGGCTCACATGAGATTTATCTCGACATCTCGAGTCTCATGTACAACCTGAACAGCAGAAATAAAACTAATACCTGCAAAAATCGTTAAAGCGCAAACGTGAGCATAAGGCTCAACAAGACTTAACCGTCTCACTAGACAGATGCAAGGGGACACTAAACATAGGTAAGGAATAGCATAAATGACTCGCCTACAAGTGGATCCTTATAATCAAGTTTTAAGTAGCAAATGACATTCTCTGAGCACGGCACATCATGGGCTCCACAATCAAACAAGAAACGCTTTACCGATGATATGACATGGCCAAAGCACATAATGCTATTACAGCTAAAGTATGGGGAAACTGTAAACTTTTAATTATACTATCTCTAAATCATACAAGGTTGCAAAGTAATTATAATTCAATACAATATGATTTTTCTGACTTCTTTAGTATTTACTACGTCACCGCTCAGTGAACAAGTGGTACTCTATTACTGCGAGGGACAGTGATTGCAATCAGGACACACCGGACAACACGACACATACGTCGTTCGGAAGTGTCAGCGAGCCCACCTGTACCTACATAACACTTCATTACAAGGCGTATATGGCCACCTTTCACAAGAAACTCGAATGCTGAGCCCGTCTCACCTCCGCAAACAGAAGGTCTCCGCACGGAACACCTCATGTGTCCGCCGACCGATTTACACCTTACTGTCCTCAACCCACCCCTATCGATGGTGAGTTAATGGGTCTCAACATCCCAGTTATCAAGTTACATCAGTTTATTGGATTCCATATGTCCATTATATTGCCGGTACAATTCAAGCTTGTCCGAAGGGGCTGCATACGGACGGGCCTTAATCGACACAGGCAGGGCTATGCGACCGAGACTCAATTCTTGCCGCTTCCTATCCATTCCCTGCCCGGTCTCAATTTCATTATAATAAGCCATTTTCTATTCAACCAATCCTGTGAGATACATCTCTCGCGAGTAGATTCCAACTACTCGACTTCTACCGGATTTCCTATGCATTAGCAAAGCAGTTACTACAGGTCAAACTGTAACTCGTGCCAAATAAACCCTGGGATTTTTGGTCATGCATGTGGAGTATCATTCACCCTAAACGTAATGCACAATTCATATACTACTCATCATAGTGATAAAGCAAAAGTTTATAAACGACTTAAATGCAAACCGGGGCTTGCCTTAGTTTGCGACTGAACAAATGTCAATTGTTAGGGCTTGATCTTTCCCCAGAGAACCTGCCATGGAACCTCAGTGGAAACACCTTGGCCTTCTCCTCCAAGCGAAGCTCCTCGTCGATCATCTACCATCACGTTTCCTATCGACATGATATGCATATAAGTAATTAAGTAATTAAGTAATTTAAGAAAAGACTCCACGGGGTTGTGTAAACTCTAAGAATGAGGAGTTCGACTAGGAAGGACAGATATGCCTTTGTTGTGTGAATGAACAAAGGATGAAGTCAAGTGGCCATAGTAGTATCGAGATGTGAATTGAAAGGTGCAATGTAAGCACACATTGCAACTTGGCACTCAACACTCGACGCTATGCCACTCAAGGACGATACAGCTGAATGGTGTGAAAGTGCTGGACTGGTAGGGTAAGGATGACCTACGAGTCATGGTGGCATAGTAGCGTCGAGATAAGCACTGAAAGGTGCAATGTAATGACACATCGCAATTTAGCACTCGACACTTGGAGCTATGTCGCCCAAAGAGTGATAAGGTAGAATGGTGAAGAAGCATTACTTGACCGTGTGATGTAAGGAAGACTGAGCGATCAAGATGGAGCATTGAAAGCTTAAGGCATGAGTGAACTGTGCAACAAGACGGTGTGACGTAGAAGTCGACCAATGAAGTTACACAAACTCATTAGGGAGTAAACCTAATTACGTGACAGGTGTGATCGCAGGGTCCTGATAAGGATGAACCAGGATGAAACCCTAGCGACACTTGGGAGTGAAGTGAGGTCAACATTCTTTGGACTTAAGACGTCATAACGAGCCTTGTTAACCTGACGTGAGTACTGAGACAACGTTCAAATGACCTTTAGGTAAAGTAGTTTCTACGGCAAGCTTCTCGAGCATCGTTCAAGTGCTTACGTGACACTATTGCAATGTCCTTTGCAAGATTGTCCAGATGAGCTCAGTGAACTCCTAGAACTCGAACATGATGCGAGACCTTGTCGTGACGGTCATGCTTTGTCATCACGGGAAGATCGGATTAGCCACGTCCACATCGACCCGGACTCGTCAAAGGGTGAGCAGAATCCCGAACACCACCTCATGAGTCGGAGAGTTAGGGACTCGACTTAGTCATCGACAAAAGACTCGACGAATCGACCGTCGATGAAGAGGTACACCTAGGTAAGCAATTCTGCGAACAGAAAGGAAACGTCCTCGACACAACTAAGAAATCCTTATCCAAGGTTCAACTTGGACTAGTTCTCCTCGTCGGTCGCAACGTTCTCGCAGTATTCTACCCTAGGTCATCGGTGGTCACCAATACACTCGGTTTGACCTAGAAGGCATTTCATCGAGCATCTAGGCTACACCTAGGACTCGACGAGTCTTGCCTTGACCAAACCCTAATTTGGCTAAACGACTGTCGACCGTTGTGTCGTGGTTGTGTTTCAACATCATGTACGTTACAGGCATCCTTCATCTCAATGCCAGGGCACGATAACGGCTCGGAGCGTCACGACGACGTCATATGGTCAACGACGTCGACGCGGCTCATGGTGGAGCATCACGAGCACGCACGGATAGGCCGACGTGATACAAATGACAAAGGAGGTCGACTTAGGGACTTCTATAGAAATAATATCAATGCGAAAACTGGACGTATGACTTGACGAGACATGAGTACCATTAGGGGTCACGATGAACGGACATCGATGACGTCAAGCAAGGTATTCCAGGGCAAGGCTCACCTTGTAGGCATTTCGCCGAACATTTTTGGGTGTGTACTTGATTTCCGTCGCTTCATCACCATTCAAAGGGCATCTTGGCACTTGGGCTTGTCAGTTGCAACCTCATTCTACCCCTGCATCACAAACCAGTTCTACACATCAACAAAATTGGTTCTTTCCTCTTGAACATTTCATCGAACATCTTGGCTGCAGCACTGTCCCAACTAACCTTTGCACAAATCAGAGCTAACCTTGAGCCAATTGTCGTCGCCGTTGTGTCAACGACGTGTTCTTGCATCTCACACATCTCACAGGTCACTCGCTTCGCTGGTTGGGTGCAGCCATGGCGCGGAACGGGGCGACGATGCCGGGTGTCGACCACCGGTTGAGGTGTTGGACAGCGTCGACGTTGCGGGTGCGGTCGCGGACGGACAGGGAGCAGGGCGGCGTGCATTGGCGCTGGGGAGACACGAGCAGTGGTGGGCATCCGTCGCCGTTGATGGTGCAGCGCGGCAAGGTGCGGGACGACGTGCATCCGCGGCGCGCGCGACTGGCATGGCGTGGCGCTGCAGCACTGGAGGAAAGGAGGGGCAGGGACGCGAGCCGGGGCAAGGTGGTGCGCTGGCGTGGTCAGGCGAGCGGGCGGACCGGCGGTGAAGTGTTGGGGCGACGCCCGCGGTGGTCGGGAGGCAAGCCGACGGGAGCGGCGCGAACAGAACTGGCGAAGAGGAGGCGCGGCGCTTGCGGGAAGACGAGGCGGCGGCCAAACGCGGAGGATGCGCGCGGACCTGGCGGACGGCGAGGAGGCGACCGGCGGGGCGGTCTGAGCGCGCGGCGCGGGGAGGTGAAGCTCCGGCGTCGGCGGTGGCGCAGGCGGCGAAGGGAGGTGGCGCGCGGGCCTAGCGGGAATTGCGCGACAGGAGGGAGTAGCGCCGGCTGGGACTGCTTGTGCGGCGCGGCCAGTGGCCGGGACGCGCGGGCAAGCCGGCGGGGAGGCGCCGTGGGGGCGAGCTGCGGGGTGGTGCGCGGGCGCGCGATGGCCGGGAGAAGGAGGAGGCACGGGGTCGGTTGGGAGTCGGGCGCGCTATGGATAGGAACCGGGAGATGAAGAAACGAATTTGGTTTTGTGGCCATGAGGATAGACATGACATGTGGGCCCCATTTTTCCCTTCTCCTTATCCTCTTCATTTTCAGATGCAAAATATCTCATCCATTGAGCAGCTTACCAGTGGGGCCCAACCTTTCCTAGTACTGAGGATAAGTATGACATGTGGGTCCCACTGTCTTCTTCCTTCTCTTTTAAAATTGAAATGGAGCTAGCAGACATACTTCAAAAATATTTAACTTTGGCCCAATGACTAAATAAAATGTGGAGAATTTTATGGTGCAATCAGATTTCAAAACTGAGCAAGTTGAATTTGAACTCAGGTTTGAATTTGAATTCAAGTGGTGATACTTGACTCAAGGAAATAAATAGTAGATTAGGTTCAAAAATCCTGAAACTTTGAAGTTAACCTTTTTGAACCATAAGGGACCTCAGGAAAAATTTGGAGTTGATTTGGACAAGGTTGAGCACAAAGTTTAAATTTGAAGTCGACGTTGATTAAACTCTCAGTACGTGTCCAGTAAATGGGAAATGGGCTTCAAAAATTTTGAAACTTTACCGAGAGTCTAATTGGAATATTAGTAGGTCATGGAAAAATTTACGGCCTGAGATTTGAATATTTTTGGATGTCCAATTTTAGGGTTGGAATAATTCCTTTTTCTTTCTCTCTATTTTGTTTTCTTTTCTCCTTTAATTTTTCATTGAAAATGTGAATACTTGGAAATTAAGGATTCTTCACCTTAAGTTCCATTCCACATCAGCAACCATGTTCTATATGTAAAGTTTTAACAAGTCCCTATTTTTAGTGAACATAGTTTAACTCATATGGCTCATGTGAGTTTGGATTTCCAAGTCTATTTTCAAAATTTTTAAGTTCGCATTTTTGCGTTTTTGTTCTTCCGAAAAACGGGCTTTTACAATCCTTCCCCCTTAAAGGAATCTCGTCCCGAGATTCTAACAGGTAGAATAACAGAACGATGAGGGAACGATCCGTAAAAGAGGGTCATTGACTAAGGAAAATGGCAATGCCCTTAAAAACATGGGTTCTACGAAATAGTGATTATCTTCAGGCATCTTAAGAAATTCTAAAGTCTGCTTCAGGAGATTCCAGTCTTTAGGTTGATAACCTTGACAGGATGCTCGACATGACAATATCACATCGTAAAACTTTCATGTCTGTTACTGATCCTTTATTGTTGTACTCTTGCACTGACATGACATCTTGTCCTGTCCTAGTCTTTATTTGAAAAATTTGCACTTGTTCTTTGCTTCTCTAGGTCACCTTGATAGTTTGAAACTTTTCTTGCATTGATTCTTGGTTGCTTGCTTGGTTTTGCATAGGTCCTTTCAACTTAATGTAGTATTTCCCTTGACATGAGTTAAGATGGTTTACGAGATTAAACAACAATCACTAACTTCTTTTGATGTTTAGTCAACCATAAGATCCATTAGCTGTATCATAAGAGCAGCAAAGCATTCAACACTCTTATGTAATCAAAACAGCAGGAATACTGAAGATATGACGACTACAAGGTTTTTGGGTATATCAACGTCTTCAAATAATAGAAACAGAAGATGAAGACCCTTTGCGGTGGCACACGAGGATTTAAAGATTCAGCATCCTCATATATTTCAACACAGCAAAGAACTCAATTATATGGTAACTACAAGGTTCTTGAGTATCAAGGTTACCATATACCAACTCAAGATCTTAGATGAACCCAAAGAGTTTCACGAGGTTGACAATCGAACGGTATCCTCGCGAGGAAGGAGATTTCATGGATTTTTCAAGGTTGATCATCGAATTGATGATTACTCGATGACGAACGGTATAGTTGCAACAATCAAGGTACTTGAACCTAAACAAGTCAAGGATGGAAGTTCAAGTGTTTGTTTAGTTGCAAGGGAGGTTGAGTGATCGGTTGCCCAGGTATCACTCAATAGAAAGAAGATCAACAATGTAAGAAGTCAAATAAATATAGCGAAATGATCATAGTCATTAGACACCTTAGAATATTTTGAATGGGGTACACATTCTTGCTCTAAATTTTAGTATTATCATGCATTCCATCATTGGTGTTACATTGGTAATGATGCTTCATGATGCATCATATGTTGTATGGTGCAATGAATATGCATATGGTATGGTGCAAATGATGCATATGTATGGTGCAAATGATGCATATGTATGGTGCAAATGATGCATATGTATGATGCAAATGGTGCACATGCATGGTGCAGTAGCTTTTATAGTTTGAGCAAGATTAAATGAACCACACCCACAAAACTCAAGTACTGTCTGATGATTTGCAAGGATTGGAAACCGTGGCCGTGAAAGACACTCAATGAGTAGTGTTGCTTTCATGACTCGACCACAGTTAAGGAATTCATAACAGAACGATTGACAAGGAATGTGGGAAATATACCACGTTACCTCGACCTTTCGAAAGCTTGTTCATGTTCTACTCAACTTGATTGTATCTTCATCAGGAGAAAAACAACTAACTATAGGTCTCTAGTGATGCTTCACTTAACCTTCGCTTCGATCTGGCAAGAGGAACTGATATCCTTAGTGATAACTTTAGTGGAGTTGAAGTCACACTTCTTCTTTGAGTAACTCAATCTGGTGGTGGATGTTGGATCCTCTTGAAGATGTAATCTTACTTGATCGTCTTCTTGTTGACACGACTCGTTGTAACCAAGGTTGATAGTTGAATACCACCATTACTTGAGTGCTCGCCTTCCCCCTTAAAGTTCCAAACCAGGATGTTGAAGCGTACTCCAAACAATCCTTCTGGGAAGACGAGATGCAACTCGAGTAATTGCGATCTGCGTTCAACATCACAAGATGTGATGTGGCAAGTCACATAAATCAGACACTAGTATGCCTATCCAAGGGAAAAGGCTTCGAATGAGTTTAACACTCCATTCGACCTGGTAAATAGTTAAATCCCAACTCTTGGTCGGTTATAACATTCCTCGAGTTAAAATCGAGAACCGAATGCCTAACAAAACCAAAAGTTCAAACTGGCCAGACTATGGTGACAAATGACCAGTCTGGACGCAAACTCGATTTTTGATCCAGTTAATGGTAAAATCAGATCTTGAGGTGAATAACAAAGTTAAAGTACACATCAAGACCTTTCCAAAAAGTATTGGTTTGCCTCTAGATCATCTCTGATTTGCAAGTTATGCTATTTTAAAGTCAGCAGAATTTTCTGCACTTTCAGCAGAATCTGCTTAAACAGTAGCAGTTTTGATCTACAGTTTTCAGGCTGTTATGATGGAAATCTGGAAATATTCTTATTTACAAAGTTGTAGCCAATGTAATAAGATTTCCAGAATGTACTTACTTGTCTTCATATCAGTTCTGGTTCAAAAGATATGAATTTTTGAAGTTAGGTAAAATTTCAGCATTCAGAATTGAATTCAGTTCAGATGGACCACTCTGTATTCAAACTCGATTTGGAATAGGTAGGTGACAGTTTCAGGTCTGGAGCCAATTGCAAAAATTGTAGCTGACTCACTAACCTCTCCAACGGTTACTCGCGCGACACCATTGGATCAAGGGTCTGCGAGTTATGGATTAAATTCAGAGGTGTACAGATTGCTGTCCAGTTTGGGTATGCCTGGACAGTCTCTGCAATTATCCAAATTTCACCCATTTAGAAAAGGATTCTGGTCTGGTGTTGAACAGAAAACATGTAGGGGACTTCCAAATCTTTCTAAAGAGTATTTACTTGCCCTCGTAGCATTTCTGGTTTAGAAGATACGGCATTTGCAAGTTGACAGTTTTTCTGAAAATTTGGACAGCACCTCCTTTGTTTAAGGCTGATTTTGTCCACAATTTTCAAATATACAAACATCAACGTTTGCAAAAGTAATACATAGCAAACTTGTTGCATACATTCTCAGGATCCCAGAAATGTAAAATACGAAGCCATTCGACAATTATACAGCGAGTTATGCGAGAAACAGTAACTGTATACAGGACTGTCCACTCGCTGTCCAGATTTGATCAAGTCTAGAAATCTGAAATTTTGAGTATGTTAGAGATGGATTCTGCTCTGGAGTTCTATAGAAATGTTGTAGAGGACTCTCTAAGTTTTCCATACATGTATAAACATGCATAGGTTGCATGTCTAGTTTAACAGTTATGGCTATTTAAAGTTCAAAATTTTTCTGGCTGTTTCAGATAGCATCGATATACATGTACTATCTTCAACTCTGTTTTTAATTAGTTTTAAACTGAATTTGAGGTATCACTGAATAACAAAGTTGTAGAATAGCTCTTCCACTTTCCAGAAATGTATCATAATGGAATAGAAGAGCTTTCTCCAAAGAAATATGACAAAAATTCAGATGCTGGTCCGTGTAGTTTCAGAACAGCAGCTGCTGTGATAATGGTGCATTTTCATCACCATAAAAGCATCTTTTGGCTTGGAGGTCAATTGGAAACTATTAGAAGACTCCAAAATCTTTTCAAAAAGTATTCACTTGCCTCCAAAGCCCTCCAGGTTGAAGAGATATGGAATTTCAAAGTCAGGTCAATTCTGTTCGAAAACAGAACTCACCGGCTTCGAAACACAAGAATTTGGGAACAAACTCAAATTTTGAAACTTAGCTCAAAACTCAAGTCCGATGGCTAGAACTTGATTCACAACTAATCATTTCCTTTAGAACCAAATGGAATCTTAAAAGAGACTTGACGACCTTCTTATCCATAGCATATCACTATGGATCTTCAAACTTAACCAAAGTCTTACTCCGGCGAAGTCGAGCTAAACTCTCGCCAGGAGCAAAGGACTTTGGTTCACCTACTCTTGAAAAGAAACATTTTACTTCGTCCACAAGATATCAGCAACTGATACTTGGACTTAATATGAATATGAAGCCATTTCCCTCGTGGGGGATGGTCAAAGTATCAATTGTGATATTGACGGTACTACGTGCCTTACCAAAAGAAAAATCTAACCCGGTACATCCGGATACGTCTATAGGTGGTCCTAATACCGATCACTAGCAAACGTTTGCTACACGGGTCGCTACCGGAGTTAGTGTACCTGCAGAAGACAAACAATCCCCTTCCACACCTTCACCTCAAGGGCGGCACGGAGAAACACGACAGGCAGTCACAATGAGATATAATCAAAAGTAAATGCATACGACTCTGGTGTGAGTCGCCCTCGAGCGAAGTCATGTCTCGAGGTACATGGCTGTAAATACGTCTGTAAAGCAAAGACTCCCGTACGAACCGGCTTATACACGCTCGGGCATACGTGTTTCGCATGATCCCATAGAACATGAATAGTTCTAGAGATACATACTATCGGGTTATACACCACCCGACGGGGGCTCCCACTAATTTTGTGTCACGCTGGGGTACCGCGTGTCATATGTTCTCAGAAACATGGAAAGTTACAGAGACTCATATTGACTTTCCGTGCTAAGCCACGGAAATTTCACATACCATATCTCGTATGCAGAGTTTACCGAGATTGATCCGCTCTCGGCGGCGTACCTTACCTCTTACCTTGAAGACAGAGCGTCGTTACAGAATAATATAACAAGTTAGTTCACCACCTTTATAACTTATACTAGTAATAGTCCTTAATGGGCATATAGCTAAACCTCACTCGACTACTTCGGAGTTTTTGAAAATAGGCTCTTTTCGAGCGTGCTATTCCCAATGAAGCTCTGATACCATGTCTGTGGGGACCGGAGTCCACACATCCGAGGATCTCATTGGGTGGTACCGTGCGATGCGGCACCTAACAGCACACACAAAAAGGATACCAAAACATATAAAATTTTCATTTCATAATAAAAAGAGTTTACAAAAGAGTGTACAAAAGAAGTACACACGCAGCGGAAAATACATACTCATAATCTCACCTAACTAAGCAGGAGAGAAGATGTCCATGCCCTAGGACGATTCTCACTAGCAACACGAAGAACAAACAGCAGCGGCGTGGCTCACATGAGATTTATCTCGACATCTCGAGTCTCATGTACAACCTGAACAGCAGAAATAAAACTAATACCTGCAAAAATCGTTAAAGCGCAAACGTGAGCATAAGGCTCAGCAAGACTTAACCGTCTCACTAGACAGATGCAAGGGGACACTAAACATAGGTAAGGAATAGCATAAATGACTCGCCTACAAGTGGATCCTTATAATCAAGTTTTAAGTAGCAAATGACATTCTCTGAGCACGGCACATCATGGGCTCCACAATCAAACAAGAAACGCTTTACCGATGATATGACATGGCCAAAGCACATAATGCTATTACATCTAAAGTATGGGGAAACTGTAAACTTTTAATTATACTATCTCTAAATCATACAAGGTTGCAAAGTAATTATAATTCAATACAATATGATTTTTCTGACTTCTTTAGTATTTACTACGTCACCGCTCAGTGAACAAGTGGTACTCTATTACTGCGAGGGACAGTGATTGCAATCAGGACACACCCGGACAACACGACACATACGTCGTTCGAAAGTGTCAGCGAGCCCACCTGTACCTACATAACACTTCAGTACTAGGCGTATATGGCCACCTTTCACAAGAAACTCGAATGCTGAGCCCGTCTCACCTCCGCAAACAGAAGGTCTCCACACGGAACACCTCATGTGTCCGCCGACCGATTTACACCTTACTGTCATCAACCCACCCCTATCGATGGTGAGTTAATGGGTCTCAACATCCCAGTTATCAAGTTACATCAGTTTATTGGATTCCATATGTCCATTATATTGTCGGTACAATTCAAGCTTGTCCGAAGGGGCTGCATACGGACGGGCCTTAATCGACACAGGCAGGGCTATGCGACCGAGACTCAATTCTCGCCGCTTCCTATCCATTCCCTGCCCGGTCTCAATTTCATTATAATAAGCCATTTTCTATTCAACCAATCCTGTGAGATACATCTCTCGCGAGTAGATTCCAACTACTCGACTTCTACCGGATTTCCTATGCATTAGCAAAGCAGTTACTACAGGTCAAACTGTAACTCATGCCAAATAAACCCTGGGATTTTTGGTCATGCATGTGGAGTATCATTCACCCTAAACGTAATGCACAATTCATATACTACTCATCATAGTGATAAAGCAAAAGTTTATAAACGACTTAAATGCAAACCGGGGCTTGCCTTAGTTTGTGACTGAACAAATGTCAATTGTTAGGGCTTGATCTTTCCCCAGAGGACCTGCCATGGAACCTCAGTGGAAACACCTTGGCCTTCTCCTCCAAGCGAAGCTCCTCGTCGATCATCTACCATCACGTTTCCTATCGACATGATATGCATATAAGTAATTAAGTAATTAAGTAATTTAAGAAAAGACTCCACGGGGTTGTGTAAACTCTAAGAATGAGGAGTTCGACTAGGAAGGACAGATATGCCTTTGTTGTGTGAATGAACAAAGGATGAAGTCAAGTGGCCATAGTAGTATCGAGATGTGAATTGAAAGGTGCAATGTAAGCACACATTGCAACTTGGCACTCAACACTCGACGCTATGCCACTCAAGGACGATACAGCTGAATGGTGTGAAAGTGTTGGACTGGTAGGGTAAGGATGACCTACGAGTCATGGTGGCATAGTAGTGTCGAGATAAGCACTGAAAGGTGCAATGTAATGACACATCGCAATTTAGCACTCGACACTTGGAGCTATGTCGCCCAAAGAGTGATAAGGTAGAATGGTGAAGAAGCATTACTGGACCGTGTGATGTAAGGAAGACTGAGCGATCAAGATGGAGCATTGAAAGCTTAAGGCATGAGTGAACTGTGCAACAAGAGGGTGTGACGTAGAAGTCGACCAATGAAGTTACACAAACTCATTAGGGAGTAAACCTAATTACGTGACAAGTGTGATCGCAGGGTCCTGATAAGGATGAACCAGGATGAAACCCTAGCGACACTTGGGAGTGAAGTGAGGTCAACATTCTTTGGACTTAAGACGTCATAACGAGCCTTGTTAACCTGACGTGAGTACTGAGACAACGTTCAAATGACCTTTAGGTAAAGTAGTTTCTACGGCAAGCTTCTCGAGCATCGTTTAAGTGCTTACGTGACACTATTGCAGTGTCCTTTGCAAGATTGTCCAGATGAGCTCAGTGAACTCCTAGAACTCGAACATGATGCGAGACCTTGTCGTGACGGTCATGCTTTTTCATCACGGGAAGATCGGATTAGCCACGTCCACATCGACCCGGACTCATCAAAGGGTGAGCAGAATCCCGAACACCACCTCATGAGTCGGAGAGTTAGGGACTCGACTTAGTCGTCGACAAAAGACTCGACGAATCGACCGTCGATGAAGAGGTACACCTAGGTAAGCAATTCTGCGAACAGAAAGGAAACGTCCTCGACACAACTAAGAAATCCTTATCCAAGGTTCAACTTGGACTAGTTCTCCTCGTCGGTCGCAACGTTCTCGCAGTATTCGACCCTAGGTCATCGGTGGTCACCAATACACTCGGTTTGACCTAGAAGGCATTTCATCGAGCATCTAGGCTACACCTAGGACTCGACGAGTCTTGCCTTGACCAAACCCTAATTTGGCTAAACGACTGTCGACCGTTGTGTCGTGCTTGTGTTTCAACATCATGTACGTTACAGGCATCCTTCATCTCGATGCCAGGGCACGATAACGGCTCGGAGCGTCACGACGACGTCATATGGTCAACGACGTCGACGCGGCTCATGGTGGAGCATCACGAGCACGCACGGACAGGCCGACGTGATACAAACGACAAAGGAGGTCGACTTAGGGACTTCTATAGAAATAATATCAATGCGAAAACTGGACGTATGACTTGACGAGACATGAGTACCATTAGGGGTCACGATGAACGGACATCGATGATGTCAAGCAAGGTATTCCAGGGCAAGGCTCACCTTGTAGGCATTTCGCCGAACATTTTTGGGTGTGTACTTGATTTCCGTCGCTTCATCACCATTCAAAGGGCATCTTGGCACTTGGGCTTGTCAGTTGCAACCTCATTCTACCCCTGCATCACAAACCAGTTCTACACATCAACAAAATTGGTTCTTTCCTCTTGAACATTTCATCGAACATCTTGGCTGCAGCACTGTCCCAACTAACCTTTGCACAAATCAGAGCTAACCTTGAGCCAATTGTCGTCGCCGTTGTGTCAACGACGTGTTCTTGCATCTCACACATCTCACAGGTCACTCGCTTCGCTGGTTGGGTGCAGCCATGGCGCGGAACGGGGCGACGATGCCGGGTGTCAACCACCGGTTGAGGTGTTGGACAGCGTCGACGTTGCGGGCGTGGTCGTGGACGGACAGGGAGCAGGGCGGCGTGCGTTGGCGCTGGGGAGACACGAGCAGTGGTGGGCATCCGTCGCCGTTGATGGTGCAGCGCGGCAAGGTGCTGGACGACGTGCATCCGCGGCGCGCGCGACTGGCATGGCGTGGCGCTGCAGCACTGGAGGAAGGGAGGGGCAGGGACGCGAGCCGGGGCAAGGTGGTGCGCCGGCGTGGTCAGGCGAGCGGGCGGACCGGCGGTGAAGTGTTGGGGCGACGCCCGCGGTGGTCGGGAGGCAAGCCGACGGGAGCGGCGCGAACAGAACTGGCGAGGAGGAGGCGCGGCGCTGGCGGGAAGACGAGGCGGCGACCAAACGCGGAGGATGCGCGCGGACCTGGCGGACGGCGAGGAGGCGACCGGCGGGGCGGTCTGAGCGCGCGGCGCGGGGAGGTGAAGCTCCGACGTCGGCGGTGGCGCAGGCGGCGAAGGGAGGTGGCGCGCGGGCCTAGCGGGAGTGGCGCGACAGGAGGGAGTAGCGCCGGCTGGGACTGCCTGTGCGGCGCGGCCAGTGGCCGGGACGCGCGGGCAAGCCGGCGGGGAGGCGCCGTGGGGGCGAGCTGCGGGGTGGTGCACGGGCGCGCGATGGCCGGGAGAAGGAGGAGGCACGGGGTCGGTTGGGAGTCGGGCGCGCTATGGATAGGAACCGGGAGATGAAGAAACGAATTTGGTTTTGTGGCCATGAGGATAGACATGACATGTGGGCCCCATTTTTCCCTTCTCCTTATCCTCTTCATTTTCAGATGCAAAATATCTCATCCATTGAGCAGCTTACCAGTGGGGCCCAACCTTTCCTAGTACTGAGGATAAGTATGACATGTGGGTCCCACTGTCTTCTCCCTTCTCTTTTAAAATTGAAATGGAGCTAGCAGACATACTTCAAAAATATTTAACTTTGGCCCAATGACTAAATAAAATGTGGAGAATTTTATGGTGCAATCAGATTTCAAAACTGAGCAAGTTGAATTTGAACTCAGGTTTGAATTTGAATTCAAGTGGTGATACTTGACTCAAGGAAATAAATAGTAGATTAGGTTCAAAAATCCTGAAACTTTGAAGTTAACCTTTTTTGAACCATAAGGGACCTCAGGAAAAATTTGGAGTTGATTTGGACAAGGTTGAGCACAAAGTTTAAATTTGAAGTCGACGTTGATTAAACTCTCAGTACGTGTCCAGTAAATGGGAAATGGGCTTCAAAAATTTTGAAACTTTACCGAGAGTCTAATTGGAATATTAGTAGGTCATGGAAAAATTTACGGCCTGAGATTTGAATATTTTTGGATGTCCCATTTTAGGGTTGGAATAATTCCTTTTTCTTTCTCTCTATTTTGTTTTCTTTTCTCCTTTAATTTTTCATTGAAAATGTGAATACTTGGAAATTAAGGATTCTTCACCTTAAGTTCCATTCCACATCAGCAACCATGTTCTATATGTAAAGTTTTAACAAGTCCCTATTTTTAGTGAACATAGTTTAACTCATATGGCTCATGTGAGTTTGGATTTCCAAGTCTATTTTCAAAATTTTTAAGTTCGCATTTTTGCGTTTTTGTTCTTCCGAAAAACGGGCTTTTACAAAAAAAATCCTTGAATTCGCTTTTGTCAGAAACAAGTCAATTCGAGCAGTATTCTTTGACTGTGAATGGTTTGATTCCATTCGTGGAATTCGAGTAAACGAATTTGGCATGGTCGAAGTAAAACACAAGGAACAGTTGAAAGGATTCGATTCATTAGTTCTTGCACACAAAGTAGAGCAAGTGTACTATCTACCTTATCTATGCAATAAATTCAAAGCTTGGTGGGTGGTACATAAGGTGAATCCTCACGAGAGGTTATACGCTCCAAGAGATGATGATTACCACGATGAAGTTGAGGTTGATGAGGTCTACCGAGAGGAAGAGTTACCAGACTCCTTCTCAGTCGAGCCTGGTGTAGGACTCAATGACTTAGTTGGAGACTATATCAAGATACCGAGACTAGCACGAAAGCGGAAACGGAATCTGTCGAAGCGTACGAATGACACCTCCCCCAGTACTACTAAATTGTAGCCCGCGGAGGTTCTTGTATCGGTTTGGGTGCGCGGAGATCTTAGACAAGATGATGACATAGTTGGCTTACGTGGTTCGGGCCACCTAAGCGTAATACCCTACTCCACGGGGTGTGTGTTGTTGTATTAAGGATTTACTAGTGCTTGTGTGCGTCTCAGCTTGCTTGTCTTGTTTCGTGCAACACATCCCTTTTATAGACCAAGGGATGGTTGTTACACGAGTTGCCTGACCCGACATGTGGCCCTGACGGTTATTACTGCGTGATACACAATTAAGTGTGTTTAAGCACCCTAATAGCATGATAACGTGCCTCTATGGTGGCGTTACCAGTATTAAGGGTCTTCTGATCGTGCGCCATTAATATTGTATTAATAGCACATAATCAGGCCTTGTAATAGTAGCAATCACTATCCCTTGAATGTTCATGCCGTTGGCGATCCGTCAGTATTTCCGCTGGTGTTGTAGGTATGGAGGATCGACACATTGTAGGATCGAAGAGCACGTGAAAAGCTACCAGAGGGGGGGTGAATGGTAGATTTAAAAATCTTACGCAGCGGAAACAATTAAACCCCAATCCCTTCGGCAGAAAAATGATCTGTTAAAGAAATCGTGTGTGAGACTAATCTAAACGTGTTTCACCATGAAAAAAGTGATAGATATCAGAGATAATCAAGCCGCGGAGAAAACAAAAGAAGAATCACTCAATTCGGTTCAGAGAAACTCAAATTATGATCGAAAGATCGAACAAAGGTCAATCTACCCTACCCGAGAAAGAAAAACAGTTCTGGAACGCTGCAAAGAAACTCGTGTAGATCATATACCACAAATCCAATTACCGTGAAATTTTGACTGATGATATATAATCAAGTTGTGAAGACAACCTAAAAATAATCACGTCAATTGGATCTGTAAAACTCGAGTTATGATAAAACGACGGACGAAAGGTAGTGCTGTCTAGAAACTCGACGAGTAAAACTTGTCTGGAACAAGTCGGACGAACAAGGCACAAAAGTTCCTTCAAACTACGAATTTTATTCAATAGAACACAATAGGAACAGCGCCAAAGTCGTACACCACGAGTTTTGGGCTCCCTTGCTTATATAACCAGCTCGAAAGCCAACTCAACTCAAATCAGGAACCTAATCCTACTCTGTTCACGAATCGTAACTTTCCATAACTGCTTAGGATTCTTCTATACGCGGATAGAAGCAATCTTAAGACTTCCAAACACCTTAGAAACATATCTCACATTCCTAAACAACTCAAATTCGTGACCCACATGAAATCCTATCATAACCAACTCAGATCTTTCTATACTTGAGTAAAACCCGACTCAGCCGCAGCCTGAGTCCATAACCTAGTCGGTTGGACCTTTCCGACCAACTCTTTACATCCATATCTCTTCATCACGTCTCGGAATAATGTAGCCACATCCATGCACTCCTTGCACACGTGCAAATATCTTCCAATGACATCCATGATACCTTCACATGCATTGTTCTTGATTCAATCACGTTGCGCAACCTCCTGATCAACTCAACCACAATTTCTCCTGAATTTTGTTGTTGGAACCTCATCTCCTCCCTGAGACTAGTCCAATGGATCCCATCACCAGCCATGTATTGAACTCAAGAAACACCTGCACATGAATAAACAACCAATCCATACGAGCCCAAGTCCTCGACTTGAATCAAGTTAGTTCCGAACACAACACCTTACGTGAGAACCTCACATAAGCATATTGCAAAACCACAGTAACACGATATCATCCATGTCAACCAAAAACGCACCAAAGACTTAGCAAATGAATACTAAGCAATGTTTCCAGATATGTAAAGCAAGTACGAAACATTTCAAATGAAAAACAGAAGCATTGCAGTCAAGTTCCGGACCTTGCCAGAGCAACCCGGACCTTGAGCCGGAGCTAACAAAAGCTAGTAGAACCTAGCGCCGGAACTTACCAAAACTAGTATAACCAAGCTCCCGCCTGAGCTTACAAAACTAGCAGGACCTTAATAAAAAGGTTTTTTGGTGATATTCAAAACTTTTATCGTCAAAGCAAGTGTATTCACTACAAGCTAATGTATTCAGCACACATAGGTCTTACAATCTCCCCCTTGATGAATGCATTGGCAACACCATTTAAAATCCGAACATTGGCTTATTCACATAAAAGTTTTGAAGGAAATTTCTCCCCCTTTGTAAATCAAAAGTAAAATGAGAAGAAAATCCAAGAATTATCCCATATTATCTCTCCCCCTTTATTATCTCTCCTTATGCACATATTCTCTTTCTCTTCATGTTTATCTCTCCCCCTTTGACAATGTATTCAGCAAGTCATGAGCATATAAAAAATTATCTCTCCCCCTTTAGTTATTAGGAGCATATTATAACATATACATATAAACAAAGCTCATCCAAGTCATACTATCAAGTACCTTACATTATCACATCAATGAAATACATAAAGTAGTGTAAGCCGTGCTAGAGATCAAATGTAATTTTCAATTTAAGTAAGTCATCATCTCACAAACTTAACTATTTCAAAACCTGAAATCATGACACTAGTTGCTGCATTTTACAATTTTTCAAAGCATAAATTTAGATCATATGATATTTGCAAGAGATTATATGCACATCTGCCTTATTCTAACCAACCAAGCCAAGCCTATGTCATTTGACAATAAGAAGCTTAAGGACATGGTTTTAGTCATACACAACTTCTTCCGAGTTCATATCTAAGTGCAATGATAAGCCATCTCAAAAGAAAAAGTGTGATGCATGCATATTCTCTTGATCTTTTCTCAATTTATATTTGTTCTTAAAAACTCAACATGTGAGTTGATTACTTGATTAATTCATAATGATTAAAAGCACTTGTGAACATGTAACAAGTTCAAAACAGCAAGAAAGTTCGACCATGACCAGTTTTAGTGTAAGTAATTATTCCAATTACTAGAGATGGCAAAAACTACAAAATGTATAACACAAGTAATGTAGTAAGAACTTTCAGCATGTAAAAGGAATCACAAAGTCATATATGTATGAAATACTATGCTCATATTATTTTAATTTCAGATTCACACATAGACTTCCCAAGTTTCAAAACTCCCCCTCAATGTAAGCCATGATGATGCATAACCCCTATTTCACTATGAATGTAACAAAAACGAATGAAATCCAAAGGTTTTGTAAAAATGTCAGCCAATTGTTGTTCGGTGTCTACATGGTGAAGCACAATGTTTCCTTTTTCAACATTATCTTGGAGAAAGTGATACCTAATGTCAATGTGCTTAGTTCTAGAATGTTGCACGGGGTTTTTAGCAATGCAAATGGAACTAGTGTTATCACAGAACAGTGGAACACTATCTAGATCAACCCCATAGTCCTTAAGTGTTTGAACAATTCAAAGAATTTGTGAGCAAGCACTAGCAGCAGCTACATATTCAGACTCGGCTGTGGACTGTGCAACTGAATTTTGTTTTCTAGAGGACCAAGCAACAAGAGAGTTACCAAAAAAACGACCGAAGTAGTTTTCCTATCAATCCTACAACCCCCAAAATCAGCATCCGAAAAAGATTTCAAAGTAACGGTTGAGGAAGAAGGAAGAAAAATGCCAAAATCTTGAGTTCCATGTAAGTACCTGAGAATCCTTTTGACGGCTTGACGATGTGAAGCACGTGGGGAGGCTTGAAACCGTGCACAAAGACATACGCTGAATTGTATGTCTGGTCTTGATGCCGTGAGGTACAAAAGTGATCCGATCATGCTTCTGTATTCTTTTTGATCCACGGGTTCACCATCTTCATCAAGTCCAAGTGTTGTTGCTGTTCCCATTGGTGTCCGAAGAGGCAGGCTTTTGTCCATGTTGAAGCGCCTTAGGAGATCTTTTGTATACTTCATTTGATGCACAAAGGTACCCTCTTTTGTTTGCTTGATTTGCAGCTCCAAAAAGTAAGTGAGTTCACCCATCATACTCATTTCAAATTCGGAACTCATCATCGCTGAAAACTTGGACACAAGATCATGAGAAGCACAACCAAAGATAATATCATCCACATACACTTGAACAAATAATGAGTCATTGCCATGCTTAAGCACAAAAAGAGTTTTATCAACCTTGCCCATGGTAAACCCTTTTTCAAATAAGTATGTTTTTAACCTATCATACCATGCTCTAGGGGCTTGTTTGAGACCGTACAAGGCTTTGGACAGTTTGTAAACATGATTAGGAAAAACTGGATTTTCAAAACACGGTGGTTGTTTCACATAAAACTTCTCATCTATGTATCCATTAAGAAAAGCACTTTTAACATCCATTTGATATAGCTTAAAACCAATAGATGCAGCAAAAGCTAACAAAATTATTATGGCTTCTAATCTAGCAACAGGAGCAAAAGTTTCATCAAAATCTAGACCTTCAACTTGAGTGAAACCTTGAGCAACCAACCTAGCCTTATTCCTAACCACAACCCCATCCTCACTTTGTTTATTTTTAAATACCCATTTAGTTCCAATTAAAGTGTGACCTTGAGGTGGAGGTACAAGTTTCCAAACATTATTTCTTTCAAAATTTTCTAACTCTTCTTGCATGACAATAATCCAAGATTCATTAGTGAGTGCGCGTGATATATCTTTGGGTTCAAAAGAAGCAACAAAAGCAGAATGAGCATAAGAGGTTGGGTCGCAAAACCTGGACCGTGTGACTTATTCGTGCAAGCTTCCAATCATTTGTTGTGGGGGATAATCTTTGTAAAACCGTAGGGGAACAAATGTCTCATAAGCTTCTTCTTCTTCATGTTCATCACAAATTGATGAGCTTGTGACTTGAGGATGATTTGAATCAGCATTGATGGTTGTCGGTGCTGGTTAAGAATTAACATCCGGAGCTGAACCAAAGTCTTTAGCTGCTGAATTTTCGGGCAGCAGCTCCAATTCTTCCACATCTTCAACGAAAATGCCCCCCCCTGTAGATATGGATCTGGACCTGCAATATTTGAGCTAGTACCTGGGCTAGCTTCAACAAATGACACTTCACAAGTGTCCACAATTTTGTTAGTGTCAAGTAAAAGCACACGGTAGCCTATAGTATGAGATGGATAACCAAGAAACATGCCATCAATGGATCTAGGTTCAAATTTATCAAGATTACCATGTTTCTTTACAAAGCATTTGCAACCAAAGACCCAAAAGTGTGTAACACTAGGCCTATGTCTAAACCGGAGCTCATATGGTGTTTTACCTAGCTTAGCACGCAAGAAAACACAATTTGAGACATAACAAGCGGTTGCTAATGCATCAGCCCAAAATTTCCTAGGAGTTTGATATTCATCAAGCATAGTCCTAGCCATCTCAACTAAGGTTCTGTTCTTTCTTTCTACAACACCATTTTGTTGAGGTACATATGGTGAAGAAAATTGATGATCTATTCTATTTTCAGCACAAAAGTGATCAAAAGATTGATTTTTAAATTCAGTTCCATTATCACTTCTAATTGCTTTTAAAGATCCTGGGTGATCAATTGATAATCTAAGAAATAAAGTTCTAAAGTGACTAAAAGCTTCATTCTTAGATGCCATAAAGTAAACCCAAGAGTATCTAGAATAATCATCAACAATCACAAGAACATGCCATTTACCTCTGAAGGATTGAACACGTGAAGGTCCTACGGTGTCAAGATGCAAAAGTTTACATGGTTCAGTTGTCATGATCATTGTGAGAGGAGTATGTGAACCTGCAACCATCTGAGCATGTCTACAAGAAGAGCACACAATTTCTTTGTCCCCTTTAAGCTTAGGCAGCCCACGTATGCGATCAAGAGCACTAACACGCGTTAGGTGATCAAAGCCTACGTGACCAAGTATACGATGCCAAAAATATAGGTCCTTTGAATCATTAGCAACTAGAAATCTATGCTTAGAGGAAGACATATCAAAATCAGCTTTAAAAACTCTTCCAAACCGAGACATGTTAAAAATAAGCTCACTATTTGAACTTACAACTTGCAGCAGTTTTTATTGAAAATAATCTCCAGATTTTCATCTAGCAATTGTGAAACAGAAAGCAAGTTGTATTTCAAATTTTTGACAAGTGCCACATCCTTCAAAGTGTAGTGATCATTTACTCTAATCGAACCCTTAGCAATTATAGGAGTTGAAGAATTATCGGCAAAAGTAACATTCTCTACACATGACACAAAAGTGAGGGAGGAGAACCAATCTTTGTTACCGGTCATGTGGCGTGAGCAACCTGAATCCACAATCCAAATGTTCTCCTTCCTCAAACGTGTAACCTACATAGAAGCACAATACATCGATGACTCAATACTGGGGTTAGTCAAAAGGCATTTAGGAATCCAGTACTGAGTCACGCGACGTGCAGTAGGAAAAACACGCGAAAGCTGAGACAAAACAGCAGGTTTATGAGTCAAAGTTTGAGATTTTTTATTCTTAACTACTGACCTATAAGGTGTTACTTTTTTAGCACAAAAATAAGTAGCCCCGGAGGCAAAAACAGAAGGTCCGGAGGTAAACTTTGAATGTTTTTGACTCAAAACAGCAGGTTGTACATTCGGTTCAATATGTGCAGCAAATTTTGCATGAAAGTTATGAGATCTAGCAACCATTCCTTCCCTTTTCTGTTGTTTATCTAGTCTATAACAAAAATCTATGACATAACCATCTCTACCACAGTAGGTACAATGAAATTTAACTTTGTGTTCATGTCTAGATGAGCAAACAATATTTTTATTTGAATCGGAATGAGACAACACTCCTGCAGATTTGAAAACCACTTCTTTTTGTTTAGGAACTGTTTGAATCAAACCACTTCCTAATGACTTTACAATTTTAGGTGGATTTGCCTTAGCATGAGCATGAGAATCAAAACCTAAACCAGTTTTATCATTGCAAGACTTGGATGAATTCAACAGCAAGTTAAGGTTCTTATTCCCATTACAAAACCGATCAAATGTCTTATGCATGTTATCAAGTTTATTGGACAGATCAAGACAATTTTCACATGAAGTTTTTCCTTTTAATTTGCTATTGGAACAATATTTAAATTCATGACAACTTAAAGCATTGTTCAATATAGAGATTTCATTCATAGCATCTTGCAGTTTCTTATCAAGATCATCACAACTAGAACAATGCAAATTAATTGTAGAACAAGAAGCATCTTTTAAGTTTCCAATATTAAGTGCAGCAAGGTTTTTGTTTATTTCAATTTCAAGTTCAAGTTTATCAAGACTGGAGGTATGTGCACTTCTTGGGGAGGACAATTGTTCATATACTAAGTCACATGAGGAACAAGAATCATCACTAGGAATCAAGGATTTCAAACGATTAATTTCAGATTCTAGTCACTCAATTTTAACAGCATTGTCCCTAAGCTTTTTGTCCTTTTTCTTGACAATAACAGTGGCACGAGAAATAGCATCACACATTTCTTCGCAAGTAGGACATATCTCTTCGTTGTCGCTGTTGTGTTCTGCCTCCTCCATACTTGATCTTTACTTGCCCGCCATGAAGCACAAATTTGCCAAATCATCTTCATCTTCATCACTTCCAATGTCCATGTCGCTAGAGCCAAGTTCCTGGAGTGCTGAGATAAAACTACTCACCAATTGACGTCCTGTAAAACCCTTCTTTTTCTTCGTATCTTTTGCAGAGGAGTGCTTCGTTCTTGTTTTCTTTTCATCCCAGGAAGTAGGACCTGAAAGGTTAGGGCAATCTGGACGAAAATGTCCTGTCCTACCACATTCAAAGCATCGTTGAGGTCCGGAGCTTCCTCTCCTTCTAGTTCTCACATTTTGCAATGCTTTTGAGTACCGGGTAGAGATGAGCGCTAGCTCCTCCTCTTGAAACTCCTCAATCTGTTCAAGGGTTAGAGAGGACAGCAAATCAAGTGTACGACAAGATGATGTTTGACTGGAACTAGGCATGTCATGTTGAGAAACAAAAGCAATAGACTTGTTGGGGTTCTTACGTGAGATTATGTCAATTTCATGAGTTTTTAACTTGGAATATAGCACATCTAAAGTAAGTGAACTCATGACAGTAGACTCACGAATAGATGTGACTTTCATCTCCCAAATTGACATATCTAATGCACTTAGCAATTGCCTATCATTTTCAGCATTTGAAAAATTAACATTGACACTACACAAGTTGCTGAGAATCTTATTAAAGCGAGCAAAAAGGTCATCAATAGACTCATCGGGTTGCATCTCGAAGCGCATGTATTCTTTCTTGAACATGTTTTGCCTTACCTCTTTGATCATGTTGGATCCTTCGTGGTAGTCACAAAGTGCTTTCCACACATCATATGCCGATCGGAGGTGTGCAACACGGTCAAAGTCGCTTTGTGTTAATCCTTGTATGATCAAGTTCCAAGCCTTGTTGTTGTTGTCGACATCTCTCAGATTTGTAGCTGTAACTTGATCGTTTGATGGCACTTCGTAAGGCTTGTATACCTTCTCCAATATTGCAAAGCCTTGTGCCTGGCTGAAAGCCTCCATGCGTTCCTTCCAAACCTGAAAATCAATATCAGCGAACACACAAGGTTTGGCAGAGTACTTCTCCATGATGATTAGTCAAAAACACACGCAAATCACAAATATTAGAGCACCGTGGCTCTGATACCAATTGTAGGATCGATGAGCACGTGAAACGCTACCAGAGGGGGAGTGAATGGTAGATTTAAAAATCTAACGCAGCGGAAACAATTAAACCCCAATCCCTTCGGCAAAAAAACGATCTGATAAAGAAACCGTGTGTGTGACTAATCTAAATGTATTTCACCATGACAAAAGTGATATATATCAGAGAGAATCAAGCCACGGAGAAAACAGTTCTAGAACGCTGCAAAGAAACTCGTGTAGATCATAGACCACAAATACAATGACCGTGAAATTTTGAAAAATGATAGATAATCAAGTTGTGAGGACAACCCAAAAAGAATCACGTGAATTGGATCTGTAAAACTCGAGTTATGATAAAACCACCAACGAAAGGTAGTGCTGTCCAGAAACTCGATGAGTAAAACTTGTCTGGAACAAGTTGGACGAACAATGCACAAAAGTTCCTCCAAACTACGAATTTTATTCAATAGAACACAAGAGGAACAGCCCCAAAGTCGTGCTCCCTTGCTTATATAACCAGCTTGAAAGCCAACTCAACTCAAATCAGGAACCTAATCCTACTCTGTTCACGAATCGTAACTTTCCATAACTGCTTAGGATTCATCTATACGCAGATAGAAGCAATCTTAATACTTCCAAACACCTTAAGAACGTATCCCACATTCCTAAACAACAAAAATTCGTGACCCACACGAAATCCTATCATAACCAACTCAAATCATTCCATATTCGAGTCAAACCCGACCCAGCCGCAGCCTGAGTCCATAACCTAGTCGGTTGGACATTTCCGACCAACTCTTTATGTCCATATCTCTTCATCACGTCTCGGAATCATGTAGCCACGTCCATGCACTCCTTGCACATGTGCAAACATCTTCCAATGACGTCCACGATACCTTCACATGCATTGTTCTTGATTCAATCATGCTGCGCAACCTCCTGATCAGCTCAACCACAATTTCTCCTGAATTTTGTTGTTGGAACCTCATCTCCTCCCTGAGACTAGTCCAATGGATCCCATCACCAGCCATGTCTTGAACTCAAGCAACACCTGCACATGAATAAACAACCAATCCATACGAGCCCAAGTCCTCGACTTGACTCAAGATAGTTCCAAACACAACACCTTACATGAGAACCTCACATAAGCATGTTGCAAAACCACAGTAACACGATATCATCCATGTCAACCAAAAACGCACCAAAGACATAGCAACTGAATACTAAGCAATCTTTCCAGAGATGTAAAGCAAGTACGAAACATTGCAAATGAAAAACAGAAGCATTGCAGTCAAGTTCTGGACCTTGCCAGAGCAACCCGGACCTTGAGCCAGAGCTAACAAAAGCTAGTAGAACCTAGCGCCGGAACTTACCAAAACTAGTATAACCAATCTCCCGCCGGAGCTTACAAAACTAGCAAGACCTTAATAAAAAGGTGTTTTGGTGATATTCAAAACTTTTATCATCAAAGCAAGTGTATTCACTACAAGCCAATGTATTCAGCACACATAGGTCTTACACACGTAGCAGATCTGGAGCTTCCCCTCGCAGGGAGGTAGGTCCGAAGCCGCTACACACATAGTGGTACTAGAGCTTCCCTCTACTGGGGGTTAGGTCTGGGGTCACTGTACCCGCGTCAAGCACGGAGCTCCTCTATGTAGGGAGTTTAGCTCTAGTCTTATATTACACATGGTAGTGCCGGACTAACCCATATCAAGGAGGCGGGTCCAGCATTGTGTGACATGTGGGGCCTACGAAGGTCTTTAACTTTGACAGGTGGAACTCCCTTGCACTTCTTACGGTATCATGGGGTACCCGATATTCAGGGTACCGACAGTGGCCCCCAGGCCCGCCTCTGGGAGAAACCCTTATAGTTAAGGTATTCTACCGGAGGTGGGGCCATCCTCCATTCCCGCGCTGTGACTTCAAATGTTTTTGATGTACCATTGGGGCGATGGTCCGGGGTTGAACCCTCGCCACGTGGCTATTTTGAATGCAACAGATGAGATCTTTGAGTGCGGATCTCAAACAATTGAAGGTCACCAGTTCCCAAATCAAAAATTGTATCGCTTACGAGCGCCTTGTCAGGCAGCCGCCCTCAGGCTTCCCGCCACCCATCATGACAATGGTTCGTCAAAGTGGCCCCTGGCCCATTCGTCATCGACGGGGTAGATTTTTTGTAATGTTGCTTTGCTCACATTGCAGTTTCCATCCAAGCGTCGTGGAGGCTTAAGAAGGAAAGTCCGCACGATTTTAGGACTTTTTACGCTTTCGATCGAACTAGCGCTCATAACCTCCCAACCTTTGCCTAGCTTTATTTTCTTCCGCTCCACATTGTCGCGATGGAGTTAGGTCTTCCCAAAAGCCGCATCCAGAGCAAGGATAATCTGATGAAGGTTCGGACTTTCATGGGATGGTCCAGCAACTCTTTCAACCACATGATTCGGGTTGACAAGCTAGCCTTCAAGAAGGAGTGTCGTGGTGAGATGGTGTACTTCTCAGCGTATGCCATGGTGGGACTGATCCCACCCTTTTCAAGTTTCATCTTGATGCTGCTGGAATTCTATGGCCTCCAGCTGCATCACCTTGGCCCCCGCTCCCTCCTGCTGGTGGTGACTTTTGTCCACTTCTACAAGATCTGAGTGGGCGTGCCTCCCTGCATCGAGCTATTCCGAACCTTCTTCACAGCACATACCACCAGCAAGGGGACAGAGCTGCTTGGCTCCTACTACTTTGTGAAGCGCAAGAGCTGCCCCTTCAAGTACTTGAAGTCGTCCCCCTCTGGCAAATTGGATGACTGGAAGAAAGACTGGGTCATCATTGCAGTGGAGGAACACGATAGGCTGGAGCTGCCACATCGACACACCAACATTAACACCGATGCCTGGAACATAGTTCCAAAGCTATCGGATGCGTTCAAGCCTATCCTGGCCAGAATCCAAGAATGTGTGGAGGGTGGAGTGACCCCCCAGATGGTCTTTCGGAATTTCTTGGTGAACAGGTGGGCTTCGATGAAGAGAAGGGAGAAGCTCGCTTGGGCCTTCAATAGTGTGATGGATGACGACCGTATTGAAACCGGTTTGAAATCCAACTTGGATGACGAAGCGTTGAGGCTCCGTCTCATGAAATTTCAGCACGGGTCCATCACTGATGATGCCTTGACTCCGCTGGCTACTTTCCTGCCTCTGAACATGACTCCATAGTTCAGCAGGGAGCTTCGGAGGAAGATGCCAGCGCTGGATGACCTCGGCGAAGTGGAGAAGCACAGGACCTCCAGGGTTGTAATTCCTAGAGCTTCCGAGGGGGTGGTCACCCCTACTCTGAGCGAGAGAGTTGATGATGTCAGCAAGGGCAAGGGAAAGGAGCCAGCCGAATCTTCCAGCCACAAGAGGAAGTTGAGGGATGTTGATGGGAGCTTCATCGGGTCTACTCCAACTCCAATAGCCCCTTCTCCCTGGCGGAGGAGACCATCGGTGACCACACCTGCTTCGGTGTCAAGGCCCTTGAGGGAATCAAGCTCCACTGCTAGTTGTGAGGTCCGGGTCTGGAGGTCCTTCGCAGCCGAGGAGTGTTCCGGCTGAGAAGACTCCAGCTGCTACAGACGGCCTCCGACCAAGGTCCAAAGTTGCTGTCTCACCAAATTTGGTGAGCTCTGACTTCGGACCCAAGAAGAAGAGATTCCACGGTGACTGGGTCCGTAGCATCCCCAGGTAAGCATCACCATCTTACCTTGAAATGCTAATCTTGTTTTTATTATATTTTTAATCTTCTTGACCTTTTGCTCCCGGGGTGACAAGAAAATAGTCCGAAGCTTCGACATTTGCTACAGTGACTGGAGTTGTGCATGCTGAAGGTCCGGCTTCAACCATTGATCCTCCCAGGTGGCGGCAGAAGACACGGCAGCTCCAGCGCCAGCTGTCCTAGACTTAGATCCAGAAGAGATGCCAGAAGCCCTCGTGGTAGCGTCGGACCACGGGGTAGAAGTAGTTGAAGTTGCGCTACCAGCAATAGCGTCAGAGAATGATGCTCCGATGCAGGATCCGGATGTGTCTGATGCCCTGGCACTTGAGCCGGAGGTACTCGAAGATCCGGCGCCCTTGCCAAAAGTGGCTAAAGATCCGGCGATTGAGCCAAAGGTGCCTGAAGCACTAGCCTCTGTGTCGGAGATAATTTAAGCTTCGGCTGTAGAGCCGGAAATGCCTGAAGCTCCAGCAGCTGAGCTGGAGGTGATTGATGTACCGGCGCCTGAGATGACAATAGAAGTGGCTTCTGATAAAGCTCTGACAATCGCTCTGGAGGTAATTGCTCTGGAGATGTCCGTACCCGAGCCGGAATGTCCTGAGGAAGCAGCAGCAGGCCCTCCACTCGCGGAGCCAGCAATTGAAGACCCAGCGGCAGGACCTTCAGCGTCAGCTCTAGAGGTAGAAGTTCCCCCAGCGGGATCTTCCATAGCAATGACCGAGGAGCTCCAAGAGGGTGGCCCTAATGCCGTATAAGCTCAAGGAACCACGCTTGTGGTATGGGACCCTATTTTTGTTCTTGAAGATCCTCTGGAGCCGGCGGAGATGACCCCGACGGGTCCGAAGCCTATTCCTTTGGCATTGTCTATTGACAATGCCTGCTCGCCTTCGACCATGACAGCAAGGTCCTCGAAGAAGAGCGCCACACCTTGAGGCGTTGGTGCAACACACTCCACTTCGAGACCAAGCTTGCTGGTCAGAAGGAGTGGGTCGAGAAAGAGAAGGCCCGGATGGAATATTGGGGCAAGTTGTTGGAGGAAAAAGAGGTCGCCATCAGGGCTCTCGATGCTAATTCTCAGGAGATTCTCGAACAAGCTAAGGAAAAGCATGATGCTGCTGACGAATGTCACAACAGCCTCAATGAATTAAATGAGATTCTCCTGAAGAGCCGAGCAGACCTCGAGGCGAGGGAAGAGAAACTCATGTAACAGCAGCAGGATATTTTGAAGAGAGAGGAGGAGCTCGCCCAGAAGCTGGTTCTAGGAGAGCAAAACTTGATAGATCGCACTAAGAAGTTTGATCTATGGACCAAAGAAGAAGAAGAGAAGTATTGGAGACTGGGGCAAGAGCTCTCGAAAAGAGAGGCTGTCGTTGCCACCAGGGAAGGAAAAGTAAGCGGCAGGGAGAAGGACCTGGCCGAGCAGCGGAACCACATCCACCTCCGGGAGACGGAGCTAGCCGACCGTTAAAAGCAAGTAGTTGAGAGTATGCAGCAACATGCCAAAGTGGTCGAGTGCCTCGCTCGGGAAGGTTCAGAGATTGCGGCCGCATGGAGGTCACTGGAGGAGTTGCGGAGTTTGAGGGAGATCGAGTCCATACATGTATGGGACTTCTTGGGGCGAGCCAATGATGCATTGATGTCGCTAGGATTCAGTCCAGTGCGTCCGAACAATCCAGAGCTGGAGCTGGACCGAGCGTTGGTGGCTCTCAACTCTGCTGGCGGCAAACTCGACGCAATGGGTGACGTCATCGTGGACCAGCTGGAGACAGAGGGAAAATCCTTGTCTAAGAACATCGCAAAATATGTGCTGACGTGTTACAGGAGCCGAGTTCCCAAATTCCCTCTGGATCCGATGCTTGAAGCTCCCGTTGCTGAAGAGGAGGACGCCGCCAAGGCCATCGTTCAAGAGGTTGCCCAGAAAGTCACCTCATACTTCCGTATGACATAGGACCTTATTCCACTTGTAACTTCTCCAATTTTGTAATATCCAATCCTCATATGAATGAAATCCAAACTTTTTGAATGATTGAATTCCATTTTATCTTCAATACATTGTCCTTCATCTTGTTTGCCCCCTGGTAGATGTACACAATTTATTTGCAAACATGTACCAAAAGGATTTGACTATGTGTTGAAGACTTGAGCGCTTCGAACTTGTAGACTTTAGGTCCAAGGTTTTTATCTCCAGCTTCTCCAGGCAGCTTTATTTCATCGATGTCGGGCTTCCTGGGGTTGTCGGAGCTTGATAGGTCTGACGACACCCACTGTCAACATGTAGAACGTCGACGGTGGGCCCCCCGTGGTTGTCGAAGCTTGATAGATCCAACGACACCCACTGTCAACGCGTAGAACATCGACGGCTCGCCCCCTGGGGTTTTCGGAGCTTGATAGGTCTTACAACCCCCACTGTGAATGCGTAGAACGTCGATGGCGGACCCCCTGGCGGTGTTGGAGCTTGATAGGTCTGACGACACCCACTATCAACGTGTAGAACGTCGACGGCGGGCCCCTTTGGGGAATATCGGAGCTTAGTAGCTCCGGCATTGTCCACCATCGGCATGAATTTTCCATTTGTCCTTCACACTAAAGTCAACAAAAATAGTAAAATTCGTCTTCTCGTCTATAACTCATTTGCGTCTTACTATTCTTTTTTGAACCTTAGACCCGTAAGAATTCAATATAAAAACAAGTGCCCTGAATTAATTTCTTCAGATTCGAATGTCTTTTGGACTCGCCTTATTGAGGCATGCCGGGATGTAGGTAGAGTGGCATACTTAGGGTTGAGGACCAAACTAAGTTGATAGCTCACTCCAGACCTACGTTTGCTTGGCGTTCGGGCGAATAGACCGTTCAACAATATTAAAATTCAGAGAAATCAACAATGCAACTTGCATTACATATGAATTACTTGGATTTAAAGCCAACAAGAATTGCACACCTTCATTATAGACAAGAAGAAAATAAAGATAATTCAAAAGAATGATCCTGTACAAAATAAATGCACGTGGAGTCTGTTTTCACACAACAATGTCTTTTATTATAGGTCCGGATTACAAGGGAGACAAGGACACACTTAGGGTTTGGAACCAAGCTAAATGTGCTATACCTCTTGTTCTAACCCAAGGCAGGTAGCTACACTTTTAGTACTGGGACTGTATCAAGTGTTGCTTGAACTTACCGGACCCTCCCGGAGGGGTTCGGATGTTCTCCCGGAGGACGTACCCGACTCTGTATGTTGACTCTATTACATACATTGTATGTAATTACAGACTCACCTTCTTGAAACTAAGCATAGAACTTACGAAGATGCTCGATGTTCCATGGATTGGGAAGCGGGATCCCAACCTCAGTTGCCAAGCGAACGCATTCGAGACGAGATACTTTGATCACTAAGAAAGGACCTTCCCAGCTGGGAGAAAGTTTGTTCATACCTTCACGAGTTTGTATTCTCTGCAGCACCAGATCGCCTTCCTCGAGCTGTCGATTGCATACGTGCCTCTGACGATAGCGCCGGAACACTTGGCGATAACGTGCATTCCGAACCGCTGCTTGGCACCTTCCCTCGTCGACGAGGTTAAGGTCTTCACGCTGGAGTTGGTCCTGCGCGGCTTTGTCGAAGGTCCGAACCCAGAGTGACCTCAAGGTGATCTCCGGAGGAAGGACTGCTTCAGCTCCGTACACAAAGAAGAAGGGTGACTCTCCAGTTGACCGGTTATGTGTAGTCCTACTTGCCCATAGTGTGGATGGAAGCTCTTCGATCAAGTTGGCCCCATGCTTTTTTAGGCGGTCATAAGTGTGCGTCTTGAGTCCTTTCAATATTTTTGTGTTTGCTCTCTCGGCTTTGCCATTACATGCCGGGTGAGCTACTAATGCGTAGCTGACTTGAATGTCGAGGTCTTCGCAATATTCTTGAAATGCTGCACTTGTAAATTGGGTTACGTTGTTAGTAATGACTCTGTTCGGAACTCCAAATTTGTAGACTAAGGACTTCAAGAACTTGATTGCTGATTGCTTATTGATAGTCACAACTGGGGTAGCTTCCGGCCACTTGGTGAACTTGTCAGTGGCGACATACATGAACTTGTAACCTCCGACGGCTTTTGGGAATGGTCCCAAAATGTCCATACACCACACAGCAAATTGCCATGTAGGAGGAATCATTTGCAGTGACCGAGCCAGTGTGTGAATTTGATGTGCATGAAACTGGCACGCTTCACACTTTTTCACCAACTCCACTGCGTCCTGGAGTGCTGGAGGCCAGTAGAAGCCATGTCGAAATGCTTTACCGACCAGCGTGCGGGAAGACACGTGGTTCCCACACTCGCCTCCATGGATCTTCGCGAGGAGCTCGCGGCGTTCTTCCCTTGCAATGCACCACATTAGGACGTCGTTGACACCAGCCGATAGAGATCCCCTTCTACCAACGTGTATATTTTATCCAATCTGACAGTTCGGTCTGCGGATACAGCATCTTCAGTAAGGTGGTTGTCTTTCAAGTAGCTTCAGATCTCTAAGATCCATGAATTGGAGCTGACTTGAGCTTCTGAGTCTTGCGTGCTGGGTTGCTCGAAGCTTTCTGCAGCACCTAGCACCCTTGGTGGACAACATGGTAACAAGGCCACCAGGATCGCCAACTTCGAGGTGTTGGTCTCGCCCCCTTCGCTCAGTTTGGCAGACTGAGCTGTTGGTCTAGACAACCTCTGGACAAAGGTTTCATCAGGAGTCAGAACTCCTGTTGAGGCCTTCGTTAAGAGTTCGTCAACTTCAGCGTTATGGAGACGCTGAACATGGTGGAGATCCAGGACTTCAAAGTCTTTCTAGAGCTTCTGGACTTCAAGGAGATAAGCGGCTAGTTGGGGGTCGTTACAGCTGCATTGACCTTTGACTTGTTTTATGATGAGATGCAAATCACCCTTCACTAATAGCTGCTTGACACCGTAGGATAGTGCCATCTTGAGCCCGTAGATGAGAGCTTCATACTCAGCCATGTTGTTGGTCACCTTGAAGTCAAGGTGAACAATGTATTTGACATTCTCCACGGTAAGAGTGAGGAGGAGGATTCTAGCTCCGGCCCCTTGCTTCTGCACGGAGCCATCAAAGTAGAGGGTCCAATGAGGCTCGGTGAAGACCGGGACCTTGAGTTCTGGCTTCTGTTCACTAGGGCCCCTAGGATTTGTTGGAGAACGAGTCCACTCCGCCACAAAATCAGCCAATGCTTGAATCTTGTTTGCCTGTCGCGGCACGAATTCAAGATCAAACTCGGCCCGCTCCACTGTCCACTTTGCGATGTTACCAGTAGAATTAGGGTTATGCAGTATAGCACGCAGTGGATTAGAAGTTACCACTAATATCTTGTGGGCTTGGAAATAATGACAAAGCTTTCTTGAGGCAATGAGAACTGCATAAAGCAGCTTATGCACCTCGATATATCTGATCTTGGCATCATGGAGTACTTCACTGATGAAGTACACTGGGCGTTGGATAGTCCGGACCCTCTCCGAGGGGCACAGAGCTTCCTCTCCATCAACCCATACCCTCTTGGAGGGGTCCGACCCTTCTTGTTGAGCATCCTGGACCCTCCCGGAGGGACCCGAAACTTCTTCTTCTTGAACTCGGACCATCCCTGAGGGGTGTGGATCTTCTTGAACAGCCGTGGGAACTCCCTCAGATGAGAGAGGTTGATCTTCTAGCACTCCGCCTTGAAGATCCGTGCCAGGGGGCTGGGACCTAAACTCGCCTTTAGGTAGCTCCGGACCCTCTCGGAGGGGTCAGGCTCCTGACATGGATGTGGCTCCGTTCTTTCCGCGACCAGGACCATGCTGACAACATTCGTAGTTGCATAAATGTAAAGTAGTAGAGGCTCACCAGGGTTTGGAGCTACCAAGATTAGTAGTGTGGTGAGGAGCTGCTTGTGCTCTTGAAATGCCTTTTCTGCTTCTTCGGGCGAATGGAATGGTTCGGTCTTCCTCAATAACTTGAAGAAGGGAAGTGCTTGCTTTGCTAGTCTTGAGATGAACCGACTGAGTGCGGCTAGACATCCAGTTAGCTTCTTGATGTCCTTGATGCGGGTTGGAGGCCGCATATCTTCTATAGCCTTGATCTTCGCTGGTTTTGCCTCAATCCCTCAGTGAGTCACCAGGAAACCAAGGAGCTTCCCGGAGCTAACCCCGAAGATGCACTTGTCTGGGTTCAGCTTGGTGCGCATGATGCGCAGCTTGTCGAAGACGGCTTGCAAATTGTTAAGGAGTGACTCCATGTTCTTGATCTTCATAACGATGTCATCGACGTACACCTCCACCAAGTCCCTAATGAGTTCTCCAAAAGTTTTGTACATAGCTTGCACAAAGGTTGAAGCAGCATTTTTGAGACCAAAGGACATGGAAGTATAACAATACAATCCATATACTGTTATGAAGGCAGTATGATCTTCATCTTCCCTAGACCTTCGGATTTTAAGATATCCAGAGTATGCATCTAGGAAACACAATAGCTCACACCCGGAGGTGGAGTCCACTATCTGATCTATCCTAGGTAGTGGAAATGGATCTTTTGGACATGCCTTATTGAAGATGGTGTAGTCGATACACATCCGAAGCTTCCCACCAGCCTTGGGTACGACAACTTGGTTTGCCAGCCTTTTTGGACGATAAATTCCAGGATGAAACCAGCTTCGAGCATCTTCTTGATATCCTGTCAAATGAAGTTTCGCCGCTTGACTGATTGTTTCTGGGATTTCTGGTGTACAGGCCGTGCATCGAGATAAATCTTCAAATTGTGCTCAATAACTTCCCTAGTGATACTAGGAATTTGTGACGGTTGCCAGCAAACATGTCAACATTCGCCCGGAGGAAAGTGATGAGTGCGAGTTCCTATTTGTTGTTCAGACCTCGTGATATACAGGTGGTATGAGCAGCATCAGAACCAACTTGGACGACTTTGATGGGTATGTCGTTGTCGCCGCTTGGTTGCACACGTGGTGCTGAAGTTGAGCCTCGATGACGAGTGCTTGGAGGTTCAGCAGCTTGCTCTTTGGCGTGTGCCACCTCCTGCGCTGTTGCAAGCGCATGGAGTTCTTTCAGTGCAGTGATTCCTGCATTACGATCCCCGCGGATGCGGCAAACGCCATAGGGTGTTGGCATCTTCAACACTAGGTAGCCATAGTGAGCCGCAACCATGAACCTGTACAAGGCAGGCCTGCCCAGGATGGCATTAAAGGGTAAGCTGATCTGTGCGACGTCAAAGACCAGCTTCTCGGTCCTATATTTCTCCCGAGTCCCGAAGGTCACCGGGAGTGTGATGGATCCGAGAGGGCTAATGTCCCTCGGACCTACCCCAGAGAAAGGGCGTTAGGGATGAAGGTCCGAAGGTTGGACCTGGAGCTTGATGAAGGCTTCATAGCTCAGGAGGTACAGCCCCACACTTCAGTCCACCAAGACATGGTAGAGCTGGACATTGTTGATGGTAGGAGATACCATTAGTGGTAATGGGCCAGCTCCGATCATGTTGCAAGGGTAGTCCATAGCATCGAAGGTGATGGGAGTGTCCATCCATTTCCGATGAGGTTCCGCCCTGGCGGTAGGAGCTGCAGCGGCCATGTCCCACTGCATTGTCTTGAGAACGCGGCGAGAAGTGATGTACCAGGAACCACAATAAATGGTGTTCAGGGTCTTCTGACGCTCGTTATCAAAGATGTCAGAATCGTCATCCATCGTGTTGTACAAAACTTTCGGGACCTTATTGGGATCCTAAAAGCCTAGCTGTGCTTTAGCTGGAGCTTCATCGACTTTCTGTTTTCCTTCCTATTGGCGGAAAGGAGCTTCTTCTCGGCGCTTGACAAGGTTTTGAACCTCCTGACACTCCTCTGGACTGTGCATGTCCATCTGTGGATCGGACACCACATTTTAGAGTTGTTGTCGTCTTTTGATGAAGGTCGAGGTCATTTTTCTAGGCCTGGCCCCCGGCCACCCGGAGCTGCAGCAGCCGCAATAGCAAGTGCGCCAGCCGACGTCTTTTTCTTGCCGTTGGTATTCTTCTTCTTCTTCTTCTTTCCACTACCAGAGGTAGTGGCTTCTGTAGGATCGAAGAGCACGTGAAAAGCTACAAGAGGGAGGTGAATGGTAGATTTAAAAACCATACGCAGCGGAAACAATTAAACCCCAAACCCTTTTGGCAGAAAAACGATCTGTTAAAGAAATCGTGTGTGAGACTGATCTAAACGTGTTTCACTGTGACAAAAGTGATATATATCAGATAGAATCAAGCCATGAAGACAATACAAAAAGAATTACTCAAATCCGTCGAGAAAAACTCAAGTTATGATCGAAAGATCAAACAAAGATCAATCTGACCTACTCGAGAAAAAACAGTTCTGGAACGCTGCAAAGAAACTCGTGTAGATCAAAAACCACAAATCCAATGACCGTGAAAATTTGACAGATGATAGATAATCAAGTTTTGAAGACAACCCAAAAGGAATCACGTCAATTGGATCTATAAAACTCGAGTTATGATAAAACCACCGACGAAAGGTAGTGCTGTCCAGAAACTCGACGAGTAAAACTTGTCTGGAACAAGTCTGACGAACAAGGCACAAAAGTTCCTTCAAACTATGAATTTTATTCAATAGAACACAAGAGGAACAGACCTAAAGTCGTGCACCACGAGCTCTGGGCTCCCTTGCTTATATAACCAGCTCGAAAGCCAACTCAACTCAGATCAGGAACCTAATCCTACTCTGTTCATGAATCGTAACTTTCCATAACTGCTCAAGATTCTTCTATACGCAGATAGAAGCAATCTTAAGACTTCCAAACACCTTAGGATCGTATCCCACATTCCTAAACCACTCAAATTCGTGATACACACGAAATCATACCATTACCAACTCAAATCTTTCCATATTTGAGTCAAACCCGACTCAGCCGCAGCCTGAGTCCATAACCTAGTCGGTTGGACCTTTCCGACCAATTCTTTACGTCCACATCTCTTCATCATGCCTCAGAACCATATAGCCACGTCCATGCACTCCTTGCACATGTGCAAACATCTTCCAATGACATCCACGATACCTTCGTATGCATTGTTCTTGATTCAATCATGTTGCGCAACCTCATGATCAGCTCAACCATAATTCCTCCTGAATTTGGTTGTTGGAACCTCATCTCCTCCCTGAGACTAGTCCAATGGATCCCGTCACCAGCCATGTCTTGAACTCAAGCAACACCTGCACATGAATAAACAACCAATCCATACGAGCCCGAGTCATCGACTTGACTCAAGTTAGTTCCGAACACAACACCTTACGTGAGAGCCTCACATAAGCATGTTGCAAAGCATAGCAAAACGATATCCTCCATATCAACCAAAAAGCACCAAAAACTTAGTAAAAGAATACTAAGCAAACTTTTCAACCATGTAAAGCAAGTACGGAACATTGCCAATGAAAAGCAGAAGCACTGCGGTCAAGTTCCGGACCTTGCCAGAGCAACCCGGACCTTGAGCCAGAGCTAACAAAAGCTAGTACAACCTAGCGCCGAAGCTTACCAAAACTAGTACAACCAAGCTCCCGCCAGAGCTTACAAAACTAGCAGGACCTAGCACCGGAGCTAACCAGAACTAGTCAGAACTAGTAAACCCAAAAGCCGAAGCTAGAAAAATCAACTTCGTAGCTTAGCAAAAACATGTCGGAGCTATCAAAGACATGTCGGAGCTATCAAAAACATGCCGTATCTAAAGAAAAAACTTCACCGGAGCTGACCAAAGCTAGTCGGACCTAGCATCGAACGTAACCGGAGCTACCCAAACCAAGCCGGACCTACCGTCGGACCTTGTTGTAGCTCAGAGCTAGAGTCGGACCTTGATAAAAAGGTGTTTTGGTGATATTCAAAACTTTTATCATCAAAGCCAAGTGTATTCACTACAAACCAATGTATTCAGCACATATAGGTCTTACAATCTCCCCCTTGATGAATGCATTGGCAACACCATTTAAAATCCGAACATTGGCTTATTCACATAAAAGTCTTGAAGGCAATTTCTCCCCTTTTGTAAATCAAAAGTAAAATGAGAAAGAAAAACTCTCCCCCTTTATTATCTCTCCTTATGCACATATTCTCTTTCTCTTCATGCTTATCTCTCCCCATTTGACAATGTATTCAGCAAGTCATGAGCATATAAACAAATTGTCTCTCCCTCTTTAGTTGTTATGAGCATATTATAACATATACATATAAACAAAGCTCATCCAAGTCATACTATCAAGTGCCTTACATTATCACATCAATGAGATACATAAAGTAGTGTAAGCCATGCTAGAGATCAAATGTAATTTTCAATTTAAGCAAGTCATGATCTCACAAACTTAACTATTTCAAAACCTGAAAGCATGACACTAGTTGCTGCATTTTATTATTTTTCAAAGCATAAATTTAGATCATATGATATTTGCAAGAGATTACATGCGCATCTGCCTTATTCTAACCAACCAAGCCAAGCCTATGTCATTTGACAATCAGAAGCTTAAGGACATGGTTTTAGTCATACACAACTTCTTCCAAGTTCATATCTAAGTGCAATGATAAGCCATCTCAGAAAAAGAAGTGCGATGCATGCATATTCTCTTGATCTTTTCTCAATTTATATTTGTTCATAAAAACTCAACATGTGAGTTGATTACTTGATTAATTCTTTATGATTAAAAGCATTTGTGAGCATGCAACAAATTTAAAACAGCAAGAAAGTTCGACCATGACCAGATTTAGTGTAAGTAATTATTCCAATTACTAGACGTGGCAAAAACTACAAAATGTATAACACGAGTAATGTAGTAATAACTTTCAGCATGTAAAAGGAATCACAAAGTCATATATGTATGATATACTATGCTCATATTATTTTAATTTCAGATTCACACATAGACTTCCCAAGTTTAAAAACTCCCCCTCAATTTAAGCCATGAGGATGCATAACCCCAATTACACTACGAATGTAACAAAAACGAGTGAAATCCAAAAGTTTTGTAAAAATTTCAGCCAATTGTTGTTCGGTATCTACATGGTGAAGCACAATGTTTCCTTTTTCAACATTATCTCGGAGAAAGTGATACCTAATATCAATGTGCTTAGTTCTATAATGTTGCATGGGGTTTTTGGCAATGCAAATAGCACTAGTGTTATCACAAAATAGTGGAACACTGTCTAGATCAACCCCATAGTCCTTAAGTGTTTGAACAATCCAAAGAGTTTGTGAGCAAGCACTAGCAACAGCTACATATTCAGATTCGGCTGTGGATTGTGCAACTGAATTTTGTTTTCTAGAGGACCAAGCAACAAGAGAATTACCAAGAAAATGAGAAACACCGGAAGTACTTTTCCTATCAATCCTACAAACCCCAAAATCAGCATCAAAAAAGCTTTCAAAGTAACGGTTGAGGAAGAAGGAAGAAAAATGCCAAATTCTTGGGTTCCATGTAAGTACCTGAGAATCCTTTTAACGGCTTGACGATGTGAAACACGTGGGGAAGCTTGAAACTGTGCACAAAGACATACGCTGAATTGTATGTCCGGTCTTGATGCCGTGAGGTTCGAAAGTGATCTGATCATGCTTCTATATTCCTTTTGATCCACGGGTTCACCATCTTCATCAAGTTCAAGTGTTGTTGCTGTTCCCATTGGTGTCTGAAGAGGCTTGCTTTTGCCCATGTTGAAACGCCTTAGGAGGTCTTTGGTATACTTCGTTTGATGCACAAAGGTTCCCTCCTTGGTTTGCTTGATTTGCAGCCCCAAGAAGTAAGTGAGTTCACCCATCATACTCATTTCAAATTCGGAACTCATCATTGCTGAAATCTTGGACACAAGATCATGAGAAGCACAACCAAAGATAATATCATCCACATACACTTGAACGAATAATGAGTCATTGCCATGTTTAAGCACAAAGAGAGTTTTATCAACCTTGCCCATGGTAAACCCCTTTTCAAGTAAGAATGTTTTTAACCTATCATACCACGCTCTAGGGGCTTGTTTGAGACCGTATAAGGCTTTGGACAGTTTGTAAACATGATTAGGAAAATCTGGATTTTCAAAACCCGGTGGTTGTTTGACATAAACCTCCTCATCTATGTAGCCATTAAGAAAAGCACTTTTAACATCCATTTGATATAGCTTAAAACCTTTAGATGCTGCAAAAGCTAACAAAATTCTTATGGCTTCTAATCTAGCGACAGGAGCAAAAGTTTCATCAAAATCTAGACCTTCAACTTGAGTGAAACCTTGAGCAACCAACCTAGCCTTATTCCTAACCACAACCCCATCCTCACTTTGTTTATTTTTATATACCCATTTAGTTCCAATTAAAATGTGACCTTGAGGTGGAGGTACAAGTTTCCAAACATTATTTCTTTCAAAATTTTCTAACTCTTCTTGCATGGCAATAATCCAAGATTCATTAGTGAGTGCGTGTGATATATCTTTGGGTTCAAAAGAAGCAATAAAAGCAGAATGAGCATAAGAGTTTGGATCGCAAAACCTGGACCGTGTGACTCGTTCGTGCAAGCTTCCAATCATCTGTTGTGGGGGATGATCTTTGTAAAAACGTAGGGGAACAAATGTCTCACAAGCTTCTTCTTCATTAGGTTCATCGTAGATTGATGAGCTTGTGACTTGTGGACGATCAGGACCAGCATAGGTGATAGCCGGAGCTTGTTCAATGTTCGGAGCTAGACACGTGTCAACTTCGGAACTACTAGGCAGTATCACCGGCTCTTCTTCATCTTCGAAAATACCCTCCCCCTGAGGATACAGATCTGGTCCTGCAACACCGGAGCTAGTACCTTGGCTAGCTTTATCAAAAGACACTTCACAAGTCTCCACAATTTTGTTAGTGTCAAGTAAAAGCACACGATAGCCTCTAGTATGAGATGGATAACCAAGAAACATGCCATCAATGGATCGAGGTTCAAACTTATCAAGATTACCATGTTTCTTAACAAAGCATTTGCAACCAAAGACCCAAAAGTGTGTAACACTAGGCCTATGTCCAAACCGAAGCTCATATGGTGTTTTACCTAGTTTAGCACGCAAGAAAACACGATTTGAGACATAACAAGCGGTTGCTAACGCATCAGCCCAAAATTTCCTAGGAGTTCGATATTCATCAAGCATAGTCCTAGCCATCTCAACTAAGGTTCTGTTCTTTCTTTCTACAACACCGTTTTGTTGAGGTACATATGGGGAAGAAAATTGATGATCTATTCTATTTTCAGCACAAAAGTGATCAAAAGATTGATTTTTAAATTCAGTTCCATTATCACTTCTAATTGCTTTTAAAGATCCTGGGTAATCAATTGATAATCTAAGAAATAAAGTTCTAAAGTGACTAAAAACTTCTTTCTTAGATGCCATAAAGTAAACCCAAGATTATCTAGAATAATCATCAACAATAACAAGAACATACTATTTACCTCCGAAGGATTGAACACGTGAAGGTCCTACGGTATCAAGATGCAAAAGTTGCCATGGTTCAGTTGTCATGATCATTGTGAGAGGAGTATGTGAACCTGCAACCATCTTAGCATGTCTACAAGAAGAGCACACAATTTCTTTGGCCCCTTTAAGCTTAGGCAGCCCACGTATGCGATCAAGAGCACTAACACGCGTTAGGTGATCAAAGCCTACGTGACCAAGTCTACGATGCCAAAAATATAAGTCCTTTGAATCATTAGCAACTAGACACCTATGCTTAGAGGAAGACATATCAAAATCAGCCTTAAAAACTCTTCCAAACTGAGACATGTTAAAAATAAGCTCACTATTTGAACCTACAACTTTGCAGCAGTTTTTATTGAAAATAATTTCTAGATTTTCATCTAGCAATTGTGAAACAGAAAGCAAGTTGTATTTCAAATTTTTGACAAGTGCCACATCCTTCAAAGTGTAGTGATCATTTACTCTAACCGAACCCTTAGAAATTATAGGAGTTGAAGAATTATCGGCAAAAGTAACATTCTCTACACATGACACAAAAGAGAGGGAGGAGAACCAATCTTTGTTACCGGTCATGTGGCGTGAGCAACCTGAATCCACAATCCAAATGTTCTCCTTCCTCAAACGTGTAACCTACATAAAAGCACAATACGTCGATGACTCAATACTGGGGTTAGTCAAAAGGCATTTAGGAATCCAGTACTGAGTCACGCGACGTGCAGCAGGAAAAACACGCGAAAGCTGAGACAAAACAGCAGGTTTATGAGTCAAAGTTTGAGATTTTTTATTCTTGACTACTGACCTATAAGGTGTTACTTGTGTAGCACAAAAATCAGTAGCTCCGGAGGCAAAAACAAAAGGTCCGTAGGTAAACTTTGAAGGTTTTTGACTCAAAACAGCAGGTTGTACATTGGGTTCAATGTGTGCAGCAAATTTTGCATGAAAGTTATGAGATCTAGCAATCATTCTTTCCCTTTTTTGTTGTTTAGCTAGTCTATAACAAAAATCTATGACATGACCATCTCTACCACAGAAGGTACAATGAAATGTAACTTTGTGTTCATGTCTAGATGAGCAAGCAATATTTTTATTTGAAACCGAATGAGGCAACACTCCTGCAGGTTTGAAAACCACTCCTTGTTGTTCAGGAACTGTTTGAATCAAACCACTTCCTAATGACTTTACAATTTTAGGTGGATGTGCCTTACATGAGCATTAGAATCAAAACCTAAACCAGTTTTATCATTGCAAGACTTGGAAGAACTTAGCAGTAAGTTTAGGTTCTTATTCCCATTACAAACCGATCTAATGTCCTATGCATGTCATCAAGTTTATTGGACAGAACAAGGCAATTTTCACATGAAGTTTTTCCTTTTAGTTTGCAATTGGAACAAAATTTAACTTCATGAGAACGTAAAGCATTGTTCAATATAGAAATTTCATTCATAGCATCTTGTAGTTTCTTATCAAGATCATCACAAGTAGAACAATGCAAATAAATTGTAGAACAAGAAGCATCTTTCAAGTTTTTATCATTAAGTGCAGCAAGCTCTTTGTTCTTTTCAATTTCTAACTCAAGTTTATCAAGTGTGGAGGTGTGCGCACTTCTTAATGAGGACAATTGTTCATATATTGAATCACATGAGGAACATGCATCATCACTAGGAATCAAAGTTTTTAAACGGTTGATTTCAGATTCTAGTGATTCAATTTTAGCAGCACTATCCCTAAGCTTTTTGTCCTTTTTCTTAACAATAACAGTGGCATGAGAAATAGCATCACACATTTCTTCGTAAGTAGGACATACCTCTTCATTGTCGCCGTTGTGTTCTGCCTCCTCCATACTTGATCTT